>JADHKS010000011.1:0-713175 GCA_019925295.1 Sporothrix pseudoabietina | reverse complement strand
GTGTTTTGGGTTTTTGTTGTTTTTGGTTTTTTTTTTTTTTTGTGGTTGGTTTTTTTTTTTGGTTTTTTTTGTGGGTTTTTTTTTTTTTTTTTTTTTTTTTTTTTTTTTTTTTTTTCATTCGTCGTCTCTTCTTTCTTTTCTTTCTATCATTTTCTTTCCTCTCTTCTCAGCCTCGTCTCAACCAGCCACTTCCCATCTAAACGGCATCAACATGCGGGCTACATCTCTACTGGCACTGGGTGCTGCCCTGTTTCTGTCTGGAGAGCCTGTTCTCGCCAGTCGTTGCAAACCTTCGCCACCGGCCTCGTCGTCTTCGTCGATTCCAGCTTCCTCTTCATCGGCAACGTCCTCAGCGGCGTCTTTGATCTCGTCCGTTTCCATCTCACCCTCTGCTTCTTCGTCGAGCCACTCGTCTTCGGCCCCCTCCGCGTCATCGTCGGCACCATCATCCGCGTCTTCAGTATCATCTGCCTCTTCCGCATCCGCCTCACCGTCTCCCTCTCTCTGCCCGAACCTCGTCCTCAACCCCAACTTCGCCGAAGGCGCCGACGGGCTCACCTCGTGGCGCTTCGTGGCTGCCGCCCAATCGCCAGGCTTGCACACCTACGGCCCATCCACCGACTGCGGCACCAACCCGGGCGACCCGGCCACCTGCTTTGAGAGCTACAACTCCGCCTCCGCCAGGTCCTTCAGCTACTTTTACCAGGACAACATCCCTGTTGTTCCCGGCCAGACCTACACACTCTCCTTCCGCTTCCGAGTCGTCTCTATTACGGGTGCGGACATTCTGTACGGCATAGTCAACAACAACAACCTCGGCGTCTTGAACTTGAACGCGGCCACAACCCAAAACGTTTGGTTTACGTTCATATCGAAACCGTGGACAGCGCCCACAGTGGGGTCGCTGGACCCCACCAAGGCCCAGGTTGAGATTGTGAATGGTGACACGTCGGCTGCGGTCCGCATTCAGTTTTCCGACGTGTTTATGAACACCTGTACCGAGGGCAGCCCTGTTTGAGTTTAAAAGTACATTACAGAAGCGAGTCCCAATTCACACTTGTGTACTGCAACACCGCCAAATTCACTTCTTGCCAGAACAAATAAGATGCCAGTAGGGTGACTTGATGGCTGGTGACTCTCATGAGCGCCAATCATCATGCAGAACACTAGACTCGGCAGTGCAGTTTGTATCTGTCCCATCTGCAGCTTCGTGGGTAAGGGTTGAGCAAGGCCAGGTGCAGACACCAATAAGCAACAAATGTTGACAGATCTAGCCCCAGCATTGCTATTCGCCTGAGCTCTTCTCTTATATGCCTTGGAGTTTTCTGGTATTTCTCATTCTTTTCTCCGGATATGTACCTTGTGCTGCCTTTCGTCTTTTCTTTACAAGTCGCCCATATGTTTAACTTTTTCTTACCCTCTCCTATCTGAAACAGATAGATTGCATTTGTTTCTTTTTATGCTCAAATTTAACTTGTTCGGCTGATCAGACGAACATATAAACAATCAAAAGCAAGCAAAAACAACAACAAAACTCGCCGAGGATGCAATTATTCTTGGCGCTGTTCTTTTCTTGTCGGAAACACCCGTCCTTGGCAAAAGCTCGTTCTTGGCCCTCATCAAAATGTAGATGTAAACAGAGACAGCTTTTGTTTTCTCCGCGGTAGAGCGAACTCTTCTCGACATCCATGTTGTATGTTCGAGTCTCGCTTATCTCGCGGCCGTTTCTGCGAGATGGGTGCCTTTCCGAGTTGCATGCACATGCTGTCATTTGGTGTATTGCGAGCTAAAATGCTGCCACCCATCGCACAATTGCGGGGTTTGCTACTTGTTTGCTATTGCCGCAATATCCGTGTCGTGAGTAGCATGAGTAGCATTTGATCTACATAAGAGCGTCAGGGCACTTTGTATTTGTAAGATGTAGTATGCAGTAATACTCCGCAAAGTATGCAAATGCCATGGTGGTTACTGATGTTGTCATTGCAAACTTGCATAAGTTACCAGACGAAAAAGAAGAAGTCTCTCCATTTTGAGACCATTTTGAGACCATTCGGGCGAAATATTGCAAATCCATCGGGATCCCCCGACCATGAGCTATAATTTGATAAGATAGATCAAGCATTGAAGCCGGTTCTTTTGCAACCCAAAAGAGCTTCTTATCTTTTGACATTACCGCTTTTTCGCATTTCTGCATTTCACATTTTGCATTTGCATTTGCATTTGCATTTGCATTTGCATCACAACAGCACCCGCCACAATGTCTGAAAAACAACAGGTTGGGATTATTGCTCCCCAAGCGCAAGGAAAGCCCGTCTCGAGTCGCCGCCGTACTGCGGCTTGCCTGCTGGCGCTGATCTCGGGAGCTGTCTATCTGGCAGTTACCTTTTCTGCTCGGTTCCGACCATCCACACTTAGTTCGCCTCCACCTCAGCCGGTATGCGTGCAGCCAGCGGCGCTCTTCCCGTACGAGGACGGGAAGCTGGACGACGCATACAAGCATATCGCGAGTGATTCGTTCCGCAGCGAGACCATTGAGCGCCTCTCAGGCGCCGTCCAGGTCAGGACAGAGACGTTTGACGATCTCGGCGAGGTGGGCCAAGACCGCCGATGGGACGTCTTCTTTGGCTTTTACGACTACCTAGAAAAAACATTCCCCCTCGTCCACCAGACACTGCGCGTCGACAAGGTCAACACGCACGGGCTTCTCTACACATGGGAGGGCAGCCGCAGTGACCTGAAGCCCACGGTGCTCATGGCACACCAGGACACGGTGCCCGTCCCGGACGACACGATTGCGGCCTGGACGTACCCGCCGTGGAGCGGCGCATACGACGGCAAGTTCATCTGGGGCCGCGGCTCAAGCGACTGCAAGAACCAGCTCATTGCGGTGCTGGAGGCGACGGAGCTGCTGGTCGGCCACGGCTTCCAGCCGCAGCGCACGCTCCTGCTGTCCTTTGGCTTTGACGAGGAGTCGTTTGGCTACCACGGCGCCGGCAACCTGTCGGCCGTCATCCGCGAGCGGTACGGCGACGACAGTGTTGCGGTGGTCATCGACGAGGGAGCCGGGTTCGAGCAGGTGTGGGGATCACTGTTTGCCCGACCGGGCACCGCCGAGAAGGGGTCGACAAACGTAGAGATTACTGTCCGCGCGCCCGGTGGACATTCTTCTGTGCCCCACGACCACACGAGCATCGGCATTCTGAGCGAGCTCGTCACGCAGATCGAGGCCACGCGGTATCCCGAGAGCCTCGACGAGCGGAACCCGTACTTTGGCCAGCTGCAGTGCGGCGCCAGCCACGCGGCCGCGTTCCCCCCGAAGCTCCGCAAGCTGCTGGCATCGCATCACCAGTATCAGTCCGACCCAAAGTCCAACAACAAGCCAGACCTGCTGGCCATCGAGGCAGCCAAGCAAGGGCCTGAGATCCGCTACCTCGTCCAGACATCGCAGGCTGTCGACATCTTCTCTGCTGGTGTCAAGGTCAATGCCATGCCGGAGCGCGCCAAAATCATTATCAACCACCGCGTCAACATTGGCGAGACGACGCAGGTCGTCTACGACCGGCTGACTCGTATTGCCGGCAGCGTGGCCAGCAAGTACAACTTGAATCTGCACGCCTTTGACGGCCAGGATGAAGACAATTCCATTCTTCTCGTCGCCCCGCACGGCAGCGAGTCCTCGCCCATCACGCCCGCAGACGGCTCCGGTATCAATCCGTTTTCCGTTCTTGCGGGCAGCGTCCGCGCCGTCTATGGCGAGGAGACTATCGTCTGTAAGCTTATCAGCCTTGTTTTTTTTTTCTTTTTTTTTTTTTCTCCCGCTGACTCCCTTCCAGCGCCCGGTATCATGACAGGCAATACGGACACCCGCTTTTTCTGGAACTTGACCAAGCACATTTTCCGGTTTGCACCAGGCTACGATCCCGAAGACGTGGCTGGCGGCCTCCGTGGCGTGCACACTGTCAACGAAAAGGTGAATGTGAATAATCATATCAATGCGGTCAAGTTCTTTTTCCTTTTTATCCGCAACACCGATGAGGCTGAGCTATAATCTGTGCTGGAAGTTTGATTTCCAACGGCCACCGAGAAACACTACTCTAAACAGCTTGTTAAACCAATAGAACGTGTACGGAGTATCACGCAGTACATCATCTATGCGGTGTCATAATTTCGACTAGCGAAGTTGAGGACGCAAGATTCTAAAGACTAAAAATAAGTACGACGTAAATGCATAATCAAAACCTCACCATTATCTCGACAGTTTACTAGTACAATAGACCGCCAGTAGACCGCATGTCGTCGAAGGATACCACATAGCACTACGGAGTACTCCGTATGGGATTGCGATATACAGCGTTCTGCGCACGTATTATGCAACGCGTAATACTTTTATCACAAGAACAGACCCAGAAACAGCTCATGTTACACCCGACAACGCGACGATCGGTGCACATAAATATTGCGTGCTGACCACCTCGGCTCTCGCGCTCCACGAGTTTATTTCTGTTTTGGGGTGTCGGAGTGTCGGCGTGTCCACTCTGCCGTGACATCTGTTGATAAACACCCAATGACCAACCGGGTACGTGGTGCCGTCGGCAAAGCTAAAATAAAGACGCCATCTACGTATGAGTTGATAACAGAGTACCGGGCATATCGTGCTTGTCAGCGTGGAGAGGTGGGGCTACTATTGGATGGCGTCTTGGTTTTTTATGTATCGAAGTCGGGAGGAGCCGTGCCCTGTGGCAGATACGAATACATGGCAGATAATACTGCTTATAATTCAGATAGCCCTTGTACGGAGTAAATAGAGAAAAAAGAAGATCCTGCATACAAAAATTATTTGCTTTTATTGCCTTCAACAAAACAATCATTGGGACATTCTCGAAACATTCTCCCCAGCCAGTACAGCCATGGCGTCTCTTCCTAGCTATGAGGCAAAGGGCGAGGTCTTTGCCGAGGGTGTCAGAGAAATCCCCGGCGAGGATCTTGCCATTACCACGCCCTCGTCCGAAGAAAGCCTTGACGGCCTTCATGGCCATGAAAAGAATAAAAAGAATGAAAAGATTGGTGCTACTGCACGGGAAACGCAGATCACGCAGATCACACAGGACGACACCGAACCTGAGACTCCCTACTATGACTTTACTTCAGACGAGTTCAAAGACATCCCCGACATTGTTCGCAATGTCGTGAGCTTCGAAGACGACACGACACAGCTCGTGGTGACGTTCCGCTCTGTGCTGCTGACGGCTCTGTTTTGCATCGTCGGGAGTACTGTCTCGCAGATATCCTAGTAAGATTTCTTGTCCACCGGCTTGTCCACCGGCTTGTCCACCATCACTAACACGTCGTCCTCCAGCTTCCGAACGACCACCGCCCCATTTCCCGTCTTCTTTGTTATCCTGGCTTCTGCTCCACTCGGACGCCTGATGGCCAGGTGGCTGCCGGACTGGAAGGTTCCTTTGGGTCCTTGGTCCTTTTCGCTGAACCCCGGGCCCTTCACCGCCAAAGAACATGCCATTATCGGCATCGGGGCCAATGCCGGAAGCACTGGCCAGTGGGCGAGTAAGTTGTACCTCAATCCTTGTTACAAAATAGAAATAAAAAAAACTGCAAGACACCAATGATCAGTGTGCCCATGTTATACAACGCTAACACAAACTCAGGCTTTCTTCCAACAAATGCGGCGTTGTACTACGGCATCACGATGAGTCCAGCCATTGCACTCTTCTTCAGCTGGGTTCGTATTTCTTTTCAATCATCCGTATATCTTATATGGTATATCCTACTTGGGTTGCTAATAACTGTCTAAAATAGGGGGCAGCACTCTTGGGCTTTGCTTTTGCGGCCATGGTGCGTACGATATTGGTTGACGATCCAGAGTTCATCTTCCCCCTCTCCCTGCAGCAGGTCAAAGTGTACAGAAGTATGCACGAGAAATGGGAGACACACTCCAAAAGCTCCCAAAGGCAAATGAGGGTGAGTCCAGAGCTTCAAATCCTGCTTGTTCAAACAATAATGCGCAGCTCGTTGACCTTTTTTCTCCAGATATTCTGGTTGATCCTCTTGGGATGTTTCTCTTGGCAATTCTTGCCGGAATTTCTGTTTCCGTTCCTCGCCGCACTCGCACCGCTCTGTTGGTTTGCCAGCCACAACCACAAGGTCAATTTTCTCGGGGCTGGTGCCCATGGCGTCGGAATCTTGAACATCACCCTCGACTGGTCCAACATTACATCGACTGTGATTACATATCCCTACAGCGTCCAGATCATCATCTTTGTGGGCTTTGTCATCACCGTATGTTTCCACTCCCTGCCTGATGGACGGCTTTGGAAATGTAGACTTGTCACTAACACGACACAGACCTGGATCCTCATTCCCATTGCCTACTTTGGCAACATCTGGGGCTCGCCGACATACAATATCATGTCGCAGCACGTCTTTACAAAGAACGGCTCAGCTTACCCTTTTACTTCTTTGAGTATGTCCTTTACCCCTTTACCCAACAATCCTCTCACTTTTTCTTTTCCTTTTCCTTTTCCTTTTCCTTTTCACTCATCCATCGTCTAGTCTACACCGACTCCCAAGGCCGCCAGGTCGTCAACGAGACAAAATACGAAGAAGTCGGCCTGGCCTATACGGGCGCCCAGTATACGTGGGGGATTTTTATGTGGTACGCATCGTACATCTCGTCGTACGTCTGGGCAGCCTTGTTTTTGGGACCCAAAGTTGCAAAGCTTTGGAAGTCAAGACGTAACTTGGACAAGTTCCACAAAGATCGCCTCAGCCTTCTTATCCAGAAATATCCGGCCATCAAGCTATGGTAAGTGTCCTTTTCCACAATATGTCATTCGGTATGGTTAATAACCTTTTTTATTTATTTTATTTGCTTAGGGAATGGGCTGCCCTCACTCTTGTGCCTATCGTCGTCTTGCTAGCGATTGTTGCTGCCGGCTCCGTTTGGATGTCGACCTGGACATACTTTGTCGCTCTGGGGTTCGGCGCTGCGGCAATGCTGCCAATGAGTCTCATTTACGCCACCTCGGGTTTCAGTATGAAGGTTGGCCTTTTCAACGAGCTTGTTTATGGATGTGAGTAAACCTAAATGATCTGGTTTTTTCTTCCTTTTTTTTTCTTCTTCTTTTTCCTTCTTTCTTGTCATTGCTTTAGGTACTAATAGTACAACGACAGACATGATCGAAAACAGCTCCAACCGCCACCCTCTGGGCCAGCTGGCGTACCGCATTATTTCCGGTAACACATGGTACGATGGATCAAGGGTTTTGGAGGACCAAAAGGCAAGTAATACATTCCAATACGACGTGCTCCTATCTGCAACGTCTATTGCAGTACTAAAGTACTGAACTAACATGTATTCTCTTCTAGATCGGCCATTACCTCCATCTGCCTCCACGGCAAGTTATCGGCATGCAGATTTTTGCTGGCATTATTGCTACTCCAGTCAACTACGGCATCATGCGCATGGCCATATCTACCAAATACGATTACCTCACGGGCAAAGAAAAGGACCCGGCGGGCCAGTGGACGGGCCAGGATTTTGTCAGCTACAACACCGACGGTGTGCAGTATGCTCTGGTCGGCCCCAGGCGTATCTTCGCGTCTTCCTATTTTTCTCCCGTGCTCTACGGCTTCCTGGCGGGCGGAGTGGCGCCCATCGTCGTCTGGCTGCTGTACAAAAAGTTCCCGCTCTCGCGCTTCCGCTTCCACCTCTGGAACACAACCATCTTCTTTGCGTCTGCGGCCACCTTCCGCGGCAATCTGAGCACCGGCCCCTTCACCGCCATTCTCGTCGGTACCTTTTTCAACTTTTACCTCTACCGCTACCGGCACGCGTTTTGGAACCGCTGGGCCTACTTTATCGGTGCCGCCCTCGACACCGGCTACAACGCCAATCTGCTCTTTATCTTCCTCTTCCTTGGCACGACCGGCACGGTCATGGTCAAGTGGTGGGGCAACAATGCGACCAACGTCGAGCGATGCTTTGCCCTGGCCGGTTAAGACCAGCTTAAGAATAAAAAAGCCAACAAAACCGAGGATGGCGCAGTAACCCTGTTTGTACGCTATTGTATCAAGATCGGAGAGGGGAGAAGTAGCTTAGTTGACATTCTTCGTATGTGCGTCTTTTGGCACAGAATTATTTACTGGCGAATCCTTTGGTGCCTACCTGGGAGGCGCATTCTGGGTCACTTGCCCGACCTGGCAGTGGGCGAATGAGGCACATATACACAGACACTCACCGCCTCGGGCAGCATGACCGGTGGTGCCCTTTATCATATCGGCCGGCAGTCAGCTGTCTGTAGAAACTACAGACGTGCAGCTGTGTACAGGCTGGGTGCGAGCAGTCTCAATAGACAACTTTTGGCGCTTGCCTGTTGTGTTTCCTTTCTCGCCATAGTACTCAATGGATATTCTTTGTTGCCTCTTCTTCGTTGAATTCACTTATCGCTATCTGGTGATCGTACATCATGTTAAAATGTCACTTTTCCCTACCATAGACATCATCAAAAGTCCGTCCTTTCCCATTGACCAGGTGGCCCTCACCGTCGTCCTTCCATGTTGCCTTTGCCTTGCGCTCATCGTCAAAGTATTTTCTGGGCTGCCCAGGCTTGAATGCGGTTGGCGTCATCAAGTTCGCCGTCTTGGCGCCGATCGAGATAAAGCATGCTTCACATTCTGTCATACCAAACAGAACATCGAAGCTCGCTGTAGTGACAAGACAGTAGGTTCTGCGCCCACCTTCGGGTTTGGGGACAAAGTTTCTGGCTCTGCTGTCGTATTTCAGCTCATATGCTGTGCCGGTCCTGGGTGTTTCGCTGAGCTTCAGCACAGATCGTACGTCGTTGGCCGTATTAAAGACGGAGCGCCCGCCGAGGCGAACGGGGTGCAGCTTCGCCGGCGGCGGGTCTTTTTGGCTCCTGGCACGGGCCTTGTCGGCAGCCCTCAGGTCCCACTGGCCGGTGGGATCCGGCTTTGGCTCCGACTTTGAATGCTGCTTTGTGCTGGGCCGGTTTTCGGACATGGTTTGAAGAGATGCAGTGATCGTGTAGAAGAAGTAACAGTCAGAGTTTGAGTAGGATTCTTTGTGTTGTTTTTTTGTGCGGCGCTGTGTGATCTTGTTGTCAGAGATGCTTCAAATTCACCTGTCATTCAGGACACTCTTAGTATTTAAGTTTGTGAATGGATAGGGACATCCGTCATCACATATATATCTTTTTTGTTGTTGCCCAGCTCGCTCTATTACTAGGTAATATCATGTCCAAATCAGCTGCCCTTGTCATTGGCATTCAAATATGGCTGTGTTGCCGGCCGGTGGCCACAACTGGGTGGCCACGACCCAGGTGGGCGGCCTTGTTGACGGCCCGTTCCCACAGTCCCATGTTTCACAAATGCCCGCCGACGTGGATTAGGGGCCTATTGCTGGGCATTTGGTCGCTTTTGCGATACGGTGTGTAGGCGCGCGGCACGGCAGCGCCGTTCCGAGGTTGATTGGGCGGTTCTCTAACACCACCGGTGGAGTCACGGAGTCACCCCTGCATTAATATCAGAGCGCGTAAATGTTAACAGTCTCTGTCATCGTCGAATGAGTCTCGTAACAGTGGACATTGTAATAAGTTCGTGTGAATAGTATTATGTATCTAGGCGCTTCGGTGTATATCGTTCCTACTAGTTGACGAGCTGTAATGACGCTTGATGCAAACAATGCCTGGAAGGAGTGAGCAACTCTCATGTCATGTGGCATTTGCAGTCTATGTACGACGTACTGAAGTGGCTAATTGCACTTTCACCGTGATCGCTCCTGCTGTGCGAGCACCTCCCTCTTCAATACCTAGAGCACGTGCAAGTCCTCCACACTTGATCCATACTTCAGTCGATTGACTATAACACCCAACTGACCACATCCATATTAACAGGACATAACACGATCCCTAGTCACGTTCTCACGTTCTATGGTCATCTCATCACAACCTCTCGATGGAGTTTTTGCCTCGGCATTGGAATCGGTGGACGAAACCAGGGCGACACGCACGACGGTATCACCGTCCAAAGCGCCGTCCTAGAGTGTTGACAAGCTCAAATAAAGCAACGGTTGGTATGGTTGGTATCATCTGTGCCGGGGTCAAGACAAACTGGCAATACGCCCGTCGCCCGCCAACATCCGTTAGCGGCTCGGGGCTCAGGTACCAACAATACGAGTAGCGAGATCGAAGAGGTTAAGCTTATTCTACTATACTTTTTTATCCCCGTAGTGGAACTCCGCGTAAGGCAACTTTTGTGTTTTCACAGATGTCTCCACGATGAAAAGATCCACGGGGGGCATCGTCAAGTATTCCAAATGCACCAGTTGCGTCCAACCACATGTCTGGGCGTGCGTTCAGGGTCGTAAGGTATCGACGGCGTCTGATATGCATTTTTGGTTTTGTTTTCTTTGTGGTAGTTTTGGTCTTTTTTCTGCGCCTCTGCTGACAGTGTGGGGGAACAATTTTGTGTAGTGACAAAATGACAAAATGACAAAATACGACGTATTCATACGCAGGGATGATCAGCCAAGATGCGCCTCGGGCATTGTATTTCCTTGCTTGTAAGGCGGAAATTAGTGGGCTCGTTTGGCCCGAGCCAGCAGGAGAAGGGGAACAATGGGGAAAGAAGAGGCAAGGTTAAACCAAAATTAAAGTTGGGGTTCCTGTTCCAATTCCACCGGCAACGGTTTTTAGTTATTGTTTTGTCAGTGACACTTTTCCGAACGCCGCAGTAATTAGTGTCGTTCCTCGTCGTTTTTTGTGAGGTCCGGCCCCCGGAGTGTCAATATTTTACGTCGTAGTCCACAGAGTCGTGCTGAACCGGCTTGGACTTACCCCCGGGCGGCGGTCAAATACCCAGGCACCTGGTCATGCCAGGGACTATAAAGACGCGTATGACGTTCTGCTTATGGAGGGTAGATGTAGCACGTGGCGATCAGTAGAGCTCCTCTTCTTTATAGCCGTCAATATATAAAGCTTGTTGACTTCTAGTTTACCTTTTCTTATTGACACCACGTTGTCAGTACTTTCTCCTTGACAACTACCCTCCTCGATACACTTCGACTCACTCTACACTTTACAATGTTCGCCCTCGACACACACGATCCGCAAATCACCTCGGCCGACGGCCTCAAGATCTGGGCTGCCCAGGCCGGCCAGTCTCCCAAGGATGCTCCCACTATTGTTTTTATCCCCGGCTTTGCCAGCTCCAGTCTTCTCTTTGACCACCAGTTCCGTGACGAAGAGCTGCTGTCCAAGTACTGTCTCGTACGTTCTTTTTTCCTCGCTCCGCTCGCTTTTCGGGTTTTCTCCTCGCTCCGCTCATCACGCATGATCATGGTTGTTGACTAGTTTGCCATGACTGGTAGATCACCTATGAGCCCCGTGGCCAGGGCCGCTCCGAGTGGCCGACCGACAACGCCCGCTGGTCCTCGCTCTACTTTGCCCAGGACTTTGAGGCTGTCTGCAAGTTCTACGGTGCCACCAAAGTCTTTGTCGCCGGATGGAGTGCCGGCTGTACGATTTCGTCAGACATTTTTGAGCACAACCTTGGGCATCTCGTGCAGGGCCTGATTTACCTCGCCGGCATGCCCTACATGAAGCTGGTGAGTTCCCCCTCCTCGTTTCTGGATAATATTTCCCCACGCCTTCCTTGACGCCGCTGACGCGGCTACTGTTGCAGTTCGCAGGCATGGACTTCCCCGCCGTCGCCAAATACTACGGCCCCATCCAGTCCGCCACCACCGGCGACACCCACGGCCGCGCCATTGCCGACTTTGTCACCTGCTGCGTCTGGGAACCCAACCGTGCCAGCATGTCCTACACCTTCCGGTCCGCCCTCATAGGCACTATCGCCATGGTGCCGACCACCATCCGCACCGGCAGCCAGACAGCCCACCCACAAGACCCAACCAACCTGCTGGAAGCCGCCAAGATCCACGAAGCTATCTTTATCGTCGGTGACGAGGAAGAGGTCGTGCAGCCCGACCTGATGATCCCGCAGTACGAGAAGATTTTTCCGAACCTCAAAGTGGTGCGTGTCCCGGGAGCCGGCCACACAGTCTTTTGGGAGCGGCCTGCCGAGACGAAAAAGGCCATTGTCGACTTTGTCGACCGTGTGACGAAGGCATGAAAACATGCTCAGGGGATAGAGTGCCCAATATCGATTATCGATAGCCTGATAAATCGAGAACCTGGTAGCATAGTTTGACACGAATGCAAATGATACTATACTCACCCTGTTCTATGAAGACTGCCTGAAACCCTTTGTTCTCGTGAGACATTCACTATGACGTCGTCTATCACGCCAATATTGGGCCAGCAGCGTATGTTTTGATTCGGGCAAGTCGTCTCGTCGAGCTGGATTTAAAAACGTGATGCTAACAAGACTATAGTAGGTTTGCATGGCTCGTTACACCACTGGAAGAGGTGACAGTTGGTACATCTTTCAGGAGGTTTCATTGGCTGTTTGTTTTCATTGGTCGTTTTTATACATCTTGCGAGTTCAATATCTTGTATTCCGTATCCAGGACAGTTTTATTGAAGGGGTTTTCATTATTTTGTCCTCGGAAAAATAAATCGTACTCAAATGCTAACAAAAGCCAAGACAGTCTATAGTTTTTACAAAAGATTGCTCTAACAATACAATCGACACGTATCGTCTATGATGCCTTATTATGTCCTTGCCTGCAGCATCTTGTATTTCAAAGAACGGAATGCAACCTGCAATCGAATCTCAGCTGTCTCTGCAAGTTCAATGTGACAGCGGTGTGATGTGACAGATCTAACCGCACGCTAGCGCCGATAGCGGCCGTCCGAATCGATCTTTCACTCAGGGGCATCTGCGGCCAAGTTCAGGCCCAAGTCCCGGGCGATTCCAGGGCGGTTCCAGGGCAATTCCAGGGCCAACAGGGGCTCGCCAACCGCCGGTCCAGGGGGTTTTCTTTCAGCCCTTTCTTCAGCTCTTTCGTTCCTCGCTCTCGCATTTCCTTCATTCCCGAGACCCCGGCGGGGCAAGCACCAATCGAGATGGCTGCTATTGACTGCCAACTCGACTAGTTGACGGCAAAAAAAGGAACAAAAACAAGCGAAAAGAAGATGAAAGGAACGATAGAGAGACGAAGAGGAGCTAGAAAAGAAGTCTCAATCTCCCGCCACCCCTATTTCTCAGAAACCGCGTCGACTGCTCCTTCCGATCCTTCAGTGCATCCCTCCGTTGCCAGAACGCGCCTGCCCGCCTGCCCGCCCAAACCAGCCGCATAACCCACATTAACCGGGTGCTCACCGCCCGAGCGCCGCACCTGCAATCTGCAATTTTAGGTTTTGTTTTCTAGCGGGTTAGCGGGTTAGCGGATTCCCACGGCCGCTGGTCGACTTCCCAGCTAGATTCACACTTCTACCATTGCCACATTCTCACCGTTCTCACCGACCTCGACTTTTTTGTCCGTCTCTCACCCTCCTCTCTTCGCACGCCGGCGACGATCTTTTCTTTCGTTTACGCTCTCCATCCGGCATCCTCTTCCGACCTATCCGCCGTCTTCCTTTTCCTCTCTCGGCCTCTTCTTTTCTTCTCTCGGCCTCTTTTCTTCTTTCTTCATCACCTCTCCTACCCTCCCCTCCCCCCTCCTTACCATGACTCGCGATTCTCTTTCCGCCGACGACGGCGGCCATGTCACCAAGACGCCGTCCAACGCCCACTCCCACCACAGCCACAAGCACAACAACCACGTCTCGCACAGCAAGCAGCAGAACGCCAACGCTGCCGCCGTCGAGTACGGCTACCCGCACGGCCATGTCGGCTATCTGAGCGAGAGCGAGGCCCAGGCCTTTGCCGAGTTCAAGCAGTACATTACCGAGCAGGGTGACTACAAGCCCAAGACCGACACCGCCCCGGCCTCGCACGACGACCCGACCCTCCTCCGCTTTTTGCGAGCGCGCCGCTGGATTGTGCCGGACGCCTACAAGCAGTTCAAGGAGACGGAAGACTGGCGCGCCGACAACCAGCTGGATGTGCTCTATGACACAATCGACCTGGAGGCGTACGAGCAGAGCCGCCGTCTGTACCCGCAGTGGACGGGCCGTCGCGACAGGCGCGGTATCCCGCTGTACCTCTTTGAGATCCGCCACCTGGACAGCAAAACCATTTCGGCGTACGAAAAGACGGCCAACAATACCTACTCGAAAGCGACGAGCGACGGCAAGACGCCCGCCAAGCTGCTGCGGCTGTTTGCCTTGTACGAGAACCTGACGCGGTTTGCGCAGCCACTGTGCACGGAGATGCCGGACCGTGACTATGCGGTGACGACGCCGATTACGCTGAGCACCAACATTGTGGATGTGTCGGGCGTGAGCTTGCGGCAGTTTTGGAATTTAAAGGGACACATGCAGGCGGCCAGCACGCTGGCGACGGCCCACTACCCGGAGACACTCGACCGTAAGTTGCAGGCGGGGCAGGTGTAGTCGTTCATGGCGTTCATGAGTTTATGAGTTCATTTATTTACTAACCGCAATTCTCAGGCATCTTCATTATCGGCGCGCCCATGTTCTTCTCGACTGTCTGGGGCTGGATCAAGCGCTGGTTCGACCCCGTTACCGTTTCCAAGATCTTCATTCTCGGCCACCACGAAGTCCTCCCCACCCTGCTCTCCTTCATCGACATCAAGAACATCCCCAAGCAGTACGGCGGCGAGCTCGAGTTCAACTGGGGCGAGATGCCCAACCTCGACCCGGCCATCCGCGAGCGTGCCACCTGGGAGCAGGGCTTCAACAGCTTCCCCAAGGGCCCTCTGTACTGGCGGCCTGTGCCCACTGCGGAGGGCGAGATCGAGAAAGTCGAGTGCGTTGCTGCCGGTAGCGCGAACCAGGTCGACCGCAAGGTGCGGGTGTGCACGCTGCCCAAGCACTACAAGGGCGAGCCCGAAAAGGTCGCGGCAGAAGAAGAGGAGGACACTTTCGAAGAGGCGGCGGAGGTGCAGCCTGCCGAGACGGTTGTCGAGAACGGCGCCTCTACCGCGGAGTCTGCCACACCCGACATCCAGAACCTATCCATCTCCGAAAAGACAAAGGACACCAAGACTGAGACCGCCGCCGTTGCGCCCGAAGCTGCATCATAGGAGGTGCAACCTCTCGCAACGACGACTGCATCGTCCAGTCGTACATATCATCGCATATAATTCCATGTTCTTTTTTTTTCAATCTCATTTCTCTTCATTTATAGCATCTTCTTTAGATACACACAATTTCTTTTCACTTTTCTTGAAACTACGACGTACAACATATGCACAAAGGAGACGTTTTTGCCATGCAACATTGCCTTGAAAATCAAACTCGTGTCTTGATTGTCTATTGTATCTGTCGTCTGTCGTCCATCGTGTGTACTCTAGTATCCGTACTCGTAATCGCTGTCGTCAGAGTCACCCAGCTTGCCCTTCTTCCCCTTTGCCTTGCCCTCTTTGCCTGGCCGATCACCGCCGCTGTGCCCATGTCTTCTTCTCCATGCCCGCACGCCCTTTTCGACAGCATCCCACGTAACGCCGTCCCGCACAAGAAACATGGTCACGCCCAGCGTCTCCACATTGCGGTTCCGGCTCTCGTCGTCAAAGAACAAGAAATCTTCATAGGCGATGCCGGTTCGTTTTTGCAGCGCCTCCATGTGCCGCAGCTTGTTTGTCGGGTAGATTTCCAGGCCGCCGTCAAAAACCTTGATCGCAACGACCCCCTTTCCCCCCTTTTCTGGGAGAGAAGACGGCACGCGCAACAGACGCAGCATCTCCCGCCCCAGCTCAGGCGCCGACGTCCGGCTGGCCACGCCCATGCTGATCCCCGCCAAAGGCAGCGCCTGCAGGACATGCGGCACGTCGCGGTAGAATGCAAAGGTCTCGTTGTACTTGTCGACGACGGTGATGGGCTTGAATGAAGAGTCTGTCGAGGATGCAGCAGAGGCTGCTGCCGCTTGTTGTCGCTCCTTCCGGATCCCCCTCCGTCCGTTGCTCGGCGCATCGTCTTCGTCCTCCCCCAGTACGCGGATCGGCGCGCAGACATGTGTGTCCACCCAGAACGGCCACAGTGTGTAGTCGAGATCAAACACGACAAGGCGCGGCAGAGGATGGCCGTCGGTAAAGACTGACCCGGGCGGGAAAGGATGGGCCGCGGTTGTTGTCGCGGGCGACGCATCGGTCTCTGTCGTGGTGTCGGCCATGGCGATTGCTATGACGTCGAGTGTGGTTTTCGGTTTGTTGGTTGTTGGTCGCAAACTGCCAAAGTTAGCGCAGGGCTGAACGACGTAAACTATGCGCAATCAGTGGTGCCGTCATTGTATGCCGTCATTGTAAGAATAGCGAAAACTGGAGCAGTACTTATTATCTACACCGTCTTTTCGTATCAACACGACAGAATGATTTTAAACTCACCCAAAGCACAACACTGTGGTCAACTCTCAACCACAGATAAAGCAAAAAACTTAAAACTCCGTGGCACACTGGTCTCTTCTCCATCTTGCTGTCTTAGGTTGGTGCGATGCTGAAGATCGAGGATGTGAAAGGGAGATGGTGTGCAAGGCAAAAGCCTCATATTATGCTTTGTCCTCTCCTCTTTACAAAACACCATTGCAAGCCATAGAGGGAAGGAACGATTCTGTCCAGTCGAGGCAGTCACGCTGCGTTGCTTTGTTGATGCCGTAATGCCATAATTAACCTACAAATTGGGAAGGCTCGACCGTCGGGATTATTTCGTGGGAGTAGCGATGGAGAAGTCTCTGGCATGACCTGCCTCATGAGGTATGTCTTCATACCACTCCACCAATGCCAGCTTCCATCACTAACTGGACAGCTCAAATACCCATCAGTGCAATCGCTGAGGGCACCAGACGATTTCCTGCTGCACCCAACGCCGTCACTGCAGTCCATCTTCACCGATGCAGCCAATGGCAATGACCCCAGTCTCGGCTCACTGCACCCAACACCTTGTCGACCAAGTCACGGCATATCACACTTGTCGACTTGTACATTACTTTTGGATTATAGCTTTGCTTCTTTGTTCCATATCTTTTCACGAACACATTTAAGTTCAGCATTCTTTCCCAGAAAAGACCGTCTCTCATCGACATGCTTACATCAGGAACGTTGGCGGCAGCTCGGGACCCCAGACGTGAAGATGCGCATCCTTGTCCAGCGTGCGGTGCGTCGGCTCCGACATGTTCAACAAGTCACCATCCACATAGTGCTCCAAAATAAACTCGGCCGGGTCAAACCAGTAGTCAAAGATCTGGCTGCCCATCACATGCCGGCCAACACCCCAGCAGTTTGTGTACCCCTTGTCCCGCAACCAGTCGTGGCCCAGCACCTGCGTATCGAAATCGTGCGTCTCGTACGAAGTATGGTGGACATGCCATTTAGGGCCCTGGAACAAAAAGAAAGAGTGGTGGTCCACCTGCTCCTCGCCCCGGTCTAGACGGAAAAAGGCTGTGTGGTCTGTCCCGCTCTCGTCATGCACCAGCTCGCTCGGGAAAAAATTAAAGTGCTTGGTGTAAAACGCATAGCTCTCGGCGAAGTTGGTCACGCACATGCCGAAATGGCCCAGCTTGTGCACGGGCGCCGGCCGCTTCTCGAACCGGGCAAACTTGTTGACCGCGCGGTTCTTCTCGGCCGGGTAGTTGACTTTTGAGACGGGGAAGTTGGGGTCGCGGGCCTCGACCGTGGTCTGGCCGTGCACCAAGTGGAAAGGGAATCCGTCAACGGGGTCATAAAAGGTCACGCCGCGACCGCCGCCGGGCGCCTCTCCCAGGTCGTAGACTGCCGTGGCCTTGGCGGCTGCGGGCAGCTGTGTCGCCGCACGCTCCAGATCCTCGGCCGACTCAACCTCGAAACACGCACCGCCCCACGCCGTCTCGTCGGCTGCCTCGACACAGACAACAAACGGCTGTGTGCCGTAGCCCCGAAAGTACGTGCGGTTGCCCACGACCTTCTCCTGGCTGAAGCCAAAGTCGTTTAAGAACTGGATGGCCGTTTTGGGGTCCTTGTGCTTGTAAAAGGCATGTGCAATGCGCACAAGCTTAATCTTTTGGATGTCGTTGCCGGACATCGTTGTGGACATCGTGGTGGTGGCGATGCCTGCGTGCGTTGTTGCTGTGTTGTTTTGTTGAAAAGATCAAAGGCATGCGATGTAGTTGAAGATAACAATGTGTGTTGATCTTTCCTGTGACGGTGCTGATTATGTTTGCTTGTCTACAGTGCCCAGACACACGGAACAAGGGGATCGGATTCACGAATATATAAAAACAAGAGTAAGAAGGACGCGGCACGCGGAGTAGTGTCGGCGTTGGCAAAGGTAGAAACGGGGAAATGGGGAAGCCAAAAAGCCAATGTGGGAATAAAGTTCACCGGGAAATATAGACACGGGCTGGGGAAAGGGGAATGACAGGCGGGGGAATGTTCGTCCCTTGGCGCAAGTTGGGGACGGGATCGTGCAAAAGAGTGGGCACAGGGGGGGGACAGGGGGGCTGTACACGGGGACAGGGCGGGCCAAAGTTTGAGAGAGGGAGAAAAGAAAGGGACGGGTCCGGTGCACCAAATGCTAATATCTCCGAAGCAAGTTTCGGTGGTGGTGTAGGTGATACAGGCGTGAGAATAAAGTATAGTCTGTCGTACTCGAAAAGAGTCGTACTCGAAAACAGTCGTACTCGAAAACAAAAAAAAAAGAATACACTACGATCACGATGGCCGACAAGCTATGCTTCCAGAGAGGGATCCAACACCAAATAGATACCTCGTACACGGGCGTACATAGTTACACGTAAAGAGGGGAAGCTTGCAGCTTATTGTCTTACGGAAATTGTGCTACGATTACGATTACGATTGTCTTCCAAAGAGATAGATGGTGTACATCTAAATGGCTGCTGGCTCGATATTGGAGATATTGTAGGCATGGCTGGCTCGGGAATGCGGAGGGGAAACAAGGCGGCAGTTGTGGTCTGAACCCGGGCGGCTGTATTGGAGGCTTAAGGTGGGGATCGTGGAGGGAAATCAAGCTGGGGATAATACGGGAAGATATAAGTTGAGTGTCCTTGGCTTCTTTCTGTGTATTGGTTTGGGGAAACGACTCGATAGTCGGGAATGGACAGACGGGAAGTCTGGAAATACAGAAAGAGGCAAAGAATCCGAGAGTAATGAGAGAAAGGAAAAATGAAGGACAAAAACGAAAAACGAAAAACACAGACGCACTGCAGTGAGACTGCACGTCTCACGGTACGGCCAGCAGTGTGACGCTGCAAGAAGAGCCCCAAATCTTACACGACGGTATGCACTAGTTATGCTTGGACACCTTCGGGACCACTTTAACCCTCAACTTGTGCGATCCAAGTACGGCACCGATAACTTGACTTTTATGTTGAAAAAACAATGCTGAGGTATGCCAAAACGACAAAGAGTCAACAACATGACAATAAATGACCTGAAAACGGCGAAAAGCATCCCAAGAAACTATGGCATGCCTTGTGCCTTCAAAATGGTAGTCTGTCACTTCTGAATTAACGTGAGGTCTGTCGCATGCAACGCTCCGTTTTTAGTTGTTGTACGTTGTTAGGTTAGAACTAAATAGGGAAACAGAATAAAGAACCAGCCAAAAGTCAGTTTTGCCGATGGTGTGGATACTTGCTGCATGACTACTCTCATATATACTAGTCTCCGAGTTAAGTTAATTCAATAACAAATGGTCCTATAGTCTAGCGGTTAGGACATTGGATTCTGATTTCTTCAAATCTGAATTTCCAGTAGCCCCGGTTCGATTCCGGGTAGGACCTTACTTTTTTGTTTTTTTTCTATTAGACCACCTTCAGTCTAAACCTTCACTTTTCTTTTTTCATCAACACAGATCCATATCATTGATCTTCCGTATCTACTTTCTCTTCCACATTGTAGTATTTCTCTTAGCTGTGTATTCTGTTTTATTTTTATGGAAATTTAGACAATCTGAATCTTCCGCAAGTTCTAAAATCAAAACTACAAATGTTTTGATTTACCTAAAAAAAACTCCAAAAGACCAACAAAAATATCAACTTCCGCGTGTGATCCTGGAATGGCAGAAATGCAATAATGGAAGAATCTACAGCGTAGGGAATATACAGCTTAAACAAAGGCGCAGAGTAATGTTAGACATTATGGCCGTCAAAGGCGAGGATCGGTGACCTTGGGTGTCGTCACAACGAGATACGTCATCCGTCTCTTGCAAATGTCAGTCCCACACGCGCCGTTCTTGTTCACGATAATCCCCACAACGACCCAGCCACCCATCCCACCCGCCCAATAACGGAGTCAAGCGTCGGTGGTTTAGTGGTAAAATCTGTCGTTGCCATCGACAGGCCCCGGGTTCGATTCCCGGCCGACGCAGCTTCCTTCTGTCTTGAAAGGACGGTTGATTTTTTGTCTTTTTATTTTTGTCATTGTGCAATTTACATGCCCAAAGTTTTGCCAGTTTTGTCAGTCTTTTGTTTGTTGTCCCGACGCAGAACAAGCTGCATTCTGACTGGATGGATGTAATGCATTTCAGAGTCTATTTTGGTTTCTTCTAAACATGACTCTAAATCTGCTTTGGCGCCCACTCCACTGGCGGCTCCCAATTTGAGTTTGGCAGCGGTATGTTTGTACTGTGGTACACGGGCATGGACCTGTGTGCTCGGCGGTTGTGCTTGGTTGGGTACATCTTCTCAGTCTCTGCTTCCGTGATACCGCCCTTGTACGGGTTCTGGGTGCCGAAGGCCTGCCACACAAGCCAGCGCTCCAGGTTCTCACACACGGAAATGTCAATGGAAAACCCTTTGAGGTCTTTGAGGGTGCACACATCGTTGACAATGTCCATGTGCATGTAGTAAGCATCGCAAAACTCGTGGTGTGCGTCGTCGCCGTTGTCGCTCATGAGGTAGTCTTCAAACTTGTCCCAGACGGCGTCACTAAAACGCAGTCGTACGGTGAGACGGGAGACGTCCATGTTGTCTCTGATAAAGGCAATGAGGAGTGCCACAGCAAAACCGGCCGTGGGCGGTCTCGCGGTACATTTGGAGGTCGACTTTGAACAGCTGTGAGGGCAGCATTTCACACTCGCAGTGCGCCGACACCGACGAGTAGTACCGCGGACAACAGCAGTCCATCCGAGCCGATGAACATTTATTGCAGCAGGCGACACCCAGGTAGTTTGTGCTCCGGAAGAACTGGCGGACAAGGCAACCGTGTGGCTGCAGCTGATGCAGGCCTGTCAGCATCGAGGCAGTGTTCCTGCACCCTGATCCTTCGCTCCAGGACATTTCAAGGCACGATTGTGATGCTCTCTCACACACACACACAAAAAAAAAAAAAGCTGTTATGCTTGTATTGAAATCAACTGTCGAAAAGTCTACACTCTTTTGATTCGTTCGACGTCGTAAATTCGTTATTCGTCTCTGGAGCCAGGTGGTGTTAAAATGCCAGCCTGCAGTGTCTCATCGCGGGTCTGCTTGAGGAATGGCAACAATTCAGTGCCTCCAGTGCCTGTGAGCAACTCCGCGGCATCATTTTTGGATGGATTTCCTGCCAAGCCCCGCAGAGGACATGTTTTTCCATCCAGGGTGTTGCTCGCCTCCCGAGCAGCCTTTTGCCGCGACGGGATGATAATGTAGCGCGTGACAATAGCCAAGTGCTTGTTGCGGAATGCTGCCAGGGCCGTGGTCGCATCCTCAAACACAACTGACAGTTCTCTTTGCTCGTCTGTCGGAGCATCGCTCTGCGCCGCCTCCAAAACAAACTCCCGCAGGCTCGGCATAGCAGCAACGTGCTCCAAGAACCTGCGGTGCGGACCCGGCATGTACCCGCGGACCTCGTGGTGGAAGCCGTCTTCTTTCGACACACTGCCGCCATTTTCTTTCTCATGGCCGGGAATGTGTGTGCACCCATTCGACGTGTGCTCTACGCCCAGAACAATATCAAAGAACTGGATGAGCGAGCTCTGGCCGTTGCTGCCACCGCGCAGCTGACGCCACTCACCCCGACCCTCGCCCTCGTCGTAAAAAATGCCGTTCGCTAGGCCTTGTGCGGCCATGTGTTTGCTTCCGGCAAGGTAGGGCCGGATCTGGAAGAAGAATATCGACGGATCGCAACGTTCGTGCATGCGGTCAAGCAAGTGGCCAACCTCCTGGATGCAGGGGATGAACTGGCGGAGAGCAGAAGTGACCGTGGCCGTGTCGTTGGCAGCAGCTGCGTCGAGTGCTTTGAGGAGCACAGGCAAAATCTTACCGGCACGGCACTCCATGGCCACAGACACAACATAGAACCATGACTCAGATTCGGTGCCGGTAAACGTATGCAAAGCCCGCAAGCGGTCGAGATCATCAAAAGGCACACTTTCTGGGGCAACACCATCATCAGGGACTGTAGTAAAGTTCCACAGATTCAAGGCTGCGTAGGTCGCAACGGGCGGCAGCTCCAAGTGGTCGGCAACGGCCAGTAGTGGCACGGCAATGCATGGTGGGAGGACCTGCAGGTGTTAGCGAGCTGCTGCGTCAAAACCATGTGATATTCCTGTCCTGCAGACTGACGTACATCTTCAACCCTGTCTTCACCCCAGACGTAGGCGTGCGTCAAAAACGCCAAAATCAAGTAGGCCCGCCGCCATTCGGGCTCGGACCGCAGTGCATGGGTCGAAAGGACGGGTAGTTGGCTGACTTGATTACGCAAACTGTTTGTCTGCAGCAGTTCGGGCAACCGAGAAATAACAGATTCCCATGGTGCGTAGTACGGGTCGGGCAGTTTGACGAGTGGCAGGTTGGGAGGTAGAAATCCGTTGTCGGACAGACTGTACTGCCGTGTAAATGTAGTGTCCATTGGAAGAGAGACAAAAAATTAACAATCAATGAAATGATAAAGGGGGGGATAAACAACGATGGAAAGGACGACGCAGCAATTGTCCCAATAGAGGAAGGTGCACTTCTTGTCAGTTTGGCGATCTGGGAAGGCGCAAACGCGGGGAGTGGTGGATAGTCTGGTGCGGAATCTGTTGGCAGGCAATTCTTCGGAAGGCACGACTGACTCTACGAACCAGCAAAGGGAAGAGGGAGCGCGAAGACATGAAGTAGACGGCCGGCCAGATCGCACTACCATGGGCGGCCATGGTTTGCCATGGACGAAGACTAACGTGGAAAAGGGGCATCTACACAAAGGTCATCGGACAAGTCTACAAAATATAAGAGACTAAACATGCGGTCAAGGACACGAAAATAGACGGTACGAAAATAGACGGTACGAACAGACACCTGCGAATCCGCTCCTAACGGTGACGCCGGTCTCTTGCAACTTCCCTTTCGGGGCAGAACTACGTCGTAATTGTAAGAGAAATGACGTTGGCCGAAGGAAGGTGCAAGAAAACGGAGAAGGTGCAGAAGCTGCTTGTACAAAATTTTCAATACGCAGGGAAAGAGCAATCGGAATGCGGAACAAAAGAAGAAGGAATGACAGAAATGACCAAAGAGCAAACATTGAAAGTACATGATTCAAGGCAAGAGCGACTAGCAATCTGGTAAATATTCGCTCATGGTTTCGGCTACCGGCGGATGGAGTCGGCCTTGTAGGGGCAAATAGCGGCTACGAGTGGTTACTTTAGGGCCTATAAAACCATGAGAGGTCGCTGAAAACCATGGGGAAATGCCAAAAACCATGGGAAACCATTGAATGACGGACACTATCCCGCGGGCGCGGAGAAGATGCGCAGGTGGTGCAGGTGGAGTGCAGAGAGACACCCATCGTTGAGATCGGCACGCTAGTGATCCCTGTGCACCGCTGTATCAAAGGGCTCCCTTGCCTTCCCACAGCACTGATTGGCGCGCTGCCCACCCCAGAGGCGAACCTGCCGTTTTGGGTAATCGGGAATGTGTAAGAGGTGTTCGGAGGTCACCGAAGGGCAGTCGCGAGTGACGTTGGAGACCACACGCCTGCCCTACATCGGCGTCCAGCCTGCACCTGCTTGGTGCTCCAACGTTGACTACAAAGTGGTCTCGCGCGTCCGGACAACAAGGAAGGAGACAGAGAAGGAAAGAGCAGTCCAGCAACGCAAGCAACCCATGCAAACCCAGCAAACAGAGAAAGAGCAACATACGAGTCTTGTCATTCTTACAGCCCTACACTAGCCCCTGACTCCATTTCCTCCAATTCGTCACTTTGACACCACGTCCCTTCACCGAGAGCCTTTACTATTTTAATACACCCCCCTCTCCACCACCATGTCAACCTTTTCTGCGATCAGCAAGTCGTTGCGTGAGCACCCTGACGTGTCCGTCGTCTTTCCTGACAATGCACACACACTCGACTTTGCCAAAGAGCTCGATGCACAGGATCCGCTCCGGCATCTTCAGAATGAATTTGTGCGGCCGACCAAGCAGATGATCCGCAAAGCCGTCACGGCTGAGCCTGCAGCAAGTGACGAGAACGAGAATGAGAAGAAAGGAGATGGTTCCCCAGCGATGCCCAGCTCCAATGCGAGCATGTCACATCTGGCCAACGAGAGCAACGGGAGCACCACAGGCGATGACAGCAGCAACCTGGCCATCTACTTTTGCGGCAACTCGCTGGGCCTGCAGCCCAAGGCCGTCCGGCAGCACGTGGAGACACAGCTCGACACGTGGGCGTCTATTGGTGTCAAGGGCCACTTTCAGACCATGAAGAGCGAGCTGCAGCTGGAGCAACCCAACAAGATCCGGCCATGGCAGGAGATGGCGGCTGTTTGCTCCAAGCAGATGGCACGACTTGTTGGTGCTCAGCCCGACGAGGTGGTGACGATGAACACGCTGACGGCAAACCTGCATCTGATGATGGCGAGCTTCTACAAGCCGACGGCCGAACGGTACAAGATCATTGCCGAGTGGAAGCCGTTTCCCAGCGACAGTGTAAGTAAACCATCGAACATGAAAAACGTGATTCAGATCCCCACTGACAGTCGCAGTACGCCCTCGAATCCCAAATTGTGTGGCACGGTCTCGATGTGGCCAGCACCTTGATTGAGCTGCAGCCTGACGAGAACTTTTACATCTCGACCGAGTCTGTCCTGGCCACCATTGACAAGCACGCCAAAGAGACCGCTCTCCTGATGCTGCCGGGCATTCAGTACTACACGGGGCAGCTCTTCGACATTCCTCGCATCACGGCCTACGCTCAAAGCAAGGGTATTGTCGTCGGCTGGGACCTTGCCCATGCTGTTGGCAACGTCGAGCTGAGCCTGCACGAGTGGAACGTCGACTTTGCCGTTTGGTGCACGTACAAGTACTGCAATGGCGGCCCGGGTAGCATTGCCGGTGCCTTTGTCAATGAGCGCCACGGCAAGGTGGAAGCCGACCCCGACGCTGCGTCAGCTGAAAAGGATTACGATGTCCGCACAGGCGGTTTTCAGTACCGGCCCCGTCTCTCTGGATGGTACGGTACTGACTTGAGTGTCCGCTTCAACATGGCCAAGACATTCCAGCCAACGCCCGGCGCACAGGGTTTCCAGCTGTCCAACCCGTCGTCCATTGACCTGGCCAGCCTCAACGGAGCCCTGTCTGCGTTTGAAAAGACGAGCATGCAGGAGCTGCGCAGCAAATCTCTGGTCCTGACGGCCTACACGGTCAAGCTGCTCAACGACATTCTGCACGACGCCAAGGAGGCCCAAGCAACGGAGGCTCCCTTCCGGATCATCACGCCCCTGAACCCAGCCGAGCGTGGTGCCCAAATCAGCGTCTTGATGCGGGACGACGGCTTCTTGGACAAGTGGACGGCGGCCATGGAAAAGGCCGATATTGTCATGGACAAACGCAAGCCCAATGTCATCCGCATCGCGCCCGTGCCAATGTATAACACATTTGTCGAAGTGCACACCGTCGTGGGCCTGCTGCGGGATGTGCTGTTGTCCTCCAACTAGGGAACGAGAGCCACAGTTTACGGCTGGTTGAAGAAGTCGGTCAACGAGGGCGGCAAAATCGGCGACGACGACGACGAAGACGGGGACGACGAAAAGAAGCCTCCTGGGACGCCCACGAATTTAGACGGCAGTGGCCTATGGGAGGAGCACGAAACTTCGCCACGGGGCAACCAAATTGCCTCTGGGTTGGGGTTTCCCTGTGACTTGATCAATGAAATATTTGACGAGACCTATGAAAAGGACTCTTTCAAGCCTCGTGAGAAATTTGTCTCCGTATCGCGTGTCGAGGAAAAGGCAGCAACGGATCACTGAAAATAAGCAGTCTTCGTCGTGGAGAAGAAGTATCCGGCAGCGATAAAAGAACCGAAGGCGAAAATGAGGAGAAGAGCTGATTATGATAGCAGGCAAGTACGAACAGACAATTGGTATTCTGGATTACATTGACTAGGAATTGTTACCCCAACACAGACAACATTGGTATATTGGGATATTGAAATAAACATGAGAACACGACTTTTTTCCTTTCTTTTTTTTCTTTCTTTTTTTTTCCCCACTCGTTCCCCCACATTGTCGATCGTATATTTTGTGATCTGACGTCTGTCTGTCTGTTTTGTTGCTGTTGTTACGTGCAAAAGGGCCTGAACGAACATGCTGAGCCACAGATTGGGTGGATGCGGCGGAGAAAATCCAACTTGTGGTGACGCGAATCGCTCGGAATCATTTGCGGCACGCTGGCGCTGGGGAAGCAAATCTGAGAGGGGAAGACATTGACAAACAAATGCGGAGGTGTTTTTGTCTTTTTGTCGAATGGGGGAATAATGGGGTGACATTGTTGCCAGAGATACGACGTATTTGATGTTGCTTTGGTCGACTTGACATGACTCTATTTTGAGCCTCACGTTGACACCCCTACATCGTATCACCACTTCTTATCGTCTACCTCCGATATGCCCCTCTCAAAGGTCATTGTTGTCGGTGCCGGGCCTTCGGGCTTGCTGCTCACCATCTTGCTGGCCAAGGCCGGCATCCCCGTCGAGCTGCTGGAAATGACACGGGCTCTCGATACAAACCCACGGGCCAGCCACTACGCCGACTCCAGCTGTCGCGAGTTTGAGCGTGCCGGTGTTCTCGATGCACTGCTTGCTCGCGGGTTCTTCCCCAACGGCGTGTCATGGCGCAAAATGGACGACGAACGTACGCGCATCGTCTGCCTCATCAATGCCCGCCCGGACAAGAATGACCGGTACCGCATGGTCTGTCTGCCACTGGACCAGTTGGGGATTCTGCTAGAAACGGAGCTCAAGACGTTGCCGAATGCTACGGTCAAGTACCATCACAAAGTCGTTGCTCTGCACGATGACCCAGCCCAGCCGCAAGTCACTCTAGACGTCGAGACTCCGGATGGCTCGACCCAGCAGTTTTCGGCCGATTATGTCGTCGGCTGCGACGGCGGCAACAGCACGATGCGCAAACTGCTGTTTGGTGCCGGTGTGTTTCCCGGCCTCACCTGGGACAAGCAGATTGTCGCGACCAACATGTACTATGATTTCGACAAGTACGGCTACGACGACTCGCAGTTCTTCGTGCATCCCGAGCACTGGCACATGGTGGCCAAGATCCAGGCGGATGGCCTGACACGGCTGACCTATGGCGAGGTGGGCGGACTCACACACGACGAGCTGTTGGCGCGGATGCCGCAAAAGTACTCGACACTTTTGCCGGGCAACAACGTCACACCCGACCAGTGGAGAGTTGTCAGTTTCAGTCCGTACCGCGTGCACCAGCGATGTGTCGACAAGATGCGCGTGGGGCGTGTCCTGCTGGCCGCCGATGCCGCACATTTGTGCAATCCGTTGTGAGTGCCGATGAGTGCCGATGAGTAAATGCAAATGAAATGAACTCGCACGGAGGGCTACCATTTTCTAATACATCCCTCTACTTTAGCGGCGGCATGGGCTTGACGGGCGGGATTGCCGATATTGGCAGTATGTATGACAGTCTGGCCGGCATCCATCTCGGAAAAGCCGACGACTCGATTTTGGACATTTACTGCCGCGAACGGCGGCGCATCTGGCACGACCAGATCAACCCCATCTCGTCTGTCAACATGGAGCGTTTGTTTAGTATCGACGCCGACGAGATTGTCGACAAGGACCCCTTTATCGCCATGGTCCGCAAGATGGAGCGCGGCGAACTACCGCCACCGCCGCCGGGTACAAAGAGCCCGACCGAAGCGCTCATGTACGACATGACGCAGCACTTTACAAAGTAGGACAGGAAAGTCTTTTTTTTTTTTTTTTTTTGCCAGTTTACTGTAATATTTGTTATTCATATCTTATCCTCGACCCAATGTTAAATGCCGTTGTTTGTTGTTTCCCTTTTATTGTGTTGAACCGTTTATGTTTTCCCGCAAAATGCAAAAGCAAAAAACCAAACGCAAAAAAATCAAAATGCAGCGAAAATGTAGATGCACTGCATGTGAACCATCTCTTCCAGCTACGCACCCTTGCACGCCTAGATTGGCTCATCTCGCGGCTCAATCATCACTTCATTGACGGCCACATGCGCCGGTTGGCGCAGCGCGTACACCGCAGCCGAGGCGACATCAGCAGGCTTCAGGACCTGAGCGCCCGTCGGGTTGCCGTACTTTTCCATTGCCTCCGGATCAGTGGACATGGACAGAAGCTCGGTTGCCGTGTTGCCAGGCTGGACAGACGTGACACGCAGACCCGTACCGGCCGTTTCGAGACGCAGGCTCTGCAGGACAGCCTCCACAAAGAACTTGCTGCCCGAGTAGACACCGAGACCGGGGAAGACCTTGCGGCCCGCGTCAGACGAGATACAGAGAATGTGCGGCGAGCGGCCACGCACGTCGAGACCACTGGCGAGTTCGGCGGGGGTGGCCGGGGTGGGCTTGGCCCGAGACAGCATACCGGGCACGGTGGCTGCCAGACAGTGCAGCAGACCCTTGCAGTTGACATCCACCGTACGGTCCCACTCATCGGCGCGCACGCTGGCCATCATGGTGAAATACATGACGCCGGCACACACAACCAAAATATCAATGGGGCCCAGCTCTTCCGTGGCGGCCGACACGAGCGTCTGCACCTGCTCGGCGCTGGTGACGTCCGTCTGGCGGATGACCACCTGGACGCCCTTGAACTGGGCCTCGAGCGATGCCTGCAGAGTCTTGAGTTCGCCGAGGCGACGGGCACCAAGAGCGACACTTGCACCGTCGTTCGCGAGCGCGGTGGCAATGGCGGCGCCGATACCCGAAGAGGCACCAACGACAACGGCGACCTTGCCGGCAAGGGGTCCCTTGGGGACGGGCACCACCGAATCGACCGACTTGGCCACGGCGGCAGGCACCTTGGGGCCGTGGGCGAGCCAGCCGCGGGAGTAGAAGTGGCGGGTGTACGTCGCCAGGAGGCCGAGGTCAAGCTGGGGTCGGTTCGTCTCGTCCTTCTCGTCCGTCGCCGACATGAGAGAGCGCGTCTTCTTGTCGTCAAGCATAATGACCATCTTCAAGAACTCAACCGAGGGCATGCCGGCACGCAGAACGTCCATGGGCGACAGGTCTTCGTCACTCCGAGCCGTCGACGTGGCGGGTGGGTGGTTGCTCTGGTCCTCGTTCCAGCGGGCCACCCACTCGTCCCAGTCGACGGCTTCCGTGGGGTAGCCCAGGACGGCGAGGCGGGCAAACAAGTCCTTGGCCAGGATGGCGTCAGGGTCGCCGACGTGCAGCACGGGGTTCTCCTCGACCTTGTCCGACGCCGCCAAAGCTGCAATCGCCCGGCTGGCCGCATCCACCGGCGTCATCTCCACTCTCCATCCATCCACATTCGGTGCATACCCAATGCGCACACTCTCCACCACCAGGGCCGTCACGACATCCCGCGGGTTCGTGGCGCCCGTTGCCGAGTGGCCGCCCAGCGTACCGGGGCGGTAGATGCGGGCAGGCAGACCCCGCCGGCTGGCCTTGAGGAGTAGCTGCTCGGCAGCCCACTTAGTCTGGCCGTAGCCATCGGTAATCTTGTCGACGACGTCTGAAGGCGTGACAATAGGAGCATCATCCTCTTTCCAGGCCGTCTTGGCCGGCGGCAGGACACCGTTGGTAGAGACGTAGTGGACGGTGGCGCCGCCCTTGCCGACCAATCTCAAAATCTCCTTGGTGCCACCGACGTTGGCGTCCCGCAGAGCGTCATAGGGGTACACAAGGTTGACGTGGGCACCGGCGTGGACAATGGCCTGGACACGGGTGGCCAGGCTGTCAAAGTCACCATCAGACAGTCCCAGGCTGGGCAGGGACAGGTCGCCCGAGACAATCTGGATGCGGTCGACCATGCTGTCCTGCCACAAGCCAAGGCCAAGCAGGTGTCTGCGAAGACGAGGCATTCCTGATGCAGAGGGAGGGGAGGAAGACGACTTGCGCACCAGGCAGTGGATCGTCGCCGTTGTGGTAGCCAACAGCTCGGCTAGCAAGAACGCGCCCAGGAAACCCGTGGCGCCGGTCAGGAAAATATCCGTCGTAGCGGCGTCCGTAATCGACTGGGGCGTCTTGGGGGTCTCGGGAACGACCAAATCCTCTGGCAGAGTGCTGTCGTCCTGGAGCATGGCCAACAACAGACCGTTGTCGACGGCAGCGGCGGTTGTGGACTGTGCTTCACGAGCGGCAGCTGTGACGGCGGCAACATGGCCAGCCAGCGTGGGTGTACGGATCAGGGCCACGAGGGGCACGTTGACACCGTAAGAGGCGGACAGTCGGCTGGACAGCTCGGCGAGAGCCAGTGAGTGACCACCCAGGTCAAAGAAATCAAATTCGTGCTGGGGCTGAGACTGCGCCAGCTCGACCAGCGTCTCGTCGCTCTCCATACCCAGGCAGGCAGCCCAGTGGCGACGGATGTCAGCAGCGTCGATACGCACCGACGCATCGATCTTGCTGTTGGGTGCCGCAGCACCCGTGGCCCACAGGATCTGGGCCAGGCTCTCGGCCGGCGGTGTCTCGGGCGGTGAGGGACCCGCGCGCATGGGGGAGGGTGCAGGCAGGCCCTTGACGTCGACCTTGCCAGAGACCTTGTGTGTGGGCAGAGTATCCAGCTCGACCCAGAAGACAGGGATCATGTAGTGAGCGAGGTGGTCGGCCAGCAGGCGGCGGGCCAGCGGGCTGTGACCCTCGGCGTTGATCTCGAGAGCGGCACGCGTACCATCAGCGCCCGTGTTGGGGCTGCCCTCGGCCTCGCGCACAACATACGCGACAAGCTGGCGCTCCAACCCTTCCTTGTCAGCCAGGACAACACAGCTGCGCACAGCTAGGTGCTTGACGATGGCGCTCTCGACGGCGGCCGGGTGGACAGTGTAGCCGCGGACCTTGATCATGCCGCCGACACGGCCGCTAATCTCAATCTCGCCCGACGAGGGCAGGATGCGGGCCTTGTCGCCCGTGCGGTACATGCGGCCGTCGCCGGCAAAGATGTCCGGCAAAAAGACTTCGACTGTGGTCTCGGGGCGGTTGAGGTAGCCGCGGGCCAGCAGGGGACCGCCGACGTACAGCTCGCCGCCGATACCGGGAGCAACGGGGCGGCCATCTTCGTCGAGGACGTATGTGTGTTCCGGCAGCAGAGGAGGGCCAACGGGGCAGACGGTAGCGTCGGCGGGCAGGCTGGCCAGGGTCTTGCGGATATCGCCGCAGGCGATCTCGTGGGTCTCGCTGGCGCTGTAGCAGTTGAGGAGGCGGACGTTGGCGAGGGCAGTCGCGGCACGGCGGGCCAGGTCGACGGAGACAACCTCGCCGTTGAACCAGAGTGTGCGCAGATGGGGCAGGCGGGTGGCTAGGTCGGGGTAGCGGCCGAGGACGGTCGCGAGCAGAGTCGGGGTCATGAGCGTCTCTGTGACTTTTTGCTCCGCCAGGAAAGCCACAAGGCCGACTGGGTCGTAGCTGGCGTCGTCGGGAACGGTAACGACAGTGGCGCCGCGCAGCAGCGGGCGCAGAATCTCCCAGACAAAGAAGACGTTGCAAGCAACACGGTCACCGGGACCCAAGTCGCTAATCTGGAAGCGCAAGGCATAGGACTTGACGGGGGCGCTGTGGGGGTTGCAGATGCCCTTGGGGCGGCCGGTCGAGCCCGATGAGTACGAAACGAAAGCCAGGCGGTCGAGGTCGGTGGGCTCGGGGGTGGGGGAGGTAAATTCGGTGGTGATCTGGGGTAGGGCGGCCAGGTCTTCGAGGGTGGTGCCGCGCTCGAGCAGGATGCGCGGGATGTGTGCGGGCACCTTGTCGGCGTACTCAGCCGAGGTCAGAATAACAGGCGGGTGGGCGTCTTCGATCACGTCGGCCAGCAGTCCAGGAGGGTAGGCGACCTCGAGGACCAGGAAAGCGCCGCCGGCCTTGAGGGCGGCCATGCAGGCCACGATGTACTGGACCGTGTGGCCCATGAGCACGCCGACGAGGACATCCCGGCCGACACCATAGTCAGTGCGCAGGCGGTCGGCCACGAGGTCAGTAGCCTTGTCGAGCTGGGCATAAGTCCACGTGGTGGTGCCGTCCTCAGCGGCAATGGCGTCGGGCGTGGCCAGGACCTGCTGGTGGAAGAGGGCCACCAGGTCCTTGGTCGTGTCCATTGGCAGCATGGTGGACGCCGTGAGGATGTGGGTGGTGAAGATGTGGAATCAGATGAGGCTGGAGGGAGTGGTGGTGTTGAGAGTATGGTGAGAGAAAAGAAGAGAGAGGGGGGAAAAGAAAGAAAGGAGGGGAGAAAGGAGAGGAGAAAGGAGAAGAGAGAAGGAAAGACTGGAGACGGACAAGAAAGGGGGAGTGGGAAGGTGCCCCAGACTGCAGACTGGCGATGCGCTATCGATTGGGAAGGAGACAGACAAGAAACAGGCAAGAGACAGAAGGAGGGATAGGACGGATAGGAGGGGGATAAGGGGAAGGTGATAAGGAAATCAGAAGACACTTGGTTCGCAGAGGGCAAGGGCAGTAGTGACAGTAGTGACAGTAGCTCCTTCTCTTTTTCCTACAATTTACGTCGTACATCGGGGACAACGGGGGCAGGAGCCGACAATCGATAGCCCCGGATGTAGCTTTATCTACGGAAGGAGCGAATCACTGGCATAGTGGGGCTGCCGCTGACTGCTACAAGAGACTAGAAAATACAAGTCACTCAATTGCATGTCATGTATTCAGAGGAGGCAAATCGAGGCGTCTGTGCCTCCGTATACGTTGATAGAACCATTCTAGCCTTTTTATCGGGCAGACCGCCCATTGATTGACCGGCCCGGTCGTCGGTTCTGTTATCGGTGAGGGGGAAACAAAAAATAGAGTGAAAATGGACTGGATAGCGAAGTGGGAGACGATAATGATAGCGGCCAAGGAGGGACAGTCGAAAGAAAAATTCATTAAAAAAGGGGCGGAATTCATACGATTGGTCAGACGCCGGCAGCGTAGTCAACTTTGTTGGGACAGAAACGAAAAGGACGAAAAGGACGAAAACTATGAGAGACAAAACGAAAAGGCAACGGCTAAAAGCGAGAAAAGCTGGCAGAAAAGCATTGGAAAGTCGTCAAAAAGCTCGCGCTAACCACTTTGATGATAGCGTCCATTAACATGTGCCAATGCCAATGCTGCACTGAGGGTGGTGGAACTGACGTTCATAGGCGGTCGGCGGCGCTGCTAAAGTGTGCAATGGCCGTTCTAGAAGGCGACAGACGCCCACCCTTGCGTATCCTTGTATCTACTCCGTACTCGTGTTCCGGTACTTTGCATCGGCCGCCGAGACGTTCAGGGCTTTGCTTGGAAAGACTTGGGGCCTGTGAGGCAGCCTGGGCCGGGCACGTTTTAGGCCCGGCCGGGTCTCTTTGTCGTCCATTACGTCGTCTTTGCAGTAGCTCAAAAGTAGCTGTGAGTAGCTTTGGCCAGTTCTCCAATAAAGACCAAATAAAGGTCCAGTAAAGTCCAGTAGAGTCCAGTAGGACAGGTAGATCTTTCAAAGAAAAGAAAAAAAAGGGAGAGAAGGCAGTGAGAAGTACGGAGTGAAAATCAAGAAAAAACAGGCCGCCAAGTCGAGAAGCGAGGGAGGGTGAGGGTCAGTGTGAATGGAAATCGATATTTGTAAATAAAAGGCGCAGTCTCAGATAATGTACCTTCCAATAGAAGTTGTGAGTAATGGAAAGTGAGTGTTGTAAGAAAGTCGTGGGAGGCTGTGGGAGGCTGTGGGATGTGAGGTGAAGAAATGCAGTTTACAAAGTACGACGTAGTGATTGGCGATTGGAGAATTGGAGATGCTTCGTTGACGTTGCTGGCCAGTGCGTCGGCGCAGCGCAGCGCATATGAGTCTCATATTGAGTGGGATGAATGAGGGTGGGATGTAAGTGGGAGAGTGCCTCTTTACATAACGTTCTGGACTTTGCGTGGACTCTGCGTGGGGTGAGAAACGACGAGGTGCATTTAAAATGCAGTTGTGATGCATTGGCAAATCAACTCGAGTGAATGCTTCCGTCATCTGACCGTCGCTGTTGTTTTTGTAAGGGCTTCACTGATTGCATTGGCGGACGGAAAGTACGCAAATTAAACCCCCTTCACGTCATGGAAGCAGGGAAAAGACGGCCAAATATGTATCATCGTGGAACCGAGAATAAGATGAGAGTACAAGGTGTGAATGGGGGAGACAGAACCAGACCTTTGAAAAGGCGGTTACTACTGCAGTACGATACATACGGAGTACACAGACGTGGACAGACGTGGACAGACGTGGACAGACGTGGACAGACGTGGACAGACGTGGACAGACGTGGACAGACGTGGACAGACGTGGACAGACGTGGACAGACGTGGATAGACGTGGATAGACGTGGACAGACGTAGACAAACGTGGACAGACGTGGACAAACGTGGATAGACGTAGACAGACGTGGACAGACGTAGACAGACGTAGATAGACGTAGACAGACGTGGACAGACGTGGACAGACGTGGACAGACGTGGACAGACGTGGACAGACGTGGACAGACGTGGACAGACGTGGAGGCGGCGACCAGAAACGTAAACGTGATAAAAATAAACACTCGCAGCTGCCTCTCTCTGTTTTCATCCCGCGCCTTATCTAAAAAGAGACGCCAAACTCGGATACAATAATCGACAAGAAAGCGACATCGGCAAAGAGGTGTCGGCATATCGTCAAATATTGTTCAATTATGAAAAGAGGGGGAAGACACCGGATGGGGTCACAACGACTGGATTCCTTCTGCGATGCAAATATACTCGAAGCTCTGGCCGATACTCGAGTGAGATGGGAAGACGAGACGCTGCAACTTGCAGTTCAATCAATTTCGCTTTTAGGAGAGGACTAAAAGCTCTGTAAGGTGTACGGAGTGTATATCGTAAAGGGAGGTGAACACATAATATCCACAGACAGCCTTGGCTCGGATCTTGAGAAAATCAGGGACGGAGGGGTCTCTAATTCATAAAAGTCAAAAAGAGACGGGAGGGCAGGGACAGGGAACGCGGCTCCAGAGTGCTGATCTATGCGAAAGGCCGTGCAGTTCATCCTACTGAGCTGACAAGAAGGGAAGTGAAGGGACGACATGCTTATGTACGGAGTACTGAGTAGCTATTATCACAGACTGGTCTTGACCTGGCCTGCCACTTTCGTCTTGTCTCCTGTCTTCCTCGTCTTCTTTCCCTTCCCTCAACTTAAGCTATCCATCTTGGGATCTCTCACCTGTCTCTCGGCATGTTTGTTAAACCTCTGTCAACACTTCCTTCCACTTTGTTGTCTTTCTCCGCCTCGCTGTTTCCTATTCAGGGTGCGCTTTGACGTCGCTGTTTCCTCAACACTATTGACGGAGCTGTGCTTCGTCCCTTCCTTTTATGTGTACTCCTCCAGTCGTTGCTTTCTTCTTTAGAATTCTTCTATTGTTCTTTCCCTCTTCTGTCACTTGTCATCCCTCGTTCTTTCCTTCTTCTCGTCTTCTCCTCCTTCCTTCCCCTCCTCGCTTACTCCCTGCCTCCCGAACGCAACATCGACTCCATCGACTGTCCGAGCACATCTTCCAAAGAAGGGCAAGGCTTTCTTTTCTCTCCTATCCACACATTTTTCGACATGTCTCTCGGCGTTGCCCACTCATTCACGTCTCTCACTGGTCGCCCGCATTTGTAAGTCTTTGTCATGTTTGTCATCATATTTCATTTGCCATTCTTTGTACTCGCTATGTACAGTTTTTTTGTCTTCTGTTCTCGCAGACAGACAGACAGACAGATAGACATAGTGCTTGCTCCGCTCACTCTTTGCTGCTCGCTACGCTCGCAGCTTTTCTCGCCTAGATGCGGCCCCGTGCCAGGAACTTGTCCGGAATATCCACATACTTGCAGCGAATGTACTCGCACAGGTTCTTGCCCAGCGAGTCAAAGCTCGACGTCGAGTTGAAGCCACGGTCCAGGTGGTCCTTTAGCAAAAAGTGCACCGCCTTGATGTTGGGGAACTCGCAGCGGTCAATCTGGCGGCCGACATCGTCCTTGCCCAACAGCTCGCGGAGCTTGCTAGTGCTCAGGACAGTACGCAGCCACTCCCACTCGTCGTCGCGGCGGACAAACAGGCCCAGGTTGCAGTTGGAGGATTTGTCACCCGAACGGCCCAGGGCAATGTAGCCGAGGGGTGCCTTGGTGGTGGGACCGAACTGACTCAAATCGACAGGGTTGGCAGTGTCGTAGCTGGGCTGCTCGCGGGGGTACTCCTGGGTGACGGTGGGTGCCGGGATATCAATGACCTTGCCGTCGGGAAGGTGGGCCGTCTCGTGCACAAACGACTGGGGCATCAGCGAGACCCAGTACTCAAAGAAGGGACGGCCAATGGCGGTGCGCATGTCCGGGGCCATGGTGCCGCCGGGGTAGCTCTGGAGCAGGTTCTCGATACAGAAGCGGGCAAACGAGCCACGGTCCGAGTCGACAAACGAGCTGCCAGCCAGCAGGTGGGGGTCGCGGGTCTGGGCAAAGATGCGCAGGTCGACGGTGGCCTCGTCCTGGGAGGCCGGGTTGGCCGGGACGTGGCCGGCAATCATAAACTTGAGACAGCTGAACTTGTCGAGGTACTCGCCCATACGGGCCTTGGTCTGGCGCTCAATCATGGCGGCCTTCTCCTCGATGTCGAGACCGGTCAGGTAGAAGTGGAACTCGGCCTGGGTACCGCCCTTGGCGGTAATACCGACCTTTGTGGTGGGCGGCGGCGGGAGACCCTTGACACCCGACACGTGGACCTCGTTCTTGCCAATCTGCTTGAGGACAATGTCCTCAATCGAGGCAGTGACGTCAGAGTTGTAGTAGAGAGGGCCCTGGATTTCGTAGAGCAGCTGCGAGGCCACGGTCTCGATGTTGACCAGACCGTCGCGGCCCTTCTCCATGCTGATGACAGCCTCGCCCTTGTGGTCGACAGCGGCAATGGGGTAGCCCATGTCCAGGTCGTTGGTGCCCAGGTCCTTGAAGCCCGAGTAGTAGCCACCGGTAGCATACGTGCTGCACTCGATAATGTGGCCGACCATCAGGGCACCCGCGAGCTCCGAGATGTTCTCGCGCGTCCAGCCGTGCCACCACATGGCAGCACCGACTGTCACCGACGCATCAGCCACACGACCGCACAGAACAATGTCGGCACCGCCCTCGAAACAGGCAGCAATGCCCGTGCCGCCGAGGTAGCACTGAGCACAAATAGGATCGAAGCCCCATTCGCTGATAGGCTTGTTGGCGGGGAGGTTCAGGAAAGGCTCGCCCTTCTTGTAGAGGTCGAGCACGGCATCCGTGACATCGTCACCATCCACAACACCGACCTTCAGGTCGACACCGTGCTTCTTGATCAAAGCCTTGACGGCCTCGGCCAGGCCGTGCACATCCGACGCACCGGCGTTGACAGCAATCTTGGTGCCCTTCTTGGCGAGCCACGGAATGGCCGGGTCGATCTCCTCGAGGAAGTAAGGCTCGTAGCCCTTGGCGACCTCGGTAGAGCCCGAAGTCATGGCCTTTTGGGCCAGACGGTCGCGCTTGTCGGAGCCGCGCAGGGTCATGTTGCACTCGGACATCCAGTCACCGGTAATGACGTCGACGTCTTCAAACTTGGCCATGTCGTGGATGGCGCGCTTGCGGTCGTAGACACCACCAGAGCAGCCTGCGATGCGGATAGGCCGCTTGGGGGTGCCACTGGCGCCGTTGGCGGCGTTGACCTCGCCTGCGGAGCCCATTATGTGTGTGAGGGGGGTGCCTGTGAGAAAGAAAAAGGAGGGAGGAGATATCGAGGAGGAAGGAGGAAGTCGAGATGTAGGATGAAGAGAAGTAGAAAATAAATAAAAAATGAGAGGATCTGAAAAGGAAAACAAAAGAGACAATAGACGGAGAACACGAGACGAAAGGGGAACTGGTGATACTTATATTCACAGATGGTCAGAGATGGTCAGTCATATTATTTTATTTCTCCTCTCATTTACTCCTTTTGTTTTACACTGCCGTTTACAGAGTCATTAGTTCGAAAAGGCCGAAACGCAGCTGTCGCCAACACGACTCACAACTCCCCTCTTTCTGTTTTTGCTTCTCATTCCTCACTTAGCACTCCTCGCCGGCCCTTCCTCCTTTCTTGCCTTCTCCCCCAATGAAAAATAAAGGCATCTCACGCTACGCGCTTCTCCTCACTTTCAGTCCAGTCTCGATGACAAGTGAGCCGCGTTTCCGACTGGACGATTGCCTGTTTGGGTGTATTGGGGGTCGTCTGGGTGTCCCTTTGCCTCTTCGGCTGTCACTAACAAGACTCGGTTTCCCGCGCTAATGATTCACTTAGTCTCTTCTTCGCGACGACCGCAACCAACAACACTGCCTTCCACCTCACCCTCAACTCTCTCACTCTCAGTAAACACGTCTCTGTACTCTCTCACTCGGGCATCGATGACCGACCGTGAATGGAAACATGATACAACATGCATACAATAGTTGAGACAAGAAACCCTGCAATGGCAGCTCTATCGTCTATTCTAGTTCCTATCGATACGCCCACTGACTCGCCTTTTTTAAAGTCCCCCATCATTGGCGTCTCCAAGTAAGCGTGCTTTCTATTTACAGACTTATGGTTTGAAAGTGGTACACCCCCCTCATTTCTGTGCAAGCCTGCCTTACAGGGACGACTTCACCCCCCGCTTGTACAAGAAGCCGTGCTTCAGCTCCAACACGGCCGTCGACTCCACGTGCGCACCGGCACCCAACACAGCCGCCGGGCCGGCATACTTGGCCGCACTGTCGTACGCCTCGGCCGTCAGCACCACATCTGATCCCTTCTCCTTGTCCGTGTACACACCGAACCACAGTGCGCCGCGGCCCTTGGCAGCCGTCGAAGCACCCGAAAACTGCTCAAGCACGTCCTTCTTGGGCAGTCTGTACGTGTTGACCACAACAAAAGCATCGGCCGTCGAGTTGAGCGACGGCGACACATACTCCAGATCGGTGTGTGCCGTAAACCGAACAACGGGCGGGCCATTGACATGTCCCTCCGTGCCCAGCCACGCCACAAGTTTCTTGACATTCTCCGTCACCACATGGCTGTCAAACGCCGCCTGGTCATCGTACTCTTCAATCATGTAGAGGGCGACGTCCTTGGGATCGCGAGCTGTCAGGGCAGCGTACTTGCTGACTCCGGGCTCGCCGCTGTTGGCAAACGCCGTGATGGGCGCGACAACCTTTAACAGCTCATCGCGCTTGGCGGCCGTGTGCAGCGGCAGGCGCGCAAAGACAAACTGGCGGACCATTGTGGGTGGATGTGAATATAAAGACGTAAAGACGTAACGGCGTAAAGATGTAAAGACGTAAATGGAAGGAGCGGCTGCTTCCGTCAGTAACCGTTCCCGTGTGTCCCGTGTAAGTGAGAAGCGGCAAGTGACAAGTGACAGCGGGTGGCAGTTGCCTGTTGGAGTAACCTGAAATACAGGGTCCAGCAGCGTGACGGGCAGAGACTTTGCCCACTGAATTGGACTGGACGGACTGGACCTACCAAATTCAAGAAAGAATATGCGACAGGTGTTATTGTACAGCTGCGGTCAAAAGCGAGTCAATCGTCAGGAAAGTAAGAGATTCGGGAGAGCTTCAGAATAGACTCAAAGGAAAAGAAGAAGAACTGGCGTGAAAAATGGCCTTCTTCAGCCCATTCTACGTTTACAACCCAAAACCCACCAAAACCGAGGGCCGAAGGGAGCGCTTGAGTCCACTGATTCATTGACCACTTTGCGGGGTCTGGGGAAACTTTCCCGAGCTGCGGGGTGAACCTTTTGTGAACAGTGGTGTCTACTGACTCACTAGCGCGTGAAGTCGTGTCGGCGTCTTTTAGGCCTTACAGAATGGCAGTAAAAACGAGTGAAAAGGACCCAATTCTACAAAAGACTCCCAACATGTGGTCCCAGGATCACTTCTTGAGCCGTCCGCGGGGGCCGTTCAGGAACATGAACTTCCTAGACCCGGACTTTGTCAGTTAAGGGCCGGCACACAAATAGTGTTGGTTGAAAGTAGAAGAAAGAGGATTGCCTATTTTTACAATGGATTTTCTCTTTTTCTTTTTTTCTTCCTTTCTTTCTTTCTTTTTTGTGGCAGCTCTCGCCTGGTCTCCCTTTCTGGAAAGAGATTCGCCATCAATGTCCGGCCATCCGCCGTTCCGATATCAGAAAGATACTCGAGTCCAGGCCACTGTTCAAATTCATCCACACCCAACCTCACTCTCGTTTCACCAGTCGTACCCAGTTTACTGATTCACTCGAGATACTGCCGACATTGACACAGATCCATCAGAGGCAGGTACTTTATCGTGCATACTGAGGACAAAGGTGCTTCATCACGCCGGTCTCTCAGGGTCCACAAAGAAACAAATCGACATGAACTCCAAGTCATCTCTTATCGTAGTCCATTAAAATGTTCTATGTATTGTCGTTCCAGCAGCAGGAAGGGCTGACTCTAAAATGGCTCGGTTTGGGGTGGGCACCCGTTGCTTTGAATGGGGAGGTGAGCCTACTAAAAAGTCCATGTGAGGTAGATAAAATCATTGCATTAAGAAGTAGATACACATAGATAATACCACCATCACACTCTCTACGGCGTCTCAATTGGCGCTGCCAACCAGGTCACTGCCCCATTGCACCATTGGATCCACTGTCCTGGTCTCCCCGGTGCCGGCGCCGGAAGTTGCATCAGCTCCCCAGCCGGTCGGTGCATCCAGCACGCCGTAGCCCCGGGATTATGACTGCAAGGCAGCACATTCTGTTGCGGTTGATAGAGTACGGCGCCGCCTGGCATATAAGGGTTGGCTGCTGTGTAGACAGACTGTTGGGCTGGGTAGACGACTGGTTGCACCTGCTGGTACATTTGAATATGCTGCTGCTGAGCTTGCAGCGGAAGAAGTTGATATGCCTGTGTCTGTTGGTAGCCGTAGACCTGCTGAAGTTGGTATTGATAGCCGCTCATGGACTGAGTCGGCACAAAATAAAGCTGCATGAACACGGATCTCTCCAATGGAATCCTTTATGGTGTGTTTTTAGGCTCATGGGGATAGGCGAAGTTTTCTAATTTTGGTGAAAGTTGAAAAGCACAAGAATATGAAGACGCAAACGAGGATGCGGTCTTTTATATCCCTGAATTCCAGAGTCACCAAGTCACGGTGCACCTTGCTCACTACTCATTATATACTCATTATAGAAGGCGACCTTCTCATCCTCATAACCAGTCACTCCAACTAAGTGTAAAGATAAAATAGTGTAAAAGTGTAAAATTCAAATCTAGTGACGCCACTTCTTGGCCCGATCATCCCAAGAAGTAATAAACAAAAACAACAAAAACACGAAAACGACCTGCTTTTAAAAACCCATGTCTATCACACCGCCGCCGCTTCCCCCTACACGGAGATCGTCTTGAAAATGCTAAACTCGTCACCGGTGGCCACCAGTGCACCGGGAATCTGCGGGTGCCAGTGCACCTCCTTGACGTTGGAGTGGTAGTGCACAAACAGAAGCTGCGGCGGCACATCCTGCACGCCCGCCGTGTCGCGGCTTTCCTCGTCGTCCAGCTCGACAGCCAGATCCCACAGCGTCACTGTGTTATCGCCGGCGGCCACGGCCACAATGCTATCGTCGGTCGGGTGCCACTGCACACTGGTGATCTGCTCTTTGTGGTAGTTGAACGAGGCAATGGGCGAGGGCTTGGGGATGGCCGCGCCCGCCGCTGTCGGCTTCCACTGGCGCAGATCCCACACACCCCAGACGCCGTCGTCGGCACCCGACGCCAGCAGGTGCGATGTCTGCCGCGACCAGCTCATGACGTTGACGTCCGTGTTGCTGACCTGCACGGTAATGGCGGCCTGCCGGCTCTTGCTGCGGACGTCCCAGATGCGAATGGTGCCGTCGCTCGACGCCGACGCAAACACAGACGCCTCGCTGGGGCTCCACTGGATTTCCTCCACACTGCCCGTGTGGCCGACAAAGGGCCGCGTGTCCGTAACAAAGCCGCCGCCGTCGGTGCGTGTCGTGACATACATAAGGCCGTCGTTGTCGCCCGTCAGCAGCTTGCCCGCGGGGTGCAGCGGAGACCAGTCCAGAGCGTAGCCTTCCGATTTGTGTGCGCGGATGGTCGACACGGGCTTGTTCTGCTGCGGGGTAATGACGGTACCAGGAGTGTCAAAGGCCGCCAGGTGCGGCGAGATGTCGTGGATGAGCACCTGCGACGACTCTGCCATGGTAGCCGTCAGTGTTGTGGGCGGCTTCGAGGGGTCGGCCGAGGCCACCTGGTGCGCGCGGATGCGGTTTGTCGTCGTGCCCAGCGGGATGCTGCGGCTCTCCAGGATGGGGTCGGTCTCGACATTGCCGTCGGCATCCTCGTTGTCGTCCTCGTCGTCGTCCGAGTCCGAGTCGCCATTGCTGTCCTTGGCCATCTTGCCCAAGCTGCTAAACTTGAGCACCATCAGCTGGTTCTCGCTCGCCTTGCCCGACTGCGCCTGCGTGCCCGCCACCGTGTACATGGTCGCCGGGTACGACGTGCGCGCATCGCCGAGCTGGTCGCGCACAAAGTCAAACGACAAGCACGGCCAGGGCGTGCTCAGACTGTGCAGCATATCGTATGCGCTCGGGTCGGGTGCCAGGACTTGGCCAGGCTCCAGCTTCGTGCGGCCGACAATAAACGTGCCTGGGCCGCCCGCCGCGGGCGCACCGTCGACGTCCATCTCGCCAGCGGCAGCAGCGGCCGCTGCCTTCTCCTCGGCCTCCCGCTCAGCATCTGGCCGGCCGTCGACACCGGCCTCGATAATCTCGTCGTCGCTAAACTCGTCCTCAAATTCGTCTTCAAATTCGCCCATTTCGTTGTCGACGACGTCAATGTCCATCGGACGGTCGCCGCCCTTGAGGGCCACGCCGCCCTCCTCGTCGTCCGCCGTGCGCTTAGACATTGTGTGTGTGTGTGTATGCGTGGGGGTGGGAGGTGTAAAGCGTTGTCGGAGTGCTTGGAAGAAGAGTCGAGAAATTTGGTAAAGATTGGTAGAAATCGTTAAAAAAGACCAGAGGTGGATTGACGCCAGATGTGGAAGGAGCCACTGAAGAACCGCTGCCCGCCTACTAACACCCCACCAACACCACTTACCAAAAAAAAAAAAAAAAAGGTTTTCTTATCGATAGCACCTGCCAAAAGTCTATCGCGATAATCGGCAGGAGCTAAGTGCTTATGTAAGCTTGTTGACTTACACCACATTGTCGACACAATAATATGCGCCGAAATGGCATTCACCAATACACCACTCGTCTCCCACGAACAAGGTGTGAAAGTCTTCACTAAAGACGAGCTTCTACAAGACCAGCCCACCCTACAACAACTACACGCCCTCACATGGGACCAGCAGGCATTCGTCGACTATGCCGTTCTTCTCCGCAGCGACTTCTTTCTGGGTGTCAGTCCAAGCTCGTTTAGCATGACTATCGCAGCCAAGCGGCACCTTTCCACAGATAGCGATAGCATCTACACGCGGCCATGGCCAGTCAACAATATTGGCGGTGCAAGGAGCTGTCTTGTGGGCAACTACACTAGCTACTGGGACGACTAGCTGTTTATGTACGATGCTCTATGGCCTTGATCTGCTCCAGCACCTTTTTCTCCAGCACCTTTTTCTCCAGCACCTTTTTCTCCAGCACCTTTTTCTCCAGCACCTTTTTCTCCAGCACCTTTTTTCTCCAGACTCTTCTTTCTCCAGCACTCTTCTCTCTCCAGCACTCTTCTCTCTCCAGCGCTCTTCTCTCTCCAGCACTCTTCTCTCTCCCCACCCACAATCGGTCTACTCGCCTACCTCACTAGATATACGGCACGAGGCTCGGCAGCACACTCGTATACGCCGTCCCGCTCGGCGGCTCCATGCTGAACATGTAGTCGCCCCACCAGGGACCGCCGCCCCACCACAGCCATCCGCTCCAGACATCCGAGTTGTCCTGCATGTACGACAGCATGTCGGTCAGCGCACTGATGCACTGTGTGTTTGCGCCACCCGCCGTCTCCCCAATAATGCCCAGCTTATTATTGGCTTTCAACCACGCTGTTGCCTCAGCCAGCCGTTCGCTGCCAATCGTGCTGCTCACACACTCCGTTGACGTCCCCGACCCGTCCGAGTCCAGGTACTGGTGCATCTCGTAGACAATCTTGTTGGACGGGTCCGTCAGCGCAGCCATGTCCGTGTCGGTCCCGCTGGAAATCCAGTGCCACGCGCCCGACCACGAGTTGCCCTCGACAAAGATGTACTGCGAAGTGGCACCGGCGGCCCGGATACCGTCAATGGCCGCCTGGTTGAGCTGTGCCACCAGGGTATTGTCCATATCGTGGTACTCGTTGTTGGTGTCAAAGACAACTTTGGCGTTGTCCTTGAAGTGGGCAGCGACCGTCTGCCACCAAGCCTTGAAGCCGGCGGTGTCGGTAATGATGTTGCCGTAGTAGCGGCCAAAGTTGTGCGGGTCAATGATGGCGTAGGCGCCTCTGTCGGGGGTGTTAGTGGTATACAATACAAAGCGGTTCATCAAAATAGCACCTTACTTTCCGGTGACATATGTCACAATCTATGGCAAACAGTTAGCAAGTTAACAACACAAGTAAGGGTTACTTTGGGAGCACTTACATCGGTCAATCCTTGGAGGTAGGTGTCGTCGACCGTGCCGGTCATCTGTGTCGGGATAACACGTTCCCTTTGTTGTTAGGGATAGTCAGAATTATGTATCCAGTCAGACTCTACTCACATCATGATGGGAATACGAAAGATATTGAAGCCCTTGCCAGTAAGGGTCTGAGAAGTTAGCAAGAATGAGTTTTGGTTTAATTTTGATTTAGTACTTTCCATCATCACCATCACTCACATCAATTGTCGACGTCACCGGCCAGGTGTAGTCTGTGCCCAGCACACCAGGAAGGTTACCGCTGCCAAACTCAGCGCCAGATTCATTGACGCCCGTAAACTGGAACTTGCCCTTGCGGCGCTGTTTGGACAAGGACGAAGAGGCAGTGGCAACGTCTGCAGTCGGTGCGGCGAGGACCGACGTGACAGCGGCCGCGCCCAGGAGAAGGTCGGTGAAGCGCATGTTGGTGGTGGGAGAGGATGAAGGGAGAGGATGATGGGAGATGGTGTCTACACTTTCATTCTCAATTCTTCCTGATGTCAACGCCCTCTTATATAAAGTTGATTGTCGACATACTGTCGACATACTGTCGACAATCTTGACATTCTTGACATTCCTGGACTTGTGGCACCCGACGACCGTCCGTGTCGAAAATGGCATCTCCGGCCTCATTTCTCCGTGGACAACACGGTTGACAGCAGGGGAAGACAGAAAGGATGGCAGCCCTGTCTCCCGGGATCATACAGAAAGAGGGGATGAATATTTCTACTCCGTACGACGTACAAGAGATTACGTTTCATAATTCGAGCCGACTCGGCAGGGGGGGTTGACAAGGGGAGCGGGGTTGTGCGTATGGGGTAAACAATAAAGAATGATCGGCCCGGGAAACTCGGAGCAGAAACCAGAACTGGGTCTAGGAACAAGGATATGAAGGGCAGAACAACGTGTACGACATTCATGTCCCCATATTACTCCGCGTGACTATATTGCTCCTTTGAGAGAGAGTGAGGCTTGGAGTACGACGTAAAACACGGACAATGAGTTTCCGAGCACAAAAATATTATTCATGATATAATAATAAAAAAGAAAAGAAAAAAAAAGAAAAAAAAAGAAAAAAAAAGAAAAAAAAAAGAAAAAAAAAAGAAAAAAAAAGAAAAAAAGAAAAAAAAAGAAGAAGACGAAAACTTAGAAAAAAACATCACAAATCAAATACATTAGTTAAGTGCCCACAGAGTCAACCGACACAATAAAAAAAAAGTAAGATGACAATATCGCTTATTCTCCGATGGCATTCATCACAGCGGGTGACGATCATCAGCCATCTCTGGTTGAAGCGGTCTTGGCTCCTCCGAGGTCGTCTTTTTGGGCTAGAACACAACAACCCACAGTGCCAGCTTTGATGAAGAACCAGAAAAAGACTAAAACATGTGGTCATTAAAATAAAAAGTAAAATTTGGTCAAGTGAGGTTTTCATGATTAATGGGTGAGCGTGGAGGCGGACACCAACAGATGCTGTCAGGATTAGTCACCTGGTCACATGACCCGCTTTGCAATGCACATCTACATTTCAACAACGCCAATGGCCTAATTCGGCCAGCCTCGCTGAGGGACCCATACCCATCGACGCACCGCCTTGACAACCACCACCGATTCGACGGCCATTGACATCGCCATCATCGTCACACCCAGTTTCCTTTCGACTCCTCCTCTTTTACGCACATGCACACACCCATCATGGCGACCAACCCAGCATCTGAGCGGACAGGCGCCGAGCAGGAGGCCACGAGCAACGGCACCAGTCTTGCGGCGACGAACGGCGCGCGCGTTGAGAACGGCGGCGACGATGTTGCTGGTGGTGACGCCGGCGGTGTGGCCGGTGCGGCCGGTGCGTCTACCGATGCTGCATCCGGCCCCCATCCGCCACTGGCCACCGCCGACCCCCGTCCCATCACCACAGCCAAGGACATCTCCCTCAAAGACTTTCTCAACAAGATGGATGATTATGCGCCTATTGTACGTAGCCCTGTTCACCATTTCGTGGTACCCGTCTTTTTTTTACCCATACTAACGCGCTTGAAGATCCCCGACGCCGTCACAAACTACTACATGACCAAGGCCGGCCTCCCCCCGCCGCCCCAGACCGACCCGCGCCTTGCCCGCCTGCTGGCGCTCGCCACCCAGAAATTCGTCGCCGACATTGCGGCCGACGCGTACCAGTACAGCCGGGTGCGGGCGAGCAACTCGGGCGGCAACAGCAACAACCCGATGGGCAACCTGGGCACAGTGGCCGGGTTCCCTTTGCCGGGCCAGCCGAACGCGCCCGGCACGAGCAGCAAGGACCAGGCGAAGGGTGGTGCGCTGGGTATCCAGCGGGCCGGATTCGGTGGTGGCGGCCAAGGCGGCAGCCAGAACCGGACGGTGTTGACGATGGAGGACCTGGGTATGGCGGTCGGCGAGTACGGCGTGAATGTGAAGAGAGGGGAGTTTTACCGGTAGACAGCGCGAGAAGTGTTGTCAGTGTTGTTTTGTGTTTGTGTTTTGCGTTTTGCTGGCTAGGACTGAACCTGGCTGCGAGTCTGGCGTTGGTATCTGGAGTCTTGTTTGGCCGGTCTTTTCCTTCTTCCTGTCCTTCTCCCCCTTTTCTGGTCCTGCGAGGGTAACATCCACGGCGTTATTTCTGCTTTTGTTCCGTCTTTCTTGTCGGATTCTTCACATGGAAATAGACTACACACAAATCGTTATTCCAAGTGAAGTTGTTTCCTTTTCATGCTTTATTTGTACATATATATACATTGGCGGAGAGGGGGTGTTTTCTCTCTCTCCCGGCCGTATCGTGTCGTTGCTTTTAAACCGAAATATCAAATCCAAAATACCCATCAAAGAACCATGCGCTCTACCAAAAATTATATTCGTTTCTCCCCATCTCAAAACCTATTTCTTCGCGCGGCTCCAGATAAAGGGCTTTCGTGTTCTACACAGCGTTAGTAGACGGTGCACGTTGTAGTTTGGAGTTGTTGCAGTTGTTTGAGAATAGACACTCACGGCGAAAACTCTCCAAGCTTGTGGCCGACCATGTCTTCGGTGATGGTGACTTCGTGGTAGACTTTGCCGTTGTAGACCTGGAACTTGAGGCCGATAAAGTTGGGGAGGATGGTCGCAGCGCGGGCCTGGGTGCGGATGGGCGGCGTGTACTTGCCGGGCTCGACTTTGGGGAAGGTAAGGCTGTATCAGATGTTAGTGGACGTCATGAAAAGGGAAAGTTCGTCGACGATCGTGTGGAGGGAGAGCCGTACGGGACAATGTTCGGGCCTGGAAGAAAGAAAAAGAAAAAAAAGAGTTAGCATCGTGGCAGGAGAGCAATTGCATAGGGGAAAAGGGTATGCTCACCCTTCCAGACCGAGCGCTTGAAGAGAACCCGTGTCGGCAACATGGTGGCAACGAGTTGTGTGTGTGTGGCGAGCGTGGAGTGTCGTCGGAACGTTGGTGGTTCGAGATTATGATTTCAAGATGCGATGCAGTTTGGCGCAACGAAAAAGTTGACCCCAGAACTGTCGGCAATTGGGAAAATGTAAGATTACATAAGTCGTTACGTGGGTCCTCCATCAGTTGGAGCTGTATGCCCTAAAGTCACTAATTTACAGCGCCCTGGCGCAAACGTAGGCCGTCTAAATCACGCTAAAGAAATTATTTACAGCACTCTTTACATTGGAATACAGCGCCCTTTTACGCCCTTTTATGCCCTACACATACGGCCGCAATGTCGAGAGACGCGCCGCGACTTCCGGCCCGACAAGCTGGCCCAGCGCCTCGGTGTCGCCGGCCTGCGACGCTTCTCGTGCCGCCGTGCTGCTCACGCCTTGGGTCGTCTTGTCGGCGGCGCCTAGCTCAATCTTGCTCGCCCATTTTTCTGTAGGCCCGCCCAGTGCGTCCACCTTGTCGGCGACCCATTGCTTCTGCGTCGCTTCGTCGCCCCATTGATCGTCCGGCCGGGTTGTGACTCGTAAACGGGCACGGCGCATCAGTGGTGTAAGTGCAACCTGCATAGGCGTTGCGTCCCTTGGCAGACCCTCTGGTATTGTTGGATTGTCCGTGGCCGGATAGTACTTTGGATCAAATATGCGAATCACGGTGTCATAGCCGAGCAAAAAGATCTGATCGGGCGTTGGCTTGTCGACTGCTGCCGAGGGAAACGAGGGCCGTGCATAGAACGGCGAGACGGCAATAGCGTGGCTCTTGTTGTGAAAGTACGGTTCCGAGGTCAGGCCAATGTCAATGGGAATGTCGAGGAGAGGACGGACTGGATCATCGAGAGAGGCCAGCTCGGCATGTGTGTCGCGGGCGAGGGCGAGCATAAGTGTGAGGCGCTGTTCAAAGGAGGCTGGTTTGGGTGCCTTGTCGGCATTGTTGACGGACAGCAAGAGGAGCAGTCGAGTCGAGAGTGGAGGGGTGTCTGGAGGAGGAGGAGACGAAGTTCGAACGTCGGCGAGTGCTGAAGTGGCCAATTTCATGTGAGCTCGCGTCGGCGGGTTGAAAGACGAGTCGAGGACGATGAGGCTGTGGATCTGGGATCGTTGCCGAGATGGAGCAACCAGAGGTGATGGCAGTGACGTTGAGGAAGCTGTTGTAGAGGTTGGTGGTGTTGGTAAGACATGGCGTCGGCTGATGGAACAGACAACTTCGAATTTCGAACCGGACTTGGCAAACCCGGCAAGGGCTTTGGAAAAGAAACTGACCTCGGCAGCGGCCATCGTGTCGGCAGCTTCGGGAGAAGGTGCAGGTCGTGGCATTGCGTGATGTGGCGCGTACATACTCCGTATAGGTGGTGGTCATAGGAAGACGAGGGCTGGTTGGATGAGGCCGAGAGATGGAGAAACGATAAGTTTCGATAGTTTACGTGGGGAACTATGAGGGACCAGCTTGGAGTACAAAAGGCGGACGATCGCCCCGATGCGCGGCACCTGAAAGTAAACCCCGCGGCCTTATTTTATGGCGTCTATGGGACCGGCAGGCACACCAAACTATGGCGAGCTTTGTGACCCCTGCGGGAAGCGGGAACCGACGCCGCATATTGCGATACGAACGTACAGTGACTGCAACTGGCGAATAGCGTGTAAGCGGAGTGTTTTTATGTGAGCGTTGGCTGGGCGGAGGGTTTCTGTAGTGGTGTTGACGGAGGGTTTTATGGTGTTGCGGAGTGAGGTTAGCGGGTCTTGCAAACACATCAAGGCTGTTGACGCCATCGCGGCCATCCTGTCTTGATGAGAAATGCGTACAGAATTGTAAAAAAGTGTAGAAAAAGTCTGGGGTCACATGGTATTGCGTCAATTCGCTTGAGCTGCTCAGTTGGTCATGGCTGACCCTCAAATGCGTCCATTTGTCAATTTATCGACTCGAGCGGGGAGAAATGTGGAAATGGGACAATGGAGACGCTCAGCTCGAGAGGGTTGATCCTCGAGTTACTGAAAAACGAGGAGAAAAACATTGCTTTTTGACATCAACGACATGGGTGACAATTTCGACGCACGACGGGCTTCTCCCGTCAAGACACGCCGCAGTCGGCGGGGCTGCTTGACCTGCCGGCAGCGCAAAGTCAAATGTGACGAGACACGCGACGTGTGCCGCAACTGTTTCCGTCTCGATGCACGATGCACCTGGGAGACGCCTGGCGACATCGAGCCGGGACGCCGACGATCTCGCAACTGGCGTGCCTGTGCTCGGTGCCGTGATAAAAAGGTACGTGCTCACACACAAAAGTGGTTGTCGACATTGTTCGCTACTAACGAACGACATAGCTCCGCTGTACGGCACCGTCTTCTGGACCCGGATGTGGGCAATGCCTCAAGGCTGGGACGGCGTGTGATGCTTTATCCTCAGCAACTGCTGATGTGAACACGGCTCTGAGTATCACAGCAAGCGATGGCAGTGGTAGTGGAAAGAGCAACAGCAACAGCAACGGCAACAGCAACAGCAACGGCAGTGCAACGACCAAAGAAAACACAGACGACATCGTCCCTCGAGCAGAACGACTGCGCATTTTGGACGCCTACTTTGACGGCCCGCACCACTTTTGCTATTCCACGTTTCTGCATCGGCCATCCTTTATGAAGATGCTTGACAATGGGCTCATCCCCCGGTCTTTGCTGCTCATCGTCCTAGCCACAGGACTTCAGGTGATGGGTGCTTCTGGTGGCAGCCTCGAACGCTCGACTCGAGCCGACGCTTGGGCCGATGAGAGTCGCAGTCTCGTCGTTGTCGACGTCTTTGCCCGCATTTCCACCACCAACCTGCAAACACTCCTTCTTCTGCAGCGGTACGAGTGGCACCGCGGCGTCCACTTGGGCGCTTGGTTCTTGTCGGGCCTGGCCTACCGCCTGGCCCACGCCCTGCAGCTGCACTTGGAGCCAGCCGATGTCGTTGGTGCTGACACCAAACTAAAACTGCCGACCTCTGTCGTCGAGACACGACGCCGCCTTATCTGGAGCTGCTATGTCATGGACTCCGTACCCGATGCACACCAGAGCGGGGCACGGCCACTCCAGAGCGTGCTGGACCCAGGCGTGATCCGCAGCCGGCTGCCGTGTGACGAGGCGCAGTATGAACGTGGCGAACCAGACAGAGACGACAGGTTCAGCAGTCCCAGCATTTCGGCGTACCTCATCCGAATGGTCATTCTGCGCCAGCGGATCCTGACGTACTCGGGGAGTATGCGATGTGCTGCCGTCGAGAGGGAAGAGCGTGCTGCCAAACACGGTGGTGCGGACATTGACATGGACGGCGGCGGTGATCACCGTGTCTGGCCATGGCACGACGGCTCGGCTTTCCATGCTCTCAAGCGACAACTCGATGGACTTGCTGCCGACCTGCCGGCCATCTTCCAGCTCCGCAGCCATGCCTCTGTGCCACACCATGCCCGCACTGCGTTCTACACGCTGCACGCCATGTTCCATGCGGCATACACGGACCTTTTGAGAATCGGCACCTTTGTCGCTCGACATATGCCGCCCTCAACAGCTCGTTCCCGGAGAGGTTCTGTCGTTCCACCACCCGCCTTCGTGCATGCCTGCAAGGTCGAACAGCTCAAGCATGCCTGCGGCATCGCTCACGTCGTTGCCCAGTGCCTCCAGAGACTACCATCCGAACACGATCCCTTTGTCGCCATCTGCAGCTGCCTGGCCATCCGTATTCTGGTGATGGAACGTTGGAGAGAGACCAGCGGCGGACCTGCCGTCGGCGCCAATGCTGCCGAGGTCCTGTCGTGGGACGATGCCCGTGTCAAAGATGGCATGGCCGCCTGTCTCGAGGCCGCCAAGAGAACTGCCCGCTGGTCCATGCCGATCCGCAAACTACTGCTGGCCGTCGGCGATTTGGCCAGGCAGTACGGCCACTTGCTGGACCTCGACGAGTTCCGACCAGCCACCCAACGGCTGCTGCCGCTAACACCACCGCCCGTCTTGCGGGGTCCGCCGCCACGACGCCCGACGTCGCCCAATCTCAAACTGTACGGCACATCCGGGTCAATCCAGCGGGCCCGCGATGCCCATGACCGCGAAGTCGTCCAAAGTGTCGAGGTCGTCGAGAGGAGCAGGTCGATTAGTGAGACTGAATTCGACGAGGCCGTGGCAGCTGCTGCAACAACAACAACCCTGGCCCACCCGGTCCCCCAAGCCGCACACAGCGACACCTCTGTTCGCTCTTCCTTGAGTGCGGAAGCTTTGCAGATTGCCTCCAACTGGGCCGACGGCACGTACGACGTTCCCATGGCTCAGACCAACTTTGACTGGGGCACCTTTGAGTTTGGCATGAACTTTCTTCCTGTGGGAGACGTCAGCAACGGCAATGGTCACAATAATCACGGCATTGTAGGCGGAGGTCTTGCCGGAAACCAAGACGCATTTCAAGGCAGCATCTCGCGAAGCATTTCAGGTAGCCTTCAGGGAAGCATTCCAGGGCAAGAGGTGTCTGACGTCCTGAATGTCGGCGGCGGTCTTGGAGGCGGTCTTGGGGGCGGTCTTGGGGGCGGTCTTGGATCCGGACTGGGCGTGGTGTCCGGAATGGGCGTACCGGGTGTCGAGTTTGGGATTGCCGACGGCGAAGGTTTGGATTTGCATTTTGGTTTCTACTAGGAGAAGAAAAGGGGCAAAGATTGAGCTCAAGCATACCTTAAATGTAGGAAGGAGGTAGAGTGTTTCCATCATAAGGTAATCTGATCGCTTGTTCGGCAGGCGCGATTGGCAGTTGACTGTACGAATAGCTAAAGACAGCACAATCATATACTAAATTAACCGTTGGCCACTAAGAAGCTGCGAAAGAGCTGTGCCTGAATCTAAATAGTAGAGCTCCAGTGAGGCCAACAGCCAACACTAGCAAAAACCAGTCATCTTGACGTATTGCGGGGTTCCTCAAAAGGCTGACCTTTGTTCGCGTCTTCCCAATTTCACAACTCATGCCCTCTCCCTCTTACAACTTCACCTTTTTCGATACAAACGTCTCGTCGCACCTCACACAACTCACGATGCAACTCGTTAATGGCAAAAAGGCGCTCACGACCGACGCCGCCCAGGGCGAGTTCGGCGTCTCGCTCATGCCCACCGAGCCCGAAGACATGTGGCACGCAAACAACCTCATCCTGCCCGGCGACATCTTGAAAGCAACGGCCATCCGCAAAGTCACCGAAGAGTCCGCGACAGGGTCCGTCAGCTCCAGCCGTATGCGCACGCAACTCACCATCCGCGTCGAGTCCACCTTCTTTGATCCGCCCTCCTCGTCCCTTCAGGTCAACGGCACCATCGTCGCCGAGACCTCTTTGGCTGCCATGGGCCAGTACCACACTCTAGATCTTGAGCTGCAGCGCACATTTACTCTCTGGAAACAGTTTGGCTGGGACTCGGTTGCCCAGGCCGAGCTGCAAGAAGCTCTGCGGACCGATAAAGGCGACGCCATGGTTGCCGTCGTTCTCGGTGATGCACAGAACTCGGCCATTATCGTTCTCATCACAGAATACCAGACGCTCATCAAAAACAGAATCGACGGCTCCAGCAACACAAAACAGTTCCACACCAATGTCTTGAACGCGCTCCTCGACGCAGCCGACTTTTCGGGGCCCCGGTTGTTGGTACTCGCCGGCCCTGGCTTCGGCGCCGCCAACTTCAAGACCTTTATGAGCGAAAGAGCAACACGTACGGAAGACGCCAAGCTCCGCCGCATGGGCCGCGACGCCGTTGTCGTGCACACCAGCTCCGCCAACGTGCACGCCCTCAACGAAGCGCTGAGAAGCTCGGAAGTCGCTGCTGTCGTCGCCAAGGCCAAGTTCCGCGACGAAACCAAAGTGATGGACGAGGTCATGGCGCGCGTGCGAGCCAACGATGGGCGGGTTGCCTACGGGTTAAAACAGGTGGCCCAGGCCGTTGAGGACGGTGCGGTTGGCCGTGGCGGCGGGACACTCATGGTCAACAACGCCCTGTTCCGGAGCGACGACATCATCACCCGCAAACAGTACGTCAGCATGGTCGACCAGGTAAAAGAGAATGGCGGCGAGATACACCTGTTGAGCAGCGACCACGAGAGCGGCAAGAGCCTCGATGGTTTGGGCGGTATCGCCGCCCTACTAACATACCCGATTCTCGACCCGGACGAGCTAGATACTGAGCCGGCAAGTCTGGAAGAGTGGGGATACGAAGGCGTGACAGTGATATAAAAGGAAGCAAGCATAAATGAAGAGCATGCGGCATGTTTATAGATTTAAAAAGATACCCATATTACGGACATGTTAACATTGGCCATACTTTCTTCGACCTGCTGTTGTTTTGTCGATTTACTGCGCTATTATGATCAATATTTGCACACATCATCGGCTTACATACCCGTTTATTTGACCTCTCTGAGGCTCTAGTAAATTTTGACAAACTACAGTCCGATGCGGCGGTGAAGGAAGAACGATGCAGAACTGGTCGGCGGCTGAGGAAAGTCGAGTCAATTCACCATCGCACAGCCAAAAGTTCGAGCAAGGCGTTGCTGAAGAACAGCCCGTTCCTTTCTAAACAAAGTATTCCCCGTCCTATGTACTCTGTGTATCTAATTTGGAAAAATGAGGTTTTGTCTGAAAGTGCAGTAAAGATCTCTGCGCGGTTTTCGCTTCTTGATCATTCTCTTTACCTTTCTTCTCGCTTAAGCGCCCAGTTTCTGACAAGGATATTAGGCTCTGAGGCACTTGGGTTGTGGACGTTTTGGGATTGGGGTGGTACTTTGTTCTCCCTCCTCTTTTTTATCGTTATTTATCTACCTGCAACTCATAAAGCTAATGTAAGTCTTGTCCAATAGCGAGTTGACAAGCGTTGGATGCTGTGACGGCGCAAGGCCAGGTCAAGGCGTTATCTCTGTGCACAAAGACAAGAAGCAACATAAATAGTAGATACAACAAAGACAGGGGAGTTGTCGTTGCAGCGAGTAAGAGCAAAGCGCTTGGCTAAACTCTCTGTTGGTTGCATCCGACAGCCGTGTTTTCGTTTCCAACGTTAAGTTGCAGGCGGCAAGAGAAAATGGCGGCAAAAAATAAAACACGACTGGAGTTGCTTGACCTTGTTTACGAATGAAAGTCTTAAACAAGGAAAGAGGGTGAAATAGAAGAGTTGAAACAGCTGTCAACTATTCTGTTTTCACGCTTGGGTAAAACCAGCCACACACAATCAACCAACGTTACCGGTCAACCCATCACACAACCTCACAAGTCATCCTTGTAATCAGCCCTAGATTGACTCGTCTTACAGGTGAACCGATGCCAAATGAGCAGTTTTTACGACGTACTGGCATCCCCCTTGCCTTTGGATTTATCTGTCATATTCTTTGTTTCTGAAAATATGCCCAAACACAGTAAGAGAGAGCACAAGAAATATCAGTTCGACGATCATCTACTAGACAGGCAATAAGATACGCAGATTTCCGTGCATAATCGTAGAGTTTCAAAACCGAAGTGTGACATACACAGTAGACAGCACACTCGCATATTGAGTCTATTCAGCTTTTGATGCCTTTGAATATGAAACCATTAGGCGGCAACATAGAATGTTGCTGTGCCATCTAGCAGCTCTCAATAAAAGGCACCTGCGATGTGACAACCTGAGAGGCGGAAATGATATGGAACAATACATATATACGGCACTGTCGTATGTTACACCGTCACAAAGTCATAAAGTGGTCGCGTCAGCCAGGGATAACAATGTCCCAGAATGGTGTCTTCTTTGGGGGCCAATCTCGGTTCTTGGCTAAACATGTGTAAACTCAACGACAGACGGCTGTCATGTCGTGAGCCGAAAAAGGACGAGAGGACCAAAGAGGTTGAGGATTGACAGTTTTGGGGGCTCTTGTGGAAATGACAATTAAAAGTGAGGTGATCGCGACCACTAAGAGAACGACAAATGCCCTATTAGGAATGCACGAGGTCGCTAAACTGACAACCCATCCCCTGGCCGAGCCTGAAAAGGCCTAGCCGGCGCAAAGCTTGGGCTCCTTTCACAAACCAAAGAGTCAAGTGGGCCTCTTTCCTGGAGACTTCTTGCCTCGTTTTGTTTTTATTTCGTTACAGCTTCTGAGCTGCATTTTATCCAGTGTGCCTTGCGTTGAATTTCTCTGTTCTTGCCTTTTATGTGATTATTCAACTCGAGTCCAGCGTCACTTCCGCCTTTCCCCTTTGCTCTTGCCTATCTTTGTTCTTCGGCTGGCAGCTTTCCCGAGACAGCCAGCTGTGAGATCCTTGCTTCACGAAACCCCGAACCACCCAATCTAGGCAATAACGGCTCGTTCGCGGTTGCCGCACATCCACTTATTAACTTTCTCCTTTCGACAGTAAGACCGTACTCATAGCGCCTAAAAAGAGGGAAAAAACCACAATACCGTAATACCGAGACCACCAGCCAATTTGGGCAGTCACGATTACAAAGTATCGTGTATTGCTTCATAATTCTGCATTCCACCACGGCACGGCATCCGAGAAAGACAGAACCAAAGCCCGCTGGTTGCTCGCCCAAGGGGGCGCGCCTGTTAGATTTGGATCGTTGGAACGGGGCAAAACTGGAGCCCCAGCTGGTGCCACGGTACTCCGTAGCCTTTGAGCCTTTTCAGCAAAAGCGCAAAAAGAAGCAAAATAATAGATTTTACAGAAGAAACTCGACGGCATGGACCGAGAGATCGAAAAACAGAAAACGAGACTTCTCCGAAAGCCCAGAGGTCCGAGATTAAAACAGCCGCAGGACGATTTGTGTACTTTGTAAACTCCGTGGTGATAATAAAGCTCGTATTAATGGTCTTCTCATTCTGACCTCATTTTACTGGGCGCGCTGGGCTGGGCTGATCGGCCACGCCCAGTTGCCATTGCACTTTCCCTTTCCGTCCACAGGGCTCTTGCCTTCGAGCCTTCCTCACCCCATCGTGTCTTTCACTTTGGCCCAGTGGGCGCGCTTGCCTCTTCGCTCCTTCTCTTCTTCGCGCCCGCTCACTGTCTTTTTTGCAGGTGCAGCTCATCGTTCTGGCAATTGCTGTATTTATGCATCTGCTCTACTACTCTCTCATTATTGTTGTTTGTTATTATCGTTCCAGCGTCCTTCCATCGCTGTTTCCTGTTTCATGAATTTTGCAGCACCGCTCTTTCCCGTTTCGTGGTTGCTACTCGCACAAGCTGCAGGCTGCTGCCCACCCTCCTTCCTCTCTTCGCCGCCCCTATTCCACCTCATTACTGGTTGCTGGCCCGGGGCCTCGCTGGCTAACATTTCAAAACACATGACCTGATCTAGATCGCCCCCCCCCTTCCCAAGCTAAATTCTTGATTATTGACAAAACAGACGCCCAATTTCGTATTTCCCCTTCTCAACCACAACTCCCAACTCCCCTAGTAACTCCCCTAGTCTAGCCTGCCCGCCACCCCTGTTCCTGCCTTTCTTGCAAAGGTATCTTCCCGCTCTTTCCTGTGTGGTCCGACGGGCTCTCATTCTTCCCAACGCATTTGCATCATGCGCCAACACACACGCGCATTTGCACTTCTTAACCATCTTTTCCTTCGTTTAGATCTTTAATTTTTAATATTATCGTGTTCTACAAAGCATACCCATTTTAATCAGGCAGAGAGAGCACAAACTGGTGGGAGCCTTCACGACTGCGTCAGTCCATCGTTCCTTCCTGCTACGGCACCTGCTTCCTTTTTTGATACCCCCTTCCTTCTTCTTTCGTGCTTTTGCTCATTCGCTCCTGCCCCTTTCATCGCTTTGACTCTTTCCTATCCTGCTGTCAACACCCCTTTCCTGCCTGCACCCTCTTAGATCGCGACTTCCTTATCTTCTTTTGTGTTGTTGCCACTTTCCTTCTCTCTGCCGACAATTTAGGCAGACCCCCTCAACCCCTTTCCCCCAACTTGCATCCGTATCAAAACATCTTTATACAACATCATTATCACGAAGTCGTCCTCCGATTCATACAATCGCCTCACACACAACGCCACCACCACCCGACCCCCACGCTCGTCGGTCCTATGGAATCCGAGGAGGTTGCGCGCTCGCGCAACTCCACACTCTCACCGCCTGCGGCCCCGGCTGCTCCCCTGGCTGCCGCTGTCGCGTCTTCCGTCAAGACGGATCTCGCTCACGACGCCATTGCTGCCCTTGCTGCCCGCCGCACATCGCCAACCAACTCGGGATCTGCATCTCCTGGCGGCAACAACAACAAGGACAAGGACAAGGACTCTGCCGAAAATACCATTCACGCGTCAGGCCTGTCCCCGCCGCCGCCGTCAAACGTTCGGCCATCTACCGAACGTCCTTCGATCGGACATCGTGAACAACAGCCGTCTCCTGTTGCCTCGCCACCGCAGCCCAAAGTGCGCCGTCCATTGCCGTCCGCTGCACCGGCCGACCTGGCTGCCTCGACTGGACTCATCCCCGGCCTTCCGAGACGGGGATCGACGACATCTTACGCGACTGGGTATGTTCTACGTTCTTCTGTCTTGGTTCTTTCCTTTCCTTTTTCCTTACCTCCTACCTTCCTCTTCCCTTGATACCTCGCTCTCGCTCTATCGTCACAAAGTCGTTGACGCGTCGTGTCGCGCCGCCGTCATGAACTTGTTCCGGCGTCATTATGTCTTGTCTCACCTGATACTTTCTGTTGGCTCAAGAGACACAAGCCACACTTTGTCTCTTTTTCAATCTTCTTCCATCTCGTTTCCCGGCTTTGCTGTTTTACTCTTTCATTCTCCCTTCCACCCCAATCTGCGCAAAACGCCATCCGCGGCTGCCAAGTGACAGCCACCAGAGCTGTATTTCATTTCTGCTCATATTAAATCCCCTTTTATCCTCTTCTCTCTCTTTTATCCTTTTGACGTTTCTCGAAGGAGCGGGAGAAGCCACAAACCAATACTCGCACAAGAGCACAAGAGACACAAGAGACACAATAACGCTCGGCTCAACGACTCCAACCCCCAACTCTCCTCGACTCAACTTTGACGCTCACTTGACGCCCACATGCGTGCCAATGCAACCACTCAACTAACGCAAATAACCCCCTTTGCCTCACCCGTCCACAAGGAGTTCCACTTTTTTTGCTCCTCTTTCCCGCTTGAGTTGTCTTTTTGGTTGTCAACTGCTTTCTGCCTTTGCCTTTTCTGCCTTTTTGTCACGTTTCTTTTTTTTTTTTTTTCTGCTCCATCTCTGACTGTCTCTGCCTCTACCTATTTACCAATCTCATGTCTGCCCATTTTATTCTTTAATTGCACGAGTTACCGGTTTGGCCGCCAACGCACTTTTCCAAGTTACGTGCGTAACGGCGATCTACTTTATTCAGCTTTGGTCTGCACAACCCTGCGTGTCTTTTTCTTCTTCCTACTGCGTTTACTTTTGTTCTCGTTCTTTCTTTTGCATTTCATTTTTTCTACAGTTTTCTGTTCCCATTCTTCACTTTTGTATTATTTACTCTACTCTCTCGGGCCACGGAACCTTCCACGTCAACCACACTTCTTCTTACCGCTTTTCCCAACCTCGCATTCACCCAGCGCAAGTGTTTACCTGTGCAACCTGGTTTTGGATCGCCAACCGCGAGACACCAGTCTTGTCTCTTGGTTAAATCGCTGTGGTCCAAACAGTCTCGCACTTTGAGGCAAGCCACCTTTTCCCATTCCCATTTCGCTTGCCACTTGGTCTTTTCTGCCTTTTTCTGTTGAGATCTTTTCGGGCCAACTTTGTTTTCCGCATTTTTGATCGTTCCATATCTCATCTGCAGTCTCAACCCAACTCTCTGTCTCCTCACAAACCCCGAGCCTGACTGACGCCTGGCCTTGCTTCTTCGCTGGCGTATTGAGCGCAACCCAAGTGGGTCATCGTATTTTCTCCGGCTGAACTGTTGTTTCTCGTATCTCTTCTTACTCTTTCTCATCTCCCCGGCATTTGTTCTCATTAACCTTCTGTTTGGGGTTGAGTTTAACATGAGACTTGACCGGGATCTCTTTTATTGCCACTCTGCCACCAATTTTCTTTCCCTTTAATTCCATTTTATATCCTTCTATTGTCCCCTCTTTCCTTCTATTTCGCTATTTTCTCTACTGTTGTCAATTCACAATCGTATCGGCAAGGCTTTCGACAGCACGTGACTAACTATCCCCTTTTTTGGCCTTTCAATCAGCACACCATCAGGCCACCAAGACAAGATGCCTGCGTCCGACAGAGATGCGCGAGACCCCTCGGCGGGCCCCGTGAACTCGACGTCGTCGCACCACTCTGTCGCCAACGGTGACCGGCCCTCAATGGACACCAACGGCCACTTCCCTGCTCGCGCTTATGAGGATGAGATTGTTGTCGGAACCAAGTCCAACGGGCTGCTGTCGTCTCCCATCCGTGTCGCATCTGAGCAGGGAGATGTGCCCATGGAAGACGTCAACGCTCGTGACCCGTCGCCAGAGTCGTGCAACAAGCGGAGACGTTCCTCCACGCTCGAGGGTGTCGACGAGAGCACCAGAGAACGTATCTCACCAGCGTATGAAGTCGGCGGACATTTTGATGCTTGGCGCCAGGCTTCCAAGGCCAACACCGCACACCCAATAGCGCCCCAATCGCAGGTCTCACACGCCAAGTTCACACCCCTCGGATACTGGCGGGATTCAACTGTGCCCGATGCCGCCGACCGTCACGCCGTGATTGGTTTTATCGACACACGCGATCGCCTCCGAACACGCGTCCATCAGTTTACTCGCAGCGGCAAGCCTGTTTCGCCCGAGTATCCCTTCCCGCCGGGACCTGGCGGTAGTTGGGTCACGTTCGAGCGCGTTGTCTTTGAGAAGCACCTGATCGGCATGGACCACAACCAGATTAAGGAGTACGTCAAACTCCGTATCGACGCTCTCGGCACACCCGAGACACCCGAGGAAACAGCTCTGGCTGAAAAGGCCGCCGTCAAGGAAGCGATGCGCCGCGCAGCTCTGCACCCCATCCCCGACAATCAGCCGCCGCCCCAGATTGCGTACGGTGTCGACCTGCCCGACTATGTCGTCAACGCCAGCCGCCCAGAGAAGAAGCGGCGCATGGGAAGCCACTATGGTGTTTCGCTGCCGTCCATGGACCCCGGCCCGAGTGCCCTTGACTCTCCCCTGCCCTCCAACGGCCATCTAGCACCAGCCGGCTCGCCCTCTGTTGTGTCTGCTATCCAGCGTTCCGCCATTGACTTGCTGCCTGGAACACGGCCCACCAGAATTCTCCTGGGTTACTGGCGCGGCTCGAGCGAAGAGCGTGTTGAAGACAAGCACGCGGTTATGGGCATCCTCGGTGCAAACGACATGTTCCGCGTGAAGGTGACTCGCGAGACGCGTGATGGCCGGTCCATTCTTGGCAACTACCCGCAGGGCGCCGGCGCTCTGTGGATCCACTACGACGAGGTTGAATTCGAGAAGCACATCCGGCACCTATCCCGCCCAGAGGTCAAGGAGTACGTCCGTGTTCGGCAGCGCCAAATCGACGAGGGCGAAAAACCTAGTGAGCGCTCTGCGAACGAGGCCGATGCCGTGTACGATGCTCAGGCCCGTGTTATTAACGCGGGCGGTGCTGCCCAGAGCACGCTTGGCACCTCTGGCCGGCTTGATACTATCAGCTTTGCCACGGCGGCCAACCTTAATCGGGAGGCAGGTCGTATCGTCGACCGCAATGACCTAGGTGGTGGTACTGGTGGTGCTGGTGGTGCCGAAAAGAACGGTATTGCCCCATCGCCCTACCCGGGTGGACCTCAAGACGGCCGTGCTCGCCGTGAAAGTTCGGGCCCCGAGCAACGCCAGAGCCGTCGCTCTACTCTGGATGCCCAGGAGCCCCTCGTCTCATCGTCGATCAACAACATCTTGGCAAGCAACAGCGGTCCTGGCAACCCACTTGCGCCCCGAGGTGGCCGGCACTCTCTCCCTGCGGGCCCTGGTCTGGCAGCGAATCGTCTTCCTCCGGTCAATGACAATACCGATCGTGTTGAGCGGACTAACGACCTCGCGCGCCGTGAAATCTCGCGCGTGGAGAACATCCAGCAGCGTAATGAACAGCGCAGCTACCACAACGGCGGTCCCTCTAATGTTACCGATGCCGTGCCCAGCCAACACAATGGCATGCAGGCGACAGCAAATGGCGGCGGTAGTGCCGGTGGTGGTAGCAGCGCCGACGAGAGCGGCGGCCGGAGCAACAACCGCCAGACATTTAGCGAGAACATTGGTCGTCTCAACAAGGTGTGGGCGTCGCAGGAAGCGTCACGAATCCGCAACACGGCCAACGACGACACCAAGATCTACGGGGGCGTTAAGTACGAGCGCAAGCCGACGGGACCCTTCCAGGGCAAGCTCGTCAGCCCTGGCACTATCCTGTCGATCGATGGTGAGGATTACGTCGAGTACCGCGTCCTGACCAAGCCGACCTTTTTCTGATTGTCAGACCTTGTCAAACACTTTTCATTTGTTTCATTTTGGTCTCTTGCCATCTTTTTGGCATTTTGACATCCTCCTAGCTCACATTTTGTTTCTTTGTTCATGCTTTAACCCGACACACTACTTGACTTTGTAATACCACATCCCCGAGGTTGATGTTTATAGTCCCCTTTGTTGATTTTTCTCTCCTGTCATCCTTACCATTTCGTCATTCTCATTGGTCATCTTTGTTCCCCCGTTTTGACTCGCGATATCTGGATTTTTTGGCACCGCATAGCACTGCTCTTCCTTTGGCTTTCTATTTTTCATTTGTTTGTCCATCTTTAACTCTCCACTCGTCCTTTCTTTACTACTATATCCTTGTCACTCTATATATACCGTCGGTGGAATAGGGAGGGAAGATATGAGCAGAAGAAGAACTTGTCGAGGAGGGAAGGATTATATGGGAGGATGTTGTTCGATTTTTTGAGAAGAATACCCCTTTGATTTTCTTGTTCAGTTTTGCCAGCTTGGCTTCTTGTTCTTTGTCTTGATCTCTTTTGGCCACTTAGCGATCTCGTGTCTATTTTTGACAGCTGCATGTTATATTCTAGCATTGGTTTTATCAACAGCATGTGTTATTCAATATCTTTACCTGGCAGACCGGGTGATTTTGCATTACGGTCACAAGCCCATACCTAATACCAACATCTTCATATACCTCCATTTTCTTCTCTCCATATTCTTCTTTCTGTTATTCTTGCTACTCATTTGTGGCTTCAATAGTTTGGATCTTAAAAGTTTGAGTGTTGTAGTCAACAACGCCCAAGACTGAAGTCGACCTCTCAGAGGGGCCGTTGAGGCTGCTTCGGCGTTTGGGATTTTGGCGCCTGTGGTTGGCTGGAGCAGTTGACAACTCAACGCTGTTGTGATACAAGCGAGCCACACGCGTCCGGCATTACATTTGCCAAATCGGCCGCATTACGGGGTATGAAAGCAACAAGAAAACCATCTATGGCGCTTCAAGCTCCAACTTTTGAGTTTAACGATGCAATGTACTTTGTACGCATTGCCATCGCCAGTTTGCACGCAATAATGCGGTCGTTATCGGCGCACGTGACTGGTCACGCTCCTCTCATGAGCTACGGCGAAAAGTGGGTACCTGTTCTGCTCCAAATTTTCGTTTGGGCGCATCGTGTGTTTTTTTCCTCACCTAACCGAACGTCGAGCATCCTGTCGCGTGTTTGACGACCAACCACGGCCACACACGACCAGGCGACCTTTACGCTTTCAGACGACGCTCTACCGACCGACTACTCTCCCATACTCTTTAATTGAGTCTACTGGGGTACGAGCGACCACACAAACCTCTCCTCTTTCCAACGACCACAAACCTCACAATGCAGCCTCAGCCAACACTGCGCGCCGCTTTCCGCAGCGCGATCGCCGCCAGCCGCGGCCACAGCTGTGCTTCCCGGCAGGCAATTGTCTCGCCTTGTCCTCAGACTGCCGTCTCGGCGTCCCGCATCGCCGCCACACACTCCTTCTCCTCCTCGGCTCAGTCATCACAAGACAACAAGTCGAACTCTCCTTCAACTTTTTCACAACCTACCTCGTCCGACGCGGCACCCGTCATCCCCGCCTCGGCCCTCTCCCAGATTCTTTTTTCTTCGACTCCTTCATCACCATTTGTCGGCCCCGCCTCGACCTCCGTCACGTCCAGCAACCCGTCCGTCTACGCCACCGTCCAGATCCACGGCCGGCCGTACCTGGTGACACCGGGCGACAGTGTCCGCCTGCCGTTCAAGATGCCCGGTGTGCAGCCCGGCGACGAGCTGCTGTTGAACCGTATTGGAGCGGTGGGCAACCGGACAGTGACGGCCGTGGCTGGTGGTGGTGCCGGCACGAGCCAAGTGGGCGAGGAGAGTTTTGATGTCCCGTATGTGCCTGGTGCCACGGTGAAGGCCGTGGTGTTGGGTATCGAAACCGAGCCGCTGCGGACAATGGTGAAGAAGAAGCGGCGGACACGGCGGAAGCGGACGGTGAAGAGCAAGCACCATTACACGGTGCTGCGGATCCAGGAAGTGTCTGTTGAGGCATAGACACAGAGGGGAGAGAAGAAAACAACCAAAAGCATGAAAAGCATCAGAGATCATGGCAGATTTGTACAGTATTTACGATAGTGTGGATGAGCAATAGAAGAATCACAACCAACACATAGCCAACAAAGTCAACACAGTGACAGGGAAGCAAGGCACATCATGAAGATTCATCCAAAAGTATGTAAACGAAGAAAAGGGAAACACTTGACTCATTAGGTGACTAAACAAAAAACAAAACCCAAAAACAACGCACAAACGATTATATGCAGAAAGAGACAGGCGGCCGTAACCAGAAAGGAGGCGGCAAAAGAAGCTCAACCCAAAAAAGAGAGACTAAAAAGAAGTAGGATATAATGTGCGGTTGCGCCTGAAAAGAAGGACGAAGAAAGAAAGAGAAAAGGCCAGGAGTGAAGGAGCAAATGCAAGAAGAAAAAAGGGCCTGGGAAAAGCAAATGATTCCGCTTTGAAACTCTCCATAGAAAACGCCATTTTGTTTGTTTGTTGTGACCAAGCAGCAGAAAACAGAAACCCAAAAAAGCAGTAAATCATTCATTCAATCCAAAAAAGGTATGCGCGGCTGCAACATGTCTTGCCAACGGCTTAATGCTTCTCTTCGCGAGCAGCAACAGCGCGCCGAACACTCGACCAGTAGGCAGCGGGCCATGCCGACACAGCTTCGGCATCAGTAGGCATGCGCTCGCGGCAACGAGTGACGACACTCTGAATAATACGGCCCAGGAGCTCTTCAGAGATGGGCATGCACTCGGCACCGCCGCCAATGCTCATGTACTGCGCCTCGGGGAACAAAAAGGGGTCCATGGGCGACAAAAGCTCGTCACAGGTCGGGCGTGCCTGCTGCTCGCGGTTGAGGCAGCGCTTCATCGTGTTGATCAGACTCGGAGGGACAGGCGTGCCACCCATACCGCGGGCCGGGAAATCGATGTTGTGCGTCCAGGTGATGATTGCCTGGCAGCGAGCCATCTGGTTCTGGATGTGGCCAAAGGGCGGCAGGCCGTAGACCATCTGGTACAGAATACAGCCCAAACTCCAGACATCGCTGGGCTTGCCAAGCTTCACAAGACGGGTGGCACTCTTGGTAGCACCCAAAAAGCCGCCGACGCCAGGCCGGCCATTGCCGCCATGCTGGTTCGCTGTGAAGGCGTACTGCTGGGCGTCCATCAGCGACTCGGGCGACATGTAGCTGGGCGTGCCGACCTGGGTCTCGCGGTGCACATTGACAGTCATCTCGGTCTGGATGGCGTTGGCGATGCCAAAGTCGATGAGCTTGAGACGGCCCTGGACGAGCACAAAGTTGGCGGGCTTGAGATCTGAGTGCACAATGTCGTGGACGTGGACGGCCTGCAGACACTCGAGCATCTCCTTCCAGTAGAAGCGGACAAAGACGGGGTCCATCTTGGCGCTCTCTGGGTTCTGGCGCAGACGCAGCAGCGAGTTGAGGTCCATCTCACCCAGCTCCATAAGCAAGCTCAGCATCTGCTTCTCCTTGTTCATCTCAAAGTCAAACAGCTGGATAACACGGTCGACACCCGACAGCTTTTTGAGGAGGTCAATCTCGCCCATGAAACCACGGATCGTCGACTCGTCGGCGTTCTCCAGCGACACACGCTTCATGGCAAACATCTTGCCGTTTTCGGCCGTCACCTTGTACACCTTGCCACTGCCACCGCGACCGACACAGTCCACGCGCTGGTACGAGCGGCCGTTGACCTTGAGCAGGATCCGCGGTTTCTTGCCAGCTTGTGCTGTGCCAGCAGAGCCAGCAGGGGCGCCAACGGCAGTCTCGAGCACAGACATCTTGGGAGGCGGTGGCGGGGCAGCGCGGTGTGGTGTGTTGCGGCTGATGGCCGAGAGAACCTTGCGCTCGGGTGACACGAGAGGCGCGGCGATGCTGGCCGACTTGGAGGCGGATTCAGGCGGCGGCTTCACATCGGCGACGGCAGGCTGAAGGGCGGCGCGCAGGGGCAGGATCTTGTTGACGTTGTACTCCTTCTCGCCGAGACCAGGAATGACAAGAGGCTTGACAGAGCGGCCAAGGTAGGCAAGGTCGTTCTCCTGATCGTGCGCAGAGGGCAGATTGGGGCGGCTAGACGACACGGGCGGCGGAGGTGCTGCAACCTTGGGAGGTGGTGCTGCCGCAATCTCTTCGGCACTGTACGATCGGCGACGGAGAAGGTCAGGAAGCTCGCGTTGTTGGGGAGCAGGGGCGGGCTCCTCATGCTGCTGCTGGTACTGTTCCTGCTGTTCGTACTGAATCTTGGGCTCGGGCTGACGCTCTTCCTGTTGGCGCAGAAGATGGGGGCTGGATGCGTGGTTGCGGAGGCTGTTGGAGCGCTGGTGGGCAGACGACGTCTTGGCGCTCACGGGGCTGCCGGTCGCGGCATGATCGCCCCGCGCATAAGGGTCGAAGTAGGGTGACCGCGACGCGCTGCCACCGTGTGCGCCCTGGCTGCTGCCGTACAAACCGGCCGCTTCGCTCTCCTGGCTCGACAGGAGACCACCAGCTTCACCATCGTGGTGTGGCTGCATCATGTCGTCGGGGCTATGGCCTTCGCCCTCCTCGTCGCTCGTCCGTCTGCGGCCGCGGCGTGCAGGACCACTCAGGAATCCACCCCCCAGAGACTTGCCCACACGCTTGATACGCATGGAGCTTTGGAGGGCCTGCTGGGGGTCGATATCGCGGCTGCCGCTACGAGCAATCGTACCTGCAGACGAGCCACTGCCACCTGCGTATGAGCGGAGAGCACTGCCCACCTGCTGTTGCTGAGACGACGGGCGGCCGACGGTCGATGGAGGCTCTTCGTGGGACGGCTGTGATGACGACGACGACAGACGAGTGGCGCGGCTGGCATTGCGACCACCTGATGAACCGACGGCAATCTGGACGCGCCGGACGGCAGATGCAGGGGTGTTGATCGACTCGACGGGTGCAGGAGCTGGCTCTGCGGCAGAAGCGGCAGCGGCGGACGACATAACCGCATCGATCGAAGAGACGGCGGCAGCAGAAGCAGGAGGAAGGTCGGCACCCTTGTTGTCGTCAGCTAATGAAGCGGTGCCTCGTCTTGTCGCGTGCTTTGAGGACGACAAAGAACGGCGGATCGGAGGCTGGACAGGACCCATGGCACCACCAGCAGGTGTCGTCGAGCTCAGGCGGACAACACGCTTGCGCGGAGCAGGACTGCTATTGCCGCTGAGGAGTGCAGGTGGTGAAGTCGGCCGTGAAGCTGACGAGGGAGCGCCGCCAGACGCTTGGACGCTGCCAGCGCGGACATGTCTCCTTGTTTGGCGGACACCGGGGCGGTCTGGCTGCAGCTGGCTATTGCCTTCTGGCTCTGCGCCGCCAGTCGATGATGTCGACCGGTTGAGGGCGCTGCGTCGTCGTGGTGCAATGCTGGCGCCAACTGGAGGAGCAGCCGAAGCAAGATTTGAGCCGCCTTCAGGGGCAGATGCGCCGTCACTCAACAGAGCCTTTGTCAGGGCACTGAGCTTCATGGGAATCGGCATCTCGTCGTCCGAGCTGTCTGCGTGCAGTGTCGTGTACTGCTGTTGTTGTTGGGAGTCCTGGGCGGCTGTCTGGCCTGAAGAGGCGGCCGCGGTCGAGTTACGTTTCGAAGCCGTTCCTGAAGAAGCTGAAGCCGAAGCTGAAGCCGAAGCTGCTGCTGCTGCACCACTCATTTGAGAACGCGATGGTGGTCGCCGCAGAGCTTGTCGTGCCGACGTCCGGCGGCCCATCGAGGTAAACTGGCTCCCCTGGCCGCCGGCGGGCGTGGGCGACACCGAGGCCATTGTTGTGTTGGTGTACGAAACGTTGGTGATGTCAATACGCGTGGATGCTTTTGTCGCGATCAGATGTTATGTCTGGTGGTGATCCTGGTCGGCGATAATTGGCGTCAAGGATGCTCAATGGTGGTACCGTTCGACAGGCAAATGAAGACGTCGCGAGAATCAATGTCGATATAGTTGCTGGTGAGTGTTGTTGGCTGGGGGTCTTTCAAAAAGAAAAACAAAAAATGAAAAAGGACGAAAAGCTTCAAAACAGAGGAACGAGCACCAGGGATTGGCGAAAAAGTGTGTTTCAATGGAACGGAGGCGGACAAGAACAGAAAAAAAGAAGAAAAAGAAAAAGAGGATCAAAAGGGAGACCGCCCAAGCATGTAATTGTTATTGTGCATTTCGCTGTTTCGCCCTGGCATCCATGCCTTGGGTCCCATCGTGCACTTGTTTTCGATTGAGAGCTTCTGTTTTGGGCTGTTTTGGCGGGAAACGGCTCCATACTGGGGCCCAGTATTATTTTGGTTGGGCCCGCCCAGCCAATCAGCGCGTCGCATCCGTTGCCGCGAGCAACCAGGCGCGGCCGCTCCATACTTGAGCCAAAAGGCCGTGCACGATTAGCAGCAATTTCCTTAGTCAGATTCATGCAAGGTAGGTTGGTGCACGTGATTGATTAGATAAGGTATCCAGATAAATTTTTGTCCATCAATTTCTGCCTTCAGCAGATCTCAAATGTCGGAAAAGACAGTGCACGAGACAATGATAGAAAGCACTTATAACGTTTACAGCATTGTCACAGCATTCAAACAGTTTGTTGCTTTCCACTATTTGAATTTTTGTTTCCTAGCAGATAGAACCCCAGATGTACCCATGAAGCAAGGCTGCCGCAGCCATCTTTGTTTTCCACCGAATTATGAAGCCATCAAAACGCCAGTATTTCCTTCCCAAATCCAGTGGCAAATGGCAGCTGGTCTCCCCGTAGAGGACAGAAATAGACTGCTGTAAGAAAGGTGTCGAAAGAAAAGATAGGCCGGTGCCCCGTTGGCTCGTATTGTCCGGAAAATGGTCTGCGATGCCGTGCTCGGTGTTCTCGTTCGATTTTCGTACAAGTTTATTGGTAGTGGTCGGCACATTCGGCTGGGGCAGTTGTCGAGGATTTTTGCGGTTGAAAAGTTGGACAAAAGAGAGCGAGACGCTTAGTCGAACAGACCGAAGCCCATGTCGTCGTCGGACTCCTCCTTCTCCTCCTCCTTGGCCTCCTCAGCCGGGGCATCGGCAGCAGCAGCGGCGCCAGCAGCAGCACCGCCAGCAGCAGCGGCACCAGCACCGCCCGAGGGGACGGAAGCCAGCTTAGAGCTGCCCTCAGCAATCAGCTCGTTGATGTCCTTGTCCTTGAGCTCGGACAGGAGAGTGCTGAGGCGCTCGTCATCGGCCTCAATGCCGACCGACTCAAGGACCTCCTTGATGTCCTTGGCCGAGGGAGAGGCGTTGCCGCCGAGGCTAAGCAGGAGGTAGGCTGCGAGGTGCTTCATTTTGATCTGGGATATGTTAGAACGGTGGCGAGAAGGGCGAGAAGCGAAAAGCGAGAAACAATATCGATGGAATCGATGCTGGCAGGCAGTCGCGGACGTACAGATTTGGTGTTGGTTGTGATGAACACGAGACTTCAATCGATTTAACCGCAAATTTGTGGCGGAGACTGAACCTTCTTGCTCAAAAAGTGGAAGTTTTGGTGATGTAGTTTGCGGGATGTCGAAGAAAAGAGAAATCAGAATTGCGACTAAGAAAAAAATCTCCCAAAAGGTGTCTCTCTACACTTTTGGTGGCACTTGCGCCGAAAACTAAAACCCTAAGACCCACCCGTGTCATGTGATGGGTTTTCTCTTAAAATAGCGTCAGCTGACATAAGCCAATTTATGTTGCGTTGAGTGCATATCTGTAATATGTCCAAAACGGGGCTATTGGTGGCGCGGGTTGTACTGGCCAATCACGGGCCGAAGATCGCGTCGCCTGTCAAAGAGTAGGCTTTGCTGGGCTTTTCTCTGCTTTCAGCGGTCTAACCAGATCCAAGGCCGATTTTATTTGCCCCCAGGCCATTCGCGGCCAAGCGTCTGTTCAGCTCTTTCGTTTGTTGGCTTCTGGCTGGCGTTTGCAGAAGCAAAACCGTTCATACGAAAAAGAGCAGCATTTCTACGGAGTACAGAAATAGTAGGAAAGTGCAGTATTGACATCGCATCGTACTTTCCCTCCGACGACACAACGCTTTTCCCTCCGGCATACCCTTGAAACTTCTGACGTCGCTTCCACCGTCTATCGCGCCTTCCGTGTGGCCGCTTCCCTCGCGCTTTCCGCTTTCGTGCCTGGGCTCTTTCTTCAACTCTTGGCTTGTCACGGGTCCTCCTTTTTCACGACTATCGTCTTTTTGCCACCAAAACATATTCTCCTCTTTTCTTCAGCCTTCGGCCTTTTGAGCTTCCTTATCGGCCATCGCCTTCTTTGTCTTGTCAACCTTCTTCGCGCACACCTGCACAATACGACCAAATACACACAACACGAGCCCATCCGGAAGAGGCCTTCAAATGTGTCGTTTTGCCTGTCTTGCGACAGACGCCTAACGGTGCAAAAGGCAAGGGAAAGGCTCACCACCACCCACGAAGCCTCACGCTTTTATACCACCCGTTCGGAACAGACAATAGCGGGAGCAGGCTCGACTTCTGTCTGAAACGACGCACACTTGAAAATGGTAGGTGGCCTCGTTGTCGTCCTTATCTTGGCCGGCGCACTGTCGATGCCCAGATGACTAACTTTTGACGTTTTTCTTTCTCTCGTCTCAGATTGGTGATCTGCTTGCACAGATATCCGGCGAGGGCGGCGTCGGCTCCAAGCCGTCTACCCCGGCACTGCCGCCGAAACGAAAGGCCAACACAGATCTATCCAACGGTCAGGCCAACAAGACGCCACGGACGACGAACTCGACGACGCCCGCGAACCGGAATGGAGGATCGAGTAGCGGATACACAGGCACAGCACGTACCCCGACCCTCGAGTCCAAGTCCAGCTTTACCAGCCGGCCAGCACCAAGTTCGATCTCGTCAAGACCAACAAATCCTTCGTCGTCGTCAGCAGCAGCACGGCGCCCCGGCGCACCGTCCTTGTCGCCATCTTCACGGCCATCCTTACCATCGAACGGGAACCAAAACGGAACTACCAGCAATGGCAATGCTTCAGCAGCCCCCGCATCAAATCGACCACTGAAGAAGGGATCGTACCTCGAAGTGTTGGAGCGGGCCAAGGCGGCCCAGTCGGTCATGGGCAACATGGGCAAGATCCAGCACAAGCCACTCGACAAGGTTCCGCCGAAACGGGAGCGGATGATGACCAAGGCGGAAGAGACGTCGCGGTCAAGTGCGGGCGTGACAAAACGACGAGGATCTGGCCTGCCACCACTCGGCGGAGGCAGTGCTGCTGCACGGTCACGGCCAGGAGCACCAAGCACAGGCGGCCGACTGCCACCACTCAGCAAACCGATCGGACGGGATGACGGACGGCGAAATGGAGCCTCTAGCACGGCAGCACCACCAAGACGAGGACTTCCTCCACTACCTGGAAAGGCAGGTAGTGGCGCCGCTGCTGCACCCCGGCGAAAACCCGCCTCGGCTCCCAAAGAGGAAGAGAAGCGGCCCAAGAAGGCAGCCACAGCAACGACGGGCTACCAGGGCACAGCACGCCCTCGGCCGACATCCTCATCGTCTGCCACAGGCCCTGCCGGCGGTATCGACAGAAACCGTGATGGTGCAAGCGGTCGCTCTGGCGACAACGCCACCTCACGCCGCCGCGAGCCCCTTCGCATGCCGTTTGGCAATCCCCGTCGGTCACGCTACGACGATGAAGACGACGAGATGGACGACTTTATTGAGTACGACGATGATGAGGAAGAGGAGCAGGCTATCGGTGGCCGCTATGGTGGCGGCGGCGGATACGGTCGTGGCCGCGGCCGGTACGCCGACTACAGCGACGAAGAAGAGGACGAGTCGGACATGGAGGCCGGTCTGTCGGAGCTCGACGACGAAGAGCAGCGGGCCGAGCGGCAGGCGCGCCGTGAAGATGCCGAGCAGGAGAAGCTGGAGCGGCGGCTCAAGGCAGAGAAGGAGGAGCGCAAGCGGAAACTCATGGCGAGACGGTGATCCATATCGCCCATGCACTAACAAGTGCAACCGCCGACATTTTTGGTCTTTTTTTTGACACAGCATCTTTTTGTCCCCAGTCTTCATTTTTCCCTTCATCCTCTTACTTTACATTTCATATGTTCACACTTTTTCTTGCCTTTTGACAGACACACTTGGTAATTAGTCTTTTACACAAACATAGCATTGGCGAACTGGATTCAGAATCAGACCTCGTAGTCATAATTTTATTATCACTCTTATCAATCACTCTATAAATCACTTTCATATCAAGTCTCGTGTGGTTTCTCGTAACTGTTGTATTGTAAACTCCTGTGTGATGAATCGGAATGCCAAGATGAAAAACATTAAACTACTCGTAAAAAATGATATAAACCGTTATGCCTGTTTCACCCACCCAAACTTTTTTAATGCCATTTCCCAACCACCAATAGTTCTTTTCTTCTCTTTTCTTTCTGCCGCCGTTTAGGTACTCGACTCCTTGTTCTCGCTGGCCTCCTTGGCCTCCTTGGCATCTTTGGCATCTTTGGCCTCTTTGACATCTGCCTCGGCGGCCGCAGCATTGGCTTCAGCTTCACCCTCGTAGCCCTCGACCTGCATATCGGTAATACCCAGGTCCTCCTCCTCCTCAGCCGTGCGATCGTACTCAACACTGGTCATCTGAGAATCGGGCTGGCGCGGGTCGTCAGCCAAGCTCTGGACGTAGGAACTAGCCATCGGGTCCTCGAGGATAATGGTAAAGGGACGCTTGCCGGCAATGGCATCGTCCAGGCCCTGGAAGAAGTCGGTCCACCGCGTGCGTTCGTCGGCAGCGAGCGAGTCGCCGCCCTCGTTGGTCGAGGCAACAGGCGGCGGGTGAGCTGTGACACCGTCAACCGTAACGTTGGCCGTGGCGGGCGCAACGGTAGGTGTGGGTGCGGGGCCATCGGCCTGGAAAATCTGGGCGTGCAGGTCGCCACGGACCTGCGTGAGCAGGCCCTCGACAGTCGTAAATCGACCGCCCAGGGTACCGGGGTTGACAGACAGGTTGAGCTCGGGACACTCGAGGGCACAGCTCTCGCTCTTGAGAATGTCGCGAGCGAGATCCTCGCCGGTCTTGACCTCGAGCGTGATTCGGCGGCCCTTGGAGGGGATGGCACCGCCGGTCTTAACGTCGTTTGAGCGGTAGCCACAGCTGTCGCACAGGGTGGACATGAGGATGACCTGCTGGAAGTGGGGGATGTCGACCATCTTCATGTGGGTGATGGCCGGGTGCATGCAGGCCGGGCAACTGGCGGGGAACGTGTAGACCTCGTTAGGAATGATCTCGTCGTTCTCGTTAAGACGGCCCTGGCCACCGACGGGGATGACACCGTCCGAGCCGGACAGGCCGCCGGCCATACCGGTAGAGGACGTGACGGTGCCGGCGGTGTCGCTATCACCAGCCTGGGCACCGGTGTCGACCAGGCCCAGGGCCGTGTTCTGCTCAGCCGTGCGCAGATACTCGCGCTTCTCCCACTTGCCGACACCGTCGTGCAGATCGGGGGCGATCCAGCTGTTGCCGGCTGGGTCGTCGAGGCTGACACGGAAGGGGAAGGACTCGCCAGCGAGCATGGCCTTGGCCTTGACAATGACCTCGTTGAGCTTCTCATAGACCTCGGGCTGCTGCTCTTTGCGGGCCTCCTGGTCCATCTCCAGATCCTCGACAATGCCGCTCAGCAAGCCCTCGACGTTGGTCAGCTGGCCACGGCCGGCGGGGATCTCAATGTCGAGCTCGATAAACTTGGCGACGGCAGTGTCCGACTTGACAACCTGTCGGGAAAAGTCGTCAAGAGCCGTCAGACGCAGCTCGTAGTGGGAGCCGCGGATCTGGACCGAGCCAGCAGCCTGGATCTCGTTGTTCTGGAAGCCGCAGTGCTCGCAGCGGAAGGACATGACAATGACCTCACGAAAGTAGGGAATGCGAGTGAGCAGCAGGCGGGTCATGCCGTTCTCGTGGCAGTTCATGCAGAGAGACTCGATCTGCTCAACGACACGGCCATCGTCTTCGGCATCGGCGGTCTCGCCATCGGGTCCGGCGGTGGGAGCATCGACCTGGGCGACTTGGTTGCCAATCGACTCGAAGATCTGGTCGGGGGTCACAATGTGTTCCTCGGGGGGAGACATGGTGTGTTGTGTGGGGGGTGTCGGGTGTCGTGGTGATGTGTTGGTTGAAGGATAAGGAGGACGAATTGTCGGGATGTTGTTTGGGATAAGGTTCGTCTGGCTGATCGAAGAGGAAGGAGGTGATATCTGTTTCCTTTTATTTCCTTTTATTCACTGGTTGTCACAGTAAAAGTTGTTTGGGAAAGAGCGATCGAGTTGTATGCTTGTTTGCTTTGGCAACTTTTTTTAGGCCTTATCGCAAACTTTTTAGGAGGGGTTGTTAGTTGATAAGGCGCAAAGGAAAAGCGCAGTGAAAATCCTTGCCCAGAGAGCGCAACAGCGGGGCGGTTTATAAGCTGCAATGACGCGCTGGGGCGGTTTTGGCGGGTCGTGTTACTGCAGAAGTTTGCAGACAGAAGCTCGAGAAAGGAAGCTGCAGGGGCCTACCACAGCAGGCGACAGGCGACCTGACTCATCTGGAAGCTTCTAGGCCGAAGTGGCTGCCACTGGCAGGCGCCAGCGGGCAGTAGGCGCGGTTGCAAGGACAAGCCCAATGCGACCGCTAAAGCCGCTGTGGCTCAACAGGCAAGCCACAGGCTTTCAACGGCGGCTATTAGCACAGTAGGCGCAAGGCTGTCGACGGTGGAAATAGTGAAGACTGAACTCTGAGTTGACGGCTCTTCACTTTTTGCGAAAATCGTCAAAACTGAGGTTCAAATTGCCCAGGCCGCTGCTATCTGACCCACGGCTCTTGTCGAGAAGGGCCAACAGACCAGCCTTGCGGTTTTTGGCCCTCTTTTTGCTGTTGGCGTTGGATGCAGCTTTAGCCGGAGGAACTGATGAGGAAGACGTTGCTTGAGGTTTTGTCGTTGTCGTTTGAGATGCAGCAGGTGTCGGCTTTGGTTCTTCAGCTTTAGGCATGGCTGCAGGTGCAGTCTTCTTGTTTCTCTGCTTCGAGAGTGGTGGCGGTGCCGGTAAAGAGATCCTCGTCTCCTTGCTGCAGAGGCCGCATTTGTAGACTTTCGTGATGCCGCTATGAGTCTTCGGAGTCAAGAATGTCTTCTCAAGTTGGGTCAATGGTGCTTCTGCCTTTTCACCTCTCTTCCTCTTCCGCTCGAGCTTCTTCTTCTTCTCCTTCTCCTTCTTTTGTGACGGCAGCCCAGACTGAATCGTCAAAGTTGTGCCATCCCAGCCAGGAATCAGAATCAAGCCGCAGCTCGTGCAGATATGCTGTCTCTGAATATCGGTCTGAGGAAGTGCCGCAGTCGGTGCAGATGTAGAAGAAGACACCGACGGACCAGTCGATCCAGTCGATGCAGCCGTGGCCGCAGCTTGTGCTTGTGCATTCAACGCAGTATCAATTCGTCTTCGCATCAAATGAGCTGAAGTTTCCGGCGCTGCCTGTCGCATCAAATGCGCCGCGTCCGTGAGGAAGCGCAGCTGCGCAGATGTAGCAGCTGCCATTTTTGTATAAGGCTGTATCGTTGCTATGCGGTAGACATGAGTTGTTGTTGTAGGATGAGATTTCTTGGTGAGAAAAGGTGAAGCTCAAGTGCAAGGCTGAACTCTGCTGAGATATTTAGCGGCAGAATTTACTGCGAAAAAGTTCACCGCCCAAGAATCTTGTGGGGGCGCTGAATACCACCGCTTCGTCGTACTCCGTATAAGACGACCAAATACACTAATTCTGGCGTATACGGAGTACAGTGCCTCACAGTGCGCTTGATTAAGATCAAAAGACGGCACACGCATCAATCATGGTTATTCGCTCGAAATATGTCACTTGCGAGTTTTATTTTCACATTGTCTTTTGTAGGACGGTTTCATAATTTGTGCAATTTATTTAATATTTATCGCATGTTTTAAGAAGGTTTCTTAATTCTGTGAATAAATTATAGAATTCTAAATAGAAAATTGTAACATTTTTTCTTCCTCTTTTATTTTCATACAAGATATCGTTGTTTCAGACAACATTCATGTAAAACCTCAAAAATGAGGATAAATTGTAAACAAAAGTAGATTATACAAAAATGAACAAGTGACAACGCTATCCGACAGTATGAAATAAAAAGACCACTCTCCTACTTTACAGAAATGTAACACCTTCCCTATCATCTCTCTTTTATACAAAAGGTCTACCTCGCACTCTTCCACTCTTCCGCCCCTACGCCATCGCCCCCTCCAGCTCGGCCATCCGCTTCTCGGCATCCGGCACCTGCCGCAACAGCAGGTCCAAGTCATCCTTCTCGTCCTCGAGGCGCAGACGGCGCTCGGCATCGAGGCGCGTAAAGATGTACTTGCCCTGGCCATCAAACTGCAGGATGTGGTTGTGGTACTGCCACAGACTGCGGCGGTGGCTGACGGTCATGAGCGTGACGCCCATGGCCTTGGCCTGCTCGTACATTGTCTTTTCCATTTCGAGCGTGACACTGGACGTGCACTCGTCCAGGATCGCGTAGCGCGGGCGGTGGTACAGCAGACGCGCCATGGCGACGCGCTGCTGCCAGCCAACACTCAAAACTTCGCGCCATTCGGCGACGGCATCCCAGCCGCCGCTATCGGCCTGACTGGCGAGCAGCTCTTCCAGACCCAAAAGCTGCAGCAACTTCTCAAGCTCGGCGTCCGAGACGCCCTTGCTACGCATGTTGCGCAGGCTGTCTGGGTAGATGATTTGCGCGCGCAGCGTACCGCGGGGCAGGTAGGGACGCTGGGGGATATAGAAGATGTCGGAGGGTGGTGGGCGATGGACGGAGCCGCCGTAGACGGGCCAGAGACCGCCCAGGATACGGAACAGCGAAGACTTGCCACAGCCGTTGGGGCCGACGACAAGCAAATGGTCGCCTGCACGCAGGCGGAACGACAGTGCCGGGACAAGGACGTCACCGTTGGGCGAGATGATGGGACTGTGATGTTAGTGGTTTGCTCATGTTATGATTAGACTAAAAGGCAGGGGAGGAACATACACATCCTTAAACTCAATGACGTCGCTCTCGACGACGGTGCCGCGGCCCTTGAGAACAGCGGCATGGTCCTCGGTGTTGTCGTTGCTGGACACCAGGTTCTTTTCAAAGTGGCCGGCACGGACGTCCTCCATGACATCGAGCAGTGTCGAGACACGCGAGGTGTAGCCAGCCAGCTCCATGATTTCACGGTACGAGAACATGATACGACCAAAGGCATCAGAGGCAGACAGCAGCATGCGGCGGTTCGTCACAAAGCTCTCGGTGCGGTCGGCCATATTGCGGACGACCGACGCCATGCCGCTCTTGTTGGCAGCATCGGCTGCTGCAGCGAGCGGCGCGCCGCCAACACCAGGGATGGGCACAAACACAGGCATACTGCATAGCAGCAGACCGAGAGCACCCCAGAGGTACTTGATGACATAGTCCTCCATGAAGCCGTGGTAGAAGCGCTGGCGCAGGATGTAGTTGACGTGCTTGATAAGCGTAAAGTAGCCCTTGTCGAGCGTATCCTTCTCAGCGGCGTGGCCGGCATAGAGCGCGACCTCCTCGCTGTGGTCGATGAGACGCGAGTGCTCGAAGCGGAACTCGCCCTCGAGACGGGCCTCGTCGGCGACGTACTTGCCAAACGGTGGTGTCAGGGCGCGCATGACGAGAGCCGACAGCTGCACGAGCAGCGACATGAACACGACGCCCTCGCCACCAACGCTCTTTGACAGCGAGTATGTGTATATTGTCTAAAAGTATGTTAGCGACTGTATTTTGTATTCGAAACTCCTTAAAAATCATGGGGTATGGGGAGGACCTACCATATCCAAGATTGGCTTGGCCAGGTTGCTGTAGAGCTCTGCCAGACTGTTGGAAAACTTGGCCACATCGACGGCAATCAACTGGTCCGGGTTCTTGATGCGGTCGTCCAGCGCCGACAGACCATAAAAGGTCATGTTGGACAGGTACCGCTCGTGGATATAGTGCGTCAGGCGCGTGCGGTACCGCAGAGCCAGCTCGGCCTGGTGGTAGGCCAGCATGGAGTTGGTGAAAGTGGCAGGCACGGCAATCAACATCCACCACACAATGCGCTTCAAGAACTGTGTGCCCTGACCGCGCACCAGACTCTTGACGAGGGCACCGTCCATGGCCGCAATCTGCAGACTAAGCAGTGTGCGCACGACCAAGAACACGCTGTGGCTGACAAGCAGACGGGCCTCCTTGGAGCGCCACCCGGGTATAACGATGCGCAGCAGGCGGAAGAGAGAGCGGAAAAAAGCGCGGTCGAGCTCGACCTTTTTGCGTTTGGGAGGCGCTCCCGGTATATCGTCTGTCGACGAATCGACCAGGCCGGCCGGATGGCCCTTCTTCTCGGCCTCGCCGGCGGCGCGCTGCTCGGCAATGGCGCTGCGGACGCGGTTGACGAGGGCGAGGAAGAGGGTGACGTAGACGGCGCGGGAGATGCGTGTGCGGTTGTTGAGGTAGCTGCGAGTGAGGGACGACAGCAAGCTGCGGATTGTCCGCTTCTGCTGGTCACCCAGCAAGGGCGCCAGTTTGGACTGGCCGGCCATGATGGCGGCGGAGATGGGAACGTGGAGGGAGTGTTGGACAGTCGCAAAAAGGGAAATCGAGAAATCGAAGGATCAATCGGATTCGGGACCAAAGTCGCCAAAAGACAAGTATCACGAAATTCGTGACAGTCGATGTTGTGACTATGCAGCGATGGATGGCCGTTTACTCCGTAGAATGGTAGTCGAAAAAAGCGCCGAGGCTCCTCTAGGAGCGTATATACATGTCGGTTTCGACCAAAGCGTGGTCGATGTTGGGAGTGTCGCGATCGAATGGGAGGTGTAGACGTTGGTCACTACAAAATATACAAAAGAGACAAAGTCACAAGAGAAAGGGGAAAAGAGACAAAAAGGAGGTGGAAGAAGGTCGTTTGGAATGTAGTTCGTACTGGGGAAAGAAGGAAGTCGGAGTTGGGGGAGGGAAAGGGCGACCAGAGTGACGGGCGGCGACAAACCACAAGCTCGTGCTTGTCCTTGTCTTGTGTTCCTTCTTCTTTTGCGGTTGGTGGAGAGTGGAGTTTAACCAGAGCCTCTCTGTCAGAATTCCTTTACTTTTTGGCCTGTGACTTTCCCTCGGCCTCAGGTATTTGGGCGTTTGCGTCACCATAGCCAGCCAAATCCCCCCGGAATGCCCCCCCAAGGCGCCCCCAAAATCCAAGTGGCACCTGCGCATATAAGCGGGTCTGGTCTTTCCCCCCCAGGTTTCTTTTGACTTCTTTGGCTTCGTTTCGCTCCTTCCCTCCTGCCAATTGCTACGCTCTGGATTGGTTTGCAGAAGATTAGAAAAAGTGGGAATGTGTGGGCTCTTGTCAGAATGTCTTTCAATTTGCATGTGAGTGTGGCGGTGGTGGCTAGTGTTCTTAGCTGCAATATGTGGGGACAGTGCGAAATACGGCGTATTACCTTAGCTCCTGAACGGCCCAAAACTACAGCGCGTCTGGCAGCATTACGACGTATCTGGACACGATATCGCGATGTAGCGCTTGACCTCGTTTGACCTCGCTCGACCTCGCTCGACCTTGACAACGGAGAGCTCCCACGACCACATCCCTCCACGACACCATGGTCTCGAGTCCCCTCTCCCGCTTCTGGCTCGCGCTGCTGGCCGGCGCCGTGCTTGTCGCTGCCAATACCGAAAAGGCCATTTTTGTGGCGGGCTCTCCACCAGCAGCCGTCAACGAAGCCGCTCGTTCAATCATCGCTTCGCGACTTCCCCGACTCACTCCCTCTACGAACGGAAACGCCTGGCGCACCGGCCTGCCTGCCGTCTTCCCCTGGGCCGCCAATTTCCCTCTGGACGGCACGACCTGGGTCCTACTCGACGACCTGACAGAGGGCCAGCGGTACGAGCTGCGGGTGTGCTGGGCGGCGACGCAGCCGACCGAGTTTGGGATTGACGTTTTTGAACTGGCAGAGGTGGCATCAACACCCGAGCTGGCGGCGTCCCTCCACTCGTTTACTAAAAGATATGAAGGCGACGACGGCGACGACACTGCTCAATCCAAACACTCGCGCTCATTGGGACTCCTCCGCATTGTGGCTGCGGCCGATTTTGTGGCGGCGGACCGGACAATGATGCACCCAGACAGAGTGCCACCCGTTCTGACGGATATTATTTTGGACCCATACTTGTTGAATGCAGTGCCGCGGTCACTGTTGCCGGTCGTGGCGGCGATCTTGGCCGTGGCGGGCGTGAGCGCATGGCTGGCGCGGCGGGTGATTCTGCCGCAGCTGCGGGCAGTGGCCGCCGATGCAGCAGGTACATCTGAGGCAATAGCACAAAAGGTGCAGAAAAATAAATAGGTAGAGCTACGGCAGAGTAGATCTGCTTACTCTGTAGTTTAATTATATATAATACTACATTTCCAATGATGTAAAAGTTTATTTACACGCACTCGAGCATTTGCGCTTTGTCTTAATCACAGAATCTGCAGTAATACGGAAGACATGCACAGTACTAAAGAGACTGTCATAGCAGTAATACGGAAGACATGTACAATACTAAAGAGACTATCATAACTAAGAGTAGGGTAAATCAACAATGGAAAAAAGTGGATGTGCTGGAAACGTAAAGAGTACTTAGCAAATCGACAATAGACAGCTGTAAGTAATGATGAGAATAGAGAGAGAGCACACATATGCGAGAGAGAGAGTAAAACAGCTACAAGAAGCGAATGATGAAACAAAAGTCACAAAATGACAACCTCCCCAACCACACCACGTCATATAACGTCCAGCACCCAAGCCGGCACACAATTGTTATGAACCGAAAACAGGCACCGTAAAGCAGGGGTACTAGTACCGTGGCGCATTGTTTCCTCCATAACCGCCCTGCGCATACGTATTCTGCTGATGCTGCGGCGGCGGTGCCGAGCCGTAGGGCGACGTCTGGCCGCTTCCGCCACCGGCATACTGCGGCTGACCATACTGTGGTGGCTGCTGATGTTGCTGCTGATGTTGCTGCTGGTTTGGCTGCTGCGGTGGCGGCGGGAAGTAGCCAGGAGCACCGTATCCACCGCCTTGCTGTTGGCCGCCTTGCTGGCCACCCTGCGGTCCACCATACCCACCTTGCTGCGGCGGTGGTGGCGGAGCGCTGCCGTAAGGCGATGGCTGTCCTGGCTGGTATGGTTGTTGCTGGGGCTGTCCCTGCTGGTATGGTTGCTGCTGCTGATGCGGCTGTCCTGGTGCAGGAGGCGGGTACGACTGAGGAGTCTGTTGTTGCGGGTTGTATTGTTGGTGTTGGTATTGGTTCGGAGGCTGGTTCTGGCCTTGGTGCTGCTGCTGCGGCGGCGGCGGGCCGCCGTAGGACGAGGTCGGGGGCGGTGCGTAGGACGGCGCGCCCGAGCTTGGTGGATGGTATGATCCGGGTGTATTGTTGTTTGGGGGCGGCTGGTAAGACGGAGCGCCGCCGTTGTTGTTTGGAGGAGGCTGGTACGAGGGAGCACCACCGCCACTGCTGGGAGGCGGCGCGTAGGACGGTTTGCCGGTGTTGGAGGGCGCGCCGCTGCCGGGTGTGCTGTACTGAGTGTGCGTGGCCGGCTGGTACGACGTCGGTGGTGCCGCGCCCGAGTACGTGCCGGAAGACTGTCCGCCACCCGAGTATCCGTAGCCCTGGCCCTGGCCCTGGCCCTGCTGGGCGTGTTTGCCGCCAAACATGTTGGCCACGCCGCCCATCATGGCACCGGCCAATCCACCGCTGTTGCTCGTGTGTGCCTGCTGGTTGCCGTGGTAGCTCGTCGGGGCGGGCTTGCTGTTGGACGAGAAAAGGTTCGAGGCAAGCTGGCCAACGAGCTTGCCGCCCAAACCACTGCTGCTGCTTCCACCACCGCTACCGCTGTGACTGCCGCTATTGGATCCGCTTGAGTGCGTGAGGCCACCGATCAGCTGGCCGAGCAGGGCGTTTCCGCCGCTGCCGCTGCTGCTACCGCCGCCACTGCTGCCGTGCGACAATTGGCTCTGGAGCATGCTTGCCGCGAAGGACTAGAAGGAAGAGAAGGGTTAGCATCAACACTCATGGGTTGATGAGGTGTCACTCAAGTAGAGGCGACCTACCCCAAGACCACGTTCACCACTGGGTCCGTCCACACCCCGCGTGCCGCCCTCCTCTGTGGGCATCACCGGCTCCATACGGCCGTCTGCGTGCCGTATCGTCTGTGAGCCGTCTGCGTGTGTAATGTACGTCGACCCGTTGGCGTCTTTGCCGTTAACGGGAGTACCGCTGCTGTTGCCGTTTGGGATGCCAAAGGGGTGGTCGTTGCCGGCGTTGCTGGGCGTAGGCGTGCCGCCACCGACGGGCGCGGCATCGGTAGGCGTGTCCCATTGCGAGACGCCCGTGGAGAGCTGAACAAAGTAGTATTTCCTGCTGCTGCTGTCCCATTGCGCGATCCAGCCTGCGGGCAATGGCGGAGGGGCAAAGGAAGGGCCTGCGCCGCCGCCGGGGGACGCGGAGCCGCCCATTGTTGATAAATGGAGGTGGGGGGAGGGGTGAGGTTGAGAAGGTGGTGGCTGAGGCTGTTAAGGGAAGATGTGGCCGGTGGTGACGGAAGAAGAAGAGAAGAGATGAAAAGAAGGAAAAGAAGGAAAAGAAAAAGGAAGGAAGAGAGAAAGTGAAGAGAGAAGAAGGAAGCTCTAGCGAATTGGCTCGAGAGCAAGTTCGGGGGGGGGCAGGCGCGGTCTGGTCTGGCCTGGCCTGGCTGGTCTCTGGGTGGGACGGAGGAGAGGGTATTAGCTTGCTTATAGCGGCAGAGGGGCACGCACGCAACTCCAGTCTCAAGCAGCGAATTGATTTGATGCGGGGGCCTTTGTTAGGATAAAGAAAGAAGAAGGCGCGGTCAAGCTAGAAGGAAGGCGTGCGCCGCAACAAGACAATCCGACACTGATCGCTGAAGAAAAGGGAAGGAGACGCGATGCTGTAAGAAGTGAACATAGAATAAAAGGAAAGAGAGAGCCACGGGACATATGACAAAACAAAACAAAAAAAATGCGAGAGTGAAAGAAGGAGGGGGCACCGGACCAGTAAAGTCAGGAGCGACTGGCGCAACTCGTGAGGGTGGGGGGGGGGAGAGACAGTGAGGGAAAGACCAATCCGTCTGTTTACCACCTAAATGTGTTGAGAAGGCAACTATTATCTTGGCTCTTTCCGATAGCACGCAGCTCTAGGCTTTTTGTGCTCTCTGGGTCGGATTAAGAAAGAACACAAGGGTCCAAAACTGGTTAATCACTGTATCATACTAGTTCGTACTGGTGTATTTTCCAGTCTTGCATGGATGCTCCGTACAAAGCAGGACTTTCCGTTCTAAGGTCGTCGAGGGAGGCCGCCCCCCGCCTTCCGTCCAGGCCATTTTTAGGTCTGGGCCAAAAGCGACCAAAACAGAGTGAGCAACTTGCGCAGTGATTGGTGGTGCTGCAGCTCACTATTAGCACGGCGCAAAGATAAAGGCACTCCGAGTGATGCTCAAATAGGCAGTACGAATACAACGCTTTGTCACGATAAAATCTGTTATACGCGACATATCTCGACACCATGTCAATAACAGTATGAAAGTAACGAGAGAAAATACGCAGCCTTAAAATCCACGAGATGGCAGATTACTGTCCTTCAATACAAACACAAGCTAGAGCGCGTTGTTGTTAGTGCCTGGCGGCCTACGGTGAGAATCAGCACAGCCTCTGCATCGGCCATCTTTCTCTCTCTTTTTCTCTTCTTTCTTTCTCTCTTTCTTTCTCTCTTTCTTTCCCTCTTTCTTTCTCTCTCCTTTTTACTGCTAAGCATCAACGCCCGACCCGCATACTTTGTCCCGGCAACTCCGTCAGAACGCCACGCCGAGAGACGAGATGAGAGAGGCAGCCAGGGTGTGATGTCATATCGTATTCACTTAATCACTGAGATTATGTGAGTATCGTCTTGTTTTTGTTGTTGAGCACGGAATCATCATCGTGCTTTTATGAGTGAATTGCTTTTCAAAAAGAGAAAATAAGAATAAGACCGTTGAAGCTCACAAAGGCAATAAAATGGTCCATCGCTGTACAGTGAATCACAGCACACGCCGGCTGCCCGATAAATATGCCTTCTTACTCTGACTTCGCTTCGTCGACAATCACGGCCGTCGTCGGTGCTGCCTCTTCCTTGGTCAGACCCTTGCGGATGGCCAGCACACTGTCAACAATGACCGCGTCGATGCCCTCCTTGACTTGTCGCTGTTTTTGTTAGTTAAGCACGCTTTAATAAACCAATTTGAAGTCCTCAGGGTATGGGACCTACCTCCACCATCTCGGGTTTGTTGTTCTCGGCACCGTAGCTGATGCACACCAGCCCGTTCTGCTTGACCACACGCACCAGCCGCGGGCTGATCACGAAGGGGTCTGCAAGGCTGACAAGGCCCAGCAGCTTCCAGCGTCGCGTAAACCGAATCGCCTCCTGTAGGCTGCTTGCACGGATGTCGCCCACCTCCTCGCCGCCGGCATCCGTCAGGAACAGGATCGGAAAGTTGGGCTGCTTGAACGACAGGCACAGGCAGATATCTGGGTTGAACGACGAGAAGATAATGTCGCGGCCGTTGGCCAAGTCGTACACCTTTTCCAGTACGGTATCGCAGAAAGTGTTGAGCTCGACCGCCGTCGGCTCCATGCCCTGCTCCTGGGACTCGTGCAGCATGGGGTACTTCATCTCAATGTTAAAGCCCACCGACGGCGGCAGCTGTTTGAATAGGTCCTCGAGTGTCGCAAACGGCGCCTGAATAAAGTTGCCACGCGAATTGGCCTTGAAGCCCTTTGCCTTAAAGTCACGCGTGTGCTTCATCCGCTCGTTGAGTTTGTCGCGCTTCTCCATCTCTGTCGAGTCGTCCATCGACATCGACATCGCCCGGCGCGGCAGGCGGTAGCCGTTCTTACGGTCACCCCGGTTGTTGTCAAGAACGCCCGTGTCAAAACGGACCGTGTTTGCACCAGCACCGGCACTGCCGCCAACGACCACCGCAGGTGTGCCGTTGGCAGTCTCGGCCATGACAGCAGCCTGCGGCAGAGAGGAGCTGGAGATTCCGTTGAGGCCGGTGAGGCTGTCGCCATTAGAAGAAGCATAGTCGCCGTTGCTGCTGGCACTCTTATTGCCGCTGCCGTCGCTTCCACCATTGATATGCAGGAACTGGTCGAGAGTCAACGTGTGCACGGGTACATCGATGCCCGTCTCGCTGACCAAAAAGTCGTGGTAAATCACGGGGACGTGGTCTTTGGTGAGCTGCACGTCAAACTCAACATAGTTCGCGCCCAGATTGGCCGCCGCAATGAATGACGGCACAGTGTTCTCACCGAGCTGCAGCGAGCGGTTGGAAGACGAGTTCTTGCCGAGACCCCGGTGGCCAATGACCATGGGCGTCGACGACACCTTCTTCCAGTATGTCTGCTCCGACGTGACACCCATCTTGGGGTGGGTAAAGGGTGTGACAACCAAAAAGTTGAAGTTGACAGTACCGATGACGTCAAAGTCCGCGGACATAATGGGAACAGAGACGTCCCGCTGCAGGCCCGCCACCGGTGCGTCGGGCTCCGGGAGGAGCGGCCCAAGGAGCGCAATTCCGCGGCCTATGCGGTTTTTCTCGTTTCCAGAGTACGTCGGGACAATGTCGAACGTGAACCGTACGTTGCTCGCATTGCGCGTCGTGAAAACAATAGGCTCTGTCGAGATGTTTTCCTGCACCGGGAGGTCGATCACGGTAGGGTCACCCATGGCACCGGAAGCCGACACGACGACGGACAGGGCCGTATCAAGTTGCGTCTGATGCGCTTCAGTTAGGGGCACCTCGTCCAGCTTGACAGCGTCAACAGCTTTGCGCATGTCCATGGAGCCTAGGCTGACCAGAACAAGAGATTCATCCGTGAGGTAACGATGACCGTATGTACGGACGGGCTGCGGATGTGGGGCCGTGTCATGAGCCGAAGCGAGTCTTTGGGCTCCGTTGGACCGGCGGTCACCGAGAGACGAGTGCTTATCAGGTGACGTGCTTAGCGGAGGCGGTGCCAACGTAGGGGCACCAGTAGGCGCCGGTGTAAGCGTCGGGGTCGGGGTCGGGGTCGGCGTGCCATTGGACGACTTGCCGCTGGAGACACCATCTGTAGACGCCTCCTTTCCAGGTGGAACCTTGGAGTGCTTCAGCAAAAGTCGGGCGATATCCAGGTGACCACGTAGAGCAGCATGCTCCCGAGCAGTCCAGCCGGACGAGTCAGCCTTGTCAACATCTGCGCCTGCATCAACAATCAGGCTGGCGACTGTAAGGTGGCCATCCACGGCAGCAATATGAAGAGCCGTCCAGGCGTATGACTTTTCCGTCAGCTCTAGGTCTGCCTTCTGGGTATTGCTTCCGTTGAGGAGGATCTTGGCACAGCCGTCGTGGCCAAAACGAGCCGCAATGTGCAGGGCAGTCTCGCCCATCTCGTCCTGCCAGTTCAGATCAACACCTGCATCGACAAGCATCTGCACGATCCGGAAGTGGTTGTGCTTCGTCGCAATGGCCAGCACCGCACTGGACTTGGCCATAGTTTTCCGGACCTCGTCCTTGTTTTCACTCACGCCCTGCCAATCCTCGCTGCTCAACAAGGCCTCGGTGGTCAAGGGGTGGCCGCCGATGACACTGAGATGCAGCGGCGTGTAGCCCTCGTTGTCTTGCCATTCAGGCGAGTCGATGCCGTTCGCGACATCGTACTGACCCCATTTCTGCATGTGAGAAATGAGTGTCTGGCACACAACGACAAAGCCAAACTGGGCGGCATAATGAAGCGGCATACGACCAAACGAGTCTGGCGTGCTGAGCGACACATGCTGGCTAGGACTGAGGTTGTCCAGCAAGAATGTGAGGAGCTGGACGCGCGGGTCGGTGGCTTCGAGCGGTAGGGCCTCGTTTGTGGAGCTTGCGCGCGGGACGGGCATTGGCGACGTCGCTGGTGTCACGAACTGGGTGGAGTAATGGCTAATGTGCGATTTTGGGTTGGCAAGGCTGGACGTGTCCTGCTTCACCACCGTCTCGGGTGGCGAGGACATGCTACGGCCGATGTGGATGACCAGCCGGTGGATGCAGTTGCGCTGGTTGATATCATCAGGCTCATCAAGAGACTGCACGTGGCTCAGCAGGAAACGGATGGCTTCCTTGGAGCGGACAGAGATGGCACGCTGCAGGAGGTTGAGCAGCAGGCTGTGGGACGACGCCGATGAAGTCAAAGAGGGCATCGCCGACGACGAGGACTCGGATGAATGGGACCGCTCCAGGAGTGGCGGAGCCTGCGTCTCGGTGGCGGGAGGCGTCTCGGCCAGCTCCAAGTTGCTATCGCGGAGGCCGGCTTCAAGGCTCTTGACGTCGTCAGTTTGGATGGCCTGGTTGAGCTGCTCAAGAAGAGCGCTAGAGAGGTTCAGCATGGCCTTTGTCGAGGCACGACCAAGAGAGTGGACGGACCGCTCCGAGCGGGTATCGTCGTGCTGGTTGGCGTCACCGAGAGCCAGGAGCCAGCGGTTGACCTTGGCCATGACGCGTGTGATTGTTGTGTCGCGGGCAAAGGGGCACGGATCGACCTTGGTGGCAATGTAGCGATGCTGCGTGGTGGTGTTGGGCACCCTCTTGTCGAGCTTCTTGGTAATTTTGACAAAGCCTCGCCGGTTGATCTCGCCAAACCACTGCAGATTACGCAGCTGGCTGCGGAGCTCGAGCAGTGCGCCCATCAACTCCTCGATCTCATCTTGGTCGAGGTTAACGGTGATATCGGGCGATGTGCCGTAGCGGTCTTGAAGGAGGCGAAGTCGGCGGTCGATATCGGCAAATTTCTTGTTGTAGAAGAAGTCGACATCTTCGAGGTTGCGGTCTAGGGCGAAAAAGAATTCTGTATTCGCCGAAAAGGAGAAGAAAAGAAAGAAAAACAAGTTAGGCTACGGCTCCGATCGTCTCGGCCCAAAAAGGGGGGTGGGTGAAGAAGTATGGGTTGTCAAACCTCGACATAATATCGAGGTTTGATATCAAGGAAGATGGGGTGAATGTGAACCAAAGTCAAGCAGAGATATGCCAAGACATAGGAGATACAAGATGGGAAATATGGTGATGGGGTGAGCCACATCTTGAGGCCAATGTCAGGGCCGCAACTGCTGGCCAAAGATCGAATGGAATGTCATGTAATAGGGGAGAAAAGAACAAAGGAAGTCCCACCTGCAAGATCCGCAGTTCCTCCTCTTTCTGCCGTTTCCGAAGCCGATTTGACAAGCTTCTTAAGGCCCTTATAGTCGATGTACGAGGACGCCCACTCGGGCACCTGGTTTCGGGGAAGGCTGCACGAGTGTCAGTATTTGTTTGATGGCAATCGGGAATGATAGGAAATGCTTACTTTCTCCCAAACTTCATGATGCTGGTTGACCGAAGTCGAAGGTGGTGCTTGTTGATACACGTTATCGATACGTGTTGATAGTTGATGATGCTTGGCAGGTTGCAAGCCGGGGGTTCGAGCTGTCAACAAGAGGCGAGTTAAGAAGCTAAATGAAAGGATGTTTCTGCTCGTCTGATAGAAGAATGGCGAGGGGTCTTTCGATGCTACTCTTGCGAGTGTCACGAGAAGCCGGTCGTCTGGAGACAGATAAATTGCCAAAGCCGGTTCGCCATTAAGTAAGGAAGAGGTGATGGTTCGGTGTGATCTCAAAGACGATAATATAGAGGTCAAGAAAGAAAGATAAAAGAAAGTGGTGCACGATAGAAAGGCGACAGCGAAATCGGGGGACGGCGCTCGGTTGAGAAAGAAAAAGAAAACAGAAGATGTCGGGGGAGAAGGGAAAGCTGCAAGACAACGCTTGGGAAGGTGGCAGCTGCTTGAAGACAACGCTCTGGTTGGTCGATTGGAGCTGGTTAAAGTTAAGGAAGGAGGGACGGACGCAGTTGTAATGGAGCTCGAACCTTAACCGTGATAATACCGCTATTGAGGGGGGGGAGGGGGGTGTTAAATATCGAGAAGGAAGGCGCGACACACCGTGGTCGGAGGGATGGTAAAATAGGGTTTGATTTGGGGAAGGACCTTTTGCACAGCTCCTTCTTGTACTTGTTACTCGTACGATGTATTTCTAGAATACCCGAGTGACAAACGAGTAAGGAAGTCGTTGTAGAAGATGCGAATGAGAAAAAAAACTACGATGACCAGTATGAAATCATCGGTGGAGCTCTTGATACCAGGGGGGAAGGAGGGAAGCACGGGCAGGCGGTTAGCGGCTGACGGAGGGGACGGGCGTGTCGCAAAAGGCAAGAGCGACCAGCACTGCTAAAGTCTGCGCCGACATGTGCCAGTACATACTGTGTAGTGTGTACAGCGCGGGATCTCTGTAAATGAGTGCGCATCAACCTAAAGAGTTTTAAAGATGTATCTGATGGATATCAGGGTATTACACCGTGATGTGTCTGTCAAGGAGCAGTACTTGTATACGTAGACTCCGTTCTGGTGTGCGCGCATTACTCAAGACAATATTCCTTCCTGTTTCCTTGACGTATTACTTATCCTCGCTGTCCTCGCACCTTCCTTTGTTCTCAGTGTCAAATTTGTCCGAGAACGCTCTTGCCTTCACCACTTCCCTTCTTTCATACACCTTCTTTTACTGCTCTACTTTGACCTCTGCTCTTTCCATCAAAAGTATTATTATTTTCTTTTTTTTTCGCCCCTTCCAGAAACGACCGAAAGTTACTTGTACCACGCGGACCAAGACGCCCCCACCCCCGACCAGTCAGAGCGCTGCAGTGGCGTCCCGTGGATCGGCCCCCGCTCCTCACTGGTTCGAACTGAATTTTCGCACTTGAATGTACAGATTGTACCTTCCCTTTGAGCATTTTGCAAAACGATTGTCATTCATTTGGGAAAGAGCAGTCAATTTGCCAGAAAGGGAGATAGAATGATTGAGATAGTAAAAACGGAAGGCACATGAATTTGCCAGGTCTTTTTGCGATTGCTGGGACCAAATCTACGCGGCAGTCGAGTGTTCGAAATCAAGCGCGTGTAAGTCACTGGTTCGTATTGCCTGCCAAAAGCACAGCACACAAAATGCAGCAGAACAGAACAACTGTAACCCCTGCTCGCTGCAGAACTAGCCTACTGCAGACATGTGTCGTGTGCCCAGTTGCCCTTTCCGTATCGGCAAGACCGTAACACGAAACTATGTGTACATATATGGACGCCTCGGAAGCAGGAGCGACTCAAAGGCAGGATCTTACACCGCTCCCATCGAGCATCGTGGGGGAAGGCGAGATGGACATCTGTGACAAAATATATGATACAAAAATAACAAAATGGAAGGAGCAGAGACGAACGCCCCTTCCCCGTGCTTTCTTCTTTCTGGAATGCTCCTTCCCCCGTTTGACTCTCTGCTTGTGGCACCGGAAATGCAATATGGTCACTTGACTCCTTGTTCACGAGACGAACCCCATGCCACTGTCGTCGTCTTTAGTTTTGGGGCTCGGCTCTTTGGCTGTCTTGACAGGTCATGCCCGCCAGCCCAGCGGCTCGTTAGCTGCACTTTCCGTTCCTTGCCGCTGGATGAGCGCCCCAAACTCGGGGTTCCCAGTGCTTTCTGGCGGTTCCTGGCGCTAGTGATATGCAGGGTCCTTGCTCTTTCCTTCCGAAAAAGAAGGCCTTGGCGACGAAGGCAAGAGGCAAGAGGCAAACTCAATATTATTCTAGAAGCGGTGGGCCGTGGAATAAAATTGTCAATGGATTGGCATCCCGTGCTTCGTCGTCATGTGCTCTGTCCCCCACATATTATTTGAGGGCTTCTTCTATTTTGTTATGTACAAAATTTCTAATATTCTATTTGGTATCATTGTATATGCTGCGTATGTGTATATGGTAAATATGTGTACAATATTGGCTTTTTTGTTTTGTTTTGTCTTCATCTTAGTTTGACATGGCGGCGCCGACTTGATAGTCGCCATAGGCGTCTTTGTACATGGCGTTGGACTCGTGGGAGTCTTTGTCGGCGCTTGTGCTGTGCTCGTTGTCGTCGGTGATGCCTAGGGCAGGGTTCTTCTCTAGAGTAATCGAGAAGCCGTGTTTGATGAGATGCAGGCGAGTCTCCAGGAGAGTGCTGAGTGGCATGCTGAGGGCGGCACGGCGCAGAGCAAAGCTCTTCTCGAGGCTGTTGTAGGTGTCGTTGGCAATGGGAAAGACGGCCTGTAGCAAGATGTTCTTAAGCTGGTTCTCGTACAGCGCGGTGATGGCAGGCATATCTTCTTCCAAGTGGCGTTCGAGGAGATATGTCTGCTGAGAGAGCGATGGGGAGAGCGAGAAGGGCAACAATGAGGGTGCGATAGGAATGGACTTCTCGTCATTGTCGGGGTCGGACTCTTCCATGTTCTCCTGATTTTGCTCGACGTTCAAGACTTGGTCATGTTCTTGAACGTTGTTCTGCTCTTGGACCTCTTTCTGCTCTTTCTGCTCTTTCTGGGCTTTTGCTTCAGCCTTGTTGGCCTGGTATGTCTGCGCAGTCGAAGCATACGCTGCCATGCGCACACCAAAGGGCAGGGCAGTGCGGCTCAAGAAGGACTTGAGGATCGACAAGAATGAGTAGCGGGACTTGTTCTGCAGGGTCCCTGCCTCTGCTTGAGCTTGGGCCGCAGCTGCAGCGGCTGACGTCGCTTCCAAATCGGCCGTGACGGTTGCCATAAACTCTTCCATAATGTGAGAGCATGACGAGAGCACGGCCTCGGTGGTCTGGTCGACCGCCTTGAGGCGGGCCATGCGGCGGTACTGCGCCTGCTCATGCTGGCGCTTGTAGGGCAGTTCCACCAGATCGTCAAGAAGAGCCGAATAGAAGTCAACACGGCCTGCAAGACCAGACTCATCCTCGCCACTGTCCACAACCTTTTGGATTGCGCCGACAAGTTTAGAGAGGCGCACCAAATACTCGTTCGTCTCGGCCACAAACAGTGCAGCGGCTAGCTGGTCAGCGCCATCGGCATACTTGCCGTAGGACGTGCTGTAGCCGTAACCGGCACCATTGAACATGTAGTTGTTGGCGGCGGCGTCCGTCTGCTGCTGTTTCTCGATGCGCGCTTCTTCCAATTTCCGGGCCGCAGCTGCGGCTTCGTCGAGCTTCTTTAGCAGACGAATCTGGGCTTTGGACAGTTCTCTGCCTTCGGCCAGCAGCTTGCGTGCATATGCAACCTCGGGCAGTTCTTTAACGGGCTCTTCGGAGTCCTCGTCATGCTCCTCCAAAGGATCGAAGCCAGCTTCCTCCAGTCTGGCTTGCTTCCTGGCAATGGCAGCCTGTGCCCTCCGTGCTCGCCGGCTCAGAGGACGCAGCGACTCCTGCTTCGGCTGGGCTTGTAGAGCAGGCTCGGGTGCCGTCGCAATCGCCATCAGCATACGGATGCGCATAGCCAGTTTTTGTGATGCCCGCGTCTCGCTCATCAGAACTGAGTTGATGATGCTGGAGTTCTTGGCAAATCCGTGCAACAACACGCGCGCACCAGGGATATCAACAGAGTCCAAAACAGGGTCGACCACGGAGTTGAGCGTTGGCGCGTCCATGTGGATACAGTCGTCTAGGTGGGCAGAAAAGACAACAGCAGCATGGCGCGCCTGGTCAAGTGAGAGCAGGCCCGCGAGAATCGCCTGTACCACAGGACCGTCAACATCGGCACGCTGCACAATGTAGCCCGACGTAAGGCCGACATCATTGTTGCGCGCCCAGTCGTGCTGTTCGCGGTAGCGAGAGACATCATGAGTCGCGCGGCGGCGGATCTTGATACCGCGGGGGTCAAGGGCTACAAGCCGGCGCAGTACCCGGTGGAAGCCAACCAGGTCGCCTTGGGCACGCGCCTGATGCAGCAAAACGACCAGTGTTTGTTGTGTTGGCAGCAGCCGTGTGTCGTGCAGCAGAGACTCGGCGACCAGCTGGGCCAGCGAATGTTGGCCGACGCTGATGAAGCCCAGCATGAGCGTGTTGTAGTTGTGGATGCCCGGCTGTGCCGTGCTGACGAGCATGTTGTAGCACAGCTTGGCGACCCAGAACTTGACCTCTTTGGCGTTCCAGACTTCCGGGGTCGGGATCCGTGATCGGCCCATGGCCATTTGCAGAGCTGAAGCACGAGGCCTTCCATAAATACGAGCCTGTGCCCAGCTCTGGAAGATGTTGCGTGCGGCCTCGTTAGCTTCGAGGCGGGCCTTTGTCGTGGCGGCAGGGTCGACGTTGGGCAGGCGGAAAGCCGGGTAGCCGTCGGAGCGCAGCATACGCATGGCGTGGTAGGGCGACTCCAAACTCTCCATGGACCGCTTTTGCGCCACCGGGTCGCCAAAACTGCCGATGCGGTGCCCCTCTTCGATCAGACTGTCGACGAGCCGGTTCGTGGCCTCGGTCATTCTCGCAAAGTGCACAGCCAACTGCGGCTCGCGCTGGCCTCGCAGCAGGGTATTTTGTGTGGCCAGTTCTTCCTCCAGCATGGCCTCCGCCAGTGCCTCAAGTCCTGCGTCTGGTGCCGGTCGTAGTGTCCACCACCGTCGCCGCATGCCAAACTGGGCGTGCAGCCAGGTCAAGTATGTTTCTCGTTGTTTTGCTTCGGCCGCGTGCCGGCGCAGCTGGGCTGGCGGCACGCAGATGGCCTTGATGGCCTCGATCACGGAGTGCCGAGAGGTCGTCGTAGATGTGTTATGGATTGTCGGTGCTGGAACGGTCGGGTTCTCGGGCGGAGGCCACTCGTCGACGGAGGTTGGTGGCAGACCAATGGTCAGATTGTAGTCTAATGGGGATGGGTCGTGCAGGATGCGTAGCAGATCTTGCCGGGCCTCGTCGAGTCGCTGGCCCTGTTCTCTTCGTTGTCGTATCCTGCGTTCGGCATCGGCCGCGGCGACCGTGACCATGATTGTGGAATAGAAAGCTGCAGAGACGTCCGTTGATCCAACTTTTCGCCTCGCGCGCCTTGCTGGCCGGCTCCCGCTTGTGCGTGTGCCGACTGTCAAAGGCGTAGCCATGACCAGGCCTGCGGCGGTTGCAGATGTCCTTCGGCTCGTTGTGTCTGCGTGAAAGCTCCTTACGCGGCCGGCCGGTCCACGACCAGCTGACACGCGCCGATCATCGAAGCTGTTGACGCTTCGCCGAAGACATTCTCGCCTGCAGCTGTGGCAGATTTGGCTCTGCGGAGCCCACGACCGTAAACTCGGCATCGTAATGGCATGTCTCGCCTGTCGAGGTCGGTGCGAGGCCAATTGGCGCGCAGAATGGGTGCTGGGAGGTGGGAGGGAATCGTGTCGTACGTCAAGCGTTTTTGGAGTGTCGTCGGAGCGGATGCACTTTTTCGTTCGGATCATGCCACTAAAAACGGAAAGCAGGAGCTGTTTGTGCTAAACAATGCTGTGTGCTTTGCTGGGAAGGTGCGTCTTAGTGGGGTGTCTTTTTAGAGCTAGTTGAAACGTGCCTGCCGTCTTCAGCACTGTGACGCTCCTGCCCGAGTTCAACCGTGAATACAGTGCGCTGACGACAGTGCAGCTAGCACTTTGCTCTTTCCGCTTTTGCAGCGAAGCTCATAGGCGGGCGCAAAGCATACTCACAAAGAGGGAAGGAAGCTTCACATAGAAGACAGCTGTGAGATGAGACTTGGATAAGACACACTTCATTCTCGCATATATTCCCAGCAACGACGACCGCCAGAACCGGCACACATTCTCACACTACAAAGAATCACTTTGGTCCCTCACAATGTACAGCCTCACACTGACGGCGGAGCTGGCGGGGTAAGTGATTTCTGATCTGACGTCGATGTTCATCTGGTCTTCATCTGGACTTCATTTGAAGCTCATCTTCGCACCGTATACACATTGCTAACCGAATACAGTGTGACCAATTTGCGGCCGGCGGATACGGAGGATGCGCCGTTCTGGTACACGTTCAAGGTCCAGTGCACATCCTGCCGCGAGACGCACGCCAACTGGGTCGGCGTGAGCCGTTTTGTGAGTTCCCTCAGATAGCATCATACTATGAGCCGGTCCATGTTTTGTACCAGCGTACCAGCTTGCTGACACAGACAGGAACAAAATGAGATGAGCGGCAGCCGTGGCGAGGCCAACTTTGTCTGGAAGTGCAAGAACTGCAAGGTGCGTCTACGTTATAAGGCGGATGTCATTTTATTGGAGAAAGGTCACTGACGACGGCAGAGAGAATCAACCGCTTCGATCAAGGCTGGTGCCAAGCCGTACGAGCAGGTCGAGCCGGCCAAGCCGCAAAACGTTCTCGAGTTTGACTGCCGCGGTCTCGAGTTTGTTGAGTTCAAGCCGGAGGGCGACTGGCTGGCCGAGGGCACGGACTCCAACACCAAGTTTACAGGCATTGACCTGACGGACGACTGGTTTGACTACGACGAGAAGGCGGGCGAGGAGGTGAGCATCCAAAGCCTCAAGTGGGAGATCAAGCGGGCATAGACAGACCGGTAGGGCTATGGGAGTGGGGGTGTTGTCGAGTTATGTGAGCGTTGTTGTTGTTGATATCAAATGAACGAAAACGTGAAAACGTGAAAACGAATGAACCTGCATGCACGAGTTTGGTAATAGTTTGAGATTGTGTATATATCGCCGATGACGGCAATCGTACAGTGAAAAGGCTCTTCCATCCCACTGCCTCCTCCTCCTCTTCCGCCTCGTCTTCTCCCCGAGTCCCCTTCTAACCGGGGGTATTTCAGATGGAACTCATGAAACAAGAAATGGCCAATCTTTCCCATGCAACGCCAGGTAGTATAAAAATAAATGAACAACACGTCCACCTCTCCATCATGCCATCCGAGAAAAAAGAAAAGGAAACAAAGAAACAAAGAAACAAACATTGACAGAAAAGCAAAGTCTAGTCTAAAGGAAGAAGAGAAAAAGGATAATTAAGAGTGAAGCTTAAGCACAAATGACAACAACCATGCAAGGCGATGCTGAGAAACACGAGGACAGCAACAGAAATGACAACTAGGAGGCGCGGATAACCTACTCCCCGTCTGCCAGCATCAAAATCAGCTTGGCCACCAGGTCCAGGAAGGGGAACGCGCTCGACACCTCCTTCTCCTCGAGCACAAAGCCCTCGGACGTCTCGTAGCCATTGCACTTGAAGTCGACCAGGTAGACCGATGGCTCCATAGCATAGATCTGGATGTCGATGCGCACGGCCACAACCTGGTGCTGGCTGTCGTCATCGTTCTTGTTAATCGTCGTCTTATCGGCCGAGACCTCGTCGGCACTAGCGGCATTGTTCTTAACGGCCGACTGACGAATACCCTCGGTCGTCCAGCGGACCTGAATGTGCCACGGGTCGGCGGGCAGGCGGTACTTCTTTGTGATATCGTCGCGGCTGTTGCGGCGCATGGAGCCGCCGTAACCATCGTCGTAGCTGTCGTCGCCACCTCTGGTGCTGCTACAATCCGTTAATACGTATTCATGTTAAGGGGAGGAAAAGAGAAAGGGATCTTTGTACGCACCATCCCTCGTCATCGTTGTACTTGTCAAAGTCTTCGTCAACAACCCAGCTGCAGCCCAGACGATTTAACGCCTTGTAGATGCACAGCAGGGCGTCCCAGGCCACGTTGCGCGACCGGATACCAAACTGCCACCGCACAGGCTTGGACTTCTTGGGCGGGTTGACAGGCGTCATGCCTTGCGGGCGCTTGTTGGACTCGTCAAGGCGGATCTGGCTTCGTGAATGGGGCCGCAGGCGGCGTGCAGTCTCTTCTTGCTCGGCCAGCGTCCGTGCAGGCGTGGGCGGCGCATCGTTAAGGGCCGGCGACGCATCTGCATTGACGTTACCGGCCATGTAGTCCTTGTGGTAGGCCGGCAAACTGCTAGGCAGAATACCGACCTTTGACACGTGCTGTCGTGGCGAAGTGCCGGTGCTGTTTGAGCCGATGGAGCGGCCGGAGGACATGCCGAGCGGGCTGGCGCCAGGGTCGAGCTCGCCACTGCCGGACACGGCTGCTGCTATCGAGCCGGTAGCGGAGCTGCTGCCCGACGTCGGCGACGTAGCAAAGTAGGGGTTGTCTGCACCAAAGTTGGCTACAGAAATGTCAGTACGCTTTCTTGATGATATGATCCCACCCGGTGAACTTGACTCACGGTTGATTTGCATCAGCTTGTTTTCGCGGACAATCATATAGGCGTCTTTGATGGCCGACGGCTCATCGGCCTCGAGAGCTTCCTGGACGTCCTTCTTGCCGTAACCCATGGTCTTGGAGATCTTATCAGTGACTTCGTTGTGCAGCTTCTCCTGCACCTTGGTCGACGCATTGGGCGCAATGTCGCTCGTCTTGATGGATTTTTCGGGGTCAATGCCCGTGTTGAAGAAGGGCTGTGCGGGCGGGCGGAGGTACTCGGGCAGGTCGACCAGGAACCACGGGTCCTGGCGGATCTCGTCGATTGTGGCCCGCTGCACGGGGTTGACAACGAGCATCTTTTTTATCAGCGTGGCAGCGCCAGGGCTCATCCACGACGGCAGAATGTATGCACCCTTGGCGATCTTGGCGAATAGGCTGGGAATATGGTCGTCGTCAAAGGGAAGACGTCCGACCAGCAGGACGTACAGAATGACACCACAGCTCCACACGTCGACCTCGGGGCCGGCGTACAGCTTGCCGTTGATGACTTCGGGCGCGGCGTAGTTGGGACTGCCACAGCTGGTCTTGAGAAAATTGCCATCCGTCATAATGTTGCTCAGACCGAAATCAGCAATCTTGACATTGAGCTTGTCGTCCAACAACAAGTTCTCGGGCTTCAAGTCGCGGTGCACCACACGGTAGCGATGGCAGTACTCGACAGCACAGAGCATCTGCTGGAAGAAGCGGCGGGCCTCGGGCTCGGCCATGCGGCCCTTCTTGACAATGTAGTCAAACAGCTCACTGCCGGCGTACTCCAACACCATGATGATATCGTTGGAATCCTTAATAACGGTGTACAGCTTGATAATGTGGGGGTGCCGCAGAAGCTGCAGGAACTCGATTTCACGCTCGACACGGCCCGTCATGTCGCGGCTGATGAGCTTCTTGCGGGAGATAATTTTGAGGGCCACCTTCTGGCCCGTCGACTTGTGAATGGCCAGCTTGACCTTACCGAAGGAGCCCTCGCCCAGCGTACGCACGACATTGTACTGGTCTAGCCGTGCATCGGTCGATTTGATGCGGTCGGGCAGATGGTGCGAGCCCTTCTTGCTCTTGCCAGAACTAGCGGCAGTCGTCGTCTCGGAGCCATGGTCGACGATGTTGATGGTGGGCGGGGCTTGCTGTCCCTGGCCAGCCGCAGCAAGTGCAGCGTGTGAGCGGCGGCTCTGGTTGCGTGGCAGCGAGATGGACAGCTCCTCGTCTTCGAGCCGGCTGGGGCCCATGTTCGCGATATTCGCGACGGTCGCGATGTTGTGTGGCGGATGCGCTGTTTTGCACGGGGTTTTCCTGTTTTCAGTTCACCTAGAGAGGCGTCGATATGCGTCGATATGCGTCGATGCGTCGTTGCGTCGATGCGTCGGATGCTTTGTGCTTGTGTTGCCTCGGATGGTTTTGCGTCGGTTGTGCCGTTGTTTGTGGAGAGGTGGATAATCTGTATTTGTTGGTTTTGCTGTGTGTGTGTGGTCCGTGTCTTGGAATGCAGGGCGGGGCGTTTGCGGGGAGATGGTGTCCCGTTTGCTTCGTTGGGTTGCGTGGCCGGGTCGCCGTGGACAGTGTGGTCGGCAGCGGCGTCGTCAGAATCGGTGGGCAGGGGTGTGTGCTGACGGGAGGCAAAGGGAGAGCAAAAAGTGGCAGAAGAGGATTTGGCTGTTCCGCTTGGGATGCGATGCGAATTGGGACGAACGAAGGGTGGCGACTGGTTGGCTGGCGCTGTGTGTCTTGGTTGATTGGAAAAGGCAGGTTCGGAATTGAGGCGGGGGAAGCCACGATGGACAGGGCGGGCGGCGGGGGGAAAGAATGATGGCAGACGGCTGCAGGCAGCAAAAGCAGCAAAGGCAGGAGGAGACATTTGGCGGCAGGAGCACACTCTGAGGCTAGTCGCTGCGGAAGGTGCTGGCACCTGCCAGGCCCAGCTGGGCCTGGCAGCTGCCCTGCGGCTGTGGCGGGTAACAATGGAGGAAGCAACTCGCCTGCAGTTGGCCGATAAAGGGCGATAACAGACGCTGTGGCACCTAGTACGGCGTGGAACCTGTGTCTGGACACTGTATTTTCTCCCTTTAGCGGACGACGCGCTGTCGCTGGAATGCAGGCACCGCGTACAGAGTAAAGGGAGCACAGTAAACTTTTTGATGGATAATTCACACTGTACAATCACACTGTACTCCGTATTAGGGCGCCAGATAACTTTTCATTATCGCAAATTCTTCTAAATGGTTCGTCAGAGATTAGTTCAACGAAATTGCAGAGCCCCAACGAGCCTCATCCTGCACGAGCCAGCAGGACATCAGACGATAACAAGCGATATCTCGTAAAATGCTGCGTGCCGTTGCGATACGAAGGACGCGAGGTCTTCCTCGAGATTCACCTCAGACTCACATGCACTATGCAGCGTTCTGTTCCTTCTCTTTCTGGCAATATGTTGGTGACCTTCAGACAGTGCCGCTTCCTCTTCTTCCAATTGACACTGTAGCAGCAGCTGTGGCCTCCAGGCGCCCTGTCGCAATAGGATCTGCCCAATTGCCGGTAAAACACTATCGAATCGAGGTGACAGAATGCGACTGGAGACAAAAGGATCCGAGCCAGGGATATTCTGTTTCCTCCGCCTGCTTCAGCTTTGAAGCGGATGTCTGTGTGTTTTTGTGTTTCTGTGCGCAGTAAAATACGGAGTAAGATACGGGTGCTTCTGTGCTTCTGGGCTTCGTGCACTGTAATTACGCAGTAATACTCTACACGGGGCGCGCTCTGCCCGAAGCGGGCAGGTGCACGTGCGAAGCTGCTGCTGTTTGCTGTTGCGCATATCTGCGCTGCCATTGAGTGCTGGCCAGTGGGAGAGCCCCTGAATCAGCCAATCTGTTGCAACCTGTTGCAGGTTGCTGGGAATGCGCAACTAAAATAGCGAACAAGGAAAGCACGACTCGCCGCAAGTGGGCAAGTCTGGCTTGTCTGGGCCTGGACCTGCCGCGTGTAAGACATACGAAGTCCGCGCATCCACTCGGGCAAGTGCGATGGGGGGCATCATATTACTGCGTATTTTGGGATTATTTTTAGGAAACAAGTTTCTCACGCCCTGTCGCTCTTTCCGTCTCGAGCCTCCTTTTTGGTCTGACAAGGAAAGAGCCAAGCTCTTGCTCTTGCTCTCTTCTCTCAAAGACTTTTTAAACTTCCCCTTTCCCAAGAAAGTCCCAAGCCAATCCCCAATTCTCCGGTTCGGGCTTCGAAACACGGGGGCAACGCACATCATTATATTACCCACAGCAGCGTCCAGGACCCCCTGTCCTCCCTCACTCTCCCTGGTCGTTTTGCCTGTCCTCATTTCGCAGTTTTGTTTTCGCAAGCATCTTTGGCCCTATCTTGTTTAGCGCTCTTGTATTGTTCTCCTTTCTTTTGAACATCGCTTTATTGTTGTTTTCGAAACTATCACCAACTCTCTTTTTGGCCTCATTTAAGCTTCATTTTCTCGACACCTTCAATCTCGGCCATCAGCTTTCACACAGACCCAGCTTACCCCCTACGAATACCCATATCTACGAACACGGCACACGGCACACGACAGTGCCCCTCTCGCCTGGCGCCCGCCGCAGGAAGATGCGACCTGCCCCGTCGCCGCCATGGACGATCGCCAAACCATTGTGGACGACCCGGATCGAGGCGTGACGGCTGCATCCGCCTCGCCGACCTTTGCCGTGCCCTCTTCGCCCTCTGGGCTCTCTCCAGTATCCTCCCCATCTGTCCCGCAATCCGCCAAACTCGAATCCCAATCCGCGCCCTCTCCTCGCCCAACAGCACCAAACCTTCCTCAGCCTGCATCTCCAACAAAACCAGGAAGCTCAGCCTCCTCTGACGACGACATACCTACCCGGGTCTTCCGGTTTCTCTCTACAGCGACCACCGAGTCCCTCAGTGCCGTCGGCGTCGGCCTTGCTGCGACCACATACTTTGTTCTCGGCCGCGTAGGCCTCGTTCTAATCGGTGCATTCGGCGGCATTGCTCTCTTTGTGGCATGGGAGGCACGCAACCCCGACGTCACCCGTGCCATCCGCGGCGAGACAAGCTCTGACCTGCTCTCCCGGGTCATTGAATACCGCAAAAAGGACCAGAAGGAGGGTGGCGAAGCCAAGGCCGAGAAGGACGGGTTCGACGCTTCCTTTGACCCTACTCAGGAAGAGCTGGCCCTTGGCCGTGCCTTTGAGAACTTCCGCCCCGAGACCCGCCAAGCGCTGGACGGCCTCGTGGAGGCAGTTGTCCGCGACTACGTCAAGTGGTGGTACACGCCGATTGTGCCCTCGGACCAGTCGTTCCCGTTGAGCTGCCGCCGCGTGCTCACCTCGTTTATCGTCTCGGTCTCGAACCACCTCTGCCGCAAGCGCCCCGCCGACGCATTCCTCGACTTCCTCACCAACTCCACGTCAATCGTTATCGTGCTCTTCTCCGAGCTGGCCACAGCCTTTGCTGAACATGCAACACAGCAACAACAGGGCACTGCGCCTGCCCAGGCCCAAGGACCAGACGCCAACAACCCGACCATTTCGGCTGCCGATGCTATCTACAGCTACCTCGCGTCGAACCCCAACTCGAACCTTGCCAACCTGTTGAGCCAGCGCCAGCAGGCAAGCAAGTTCCGCATGGTCGCAGACGACCTGTTGAGCTTCCTGGATCGGCAATGCTACGACTGCGACCCAGCGCGAACGTTTCTGAGAGAGATTGCAGCCACCTCTATCCTAGAGACAACACTCCAAACATGCTCCAAGCCCGAGTGGATCAATGGCTGGATTGTGCACCTGCTCGAAGGCGGCGAGCCCGACTTTAACCAAGCAATCGACGTGGGTATGCAGACACGGACCGACGCTGCCGTTGCCAACAAAGACAGTAGCAAGGACAGCAGCAGCAGCTCTGCCAACGCGCACATGCACCATGCCTCCATCGACATCGACGGCAACGTGGGCAACATTGCTCTGCCCAAGAGCCGCCGCAGCTCGTTCGAGGCCGACAAGGTCCACTCGTCGCGGCGCAAGGATTCGGTAGTGGCGCATAGGAAGCAGCTCAGCCGGGCCGACGAGGAGATGGAGGAAGCTATGGAGGAGATGAAGCGCCTAAACGAAATGATTGCGGCAGAAGAGAAGGCGCGCCGCACAACCACCCCCGGGACGAAGACCGACACGAAGACCGACACGAAGAGCTCCGCCGAGGCCGAGGAGCGGTTAGCAGACGCCATGCAGCAGAACGCCGACGAGCTGGGAATCCAGTCTCACGGCGAGCGCAAGGATCACGCAAACGGCTACCCATCGCCACCAAACACCTCCGACCAGATCTCTCCCAAGGCGTCACTCAGTCTGTCTGGCGACGAGCGCACAACACGCACAACCGGTACGGCGTCGACGCCCATTACACCACGGTCCTCGACACAAGAATCGCCGAGCCAGGCCTCCTTTGCCAAATCGGATGCGGCCAGCAGCACAGCCGCGAGCAGCACGGAAGGCACACCAGCCGCCGAGCCCGCCGCCCAGTTCACTAGCTTCGACCAGCTCGTGCCGCCAGCACGCGACGAAGAGTCCAGCGACTCGGAAGACCGCAAAAAGCAGCAGCAAGCTGCCCCGCCGCCTTTGACGCTCCACAACGCGAGCATCACGATCCACGACGAGCCCGTCGCCGACAAGGGCCGCATCAAGAGCCGCCCCGCGTGGGATTTCCTGATCCAAATCGAGCCGGCCAACGCGCACTACCCGGGCTGGATGATTGTGCGCAAGTATGCCGATTTCGAAAAGCTGCACGAGGTACTGCGGCGCATCGCGACCATCTCTGGCGCCACGGCCTTCACGGAGCAGCATGGTGTCCTTCCCAACTGGAAGCTGCACACGCGCGGGTCGCTGCGGGGCGAGCTGGAGCGGTATGTGCGCGACGCCTGCTGGTACCAGCCGCTGGCCGAGAGCGAGGGCATGAGGCGGTTCCTGGAGAAGGACACCAACAACATGCCGGCGAGTTCCAAGTCGGGTCTGAATGCGTTCGAGGCCATGGGCAAGAACATGCTGGACGTTCTGTCGAGTGCGCCCAAGGGCGTGGCCGAGGGCGGCAAAGTGATGGTGGGCGGTGTGACGGGCGTGTTTGGCAACCTGGGCAACCTGGGCAATTTGGGCTCAAACATGGGCCTCGGCGGCGGCAGCGGCCAGAAGAAGCAGCACGCCAGTTCGGGCTCGCTGGCCAATGTTCTGGGCAGCCCCAACCCCAGCCCCAATGGCGTGGCTACCTCGTCAGCAACCACAAACGGAGCAAAGGCGACATCGCCCCCGGCCTCTATCCTCCAGGACGTCACGGCGTATACGAACCGACTGTCTGTATCGACACCGCCGCGCATGGATAGTGGCTTCACGGGCGCTGGGTCACGGCGCTCGCGCGACAGCATGGACAGCCAGCGGTCGTCGGTAGCGCCGGGCCAGCAGGGCCGTGTTCTGCCGATCAATGAGCGGCGTATGAGCTACCAGTCGCAGAGCGGTCTAATGGGGCCCAGCACGAACGGCGAGGCCGCTGAGAGCATCGACGGACGTGGCCGGGCCGACAACAACCCGTGGGGCGACTACGCTCCCGTCGGCAGCAGCAACCGCGGCAGCCAGCACAACAGCCGCGCATCGTCACGGTCTGGCTACCCTCGTTCACCGTCGACCACAAGCCTCAACGGTGCCCGTCTGCCGCCAGGCGCGGCTTCTGTTTTGTCTACCGAGGACGAGACCACTGGCTCCCCCACGACCTCGCCCGTCCGCGTCGGCTCACAGACCAATCTGACAAGCCCGACAGCAGCAAACGGTGTGGCTTCGGGTGCGACAACCCCCCACGGTACTCGTCCTCTGCACCGCGTGGCCACGTCTGGCACCACGATTGCCAAACAGTTTGCCGCACTCACTGAAGGCGAGACGCGCGTGGCCGTGGAGCTGTTGTTTGCCGTCATCAACGAGCTCTACACGCTCTCCTCGGCCTGGAACATTCGCCGCACTCTCTTGACGGCAGCCAAGTCTTTCCTGCTGCGGCCGGGCAACCCGTCCCTCGCCTCCATCCAGTCTTTGCTCCAGTCCTCTGTCCTCGACGCCAACACGACCGACGCCGGTATGGCCGGCTACCTCAACTCCTTGCGCGCGAACGCACTGCCCACAGAAGCCGAACGGGCGGCCTGGCCCGCCGAGATGACAGCCGAAGAGAAAGAGAAGCTGCGTATCAAGGCCCGCCGCCTGCTGATCCGGAGCGGTGTGCCCGCCGCACTCATGGGCGTCATGGGCCAGTCGGCGACGTCGGACGCGCTGGGCCGGATCTTTGACTGCCTGCAGATTGAGGAGGTGGCGCGCGGTCTCATCTTTGGCCTGATGCTGCAGGCAGCACGGATCGTGACGCATTGAGCGTGCTTGGAACGATGTCATGTTTTCCTCTTCACTTGACTTATACCTTTTAATTACAGCCGCGGCTACCACCGCGGCTTCTGTTCAGTTATCGTTTTACTTCTCACGCTCTCTCTTGGATTATCTGTTTTTTGGTGGAAGCGACTGCATTGCTTTCTGCCCAGCATCGGCCCAAGGCTATTTTTTGGCGTTAATCAAAGGGGGCTGCCACACTTTGAATTGGAACTTGGAAAGGGCTTTCTTGATGCTCTTGGCAGATTTTGTATTTCCAGTGTATTCTAGACCCTTGAATGTTTCACGAGACAGCTATCCAATCCAAATGTATGATGTTGCTATGATGGCGTTTTCCTCAACTACTCATGAACATACTCATGAATATACTCTTGAACATACTCATACTAACCAGCAAGATCGAATCTATTGCTCCGCCCGACGAGCAGCAAGGAGGCGCTGGAACTCGGCCAAGGAACCGCGCGTATCGGCTGCAGCAACCGGTTCACACGTCTCGCGCGCCTTTTGGATACGCTCGGCCGTCAAGAGGAAGCTCCGCGGCAGCTCGGCATGACCGCCGGCCTGGAGGGGAAGCGTCACAACGACCTTGCCGTTGTCGTTTTCGTCGGATGCAGCGTCGAATCCCAGATCCCGCTTGATCATCCCAGCCACAGCCCGTCCACAGAGCGACGTCGACGGCATGCCATGACCCGTGAAGCCGGCAGCCAAGTACAGACCGTCACCGCCGCTTTCTGCCGAGGGAACACGGCCCACCCATGGGTTCGCATCCCGCGAAAAGCCCATAATGCCCGTCCACTCAAAGTCGGCTTCAAGCTGCGTGGCGGGCTCGCCATTGCTGCTGTCACCGCCGACGGCCAGAACGGGCGCCAGGTTCGAGCGCAGGTAGCCTGCAACAGGCGCCTCGACCTCATCGTCGCGCCACTCGCCGACACCAGCTCCCGCTGCACGCTGCCGCCCGCCGCCCCAGATAAAGTGGCCGCCTGACGATGAGGAAGAGGGCGACGAAGAAGAGGAAAAGGCTGATGCAGAGGCGCTTCCACTAGACGAGTGGGCCGAAGCATGGGCGGGCACAGCACGACCACTGCTGTTGCTTGCACTGGTGAACGGCCGCTGCACAAGGTACTCTTCCCGGTTGCCGCCACGGGCATGGCCGCGGTCATGGCCGAAAAAGACGTAGCTGTGCGTCAGACGGTCGGCGGGTGTGTTGGATGTCGTTGTGGTGGTTGTGGTCGTGGTCGTCTGCCCGTCCTTGGTCTCGACGACAGTGATGCTCGACTTGGAGGCGCCATTGGCCGATGACGACGAAGACGATGTCGACGACGACGTCACACCAGCGGGGGCACTTTCGACCGTCTGGCTCGTCGCGACCAGCGTGTCACTGCTGGGCGGCACGAGCGCGGCAACTTGGGCGCGCACGGGCACCACAAGGTCGGCCAGGCTGCGCGGCAGCAGGTGCGACGAGTAGCCGTTGGTGGCCAGCAGGACAGCCTTGGCCTTGGTCTTGCCACGGGGCGTCTCCACCAGCCACGACGAGGAGGAGGAGGAGGAGGAGGAGTTCCTCGTCACACTGAGGACCGGCGTGTTGGTCTGCAGATTGAAGGCGCCTGACGCAGCGTGCCTCTCGACCAGCCGCTCGAGCACCCATGCCACCAGCTTGTACGGCCACACCGATGCAGCATTCTTTTGCACGAGCGCGCCGGCCGCGCCGCGCAGACGCAGGTCGTCCAACGTCTTGCCCTCGGCCGTGTCTCCCTTCTTGACGACAGTAACCTGGTCCGCCAGATCGGGCCGCTTCTCGCGCAGCGTCGACGCCAGCTCCTCGGCCAGCCCGAAAAGGTCCTGGTCCAGGTAGGCGTGGACACCACCGCCGGGCAACGTGCGCCAGTCGCAGGGAACGTCGTGCTCGGCGACAAACCTGGCCAAAAAGTGGAACGTGGCGAGCTCAAAGTCGGATACGTCGTAGGCGGACGCGTAGACCATGGGCTGGCAGTGGCCGCCGTTGCGGCCTGTAGCGCCGAAACAAGCCTCACGGGCTTCGAGCAGGAGGACTCGGGGGGTGGATGAGTCTGTCCCATTCTCCAGCAGGGCATCCGCGGCAAAACTGCCAGTGATGCCGCTGCCCACGACGACAACATCAACTTCATCGGGCAGCTCTTCGGTTGTGCGATGGCCAAACAAAACCTTGGACGGATCCTGCAGCCAGTACGACGCCGACGGGTTGTCGCTTGGCAGGCCGGCAACAGGGTGATCGACAGACGACGCGGCGGCGGCCGAGCTGCCCTCGGGCGCTTCTTCGTAGACGGTCATATTGGGGTTGGGGCGATGGTTGTGTTCAGTGCAAAGGATGAAATGTGCTCAGTATTTCTCTGGATTTACTTCGTAAGCAATCAACTTTTCTCTTTCAAAGCAGTCTCATATGTTTTTTGTTGACAAACGACAATCGCCGGTTCCAAGAGGGGAAGCTGGAGGGGGGTGGAAAAGGAGGGTGGGCCAACGTCGCCGGCCGGCGAATGACGTGGTGCCGTTCTTAGGCTACTCTCTACCTCTCTACTATCACCAACGAGAAGGAAGCTATCGTACCATTGCACGCGCTGGTATGCAAGCAATTACGACGTACAAAAGAAGAAAAGTGACGAAACGGCGACGAAGTCGGGACATGTATCGTCAGGAAGAACGGGTTACAGAATGAAAACAACAAAGAAGGGCTGTAGTTCTAGAGACTTTAGTATACATGTTGTGCATATGGATGAGCTTTACCAAGTTGTGAGGAAGTAAAGATGTTACTCTTCTCTATTTTTTCTTCTTTTTCTTCTTCTTCTTTTCTTTTCTTTTGTTTCTTTAAATTAAAAAATTAAAAATAAAAGAGAAATGAGAAAAACTGATGAAAAAATGTCAATCGTGCACTGGAAATGATACAAATTAAAGAAGAAAGAAAGAAAGAAAAAACATAGGACCCGGTATCATATCGAGAATAAGACATATCGTGACGCGACTTAAGTCGCGGTATGAGACACCCAAAACAAGTCTCTTCTACATTCACCATTCACACAAAGACTCCTGACTTGACATGATTTCATGTTTCTTTCATTGTCATTCTGTCGTCTTTTTTCCCTTTTTTAACCGTCCGTAGGATGTGCAAACGATTAAAGCCATGCCCATGTAAATCCAGTCAAACTGTAAAACAAAAAGTCTAGGTGCTTCGTTCATCTCCATGCAATTTTGTGTGCTTTTCCACCGCCCATCCCAATCTTTTTTTCACCTTTTCACAGTCTCTCCATCTCTGCGGACCACATTGCAGGTATCAGAAACCGACAGTCGACGTTAAACAAAAACACCGTGTAAAGGAGAAACCAAGCAAGCAATAAATCAAAGCATACGCCATCGTCCCAACAAACAGGTACAGGTTTAACCCTGCATCTTCTTTCTCTTGCCGACCTGGGCAGAGAAACCAGTCTTGATGGCCGTGACGGACCGTCTGGATCCACACGAGTTGCAGGTGATGAAGTACAGACGGTTCTCGCCCTTGCTGAGCTCGGTGTCGGGGGACTTGCACGTTTTGCAGACGACGTATTCGACTGTTCTATTAGCAGTGAAGTTATAAAGAAGTTAAAGCAATACAATAGGATGCAGGGGGGCTGTGGGACTCACTGATATATTTCCGCAGCACGTTCTCAATCTGCTTCTGCTGGAAGCGACCGCGAATGACGAGTCGCCGGGAGCCGTCGACGGAACCCGTGGTACCCAGCTCAGCAAGCAGGTACAGCGTAATGTGGTCTTCTGTACGCTTCATGCGCTTGGCCACCTCGGTAATGTTGGCGAAAATGGTCTTCTTGTTGCCTTCGCGCATGCACTGCGGCGGCGGGATCTTGTAGCTGCGCGAGCCGCTGGTCGCGTGATCCGGGTTCTTGAGCTCCAGGACGTGGTAGAAGCGCGACAACAGCATCTTGAAGGGAATCGGCGGCGTGGCCGCGTCGTGCTGCCAGATGCCCGTGCCCTTGTCCATGTCGCCCTCCTCAACGACAGCCTCGGCCTCGTCGGCACCGCCCTCGCGCAGCTCCAGCGCCTTGAGCTTCTCGGCAAACTCGTCGCCGCCCTCAGCAGCCGCCTTGTCCTTGGTCGACTTCTTCTTCTTCTTCTTCTTGAGCGTCAGGTCGAGTCCGCCGTCATCGCCAGCGGGGGCATCGCCCTCCGCACCCTCGGCATCCTCGCCCTCGGCCTTCTTCTTTGTCGACTTCTTCTTCTTCTTCTTGAGGAGGCTCAGGTCGAGACCATCCTCGCCAGTCGCGGGCTCGGCAGCAGCGGCAGCAGCAGCATCGGCAGAGGCCTCGAGCGCGGCAGAGAGCGCCGGGCTACGGGGGCTGTGCGACACGGCCGTGTCCTTTGTGTCGTCAATGGCCTCGGTCGAAGGCATGGTGACGTGTCCGTCGGCGTCGATAACAAGAGCTTCTTCGGTGAAGGCAACGGATTTCCGCGGTTTGCGTTCGGAGGTCTGGATGCCGTGGACGTTAGATAATGGGTCTATCGACGGGGATGTTGATGATCTTGTAATAATTGTGATGTTGAGTAGAAGACGAGATAATAAAAAATCGTCACGAATTGGCCCAAATGGAAAAGGAACGAGCCCAGATAAAGCGGGGACAAAAACGGGGAGTGGAGGGGGGCGGTCTTTCGTTCTGGATAGGCTTAAGAGTAGGGAAAAGAGAGGCAAAAGGCAAGGTGAAGGCAAAAGGCTCAAAAGGAGTCACTACCAAAGAAGGCTCGTGTGCTGTGTGTACTGCGTGCTGTGGTCGAGCCTCGTAATTTTTTTCTCTTGCTCGTTTTCGGATTTTTGGCCTATTTTTCCAGCGCGCGCAAATCGCCCACACAAAAGGGAAGGAGAGACACAAGTGGTGGCCGTGGCGGGGTTGTATTGACCAACGAGAAGGCGGGGCGGCGACTGCCTTCCCAAACACCTCTGAGTCATCTTGGGCCGGACAGGAGCCATGGTGGATATTGCATTGTGAAGTGATTGTGCGTACGAACTACTCCGTATTCTGGTACTATTCTGATGCAACCAGTAGGGGAAGGCGCGCTAGCAGCCCAGCACCAGGTCGCACTTGCGGTTTGCGGCGGGCGAGCCAGCAGCCAGAAGCCAGAGCCGTGGAAGGTGCGAGGGCGCATGGGATCGTGAAAGGGGGCAAAGGCAAAGAAAGCTCAAAGAACAATATGACAGCAACAGTTTGAAAGTGACACAACCAACAGAGGATCGCTCACCGCGGGGGCTTCAACATACAGGGAGCTCGGTCGCCATGATTGCGGTTGTTTCTGTGTGTAGGGAGTATTGGCGGGCGTTGGCCAGGGGGTGGTTTGTTGGATATTGAGGACGAAAGGCTGTTGAGCCAAGCGATCGAAATCGAGCAAAGGGAGAGTCAGAAGTCGTCGTTTCGGAGCAAAAGCAGAAAACAGTCGTCGTGCAAGTGTACGGCGTAAAGTGTCCGGTCGTTAAAAGGTTGGTGGTGTGCTCGACAAATGGCAGTTTTGTTTCAGCCAATCCGCAGCGAGGGGGCGAGGTTTTGTTTCGATGCAAGCAGGCACGTTGAGGATTGAGGGTGGGGGCTGCAGCGGGTGCGTCGTTGAGTGTGATGCACGAGAGCCGGGATGGGTGTGCGTTTGGGATTGTCGTCGTCAATTGGTGATGTTGAAGAGAAACAAAAGAGAACAAAAGAGAACAAGAAGAGAAGATGAACGTGATATTAAAATAACACGAAAAAAGGTGGCAGAGGCGAGGTTGTTCATACGCCAAACAAGGAAGGCGCAGGGGACCTGGGCACTGGAAACAGCGCGAACCACGAACATGCAGAGGGGGCACGACCGCACGAGGAAGGGGCCTTCGAAGTAAACTTGGTGGGCTGTTGCCGTCATCAGGGCCACTCGTCCGCGTTGGGACGATCAGGTGATTAGCCAAGCTGACCAATCAGACGCGACAAATGGAGCCCCGCGAGCGCTGGCAGCTGCACTCTGGGCAAGCTTCCGACCTCGAGCGAGCAAACGAGGAAGTACGCCGTAACTCGGCCAAGTTGAGGACTGACGACCACAACTCTCGTTCACCCACAACACCACCACACAATGTCCGAATCAATATCAATACCCGACACGGGCTCCGAGATGTCGGCGTCGGCGTCTGAATCGTTTGTGCTCGCTGATCCGTCTCCATCGGCAACGACAACTCTGCCGCCACGGCATGCCTCCGCCAACATTGTTGAAGACGGCGACGATCGGCTGGACGAGGACGATGATGAGGATGGCGAGCTCGACTCACTGCCGTCCATCTCTACGAGCGTGCTGAGCCCCTCGGATGCTGGCAGCGACGACACGTCTGACGCCCAGCGCGAATGGGAGGCCAGTCTCGAGCAGCTGCAGCTGATGCTGACGATGGTGCTTGTGCCGTTCACCGGCAAGTATTTCGGCCGCAAGTTTGCCTACTGGAGTGAGTGAAGACGCCCCTGCGACTTGATTGAACTTGAGAGAATACAGAGCTGACCAACAGGCTGGGCACGGTACATGGAGTGGGCACACGATGTCGAGATTATGTGGACGAGCAAGAAGGCCTTCAACGTCGCCGGCGCCATTGGTGCCGCGGCGACTCTGTGACGGTGAAGACGGCCTTCCGGGCGGGCAACTCAGAGCGAAGAACTGAAAAGACTGCGTCCGATATTTTATCTGATTTTTATAAATTTGTTTTCTCGAAGAAACGACGGCGTTACAAAAGGATCTCAACATTTACAACATGGCATTCTGTACATACAGCATCAATACAGAGCATTTTTACCAGTCCATTTTGGATACCACCGACCGGACTGGCCACGAGTACATTCAGTTGTTTCTTGGTTTGCTTGCTCGTTTTTATGGATTTTATATTTTGGATAATATCATAAAAAGCACAAGGACAGGTATTATACTAATTCAAATAGGAGAACGACAACAGAGCGACGGCAGAACAATGGCTGCATATAAACCTTCACCAAGCCCGTTACCATCCTAGTCGGCTTTCGACTTGGCCTCAATCATGAACAGTTTGAAGCCGGCGCTCATCTTAATCACAGCCCGCAGGTGTGCCTCTGTGACATCCACCTGTCCGCTGCCGCTGCCGCTCTCTTCGTTGCCTTTACCCTTCTCCTCGGCCTTGTCCAGAGAATCGGCCTCGGCCAGCGCCACGGCCGTCTGCAGCGCATTGCGGATCTCACGGCCATTGAGCTCCAGCGCATGCACCTCGGCATCCTCGTATGCATACTCGCGCGCACTGCGCAGCACAAAAATACGCCCGCCGCTGTCACGCTCGATGCGTGCAAAGTGCTGCATCCACACACGGCGACGGCTCTCGGCCGACAGCGGGCGGTAGTGCAAGGCGACATGGATGCGGCTCGTGAAGGCGTCGTCAAACGTCTCGACACGGTTGGTCGTCAGAAACAGGACGCCCCTAAAATATTCGAGGGCACGCAAAAACACCGACACCAATCCGTTGCGGCGCAGATCGCTGGCCCTGCGTGCCTCCAAAAAGACATCGGCCTCGTCGAGCAAGACCAGAGCACCGTAACGCTCGCCCAGTCTCAAATACATGTCGAGGTTGCGCTCAACAGCATCCGGGTTCATCTCCGTGCTAATGTCACCCGAGGTGAGAGCGAGGAGAGGACGCTGTGCCAGCTCGGCAATGCACTCCGCTGTGCACGTCTTGCCGACGCCGGGCGAGCCGTGCAGCAGGAAAATACGGCCCTCGCCCTTGTTCTTGACGATATCACGCGGCCAGGGTGCGACGCGGCCTGTATCCTGCCTGTTTTTTGAGGTGCTGGAAACAGACTGGTCCGTCCGGCCCTTGACGTCGTGAGCAAACTTGCCGACGAGCACACGCACGGTCGTCTTGATTTCGGCGTCCAAGACCAGATTCTCAAACGCCTCGTGGTCCGTCTGCACCGGCTGCAGCTGTGCCAGGTGCACATACCTCCACTCGCGCTTGGACAAGAAGAAAGCGGGAGCCTCGACCTCGCACAAGTGGTAGAACAGGTCGCTGGTCGGCGTCTTGCCCGAATTCAAAGCCATCTGCGTGAAGTCGGCAAACCGTCCAGGCTGCTTGTCCTCCTGGTTTTTGTTGCTTTCCCAGCAGGTGTCGCAGCCACACCGAGGTGCAAACTGAGGGACCAGACCATTTTCAACGGCTTGAGGCGGTGGCGGAGGCTGGGGTGGCATGGCATTCATAAGGGGAGCGCCGCCGTAACCGCCTGGAGGGAGCATGGGTTGCGGGCTGAATTTGCTGCCAAACTTGCCGTAGCCCGAGATATCGACGACGACGCGCTCGACATGTTCATTCTTGGTCTTGGCAGAAGAGGCAGGAGTGCCGTCGGCGGCCACAGAGGCAGCGCCGCTGTCTGTGTTGTTGGCATCCTCATCCTCAGGAATGACGTACTCCTTGTAGGCTGGCCCCTGCATCAGGTCCCAGAACTGGTGGCCCAGCTTGATCTGCCAGTCCGCCATGCTCAACCCGCCCTGTTCCGCCAAATTTTCGGAAAAGAACCGAGCCGGCACCAATGGCAGCTCCTGGATCGCCTGCTCGCCCGCAAAGACGTTGATCGTGAACACGGTCGGCTCCCGCACCATCGTGCCACTAAACTGGCCGTGCACAAGACTCCAGCAGTGCACCCGTGTCTTCGCATAGTTGACATCCACCGACTTGATGATGAAGGCCCGCCAGTGCATCGCCGACGACGAGACGCCCATTTGGCGGCCCATAACCTGCGCATAGGCCACCTCGCCCGGCTTGTACAGCAGCCACGACATGTCGGACGTCGCCATCGGCGGGCTCTGGGCGTACCGGCGCTCCTCGGCGCGGCAGTCGTCGCCCAGCGTCTCTTGCAGATAATTCAACAAGACGTCAATGTGTTTGGCCGTCGTGGCCCGCTGCTCCTCGCCATGACACGCCGGCTGGTTGTCACGGAACCGTGCCAGGTCTTCGCGCATGTGGTATAGCTTGGCGTACGGCTCCCTGTGGTGCCTCTCCATGACTGTGCTCTCGTTGACGGCGTCAATGGCGTCGTTGAGGTAGCTCGAGTGGATAATCATACGCTTGACGTCGACGAACCGGACGGTAAACTGGCTGCGCACAGCGGCAAGCTCGAGCTTCTTGAGCCGCCTCAGCACGGCCTTTTGGTTTTCGGCGTCAACCTCATCAACACCCCCGTCGTCGTCGTCGTCGTCAGAGCCAGAATCGGCATCACTTCCATCGCCGCTGTTGCCGGCCTTGAGCTCATCCTCCGTAAAGTAGATGCTGTTGAAACTCGTGGGCTTTGCCTTGGTGCGTCGAGCCGTGCAGACGGCCTCTGTCCGGATCTCAATCACGGGACTGCCTTTCGTCTCGGGCATCGAACTTTCCGCGCCGGCTCCATTTCTGTCAATCTTGAACTCCTTGTTGGAGGCAATGGCTAGAGAGATGTTAGCGATTATTCTTCTTTTGAGAAGAAGATAGTTGTGAGGTGCATGGGCATACTTCCATAGAGGCTGTGGGACTCGTCGACATAATTGACCGAGTACAGCACATCGGGCGACTCGATTGCGCCGCCAAAGCGACTTTGGATCTCACTATCGTGGGATGGGATGGAGACAACGCTCACGCTCGAGTCGCTGTCGTAATTTTTGGCATAACGATGTCTGGCTGGCTTGCGGGCCGCCGAAATGTTGTGCTCGTATTTGTCCATTGATAGAAGGGGGGGGGGAGAAGGAGGATACAATCGAAAACGAGTCTGGCTTCCAAAAATAATAAAGAAAGAAAAACAACAAAAAAAAGGAACAAAGACGACCAAGCTCTCCTTTTTGTAGTTGCAGGTTCATCTGCCGCTCCCTCAAAGTTGAGGCTGTAGGCAGGTGGTTGCATTTTAGGCAGCACATGGGGCTGAGTGCCCGACTTTTGTTTCGTCCTTTTCGTTTCTCCTCCGCACCTGCATTCGCATACATTCACAGACAATCTTGTCTCGACGTGTGGCTTGCACTTGCAGCGTGCATGGTCGACGTGCATAACGTTGTTTGGTAGACCACAGTCTGGATAGTCTGCCTAATAGGCTGTCTATCGCTATCAAAAAGAGAAAAGGAAAGGATGGGTAGCACTCGAAGGATTCGTGCTGCATCCACACAGAGCCGCCTTTCAACGGGAAGCTCTTCTCCGCCTTCTGAACTTGTAAAGTGTCAGCGAGAGGCCTCAATGCGGTTATTCACAAGGAACAAAAGGCGGGAGAGAGGAGAAACAAAAAAATCACGCCCAAAGTAAGGCACCAAATGGGAAATGAAAGAAGTTTGATCCATGTCAACAAAGAGGAGTTTCCAAGCAGTCGCTTATCACCAATAAAGTATTGTCCAAAAAGCAGTCAAAAATATGACATCAAAAAGAATAAATCAAAAAGAATAAATTGAAACAAGAAGAGACCCAAATCTCAAAAAAAAGAACGCCTCCAACGCCGCAGTGCATGGCTCGTCTGGTCGTCATCGCTTCCTCCTCTAGTCTCCTCTCTTTCTTGTCTAGCCTCCTCTTCTCTGAATGGGTCGCCCCATCTCGCTAGCAAGCCGTCCGTAGAAATCCCGCTCTCCGTGCTTGTGGCCGGCCAGCTCTTCCGATTCGGCCTGGCCGTAGCCCTGACCGTATCGGTGTTGCTTTCCGTCCCTCCAAGCATGGGTCAAGCGCGGACTCTACTGGGCTGCAGCAAAGTCTTTTTTATGAGTGTATAGTACCTAAAAAAGACCAAAATATATAATCCTCCGTCCAAAAAACTTCGTATCCTTCAATCCAATCATGCAAAAGCGGTTCGCCAAAATAAAAATAATCAAGAAAGAGAACTTTTTCCAAATCCGCTCCAACCCAGTCGTTAACTGTCGTCTGTCATCAAGAGAAAGAAACTTTTAAGTGCAAGTTTTCGCTTACACGTACAGCTTCTTCTCGTACGACTCCATGTTGACACCGCCCTCGAGCTGGGCGCTGGCAGTGCGGATCTCGAAGCGGACCTTGCCCGAGGCGACGCTCTCGTGCAGCTCCTTCAGGCTCTTGATGCCGCTGTCCTGCATCGAGTGCTTGACACCGGCAGCCAGGTACGGCAGGAACTTGTTGATCGAGCCGCGGTGAGCCACGGCACCCGACACACCCTGAGCAACCAGCACGCTGTCGCCCTCGGAGAAGTAGCGAGCAGTACCGGCGTTGCTCTTCTGGCTGTTCTTGCCGCCGCCACCGGCCTTCTTGTCCTGCATGGCGTCAATGCTGCCCATGCCACGGTAGGCCTTGACAAGCTTGCCCTCACGCGAGACGAACGAAGTACCGGGCGACTCGGTGGTACCGGCCAGCAGACCGCCCATCATGATGGTGGACGCGCCCAGGCAGAGACCCTTGACGATGTGGCCAACGTTCTGGATACCACCGTCGGCAATGCAGGGAACACCAAAGCGGGCAGCGAAGGCGCAGACGTTGTAGACGGCGGTAGCCTGGGGACGGCCGACAGCCATGACCTCCTGCGTGATACAGGCGGAGCCACTGCCCATACCGATACGCAGACCGTCGACGCCCGCATCAATGAGGGCGGCAGCCTGCTCCCGGGTCACGACGTTTCCGCCAATGACGTCCAGGTCGGGGTAGGTGGCCTTGACGTACTTGATCATCTCGATCTGGTACATGGAGTTGCCCTGGGAGCTGTCGAGGATGACAATGTCGAGGCCAGCGTCGACCAGCTTCTGCAGGCGGATCTTGTCCTCGGGGCGGGTGCCGATGGACGCGGCGCAGATAAGCTGCTTCGAGTCGGGCAACTTGGAGGCGAGGGGGAAGTGCAGGTTCTTGGTCAGATCGGAGCGCGAGATCATGGACACGAGGTTGCCCTCCTTGTCGACAATCGGCAGCTTGCCCTTCTTGGACTGGGACAGGATCTTGTTGGCCTCGACGAGGGTGACACCGGCGGGGGCGGTAACGAGGTCCGTAACCATGACCGAAGACACGGGGCGGCTGTCGTCATCCTCGAACTGGATGTCGCGGTTCGTGACAATACCGACGAGCTTGGAGCCCAGGGTACCCTTCTCTGTGTTGGGTTAGCTGGGGTCCAACATGACTTCTGAGCAGAAAGGTGGGTTCGAGAAGAAGAGAAGAAGAAGAGAAGTGCCAAGGTCATAATAATCTTTGTTATCCCCATGGCGTTATGCCGTTGACGGTGGAACGAAAGTTATAATAAAAAAGGAGTAATAATCATATCAAGGCGGGGCGTAAAGAATGCGGTGAAGAAAAAAATTTGAAGAAAAAAAGAAATAGAGGGGGAAAGGGAGAATCTTACCAGTCACTGGGAAACCACCAAAACCCCACTTCTCCTTGAGGGCGCGGGCCTCACCAACAGTCGTGTCGACCTTGATAACAACGGGGTCCAGAATGAAGCCGTTCTCGTACCGCTTGACCATGCGGACCATGTCGGCCTGTGCATCGGGCGAGCAGTTGTGGTGGATGACACCCAAACCACCCTGCAGGGCCATGTGGATGGCCATCTCGTGCTCCGTCACTGTGTCCATGGGAGACGACACAAAGGGCGTCTTGAGCGTGATGCGCTTGGTAATGGGCGAGTCGAGGGCAACCTCGGACGCGGGGAAGCCAATGTAGCCGGGCAGAACGAGGAAGTCGTTGTAGGTCAGGCCGCCGTGAACGCGAGCGTTCATCAGGTCCTTGATGCCGAGGCCATCGCGCTCCTCGTATTCCTCGAGGGTCGCCAGGGCCTTGGAGGCGCTGATGAAGCTGCTGATGCCGTTGACTGCTTCAGGCATGTTTGCGGATGTGTGGAAGTGGTGAGACTGGGAATGTTAGTGGTGAACAAGAGGAGGAAGAGAGAGAAGATCTCGAGGGCTAATGGTACTTCTGACGACGAGGAGAAGACGAAACAAGGGAGAACGATCGACACTTTTGGAGCGTCGATGCCGCGTTTTTTGCAGAAAATAAAAATGCGTACCTTTAAAAGAGTGCTCTGATGAGATAGAGCAGCGTATTGAGTTCGAAGACGTCTACAAATTGGACTTTCGACCAGTGGCAGTTTCACGTACCGTTCGTAGTTCTCTTCTCCCCATTAGAAGAAAGAAGGAAAAAAGGAAACTTCGCTTGCTCTCTTTGCAGACAAAATTTTCCCCTTTATCACCGGGCAGAAAAAAAATAAAGCGGGGCACAACGCGTTTTTAAGGCTTAGTCACAATGACAATTTGCTTTGGCGTGGGCGGTGGGCGGTAGCCATTTCGCCTGCAGAGGCGACAATCGGTGTGTACTCTCTCACTGTGCTTGGCATGCTTTGATCATCGTGAATGAAGTGCTATTCTGGCGTTCAAAACGACCGATTACCGGACAAATGTCGGACGGGATCTGATTGAATAAAAACTGTCTTTCAAATATATGCAGAAAGTGGGATGAGATGCACGTGACCTGACATATCCCGTCTTATCGGCTTATCAGAATGACAGTATCGATAAGAGGGTTAGCGCCCCTATAAGCAATCTCCTTGCTTCATGTAATTAACCGGCCGTCCAGGCCACTCACTAGTGGCCCGTGCGCAAACACTCAATGTGCCGGGGCCAGTGCCCTTGTGACGTAAAGTGCGCTAACACAAAAAGACCGCCAGTACACGGCAGGTGCAATGTAAACAAACAAGACGACCCGATCTCCAGGGCGACAGGCCGCCCAAATCGAGAAAGAGCGCCCCTCGTCCACACCTTCCGCGCCTACGGAGTAGAAGCTCGCGCCTGCCCTCGCAATAGCACGGTCCAGCTATTGGGTTCCTTTTGTCTTTCGTTTTACGTTGCTTCCTGTTCCATCCTGTCCCATTGTGTCCGAGTTTTTCCCACCTTCAGACTTGGCCCACTGCCCTCTTTGTCCGTTGGCATGCAAAGCTTCATTTCTCGTCATCTTTTTCGATACCTCTTTTCTCTTCACCGTACGTGCTGGTTTCTCCTTGCCAGTGTGCTCGTCTTCTTCAACCTGAAGCTGGAAAACAAGCGCGACGCAGGTGTCGTTCCGCCGTGATCTCGCAATCTTCTTGTTTTGCTTCATTTTCGACTTTTTTATTCAACAAATCAACAAATCAACAAACCGCAATCTCTCGATCTGACAATATTCTCTATCCCTACGGCCACTCGCACGTCTCGAAATCAGACTTATCTCCACCTCACACAATACTTTGTCCGTACCGGCCTGCATGGAAGCCGACGGAGCTGCCAGCAGTTTTCCAAGCTGTCCTTGACACTCCCCGGACTTTCCAACTCTCAACTCCGACTAGACTTCCACAAACAACTCCACAAAGATGCACCGACCGCATCCCCTCCGACAGTCACAAACGTTTGACTACTCGGTTGCCCGCCAGCCATCAACAGCGTCCTCGTCCGCCTCGTCCGCCTACTCCAACGCGTCTTCCGGATACTCGCACGCCTCTGACCAGAGCTCGGCCGCCAGTAGCATGACATCGTACTCTGGCGCGTACTCGTCGCTCGGGCATAAGCGCGGCCAGAGCGAGGCTGCCCGACTCACCACCTCCTTCTCCAGCCTCCAGGTCTCGGCGCCCTCATCACCGCCCAAGGCCAATGTCAATGCCAATGGCGAGAACATCTACGGCAATGCGAGGCGATCACTGCGGCCACTGCCCCAGGCACCCGCGCCCACGGTGCCCACGCTCACAGCATCCGTCACATCACCGCCGACATCACCAGTAAAGAGACTCGCGCGTCACGACCGTGGCCAGAGCGTTGACATTGGATCTCTCTCGAGCAAGCACCGTGGCCTCGACCGCGATAACAACAACAACAACATCGAGAATGACCGCGACCGGTTTGGCAGCAGTCGCCCACAAGCACCGCTCTCGGCCATTCGCCCCAACTCGATGGTCCTTGCGCGCTCCGACTCGATCAACAGAGGCGGCAGTGTCGCTGTCGCCCATGCCAGCATGCCCCCGGCTCTCCACCACGCACACACAGCACCCATTGCGGCGCCCGATTTCCAGACTCTCGGAAAGTCGTCCACAAATCAGCTGCGCACACTGTCAAAACTGGCGCAGTCCGGCTCTGCGGACGACTTTGCCCTTGCCGCAACATCACAAGAAGTTGTCGGTTTGCGTGGCCGGCGAAGACTGCAGAACGCTGCACCAGCCAAGTCTGGAGGCCGCGGTGGCGGTGACTGGAACTGGATGGAGAAGCAGCGGCAGTTTCTCCAGGCCTACGAGTATCTCTGCCACATTGGTGAGGCCAAGGAGTGGATTGAGGACGTCATCCATCGCACTATCCCGCCCATTGTAGAGCTCGAGGAGGCGCTGCGTGACGGTGTCACACTCGCTGAGGTCGTAGCCGCTCTCAACCCCGACCGCCCTTTCCGTATCATCCGTCACCAGAAACTCCAGTATCTCTACTCCGACAACATTGCCAACTTCTTCCGCTACCTCGACGAGGTCGAGCTGCCCGACCTGTTCCGCTTCGAAATGATCGATCTGTACGAGAAAAAGAACATTCCCAAAGTCATCTACTGCATCCATGCCCTGAGTTGGCTCTTGTTCCGCAAGGGCATAGTCGATTTCCGCATTGGTAACCTCATCGGCCAGCTCGAGTTCGAACACCACGAGCTCGAAGCCGTGCAGAAGGGCCTCGATAAGTTGGGTGCCAACATGCCGAGCTTCGGTAACATCGGAGCCGATTTCGATGTGGAGCCCGAGCCGGTCGAGACGGAGGAGGAGCGGATCGAGCGCGAGTTGGGCGAGAACGAGGCCTCTATTGTCGACCTGCAAGCACAAGCCCGCGGCGCTCTCGTGCGCATGCGTCTAGGTCAAACAATGCAGCAGCTCTGGGACGACGAGAGCTGGCTGATCGACCTGCAGGCCCGCATCCGCGGCGACTTTGCCAGACAGATCATCGACTACCGGATGCAAATGCGACTTTTTGCCGTGAACCTTCAGAGCGCTGCGCGTGGCTTCCTTGTCCGTCAGCGGCAGCACCAGAAAGACTACTACCTGGAGAGTATGGCGGGGGATATCCTAGAGCTGCAGAGCGTCATTCGGGCCAGCAAGGTCCGCAAACAGGTACGAGACATTCGTTCTCAGCTGGAGCTTGCTTCAGGACCCGTGCGAGACATCCAGGCTGTTTTCCGGGGGTACTTGGCGCGCAGAGAGATGCTTTCTCAGAAGCAGGATGCAAAGCATGCGGCCGGTTCGGCCACAGCTCTGCAGGCCGCCGTTCGCGGTATGCTGCTGAGAAGGCGCCTGGAGGACGAGCAAGCGGCGCTCTTTGCTGAGAGCAACACCATTGCCGACCTCCAGGCCGCCGCACGGGCTATGCTAACGAGGCACCAGGTCCGCCTGCAGAAAGAGGCACTTGCCCAGTTTGCGACTCAGTGGGAACAATTGCAGGCCGTGTCAAGGGGCGGCAAAGCCCGGCAGTCCGTCGCTGCTCTCAAGGCCGAGCTCCGCCAGCACGTGCCTCAGATCCAGGAGCTCCAGGCCAGCATCCGGGCTGCTGCTGTTAGACGCAGCATCACCGAGACGCTCGATGGTCTGGATGCCTGTGAGACCGAGGTGATTGACCTGCAGTCCCGTGTCCGCGGTATGCTCGAGCGCCTTCGGGTTGCCGGCGACCTTAATGCGCTCTCTGCCCAGGAACGCCAGATCACACGCCTCCAGGCCCATGCTCGCGCCTACACTTTCCGTCAGAAGCACTTTGCGTTCCTCGAGGATCTGCGCTCCAACACGCCCGAGATCATCCAGCTCCAGGCTCTGTCACGGGCTATGCTGCTGCGCAGCGAGATTGGCGAGCTCCTCAACCAGCTCGACGAAGAGGAGGAGTCCATCATTGCCGTTCAGGCTGTCGCCAAGGCCTTTATTGTGCGCCGCAAGTTTGCCGAGAAGAAGCGCTTCTTCAACGAGAATATGCAGCGCGTTGTCAAGATCCAGAGCTTCGTCCGCGCCAAGATGCAGGGCGAGGCCTACAAGAGTCTCACCACCGGCAAGAACCCCCCTGTCAACGCCGTCAAGAACTTTGTCCATCTGCTCAACGACAGCGACTTTGACTTCAACGAGGAGGTCGAGTTTGAGCGCCTGCGCAAGACGGTTGTGCAGCAGGTCCGCCAGAACGAGACGATGGAGCAGTACATTGATCAGCTCGACATCAAGATTGCCCTCCTTGTCAAGAACAAAATCACCCTGGACGAGGTCGTGCGCCACCAGAGCAACTTTGGCGGCCACGCCGGTAACATCCTCGCTAGCACGCCCATGACCTCCGCCAACCAGTTCGATCTCAAGGCGCTCAACAAGGGCTCCCGCAAGAAGCTGGACTTGTACCAGCAGCTCTTCTTCAACCTGCAGACGCAGCCCCAGTACCTGGCGCGTCTGTTCCGCCGTGTGCGCATGCAGGGCATGTCCGACAAGGAGTGGCGTCGCATTGAGCTTCTAATCATGAGCCTGTTTGGCTATGCCCAGAAGCGGAGAGAGGAGTACTACCTGCTGAAGCTGATTTCCCGGTCAATCAGCGAGGAGATCGACGGGTCCTCGTCCATTCAGGAGTACGTTCGCGGCAACTACTTCTGGCAGAAGCTGCTCGCCAACTACACACGCTCACCCCGCGACCGGAAATACCTGCGCGACCTCCTGGGTCCTATGATCCGCGACAACATTATCGAAGACCCCGCGCTCGACCTGGAGAGCGACCCGCTGCAAATCTACCGCTCGGCCATCAACAACGAGGAGCTCCGGACGGGCCAGCCCAGCCACCGGCCACGCGACGTCCCGCGCGAACATGCCATCAAAGACCCCGAGACGCAGGAGCTGTTTATCGACCATCTCCGTGACCTGCGTGAGATCTCGGACCAGTTCCTGTTGTCGCTCGAGGACCTGCTGCCCCGGCTGCCGTACGGCATTCGCTTCATCTGCCGGCAGATGTTCGACTCACTATGCCAGCACTTCCAGCGTGAACCTCCACAGTACCTGCTGCAGCTTGTTGGCAGCTGGCTCTGGCGCTTCTACCTGCAGCCGGCCGTCACCTCGCCCGAGAACGTCGGTGTCATTGATAAGAATCTCAGCCCGCTGCAGAAGCGCAACCTCGGCGAAGTGTCCAAGGTGCTTGGCCAGGTTGCCAGCGGCCGTCCCTTTGGCGGCGACAACATCCACCTGCTGCCCCTCAACGCCTTCATCTCTGATTCGGTGGCCCGCCTGGGCCGCATCATGGAGGTGCTTGTGTCGGTCCCCGATGCCGAGAGCACATTCGACATTGACGAGTTCAACGACCTGTACGCCAAGAACAAGCCGACACTGTACATCAAGATGACTGACATTTTCGCCATTCACCAGATGGTGGTCTCGGAGCTGCCGGCGATCTGCCCGAACCGCGACGACATGCTGCGGGAGATTGTGCAGGAGCTGGGCAGTGCTAAGAACAACGAGAGCGAGATGACGGCAGCAGGCTCGTCGGACATTCAGATGTACCTGACACCCAAGCTGCACGATGTGGATGACCCCGAGGCGGAGGTCAAGTCCCTGTTTATGGAGACGAAGCGGTGCATTCTGTATATTATCCGTGTGCAGACTGGCGTGAATCTCCTGGACGTGCTTGTGAAGCCGATTCAGCCACAGGACGAGCAGAAGTGGCAGTCGCTGCTGCGGGACGACTTTGCCGTCGGCAGCAACACGCGCGGCGCGTACTCGGACGCCAACATGGTCGATGTCACGCGCATGTCGTACTATGATTTGAAGCGCACGGCGCTCGAGAACGTGCTGCGCCTGGAGCAGCTGGGCCGCATCTCCAAGCACAACCACTACCAGGACGTGCTCAACGCCATCGCTCTCGACATCCGCACCAAGAGCCGTCGCCGTGTGCAGCGGCAGCGTGAACTGGAGGGTGTGCGTCTGACGCTCGGCAACCTGCACGAAAAGGCCAAGTACCTCGAGCAGAAGCGCAAGAGCTACGACGACTACATTGAGCAGGCCATGGCGACGCTGCAGAACAAAAAGGGCAAGAAGCGGTTCCTGCTGCCCTTCACCAAGCAGTACAACCACCAGCGCGAGCTCGAGCGTAGTGGTCGTGTGCCCAAGTTTGGCTCGTACAAGTACAGCGTGCGGGCACTGGCCGAAAAGGGTGCCGTCGTGTCTTGGACGGGCGTTATGGACCGCGACTACGACAAGATCAACCTGACGATTTCCTGCGACGAGGTCGGTGTCTTTTCGATTGAGGGCTCCCGTGGTCATATCCAGATCCCCGGCGCCAGTGCTCTCGTGTCGATTGAAGATCTGCTGCAGGCGCAGTTTGAGGCGCACCAGTTCATGAACGTTTTTGAGGGCAACCTGCGGCTCAATGTCAACCTGCTGCTGCATCTCTTGTACAAAAAGTTTTATCGAACAGAGTGAACGGGCAGGGACGACGATGACAAGAATACGACGCACGGCGCACGACGAGCTACGACTAGACGGCAGCGACGCAATGGGGTAGGAGTTTCACAAAGCAACAACAACACATTCACGACTTTTTAGGGAGCATTGCGGGAAATCATCTTTGTTTTCTGTGCGTGCGTATTGGGGCATTTGTTTGCTTTTCTTGGTTTTCTTTTTCGATTGTTTTGAGTTTGTTTGTTTGATTGTTTCCAATCTGCTTTTCTTGGAAGTATAGGCGTGTTTTGGTTTTCGATGAGGGCATTGGGGGACAATAGGAGGAACACAAAGAGAGGACAAATAGGCGAACTGTTGGATGTGCTTTTATTATACGGAAAGAGAGGCAAAGAGAGGCATGGAGACTGGAGTGAGGGCCTTTTAACAGCTCTTCTTTTTTTATTCTTCTGTATCTTTTTTCTGTTTCTTACTACACACTCTTTTTTTTTATTGTCTTCATGGTGCCCGGCCACTCTACACTCTCTATAAGACACCAAAAAATAAAGACAAAAGTAAACATAAACACCCAAATGTGATGCCAAACTTCAGTGATAACATTATGTGCTCTACAATGCTCACACCTACCAACTCATAAAAACTCTATGTACTACAGAACATTTTGTAAACAAATCAACATAAAAATGACCACAAAGCAATGCGCGCAAACTGTACGTCGTATGCTTTACTGTTTAATATGCTGTGACACAAGACTGCAAAACAAGACAAGTTACACACCTATTTTTCTTTCCTTTTCGCCTACTTGATACTTGTTTCAATTTTCTTCTTCATTCTCATGTCGTACAATAAGCATCTAAATTCCCGTTCTCCGAAACATTCTTATAAAAAGACCTTCTTAGCCACCACCACATCTATAGCAAAAACGTAGGTGGAAGGTCGGGGCCTCCATCCATAGTTAGCAGTGCTCTCAGGAGTGATTAATGTATTAATAGAAAAGGAGTAGTACTCACCCCATACGTGCAGCCCATCGGGAGACGCCTGTGATCGGTTCGTCTTGCAGCTCTGGTTCACCAGGTCGCCGTCCACGTAGTGCTCCAAAATGAACTTGGAGGTATCAAACCAGTAGTCAAAGATCTGGCTGCCCATGACGTGCCTGCCAACACCCCAGCAGTTCTCGTAGCCTTTGCCTCGCAACCAGTCGTGGCCCAAAACTTGTGTATCGAAATCGTAGGTCTCATAGGACGAGTGGTGGACATGCGATACAGGGCCCTCAAAGAAGAAGAAACAGTGGTGGTCGACGAGCTCATCGCCGCGGTCGAGATGCAGAAATGTGGTAATATCGCGGCCCTCGGCATCGTAGACAAGGTCGCTGGGGACAAAGTTGAAGCGGGTTGTGTAGAACTTGTAGGCGGCGGCAAAGTCGGTGACGCACATGCCAAAGTGGCCGAGCTTGTGGACCGGGGCGGGGCCTAAAGGTGTCAGAAAAGGAAAGAGAGAGGGAGGCGGAAGGTAAAAGGGGAGGAAGGAGCGAGAGTAAAAACAGAAGGAAGGTGGAATGGGACCGACACACAAGGAAGGACCGCACTTACCTTTTTCGAATCGCTGAAACTTGTTGCCTTCACGATGCTTTTGGGCAGGCTGAAAAAAGGGGTCAGCTTCTGATCTTTCACACCCACACCTTTTTAACACAACACCACGACTCCGACTTACAAAGTTGAATGGCCGGTCACAGGACGGCACATCACCCAACGCGGCCACCGGCGTCTGTCCCCATACAAGATGGAATGGGAACCCGTCGACCGGGTCCGGAAAGGTCACGCGATAGCCTCCGCCCGGCTCGTCTTTCATTTCGTGCACGGGCGTCGCATTGGGAATCGTGGCCGCTGCATGCTCCAGGTCGTCGCGCGACTCAACAACGAACGCTGCACCGCCAAACTTGTTCTCGGAGCCGGACGACAGGCAGTACACAAACGGCTCGGTGCCGGTGCCGCGGTAGTACGTCCGGCCGGCTTCTGACGACGAATGATTGTCGACTTTTGAGAAGCCAAAGTCGTCGAGAAAGCGTGCGGCGCTGACGGCGTCTTTGTGGGTGTAGTAGACGTGGGCGATGCGCACGAGCGAGATTTTGCGGGGGGCTGTGGATGCCATTATGGAGGTTGTCTTGTTTGTGTTCTGTGATGTTTCGTCTTCTTTGCTAACACATTGGCAGCCTTATTGAAGTCACGCCACGATTGATATATCGAAACGGATGCAGTCAAGTACAGTCGAGCATCACCCGTCTGGATGGATGCACCTCGACAAGAGTGGAAATACGGATATGCAAGGCCAAGATGGAGATGCACGAGGGGAGAGGGACCAAGCTCTGCTGACAAGATCACAACACCTTGCGGAGTTCAAAGCCGGCAGTTGAGCGCCCATCTACGACATACAAAACTACAACCAACACAAACGTTTGTGTGTTTCCCTACGGGGTTACGGGTCCAAATCGTGCCGTGGAAGGTTAACCTCAACAGCTGAGGTCAGAAGTGGTGTGGCATCGATGAGATGGTCCGAAATTGGGCCTTGGGGACAAAGAGCACTATTCATGGGGAAGGCTGGATTAACGCTAACATCAAACACAACGGACAGGGACCAAAGTATACCAAAAAAAAAAAAAAAAGTACGACCAAACGTCCGCCCCCGGAAAGTCTAGTCGCCACTCGGGTACAGCCTTTTCTCAATTTTGTGCGATGCACCATTGGGTTGTCCTTTCTTTGTCGATTTCCTGGGGAACATGGTTGAAAATGCGGAGGAATTTGGGGGTGGCGGACGGCACCGGACGATCTTCGGACTGTTTTCTTTTCTCTCGTTCGTTGGTCCCCCTTTACGTGTTATTCGCCTGCACCATCCCGCACACTACAACCCCGTATCTCCACACTGGGGATCCTTAGCGGGCCATTGCAGCAACTGCTTGTTGCGTGTTACGCATCACTTTGAAATATTCTCAATGGATATTATTTGGTGTTTAGGTGTGGTTTGGCAGAAGTTTGCAGCAAATGTTGCGACTTGCTCCAATTTCTGTGTAAGTCGACGCCACTTTTATTTCTCTGGACTTCTTCGTACACCATTCGTTCCATCGGGGGTTTCTGTCCGTTCGTTGATGTTCCGTGTATGTCCTTTTCCGTGGTCTCCTTACCGTTACATTATATCTTTGCCTTTTCTGTATATTCTTCTCCCTCGCTGCCTTGAGGAGCAGCCGCGGTTCGGTTGCCGGTATGCAGATGCAGACACACAAGCAATTACCAACATAATACCAAACCCACAGGCTCACATCCACAGGCACACACCCACACAGACAGGTTGCAGTTTTGAGTACTGATTCGCCCGAGCCAATGAGTGCGAGCTCGTTTTGTGTTGTCTAATATCGTTTACCCTTTTGCACTTTTGGTGCCTTTTATTTTTTCTATCTTTTTGTCCCGTCCCTTCACACTTGGTCCCCATTGGCACATTAACACCCCATCTGCACTCCATTACTCTCTATTACAGCACCCTTCTCATCCTTTATCATCACCGCTCCTCCCACCTGCCTCCCCTTACATAACGCTTTGTCAGTCTGGAGGGTGGACAATAAAGCAAGCAAGTCAAACAACGAGGCTGCTGAAGAAGGCCAAGGAGACATACATCCGATCCGGATACAAGAAGGACAGAAAACAGAGATCAATACAAATACGAACGTTGACTGTTGGACTTCTTTTGATCTGATCATTACGATATGCCGACACCTTTCTCATCTCTCTCGGTTCACCGGCTGGCCTTGACGCTTCGACCGTCTTCAACTCCAACATCTCGTCTCCGTCTTGTTTCTTTGACTCGTTCGTCTTCTTCAGCTTTAAGTTTCCGTGTCCCAGCTACAGCCACCCTCTCTCTTGCTCGCAACCTTCAAACAATGTCACCACCCGGTCTCAACATCAGCACTGGGAGCACACCTCCACCTTCTTCCAGCATGCCTCTTTCCTCGTCTTTGTCGACTTCACCAACGACTCAGTGGCAGACGCTGACGGCACCAATCGATAGAAGTGCGCCCAACGGCGAACCTCACGTCAATGGTGTTTCTTCTGCATCCGGTGCACCTCCGGCCGTCAACGGTTCCCACGCTGCGTCCACTTCTTCTGCCCCCACATCTACCTCCCCTAGGCACCCTCCACCTCCATATGGTACCGAGCGTCCTCCTGCCGCTGTCAGCAGTGAAGTTTTGGAGACTGAATTTTTGATTGTCGGTGCCGGTCCTTCGGGTGCTTCGCTCGCTTGTTTCTTGGCCGAGTATGGTCTCAAGGGTATCATGGTCAGTGCCGCACCGGGCACGGCCAACACACCCCGCGCGCACATTACCAACATTGCCGCGCTCGAGTGCCTGCGCGACATTGGCCTGGACGCGGACCTCAAGCAGGTGTCGTCCGAGGGCAACTGCATGATACACACGCGATGGTGCCACAGCATGGCAGGTGCCGAGTATGCACGCCTCTATTCCTGGGGTAACGATCCCAAGCGGAAGGTGAGCCTGCTCTCTATAAAAAATGACTGTCACCACCCTCCCACAAACTTTTATTGACCAACCCTCCTCCTCTAGGGCGACTATGAAAGTGCCAGTCCGTGTGCACCAGTGGACCTGCCGCAGACTCTGTTGGAGCCTGTCCTTGTTCGGCACGCCACCAACTCGGGCTACAAGGTGCGCTTCGACACGGCGCTTGTTTCGTTTGTCCAGGACACAGAGTCTGGGCTGTACACTGCCACACTGCGCGACAAGGTCTCCAATGTCGAGTACCGCGTGCGTACAAAGTACATTTTCGGTGCAGACGGTGCTCAGAGCCAGGTTGTCAAGCAGCTAGACCTGCCACTCATCAAGAAGCCCGGCCAAGGTCTCGCCGTCAATGTGCTGGTGAAGGCTGACCTGTCGCATCTCGTTGACGCCCGTCGTGGCAACCTGCACTGGGTCATGCAGCCCGACCGCGAGCACCCGTCTTTTGGGTGGATGGGCATCGTGCGCATGGTGAAGCCCTGGCATGAGTGGATGTTTATTCTGTTTCCCAGCCGCGACGTCGATGGTGCCAATAACTACGAGTCCATGTCCAAAATCACCAACGAACAGTACCTGGAGCGCGTCCGCGATTTTATCGGCGACGACACGCCCGCCGAGATTCTGAATGTCAGCAAGTGGTTCATCAACGAGATTGTTGCCGAGACGTACTCGGTGGGCAATGTCTTTTGTCTCGGTGACGCTGTCCATCGGCACCCGCCGATGAACGGTCTGGGGTCCAACACGTGTATCCAGGATGCGTTCAATCTTGCATGGAAGATCGCCTATGTGCACAAGGGTTTCGCCAGTCCTTCTCTTCTAGATTCGTACAGCGTCGAGCGCCAGCCTGTCGGCAAGGGCATCATCACACGTGCCAACCAGGGCTTCCGTGATCACTACAACGTCTGGGAAGCTTTGGGCACTTTGCCCAAGACGCTAGAAGAGCGCCGTGAGGTCCTCAACGAGCTCGAAGCACCCACGGCTGCCGGCCAAGCCCGCCGCCAGACATTCCACAAGGCCATCCACCACACTGCCCACGAATTCAACGGCCTGGGCGTCGAAATGAACCAACACTACGACGGTAAAGGTATCTACACGGCCGATGAGACTGAGCCTTGGAAATTGCCCGGCCGCGCCGCCGAGGACCCTATCCTCTACCACGAGCCAAACACCTACCCGGGTTCCCGCCTGCCCCATGCCTGGCTCAACCGTGGCGCCATTCCTCAGATCAAGCCGACGTCTACCATTGACATTGCCGGCCACGGCAAGTTTGTCCTGTTCACTGGTATCGGTGGCGAGGCCTGGCGCGGTGCGGCCGCCCAGGTGTCCAAAGCTTTGGGTGGCGTGCCCCTTGAGGTCCATACCGTCGGCTTCCGCCAAGACTGGGAAGACTTCTACTTTGCCTGGGCCGAGCTGCGTGGTGTGGGTGAGTCGGGTGCGGTGCTGGTGCGCCCAGACCGTTTCGTGGCATGGCGTGCACAGGAGGTTATCGGCGACGAGGCGGCGTGTGCAAAGAAGCTGGACACTGTGATGCGGTCCATTTTGGGGCAGTAGAAGAGAAGTTGTGTTTGTTTTTCTTGTTTCGTTTTATTTTGTTATTTGTTATTTTTTCATTTTTTCATTACTTGCTTTTCGCATTTGCTTCTTCTCTCTTTCATCCGTTTTCCTTTCCCTTTTTCATATAAAGTTTTTGAGTACCCTCACATATCATTCTAGAGTTTCATCTCATGCATGTTTTATGTACCATAAATAAATACAAAATAAAAATGAATAAACTGATCACTTGGAAATTCAAGACCAGGAAATAAACAGTTAAGTCATTAATAATAATAATAAAAAGATAAAAAAAAGATAACAAAGTCCTTAGGATGATAGAAATACTTGGTTCCCTTTAAGTTAAGTTTGAGTTTAATAATCTTAATTTCTTTCATTCATGTGCGTTTTAATTTGACCTATTTACAAAATGTTCACCGCGCCTTCCTAATCCTTGGACAAGACACCGAGACCCGGGATGTCCTCAACCTTCAGCTCCTGCCCGGTTGCGTGCAGTACACCGTACCGCACGTGATCCAGCGTCCCGGTCGGTACGTATGCATCCTCGGTCTTGCCCCATACGGCATCCCAGTTCTTTATGTAACCCTCGGCCGTGGTTTCCTGCGTGTGACCGGGAAAGGTGGCCATGGTCATGCGCGCCGACCGCTTCGCACCTGCCGTGAAGCCCTCGCCCGACACGGGGCACTCGTCCGATACCAGAGCAGCCACGACAGGCGCGCACGCGCTTGCTTCAAAGAAGTTTTCTGTGATAAATTTGGACCCTTCCGACAGCACCGTCATGCGTGTGCTCGCTGAGGGGAACACTGCGTTGATCTTGATGCCAAACTGCGGGCTGTACCGGCCGAGATCGCGCACCAGGGCATAGTTGGCACCCTTGCTGGCGGCATACGCACAGTCGCCGCCCGCACCGAACCCCAGAATGCCGTCCGAGGCAACGTACACGATGCGGCCGTGTTTTTGGGATGCCATGGCCTTCCACACGGCACTTGTCATCAAGTGTGCGCCCAGTGTGCCAATCTCGAGCACCCGCATGAAGGCATCGACGTCCAGGTCGTCGATGGGGCTTGTGCGGCCCGTGATGCCGGCATTGTTGACCAGAATATCGATGCGGCCCCAGGTATCCAGAGCCAGCTTGGCAATAGCTTTGGCGTCATCCTTTTTGGACACATCGTGGCCGTCAGCAATCGCCGTGCCGCCGGCGGCCGTGATCTCGTCCACGACTGTCTGCGCACGGGCAATTGTGCCGGCTTTGCCGTCGAGCGATCCGCCGTAATCGTTGACGACGACCTTGGCGCCTTTGCTGGCGAGCAACAATGCATATTCGCGGCCGAGACCGCCGCCGGCGCCCGTAATGATAGCAACTCTATCCTTGACTGACATTGTGGGAGTGGAGTAGATGTGTGGGTAAGTTGTGTTGAAGAGTGCCTAGTTATTGACAATATCGTGATGTTTTTTGTTTTCTTGCCGGTTTGACTTAGTTTACTTTGGTGCACATCTCTGTGATGCGATCATGCGTTCTTTATTGCAGCCTGGCCTAATTAATCACGTCGAAAATGGCACAGATTGTCGTTGTGTCTTTCGAGCTCACATCTGCCCTCCTTTTTTTCCTCTTTTCCCCTCATTCTGTTGTCACCAGACCACTAACCAGGCTTCGCACAGTTTCCCGTCATCTTCGTCCTCTCTTCAACATTTAGGCGGCTACTGGCCGATCTGCGTCTCTCCGACGGCCATAGTGTTCATTTTCACGGCCTCACATCGCCGCCGATCCAGTCCAGTGTGTTCGTCCGTTATGAATGTGGGGAGTGTAAATGGCCCCTCCAAAAAGTGCGGAGAGTTGCCCCGAAGACGGTCCACCGAAGAAAGTCAAATTAAGAGTACACAAACAACCCCGACTTTCTCTAATTAAATTGGCCCTTTCTTCTAGTTTCTCTTGTTGTCTTTCTCCAACTGTCTTTGCAAGCGCTTCTGTCAGCTTCGCTCTTGGTTATTGGACCCAGACTAGGCTAGACGTCATCGGCGCTGCCTCGGGACTCGTTAGCCAGAGTTCTCTTTCATAGCCCTTTGACAAGAAAACGGTGCATGAAGCAACTAAAAGTGTGTAAAATCTCCCAAAATATACAAAGTACTCTTATTATTCTCTGCCAGTTCAGCTCAGAAGCTAGAAACGAAAAGAAGGATAGGAGCTCTTCGGATCGCGGAGAAGAGCAACCGTAGAGGACAGCCCAAGAATCACGGCCCGAAATACTGAACGCGGAGACCATGAATGTAGTCGTCTTGGATGTAAATACTGGGACTCACACAGATTCAAAATTACAAGACTTGCTAGCAAAACGAAGGTTCCAGATAAAGAATTGCCAAAAGAGTCGCGGTGTCTGCATCTCTCGCCGCCCCTCTCCTTCGCCGCGTTTACACAGTCACCAGCGCCGCTTCCGGCAGGCCTGTTCACATCGGATGCGGTGGGCAGTGCAACGTTCTTGAACCTTGTGGGCACGGCCGAGGAGGTAGCCAAGGTGCTGTGCCCCAGCATCCCAGTATTCTAGTACCATTTTCCCTATTGTCGTCTCCCTTCTCTCACTAACAATACAGCCAACTGGACTGTCGACGGCGGATACTCCGCGTCGTAGGGGTGGAACGAATGAAGTGAATTGGGTCGACTGTATATAGCAACACAAGTACAAAGATACATGACAACCGTTTCTTCGCCGCACTACAGCGACACCTGCTTCAGCTCCGTAATGTGCCATGGCACGACAAACACCCGGTAGTAGTCCCGCAGCGTCGCGATGCAGTCCGTGAACCCTTGCTTCTTCTCAAAGTCCTCGTGGTGCGCATCCACCGACTTCCAGTTGATCAGCAACAGCTGGTCCTGCGGGTCCTCCAGGATGGGCGAGATAAAGTAGCCGTCGCAGCCCGGCTCCGCGTCCAGGATGCCCGCGACCACTTTTCCGAACCGCTCATAGTACCCATGCACGCCTCCCTCGACCACCTTGGTCAGGGCCACCTCAATGGCCGGGCTCGACAAGATACTGTCGAGGTGCGCGCGGTCGCTGAGCGGCGAGTGGTCCAGCAGCGCGTGTGTCTGCCATGTAATCGAACGGCCATTCATCGCCGGCTGCAGCACCTTGTGAAACGTCTCGTAGTCTGGGCTTGTAAAGAACTTGTGCGATGCCTCGAGGCTCGTCCACAGGCACAGCGCGACCTGTGTGTAGCGGTCTTCAAACTTGCGGCCGCGCCACAGACCCGTGAGACCGGGTGCCTTTTCGAGGAGGGCAAACGCCGGCGCAAGATCGCGGTTGATCTCGTCGGGCACGGCCGGCCGGTGCGGCACAATAATGAGCTGGAGAGCTTGTGAGGTGGGCATTTTGAGAGGAGGCGATGTTGTGTCGTAGTTTGAGATCGGTGTGGAGAGAAGTAAAGACGACGAGAAATGTGGTGGAAAATGTCAGGAAAAAGCAGAGAAAGTAGACGTCAAATAAAAGAAGCTAGAGGGGTTGTTCAGGGACTCTTTTCCATATTCACTTCATGACGGCATCTTGAAGTGGCTTTGTCCATTCTGGCCTGTCTGCGGGGCGGAAGTTGCTGATCCGCGGGTGCCTCGCAGCATCTCTTTTCGGCGTGGACAAACTGTAGACGGAATTGAAATTGATTGACAGTGACGGCGAAGACGGCGCGGGGTAAAATGCCAGGGGGCTCAAAGAAGCGTTGATGGAAAATGGAGAAAGTGAAGGAAAAAGGAGAAAGGGGTAAAGTGGTGACAGTAAGGAAAGGGGAAAGGGGAAAGAGGGGAAAGTCGGATATGGCCCCGAAGATCGTCCGGTGGGGCGCCCCTTCCGTGTAAGTCGAGTTGCCAAGTGTGTTATCCGTACCTTCCCCGCGGCAGCATCAGACGCATTTCAAGGCAGGAGCGGGCGTGACAAGCAAACAGCGAACACCTCTTTCCGAATTCGAAACAAATCTTTGTAATCTCCAAATTTGGCATGTGCTAGGATAGCCTCGTGATAATCGCACTGGAAAGCCATGGGAGGAAAGTACGTCATCTGACGAGTAGACAACTTTTACGTCCGTCTTTGAAAATCAACAACACCACATTCTGCGCATATTTGAGCGCCTCTTGACTGACTATTACATGTTTTGACATACTCGCATAATCAAAGTTGCACTCAAATTTATGAGAAGTAGTATTAGAAAAAAGAAAAACAAGACAGCATAAAAAATGGTTCTCAATCCAGCAGCGTAGGTCTGTCCCCAGATATCTTCATCCCCTCAAACGTCCACTAACTCGTTTTCCAGAGTTGCCTTCGTCACCGGCGCCGGCGGCATGGTCGGCCGCTATGCCATTCTCCAGTTTGCCCGCGACGGTGTCCGCAAGCTGGCCGGACTGGACATCGCCGAGGAAGGCCTCAAAGAGACGGAGCGCCTCGTGAAGGAATTGACTCCGGATGCCGTGTTTCTCCCGCTCGTCGCCGACCTGCTTAAAGAGGAACAAGTCAAGACGGCATTTGCCAGCATTGTCTCCAAATGGGGCCGTGTCGACTACGCCGTGAACAATGCGGGCATCGGCCAACCGCTGGGATTGACACAGGACACGAAGACAGACGACTTTGAGCGTGTTATCGGAGTCAACCTGCGCGGCGTGTGGTTCTGTGAGCGCCTGGAACTGGCACAGATGGCGGCGCAAGAACCGCTCGAGATTGCTGCGGCAGATAAGGTCGAGGGCCGTGTACCGGCACGTGGAGTCATTGTCAATGTCGACTCAATTTTGGGTCTTTTGGCGATGCCGACGCTGGGGCTGTACACAGTGTCGAAGCACGGCCTCGTCGGTCTGACACGGACCGATGCTCTCGATTATGCCCGAAAAGGCGTGCGCGTCAACGGCGTGTGTCCGGGGTGAGTACAGTTTTCCTTCACTTTATCTGTTTGTTTTGCTAACAGGACAGATTCATCGACACACCCCTTTTGATCGAGTCGACACGTAAATCGGTAAGTTGTGAGCTCCCATAAACAAACTAAAAGCACCAACTAACATGACAGCTCGCACCGTCTATTGAGAAGACGGCCATGGGCCGTTTGGCCAATCCGCAGGAAATTGCCGACGCCATCATCTTCCTGTGCAGTGACCGCGCCAGCTACATTACGGGCATCAGTCTGCCCGTCGATGGCGGCTACTGTCTGCATTGAATTGGAAGGCTGATAGATGTACATACAGAGATTTATGCAAATAATGAGATAAAATATAACCAGGAATTAATGTAACTAATGTAAATGCCGTTGAGTGCGAGATAGACACGCTGTGTACATCTCGTGATCCGTATTAATACGTTTGTGAAAAATGCACTCATGAAAAATGCCCTCAAAGTTGCCAGCGCATTTCGAGGAGACATTGTACAGCATTATATGGCGCTCTCGCCTTGGTTCCTGCTTGGTTCCTGCTTGCCTCCCTGCGACGATGTACAAATGTGAGACGAAAAAGCTACGCTGCGCAAAAGAGGCTGGCGGCAAACAGCCGGGCGCCTGTGGCTCTGAATACTATTTACTTGACAGCTTTCTTACACCTGTGCCTTTTTCGATGATGCAGTAGCTTCGCCGAGACCAAGCTCGTCTTTGTGAGCCGTCTCTGTTTCTTCTACGTCGTATTCCTTCGTTCCCCCTCCTTCTCCGCACTCGACAGTGCCCGGCTCTAGCTCCGACTCCAACTCGTCACGCTCATGCTTGTGTTAGTCCGATATTGTTCCGTATTTTGAGCTCTCGTCGATTTGTATGATTTTGTGCCGACGTTTCTACTGTCTCTCGGAAGTGACGATAATCTACTCGTAGCTTTATCTCTCCTTTCATCTTTGCTTCCTCGTTTGACCCCTCATATCTACACTCTCTTCACTTACTAAATCACTTTGACAATTATCGACGGCCTTTCTCAGCGCTAAGCTCTCCTGCCTGGTTTTCCCCCTCGTCTCTGTTGCTTTTTGTCCTGATTTTTGGTGTCTCGCAACCTCACCACAATGGCATCCCCGCGATTCTTCGTTGTCGCTCGCGTCGTCGGCCGTGACGGCGCCCTCCCAATCGTAAGTCGGCAGTGCAAATATGGAAAGCCCACAGGCCACTCACCACTAACCCTGCCAGTGGAAAGAGCGTCTTATCCACCTCTGCGGCGTCTCCGCCTCCGAACGCTACGGCGACTCCTACTACTGGGGCGCCGATGTTGACGGCGAGCCCGACACGATCTGGGGCCTCGAGGGCTATACCCACCCGCTAGGCTTCTTTATTGACCATGTCTCGTCCGACATCTTCAAGCGCGAAATGGCACTTGTCGACAGCGACGCCCTGCTCCGCACGCAGCAAGGACTGACGAGCCCCGACTACGATTTGCACCATTACGATGAGGAGACGAGTACACCCGGAAGCTTTCTGAAGCGCTGGGACGATGCTGAGCGGGACGGCAAGACAAGCCATGTTGCTGTGCTGCACTTATGGGCTACCGACTCGGTCAAGAGAGCGGCCGTGTTGGCACGTCTGGCAGGGTATGCTGCAGCCGCCAAAAAGGCACCGCTAGACGATAGCAAGGGTCTACAAAGCGCTGTCGTGCTGCGCGAGCTCAAGGACAACACATTGGCGACACTCTGGGTGCGGACCCGGACACGGGCCGCCTTTGACGCTGAAAACGGAGCAGGCGGATCGCTGACGGCTCTGCTGGCGGAGCTGAAGCCGCTGGTGGCCAAGACGGAACTGCACCAGTCGGCATCCTTCCAGGGGCACATCGGAATCAGCTTGTAGGGAAAGGCAAGGAATTACATATACAGCTTTTATGTAGAAAGTTATGGAAGCAATATTCTTTTGATCGAAAGGCGTGGCTAATACTTGCCGGGTCACGTCGAGTCGCCTCCGGCTCAATACCAACGCACTGGCCATCCGGCAATTCATCCTTCGTTCTCCGCACAATCTATTCTCATGAGAAGTACGTCGTACGCTGTATGAGAATAAATAAGCTTACCTGTCGCGTCACTTTGACAAACCCTGGTCACCAAACGGTACATGCCACAGTCCTTACCTGAAGCTCGTCACATCGTCATCTCCTACAATGAAGACGGCAAGCATCGCTGCCTTGCTAGCAGCTGCCCAGGTCGTGCCTCTTGGCCAGTCTGAGCTTGACACGCCGTCATGCAACCAAACGGCCCTCGCTGAAGCAGCACACCGCAAAAAGTGGTTTCTGCCGACTCTATTGTGTCTACCACGGGCGCGCCTGGCTGTTTGACGCCAAAAAGACGCTTGGTCATATCCTCCAAGAGAACTGGACGGTCATCCTGCCGGCCAGCGCCCGTGGTGCCCGTTCAACGCTCCAAGCAGCTGGTGATGCTCATCTCAATATGTGGAGCAACGCCACTGCCGACGAGGCCGTTCCCTGGGGCACACCCTGCACACGCCTCGAGGGTTCCGCGTACACGGGACGTGGCCGACCCGACGATTCGTGCAAGGCCGGCATTCCGTCGAATCAACAATCAGGCACCCAGCACCCATCGACGTTATGTGATTGACGAGGCCATGGGATCTGTGAGTGTGTTCTGTGTCTGGGGAACACATGATGAATGCGGCCAGCAGCCACGAGCTGAGACGGGAGGGGGGCCAAGCTGCGGTATGTCCACACCATGACCTCATGCGGGGCCAAAGAGTGCAAGCTGTATGCGAACGATGGAAGCGCAAAGCGCGAAACGAGTGGATAAAGTTGAGGATGTGAGAGGGCGGAAATATACAAAAAGACTGCAGTAGTTGAAATCTGGAATGGGAAGGAAATCTGGAATGGGAAGGAGATCGAGGAGGTGACGACGAGTGGCGGAAGGACGGCAGGAACGGATATGTACATACAGATTGTACCTGTTTAAGCGGGTTCTCGTGTAAGTGCCCAAGCAGGAACTGACGACAGGGGCCTAGGCCTCTGGAGACTGAGGTGTCACTTCCTGTTTTTGCTTGGCAAAAGAGAGGAGAAAGCAAAAAACTGAGAATAAGAAAAAAAACATACGATTGATGAATGATGAACAAAAACAGCAGAAATCTTGGCACAAAGCTTCTTTTTTTTAGCGTACGACCAATGCTCGCTCGCGATTCGCTCTATCACTTTTACAAGCTTGCAATTTGCGGGGATGGCCTTTTCTTCTGTCCCTTCCTTCCCTTTGTTTGGCTGTTGGCGCAGCCTCTGGCGCTGTCATGACGAACGCGCCTTACACTTTTAGCATCATGACGTCAACACCTGCCCCAAAAGTTCAAAACATTTTGTACGTTGCGCAGCGGCAAGCACGATCCGATTGCCAGCTCCAGAAACGGAAACCACGTTCTCCTATTTAAGAGCTTTACGAAGGAAGCTGTCAGGAACCATAACCTTCTTCTCTTGGTATTCTTGCATGATCTCTTAATTAGCATACTCCGTACAGCAGCTTCAATTGGAACCAACAGCTTTGAATTGATAACAATACAAGCCAACAAACACACCTTCACCTTTACATCACAACACCGCAATCATGGTTGTGCAGCACGGCGACGAACACGACATTCCGGAGCACTTCCGTCGGCACCAGTAAGTTCTTCTTTGGGCAGCATTACGCTCTCCTGTTCTACTCTTGTCGATGTCCTCCTCACTGACAACTCAGCCTCGGTGGATGGCTCCCCGCAGACCACCGCGTGCAGCACGAGTGGCTGCGCCAAACCGTCGAGCACATCGACAACAAGGCCAAGCGTGAGGCTCTGACGCCCGTCCTCAAGGAGTTCCAGGAGCTCATCGAGACCAACCCGCGCATCTACATGTACTTCACGGCCATGTGGGACGAGGTGCCGCACCGCAAGGTGTACCAGCGCGACCCCACCGGCGGCCGTCAGATCCGCGACTACGTCCACATGCTCGACGTGCTCAACCACAGCTTCAGCAGGGCGCCCGAGTGGACCAACGCCGCCCAGAGCGTCGGCATGGTCGGTGTGCCGCTGTGTGCCATCTTTGACTATGTCATGGGCACCCCCAGCGGCCACGCCGCCTTCTTGGATCCGGACGTCAACCGCATGCTCAAGAAGGTGCTGAACGCCTGGGGCAAGTACCTGCTGACGCCCGAGTCCGCCGAGGTCCTGGGCGACCACGAGACCGGCTGGTTCGGTAAGGTCGGCTACAAGGACCTGATGGAGGTCGCCAACGCGCCCTACAAGACGGACCACAAGTTTGAGGATATGTACGTTTGCGACCCGACCGCCAAGCACTACGGCTACAAGTCCTGGGACGACTTCTTTACGCGCCACGTCCGCGAAGAGGCCCGCCCTGTGGCCCAGCCCGACAACAACGCCATCATCAACAACGCCTGCGAGAGCCGCACCTACCACGTCGCCCGCAAGGCCCAGCTGCGCGACCGCTTCTGGATCAAGGGCCAGCCATACAGTGTGTTGGATATGCTCGCACACGACCCCCTGGCATACCAGTTCCAAAACGCCACCATCTACCAGGCGTTCCTGTCGGCCCTGTCCTACCACCGCTGGCATGCCCCCATTTCGGGTACGGTCAAGCGCGCTTTCGTGCAGGACGGTACCTACTTCAGCGAGCCGCTCTTTGAGGGCCAGGAGGGCGCCAGCCACCACGACATTGACGTCAAGGGCATTACCGTCGCCCAGGGCTACTTGACGGCTTTGGCCACGCGTGCCATCATCTTCTTTGAGGCCGACAACAAGGACATTGGCCTGATGGCCTTTATTGGTGTCGGCATGGATGAGGTCAGCACCTGCGAGATTGGTGTCAAGGAGGGACAGCACGTCAACAAGGGCGACGAGATCGGCATGTTCCACTTTGGCGGCTCGTCCCACGTGCTGCTGTTCCGTGAGGGTGTGCAGATCAAGGGCTTCCCGCAACCCGGCGGCAGCACCAATGTGCCGGTCCGCTGTGCATTGGCCGAGGTGAAAGGATACGTTGAGCCGGAGAAGAAGTAAACCAAACAGCGAGATGGGGGACGTCCAAAAATACGCGATACACGGAGGCCACGGGGTTGCGAGACCACGATAGAAAGATACCGTGAGACAGTGTATGGGCACAGACACAAGTACGGGCCCGTCCTTCGAGGAAACAAAGGGACAGTGTGGAAGATCTAGGAGATCTAAAGAGATATCAAGAAATCTATGAAAAACGCTTGACTTTGTAACATGGATGGTTCGAGAGCAGAAGCTTTGCCTCGGCCTGATATATGGACTAAATTTTACTTTTCTTTTTGCAAACACTACACTTGAAGATTAAGATGTGCAAAACGACCACAAAACGACCTGAAACCCGTCTTGTCCGCCTCCCCGGTCGGTTCCAGGTCCCATAACAACGGCTTTCGTTTGAAACCCAACGGCAAAGACATGAATCCCGTTTGTCGAGTGAGTTGCCTGAAACAGAACCCTAATTCAATCCCTAGCCAAATGGAGCTGAATGCGCTAGAAGACATGGAAGTGGCCAATTCGAGAAAATTGACAGAGCTGATGACAAAGCTGGGCTCCTGGGCCTCGGCACGTTTTTGCCCTGTCCATTTGCCCCGTCCATTTGCCCTGTCTTTTGCTTGTTATGTATGACAGCTTCCAGGCATCGCAATACGTGGCACAGCGTTGCAAACCGCTAACAAGCAGCCCGCCGCCAGTCAAGTTTCCCAAGTAAATATAGAACCACCCCCCTGAACATCTTCCCCCGAACCCCACTGCACCAATCCCTGCTACGGTGCCCACTTCCCTTTGCAGCACTTGTCCCCGATATGGAAGTGCCGCGTTGGTCGACGCTGCTCTCTCAAAGCTGGTGAGCCTCGGCAGCCAAGAGCTGGTTGCGCCTTCTCAAAATCGAGTATCAACCGATATCTGTTGATCGGTTTTCAGATCTTTCAACGGCCTTGGTTCTTGCCATGTTTTGGTACTTTTTATTCTTTAACATTTTCCAGATTTTATGTCTCCGCGTTCTGTCAACGTCCTCGATTTATAATGTCTGCATTTACAAATTTGTGAAAAAAAGTCTCCGACTGTTGGAAAGTACATTTTTCGGAGACACTGAAAAATCTGTGCAGCCCGTTTGTGTGGTGTTTTTTTTACACATATTCTACACAACTGCATGCAAAGATTACACTGAGCTGGAAAGAAAAAGGGAAAAAAGGAAGAAAAACAGTTGGCGGTCGTACCTCCCTGTCCCTGCACGCCCGTATCTTGCATCCGTTGTCCGTAACACGTCGTACGGGCAAAAGAGAAGGAACAATTGCATTGTCTAAGATCCTTCTGGGTCACTTGTATGGAGACACAGCTGTGAACACAATGAACACAAGAAGGAGCAGCCCGTACAGCTGTCGGTAGATGCCAGAACAGAAAGTGACAACCACGACAATTTTAAGAATCTGACATGCAGCCACCTAGACACACCCCCCATAGCTCAAAACCAAAGCGGGATCCAGTTCCTAAAACAGTAGCCCCCGAAGCCCCTCACATTCTAGACAACGACCACCGAAAAAAATCCCCATAGCTGCCGGATCCTTTTTTGTGCTTTTTTGGTCTGCGCTTTTCTCCTTCTCCCATGATTAGTAGCGCCACCGCACTTTGGTCTTGCGCCGCGCCCGCCTCGTGTCTCGCCTTCCCTTTCTCTTTCCTTTTTCGTCTTTGCGCCTGGTTGCTCCTGCCTCGCATTCGGGCCCTAGCTAACCTTGTACTAGAAGGCCGGTACTAACACACCCAAGGAGGGGGGGGGGGGGGGGGGTGTGGTAATAATCAGGCCAGTGCATAACAGCTTTTTTGTACTACTTTTTGGGCAGTCCATGCCCTCTTTAGAGCTGCTAAGTGTGAAAAGGCTGGAGCTGCATTGTACTCTAGAAAGAGAGAAGGAACGACCAGCGAAGAAGCCTCAAACGGGCAGCGGGCAAACAAAGATGAAGGCAGGGAAGGAGCGATGTCGAAAGACAAGGAAGGGGCCAGGAGTGTACTCCGTAGGGGTGTGGGGAAAGCAAGCATGGAAAAGACGGGGTCGGAGGCCATGACCAGAACGGAGTCGGCAGCCGAGGAAGTGGTCGTAGATGGCGTGGATTGTCCTTGCCAACCCTGGGGTTCGTTCGCTTCGTCTGCAGTTGCCATGCGTACCAGCTTATTGAGCTCCGTCCTCCTTCCCTGAGTTTCGATTCCTTGGCATCCACGGTGTCTCGAGAATAGATAAAAGACGGGGGTCTGCTCCACGTTGCACCTCTTTGCCCTTTCCTGTCTTGGTCGACAGTCTGTACCTTCATTCTTGCATCACCGCTTCTCAACCTCTTCTCAACCTCTTCTCAACCTCTTCTCAACCTCTTCTCAACTTCACTTCTTCACTCTTCTTCTCTCAACTTCAACCTCGACCTCCCTTCCCACAAACCCACCACACAACCACAATGGTGCGCCAGAACACCTCTGTCGTCCTCGCCGAGCGGCCTACCGCCAACATCATCCCCGGCCGGACCTTCCGCCTCGAGACCGCCCCGGCCGCCACCGCTGCCGACCTTAAGGATGGCTTCCTGCTCGTCGAGGCTCTCTACCTGAGTCTCGACCCTGCCATGCGCGGCTGGCTCAACGACCGCCCCTCCTACCTGCCTCCCGTCCAGATCGGCGCCGTCATGCGCGGTGTCACTGTTGCCCGTGTCCTGGCCTCCAAGTCGTCCAAGGCCGCCGAGGGCGACATTGTCGTTTCATTCTCTGGCTGGACTGAAGTCGCTGTCGTCCACGAGAAGATGGTCGAGAACCCTTTTGCTGCCATGCCTGCTGCCCTCCGCAGCCGCCTGCGGCCCCTTGACCTGGTCAGCGCTCTCGGTGCCACCGGTCTGACGGCCTACTTTGGCCTCATGAAGGTCGCCAACGGCATCAAGGAGACCGACACTGTCGTTGTCTCGGGCGCTGCTGGTGCCACTGGCAGCGTTGTTGGCCAGATGGCCAAGATCCTGGGCGCCAAGCGCGTCGTTGGCATTGCTGGCAGCCCCGACAAGGTCAAGTGGCTGACCGAGGAGCTCGGCTTCGATGTCGGCATCAACTACAAGGACGCCGATTTCGCCCAGCAGTTCAGGGCCGCTACCCCGGACAAGATCGATGTCTACTGGGACAACGTCGGTGGCGAGATTCTCGATCTGGCCCTGGGCCGCGCCAACCTGTACGCCCGTTTCGTCATGTGCGGCGGCATCAGCCAGTACAACACGACGGACGTCAAGGGCCCCAAGAACATTCTGCAGGTCGTCGTGCAGCGCATCAAGATGCAGGGCTTCCTGGTCTTTGACTACGCGTCCGAGAACGCGACGGCCATTGGCGAGCTGGCCAAGTGGGTGGCCGAGGGCAAGCTCAAGAGCAAGGAGTACGTCGTCAAGGGCGGTCTGCCTGTGGCCGAGCAGGCGCTGGTCGACCTGTTCAAGGGCGTGAACACGGGCAAGCTGCTGGTCGAAGTCAAGAACCCCGACGAGAACTCGAAGCTGTAGGAGGCTGAAAAAAATGAGTCGGTTGCATAATGTATGATGAATTTCTTTTCTTGTTAAGATAAATTCGAAATCGGGCGGTGTCTTTTGCTTCTTTTTCTTTTTCTTTTTCTTTTCACATGCACTTGACGTTTTCATTGCATCTTGCATCCGGTTATATAGGAATGAAATAGAATCCTCTTAATGAGAAGGGGGAATCATGGATATATATAAACTGATCGTACCAAACGCCGAATAATGGGAGTGGACACCACGACTATGGAAAGGAGATAAAAGAAACACTGACAAATGCGAACAAACAACGTGGATGTGCCCATAAGAAACATAAGAACAGTGAGCCCGCCAAGGAAAAAGAAAAAGAAAGCCCCGTATCCGAATGAAACGTTGGGGTGAGATGTATGAACCCTAAAAACTCCAGCGCTGCATATGTCTGCTTTCGGGCATAGCACGGCCCATCAACCCCGGTCTACCGTAATCTCACGCCTGCAGCCGCCGATGCCACGGCGGACGACTCGTTGAGATCCAGACTCTTCTGCTCTTTTTGCTCCTTTTGCTGCTTCCGGCAGACGGATGCATGGTACCGTGTGTGGAACTTGGCGTCCTTTTCGTGCAAGGGGTTGTACAAGATGTTGCACTCTTTGCATTCGCGCACCGATGCTGAGTCGCTCATGCTGCCGTTCCGCGGAGCAACCGCGAGGCTCAGCGTTGTCTGCACTGACGGCGGGCCAGACAGCTTTTTGCGCTTTTTGTTTGTTGTAGAGGATGTCGTCGAGCTTGGACCCGATGATAGGCCGAGACGCATCCGCATGCGAGTACTTGACGCGGCCATCATGCTGGAGCCGAAAGATGGCGCGATGGGGATGTTTTCCTTGGTTTCTTCGTCCACTTCCGGTTCTTGTTTCTTTTCGTTGTCGCCTTTCGCGTCGTCATCATCCTTTGCTGCCGCAACCTGCCGGTCGGGACGTATCGTCAACCGTCGCTTTTGCCGCGGCTTTTGTTCAACCGGTTGCCAAAGTGGTGAAGCTGGTGGCGATTCAGGATCGTCCGTCGTGGAAGCCGACTCATCCAAGGAGTATGCGGACTTGGCTGATGGAGATGGCTGAAGCGAAGATGCTCTCGACCGGAACGAGCCGATGGACGAGGAGGATGACGGACAGGACGATAGCGAGGACATGGACGATATCGAGGCTGCTGGAGAGCATGGTTCGGGCAAAGTTGGTGGTGGTGGTGCGATTCGTGCGGCGGGTTGAAAGTACCGCATGATGCCGACTCGACGCGGGCTCACTGCTTTCCGTGGTGGAGTCGCTGCTTTGCATGCGGTGGTCTTGGGGTTCGATTTGACTGGTGTTTGTGGCCGTCTGTTATTCCTAGACTCAGCTTCGGCCGCTTCTTTCTGCAGCTGTCTCGAGACTTCATCTGCAACCGAGTCGCGTCGCGTTGGGGTCGTCATTGGAGCTGGTGTTATCGGCAATGGTGCTGTCGTCGCAGTCTTTGGCCGCTTCGAGGATTGTGTGTCATTCGTTTCGTCTGGATGTGTACGCTTTTTGCCGTAAGTTCGGATCGCGCGTCGTGCAGGTTTCTTCGTCGTTGTGGCTGTTGCTTGATGTGGCATCTTTGTTGGCGATGGTGTCGGTGTCGGTGTCGCAGACGGTGTGTTCGCCTTCATCTTGCTCAGAACAGCCTCGGCCGGCGACATCTCTGCGTCCTTTGCCATCTTCTCCCCCTTCATCGCTGGTGACTCGAGCGAACGCGTGCCCGGTGTATCTGGTGTCATGTATCGCATAGCGGATTATGTGGCCAGTCGTTCTGATGGTGAGTCGGCACAATGGCCGCCGAGTAAATTGACGAAATCCAGGGGCGGTCGAAATAAGCACTTCTCGAGGTAATGCGTCTATTGGCGATATTGCTAAAGTCGATGCAAGATGTAAAGCTTCGCTATTTTGAAGGTAAACAATGGGATCGTGCAAGTAAAATGGTGAGGCTGGTAAGAAATGGGCTTCCAAAAAGAAAAGAGAAGAAAGGATGACAGTCACAAATTAAGAGATAAGAAACCACTTTACCATCGGCGTCTGTGGTTTGCTGGACAGGGGTATCTCGTTTTTGCCCATGTCGCGAAAAAGGGAGAGGGCCAAAGAGCTTTTGGCCGTGTTTTGCTGTGTATTTTGGCTGTGCCCCGCTTTGAAAGACGCTCATCGCCAATTGACGCGTTTTGGGGGAAGGAGCGCGTCCGGTCCACGCGTGTACCACGTGATGTCATTAACGAGTTAAAGTGCTTTTACGACGGCAACTGAGCACGACAGACAATATGCTTTTTCGTGTAGTCCTTTCTGGAGAGATCACCTTTTGCTGGTCTTGTGATTTTATGTGGTTTTATGTGATATATTTTCTCTAAAGCTTGAACCGTATAAGCGCCTGTTATGCACCCATCGTGCTACGATGCTGTCGTCTTCTTTCTCCTTCTCGCCTGCGTGCTGTCGATCCCACTCGCTCCCTTTTCGTCCGGTATTATCACGTCTGATACGTCTGATACGTCTGATGTAGCGGCTCTGCTCTTCCGTTCTGCCAGCAGTTTTTGCTTCTCCTGCTCCACATCAGCGCTGTCCTTGCCGCCCGGCCCAACCGCCCAAGTGTTGACCACCTGCCGCACTTCTTTTTGCTCGTTCTTCTCCCGTCTCGCCGCGTCAGACAAGTGCCACACGTAGCCCGCGTACAGGCCGTATTCCACAATTCCCGTGGCAATGCTGCCGCCCATGGCCAAAAACAACCGCGACGGCGTCGGCCACCATCGCGCCAGCATCCAGAGTGCATAGGCCACACCCGCCATTGTCAGCACAAAGTTGAAGATGAGCATGACCTGGCGGTTGACGTCGTTGAATGTGACGTCGTCGTCGCCCGTATCGGCTGCGTAGGTAGGGCGGTGGACTTGGGAAAACTTGGAGGTATCATAGGCATCGGGCGGGTTGACCATGCGTTCGTAGGCGCGAGCCTCTTCGTCGTGGCGCAGGCGGGCCATGAGGGCCTTGTACTGGGGGGACTGCAAGGAGGTTAGTCTGGGGACAAGCTCGGATGTGATGCGATATTTTGTAGCATCTCAACAAGGATCAGGAGACGTACTGGCTCGGGTTTTGGCGGTGGTGGTGGCACATAGACACGGGCACCAACCAGGAGTGTTTCCAGTGTTATTGGGGCAATTTGCATTTCTGATGGTGAAAGTTCCTTTAAGGCGGCCGACAGACGCAGAATCTGGGCGTGGGAGATGGGTTTCGCGACTTCTGGCGAGCTCAGGTCAGGCTCGCCTTCTTTCGAATCGATTGCGCTCTTGGAGCTGTCCGTCGTGGCCGCGTCATTCTGCAGTCTCTTCAGACCCTCCACTATGGAGGGCGTCATCGTGAGGAGTACCATCTCTGGCAACCGGTCTGTGGATGGTGTGCACAGGCTGCTTCGGTGGAAGTTGGGTTTTGACGATGCGAGGCTGAAAGGGGAACCCAGGCAGCTGCATTTCGGTATTTTGACCAGGATGCACTGGAGCGTACCTGTTGCAGCGGCCGCACCTGCCAAGCTCCAGGCGTAAAAGTGGAGACCTGAGGTAAGCCAAACATGCTGCACGGGGCAGGCACTGTAGCATAACGCTGTATTACACCAACGGAGGCAAGAGCACAGAGGAGCACAGGCTCCCTCGGGAATGGGCGGGACAGAAGTACCGCGACGCTGATTGGCCCAAAACAGCTCCATGACGGTCGCAATTGCCCAATTGGCGCAAACTCTTGTTTTGTCTTGCCCTCCCTGTGGGCACGTCCCGCCCAGCTTGGTGGGTAGGCACGACCGGCGTCTAGGAAGAAAAATCTAGATCGAACCACGACCGGAAGCGAAAGAGGCAACCGCATCTTGTTCCGGGGCCCGACTTGACAACACGAAGCCATTGTCACCACTTCGCCCATTGCGACGACTCTTTTCTCAATTTCCAGTCGATCTAGACCAATTTTGAAGCCTCCTGTGCGCTTCAACAGCTAAGCAACCGCGCTCCGTTTCTGGAGCTTCGACCGGCGCTCCGACCACGCCAACGACAGCGACAGCAGCCTCCGGGCGGCAAACAGACAGGTTGGAACGACGAACAAGATGGTAGCGCGTATCAGAGCTGCAGCGGGTGTGCCGCTGAACCCAACACAACGTGCGACGGCCGTTCTGCGGCGCTCACAGACGACGGCCCGCGGTTCATTATGCAGCGCCGCGGCATCGTATTCCTCGACAGCAAGATATCTCCAGCAGAAAACACCCCAGTCACAGGAGAACGGCCTGCCGGCACGAACGACTCCCTCAAGGACGCTTCCTTCCCAGTACACCCACTCCGCCCACCTCCAACACTACCTCCGCCAGAACCAGCTCGCCAACCGCCGGTCCTCTTCGGCATGGTCGGCCGCCGTGTCCGTGGCGGGCAACATTGTCTCCAACGCCTTGAACCGGGCAAAGAAGAACGAGCTGGCCATTGACCCGCTGCGTGCAGTCGCCAAGGAGATGAAGTTCTTGATCGGCGACGTGCGCAAACTGCTGGGCTCGGGCCATCCGTCGCTGGATCGTGCGGCCAAGTACTACACACAGGCCGAGGGCAAGCACATGCGGCCGCTGATTGTGTTGCTCATGTCGCGCGCAACCTACAAGTGCCCCAAGGCACCACAGCTTCAGCCTGTCTACGCCCAGCAGCAGCAGCAGCAGCAGCGGCAGCCACTCCAGGCTTCTGCTGGCGTGGACATCTCCATCTCTCCGGTTAACGTCCTGTCCGACTTTAACCCGGCCTGGTCCTCGACTTCGCCCTCATTATCATCCCCCGTTTCCTCCTCGTCAACAGCCGACGAGACCCCTCTGCCCGAGATCCTGCCCACACAGCGCCGCCTCGCCGAAGTCACCGAGCTTATTCACACGGCTTCGCTGCTCCACGACGACGTCATCGATCACTCCGAGTCCCGCCGCGGCGCCCCCTCGGCCAACCTCGAGTTTGGCAACAAGATGGCTGTGCTGGCGGGCGATTTCTTGTTGGCTCGTGCCTCTGTGGCGCTTGCCCGCCTGCGCAATGCCGAGGTCGTCGAACTGTTGGCTACCGTCATTGCCAACCTGGTCGAGGGCGAGTTCATGCAGCTGAAGAACACCGCCAGCGACGAGAAGCACCCCGTCTGGAGCGAGGCTACCCTGCAGTACTACCTGCAAAAGACGTACCTGAAGACAGCGTCGCTCATCAGCAAGAGCTGCCGCGCGGCCGCGCTGCTGGGCGGCGTCGACAATGCGACCGTTGAGGCTGCCTACCTGTACGGCAAGAATTTGGGTCTGGCCTTCCAGCTCGTCGACGACATGCTCGACTACACGCGCTCGGCCAAGGAGCTGGGCAAGCCTGCTGGTGCCGACCTGGAGCTGGGTCTGGCGACGGCGCCGCTACTGTTCGCTTGGCGCGACCGGCCTGAGCTGGGCGAGCTTGTTGGTCGCAAGTTCAGCCAGCCGGGTGACGCAGAGAAGGTGAGTCTCTCTTCTCTCTACTCGAATTAATTTGCTTTCCTCCCACTAACAATATAGGCACGCGAAATTGTCCTGTCGACGGACGGTATTGAGCAGACACGGGCCCTGGCCCAGGACTATGTTGAGCAGGCCATTGCCTCCATTGCTGCGTTCCCGCCGAGCGAGGCCAAGGATGGTCTGGTGGAGATGGCCATCAAGACACTGAAACGCCAGAAGTAGACAGTGGCAGGCAGACGAGTTCTGGATCTTGGGTCTATGGGTCTGTACGATAGGAGCAAACGACTTCCCGGTGAGTGGAAGGAGAAAAAAAAGGACAAAAACGACACGCATAACATAGGTTTTCATGGGAGAACTTCGTGGTTGAATTTGGGACACATAGGCGAGGGGACAGAAATGTTGTCTCTTGGCTTTTCTGTATACACGAACAGGATGAAGATGAGGCGTTGGTTTTCAGGAGACAGTCTACTGTCCTTTTTTGGGTTATGCTGTTATACATAGACAAAACCTCTCATACATTATGAATTCACAACATCGTCAACAACATTACTATTAGACAGAATGAAATGAAGAACAGTCCGCACAAGGGGATGTGAAAAAGGCGCCAAACACACTCAGCCAGGCCTTCCTCACAAGGTCACAATGTGACGTGCTGTTATTCAGACCCTTTTTCCTCGACGTAATGGAAAAGACGGTAGCCAATGGCATAACAAAAAATCACAGAACAAAAATACAGCCGGTAATGGGCTCTCTCTTTCCTATTTGCTACCGGGCACAGGTTCCATTGCCTGCGTTGCCTGCATTGCCTGCCGCCCCGTTCCAGAATATGGAAGCGAGCATGGGAGCGAACATCGAATAAGCGGATATCCGCGGACGTCTGGCTGTGCAGCACAAAATATTCGGCGACGTCGGCATGTTTGGTCTGGATCGAAAACAACAAGGAAAAGGGAGCGACTCGAAAACCAAAACGATCAAAGGAAAGAGCCAGATCCAAAGAGCCAACAAGACCCAAAGATCGGTAAGACTAGCCCTGTGCTCTGTCCGTCAAGGGAGGCCCAGAAGACGCGAAAAGCCCAGGAGACGCAAAACCCCCAGAAGACGGCGTTCTGTTGCCATTAGGTAAATCACGAGGGACTAGAAACAAAACAAGACGGGGCGCAGGACCAGAGCAAGAGTAACGATCGAGTAACGGGAAATGGCAAGGTCACGAGAACGAGAAAAACGTATGACAGCAAAAACGTCAGCAAGCTTTGTTGATTCTTTTATTGTCTTTATTTTTCTTTTGATTTTTACATCCTCTTCTGCAGAATCAGCCGGAAAAGGACTAAAGGAAAAGAGAACGGGCGTGCCGAGGAACAGAATGGCAAGAACAAGGAGAAAAAATACTTCAAAAAGCAGGAAATGACATTGAAGATCGTGGCCGGGAAATAAAAACCTGCAAAAAGACCCGAAAGGCAGGGAATTAAAATCCAACGAGAAAAAAACACTTCAAAAGAGGAGCCGAAAGGCTTCAAAAACGCGCCGAAATAGGCAATCCATTACTCGATGGGATGCTCACACGGCGCCTTCTCCCTTTGCGGGCTGGGCCTCTATTGGCGTTGGCGTCTTTCCTTCCCATTTACTCGATTGTTACTCGATCGTTACTTCCCCTGTTACTCGATCAAAACCCCAAAGAGGAAAGGGTGGTCGACGGCAACTTGAGCCTCGCTCTGAAATCCGCAGTAAAATATGGGCTCTATTTTAGTCTACTGAGTGAAGGAGAACAAAAGACCACACAAAAAGTCGGCAAGGGCAGGGTCGGGATAATTAGGGGATTTTGTAGAGCATGTTTGGTATTTTCTCGTGTCTCCATGTTGAAATTTCGGTGTGCAAGCGCTTAAATCTGGCTCCTGCCAAAACAACGAATTTACCAGTCTACGACAAAACAGCGGCGACCTCCTAGCGTCTTTTGCAGGGCACGTGCCTGTGGCACTACTATTTTCGCTATTGTCCAGCCAAAAAAATGGCAAGAGTCGGCCAAACCCGATGGCAGGAAAGAGAGAAGGAGTTCCTGACACACAAACACCCGTTTTGGTGTCTGTTTGTGCTTGTGCCTTCCTAAATCAGCGGCAACAGACAACCCCTCCCCTCAACGTTCCTGCCGTTGTTTCCCCCTCCCTCGCCCTCCCTATTACGTATTTTGCACTGTTCTGACAGGCTGTCTTTCGATCGTCTGTCTTTTTTTTTGTCCGTCATGCCCTGTCGATCGGCGGTTTCAACAAAAAGAACGAGAACAATTCGGCTGGAGACGTTGCAGTGTGTTTTGTTGGTCTGGAAGCAGTGACGGGCACGAAAAAAAGAGAGAACCCTGATAAGGAAAGAGGGCAGGGACTAACACAACCCAAGACACTCCAAGGAAAGATCGAACGACGCAAGGTATCTCTCCGCCAAACCCCTCACTCAAGATACAAAGATACACCAGATACACCACCAGATACACAGATAAGCCCCAGCCAAACAGTTCGCGGAGAATCCTAATCCACACACACATCGCTTTTGCCCGCGGGCTAGTTCCTGGTGCTGTGCCTGTCACGGCCGCAAGCACACAGAAAAGTTGCCACTATCACGATCCGCAGCAAGATAGGTAAATGAAGTCGGATCGCCGGGACCTCTGCAGAGAGGGAGATGAAGCATGCCACGATGCAAGTAAAGAAGCAGAAGTGTGCAGTCAACAAACATTCAAGGAAAGAAAAGTGTACGTGTATATACTCGTATTGTCGCGGTTGGAGCGCAAGTTGCAAATCTCGCCCGCGGCAAACAGTTGGATCCGCCGGAGGGGCCGCCCGGAGGCGTAAGGAAGGGAAAGAGCGACTAAGGGTGAGTGAGGCATGCCGGCTCGGCGGCCAAGATACGTCTCCTTCGCACCAAGCACTTACGAGCCAAACCCGCACCAAAATGGGCACCTAAAAATGCACCAAGAAAGGGATCTGACTCCAGAGAGCGGATCCTCCTGCTTCGCGCGCGTTGTCATCGTGGCGGAGGAGGACCCGTCCGTTAGCCTCCTCGATGTCGGGTTCTGCTTCTTTTTTCCCCTTTTAGAGTTGCTCTTGCCTCACGGCGCGTGTTTTGCCCTTGATGGGTCTCCCCGGTTTTCCCTCTTGAATCCCGTCGTTCTTTCCTCTGTCTTTCCCTTGCCCCTTTGTCTTTGTTTCATAAAAGGGAAGTCGTCGCCCACTCTCCCGGGCCCTTTCCGTTTTTTGAATACCCTAGTCTTGAGAACCCTCTTTTGACTTCACACTCACTCGACTCTCTGACTCTCTTTACTATTTTACTATTGACGTTCACTGCTCGCCATACTTTGTCTATCGCTCAACAGTACGCCTTATCGCACCCTCTGGCATGCAGATACCCGCACTCACACCACCACAACATCCTTATCTCTCGGCCTCACCACCGCACCTTTCTTTGCCCTTTCTTGAGAGATAAGCCCGCATTCAAGTGAGACTCGTTCTGCCAGCATCAAAAATACTGCCAGTTTTCCTGTTCACTTATTTTTCTCTCCTACCTACGCTCTTCCCTCTCTATTCTCCTTTATCATCCCGCCCTACCCCGGCTTCACTCTCCTGCACTCCCATCTTATCCTCCATTCTACCCCGGCCTACCTACCCCGGATCTCAGATAGTACCGTTGTGCACGCCCTCTCTTTTCTTCCCCAGATTCTTCTCTGATCGCTCTCGCTTCTGCTTTGGGCATAGCCTTAGCCCTTTCTACCACAACGGTGGTATTTTCTTTCAATCACACAAACACACACTCACTCACACATCACCAACCATGGTACCCTCAATCCAGGTCGTGGCTCCTAGCCAAGAGCCGCAGATGGTTGTCCTCGCTTCCACAAGAGCTGTCCTCACTCTGCCAGATGACTCTCTTGTTCTCTCGCCCGCTACCATCACCATCTCCCCACAGACCGGCAAGATTGTGTCCATCGCCCGCGAGGTTCTGCCCGCCTCTGCCTTCCCCGCCAACACTCAGTATATCGACTACTCGCCCAATGTGCTGATGCCCGGTCTTGTCGATGCCCATGTGCACCTGAACGAGCCTGGCCGCACAGAGTGGGAGGGTTTCTACACCGGCACCCGTGCTGCCGCATCGGGCGGTGTCACCACCGTTGTCGACATGCCCCTCAACGCCATCCCGCCCACCACCACACTCCACGGCTTCAAGGAGAAGCTCGCTGCCAGCCAGGGCCAGCTCTGGGTCGATGTAGGCTTCTATGGCGGTGTTGTCCCCGGCAACGCCGATGAGCTTCTGCCTCTGGTCGAGGCCGGTGTCCGTGGCTTCAAGGGCTTCCTGATCCACTCTGGTGTCGACGAGTTCCCGGCCGTATCCGCCAAGGACATCTCGCTGGCCATGGAGACTCTGAAAGATGCCGACACCACACTCATGTTCCACGCCGAGATGCTGCCGCCCATTGCCGACTCCGTTGGTGACGCTGTCCAGACCTCCGATCCGCCATTGGCCCCGAAAGGTGCTCTCGAGGCCTACAACACTTTCCTGGAGAGCCGTCCGCCTGTGTTTGAGACTTGCGCCATTGAGGAGATTGTCTGCCTCGCCCCCGCCGCACCCAACCTGCACTTGCACATTGTCCACTTGTCCGCCACCGAGTGCATCCCCATCCTGCGCGACGCCCGCGACCGTGGCATCAACATCACCGCTGAGACCTGCTTCCACTACCTGGGCCTGGCCTCTGACGGTATTGAGGATGGTGATACCCGCCACAAGTGTTGTCCGCCCATCCGCAGCCAGATCAATCAGGACGGCCTGTGGAACGAGCTGGGCCGCCCAGACAGCGTCATCAAGACCGTGGTGTCTGACCACTCTCCTTGCACACCCGACCTGAAGCTGCTGCCCGGTCACCTGGCGGCGCCCGCACCGCGTGCCGTTGACGCTCTGCAGGTCGAGAACGAGTCACCGCTGATGCGCCACTCCGATTCGGGTATCGACATGACCCTGCCCGAGGACGAGGTCAAGACCGAGGCTAAGGCTGCCGTTACCCCGACCGACGAGGCCATCTCCGTCGTCGCCCCTACCGCGGCCGAGGAGGAACTCGCCAAGAAGGCCGCCACTGACAAGCGCGGCGACTTCTTTGCTGCCTGGGGCGGTATCTCGTCCGTCGGCCTGGGTCTGCCAATCATGTACACCGCCGCCCAGGCCCGCCGTGCCGCCCTCGAGGCCGGTGCCGACACGCTGGATGACCACACTCACCACCAGTGCGCCGATGTCGACTGCGAAGATGCCGCCCCCACCTCCACTTCGCTTCCCACCATTGTCGATATCGTCCGCCTCTGCTGCCAGGCCACCGCCGAGCAGGTCGGTCTGTCGCATCGCAAGGGCGGTCTCCGCGTCGGCCTCGATGCCGATGTCTGTGTCTTTGACGACGCCATGCAGTGGACCTTTACACAGGGAGACATGCGCTGGAAGAACCGGTGCTCGCCGTGGGAGGGCCACACGTTCGAGGGTCGCGTACGTGCCACATGGCTGCGCGGCCAGGCCATCTTCGCTCTGGGTGCGGCCAACGACGGCTTTGTCACTCCCCGGCCCGTGGGTGCGCCTCTGATTGAGAAGCGCGGCGCTGCCAAGGTTGTGTCATAAACAAACAGAAACGGAACAGAAACGGAACAGAAAACAAAATACAACCAAAAAAGAGGAGGAGGAACAGGACCTATGATATCCAAAAAAAAATCCTTGCCATTTATTCACATTTTGACTTGGAATATGCATCATTCGCCAGCTTTTAGCAATGATTTTTTCTTTTCTTTTTCCCAGATGGTAACGCCCGTATGATTTTTCAATATTCAGAAACAAAATAAAAATATCAAAATTGAAATTAATTCAGGAAATAACAACCAAATAGTTAAAAGTGGCACTAATAGCAACATTGAGGATATAGATTCAAAAGTACCAGGAGACTTCCCTAGGGAAAACATGAACTGCAAAACATAAACACATGAGGCGAGATCGAGCCGTATTTGAGAAAAGATAACGGAAACAGTAAAAAGCACCGGCAAGGATCAACAGTAGTGTCCAAGAAAACGATTAGCATAGCCAAAGAAAATCCCAAAAAGCCTACCCTCCCACCTTTCCATCCGTTGTCCGTCCAAAGACAAAAGTAATGAAAGAGAAAACCTGGCCCAATTATTTGCCTCCAACCCTGCAACCTCGGTTCCAGCCTTGTCGGTAGTCAAAAAGAAGAAACGAAAAGCAAAAGATTGCAACTTGAGCGAGATGCGAATGAAATAAATGAAAAAAAAGTAAATAAAACAAATGTAAAGGTGACATTTTAGGGGGTATAGCGGCCAAGAACTGGCCGGGGGTGGATGTCAATGAGAAAGTAAGTGAAGCGGAGCAAAATGAGTGAAAGAAACGAAATCCAAAACAATACAAAACAAAAAAAAAAAAAAAAAAAAGAAAGGACAAAGTTTGTGCCATCACAGAACACTTAGAACAGGTGGCTAATGTCGAGGCTGTTCGCAACGGCCTGCCAGTCCCATGCACTCAGGAAATCGCCAAGCGCGATCAGCCGCCACACTTCGTCGAGCAGTTCCTGAGCCTTAAACGTGTTGCGCAGGCCAGTGTACCCGTGGACAACACGGATAGCGTTGCGGACGCGCTCCTGCTCCTCAGGGGAGTAGCAAGAGGTACCAATGATGACACAGGGAATCAAAAGAAGTGCTTGCGTCGGATCACTCGGCAAGAAGCTCTCCAACAGACTCAGTGATTCCTCGACAGCGACGCTGACACCAGGCTCATGGTTCGACGGGCGCCGGATGGGCGGCGGCGATAACCGGATGTCGTTGTCATTCGATGCCGACTTTTGACTAAACGGATTGGCAGTGGTGTTGAGGAATGGACGTCTTTCACCAGCAATGTTCGGGTTGGCGATAGAGTGGCGGCGCGGGTTGTTGAAGTGGTTACCCTGAGGGACCATAGCCTCCAGTCTCGGTGACGGTGAGGACGCACAGCTGGCCGCAGCAGAATGGGATGGCGTCTCGGTAATCGGACCACAGGTACGGGAGTTGAACGATCTCGTCATCGACACTGACGAATAGACGGACGTCGGCGGGCAAATTGTCGTCTTTAGGTACAGCCATGCCATCTGCTTGTACAGCAGTGTAACACGCTCACGGCCATCGCCCACCGGCCACTCGGGTTTCCATTCGAGAATCTGGTCCTCAATATCAGAGGCTCTGTACAGACTCTCATAGTCTACCCGGGGGTCGGCGTTGCACTCGATTCTGGCACGGATGCGGTTGCGAATGGTCGTAATCTGGGAAAGATAGCCGAATAGGCCGTCTGCCACGCCAATCAGGCGGGGGCGCTGAATCGGTGCCGTCGGTGCCCAATCGTCCGTCACAAGGCGCTTGGCTGGTGGGCTCGGGTAGTAGACCAAGTCGTCGGCAAAGATGTGGTAGTAAAAGATCTCAGCAATGAATGCATGGAAAGCGTCATCTTGAGGCGGGTTGTTCTGGATCAGGTACAAGAAGGCCTCGTAATGAAGGCGCTGGGTGGCGCTGATGTCTCCTTCGGCAAGAGGCTCGAGAATGAGACACAGCATCTGTCCATAGCGGGCGGCCAGGTTGTTGGTCATGTCGGGGTCGTCCATGTCGTCGGTTTGCATTCCCTCACGCAGCTTCTTGACTGCCTCGTTGTTGTGGAAGTTGCCACGGCGGTGCAATGAATCGACCGAAATTCTGGTGTTTCGGCGAAGAATCTTGGATCCATATGGTGTATCGTAGTCCAAGTGTCTACTAGCAAGCGAGAGAAGAGAGTGCATCATACCCTGGTGTCTGGTTGCAACAGGGACCAACATGTCACGGAAAGCATTGTGGTGTTCACCTTCGACAGTGAAAACAGCGCTGAGATGGTCATTGTAGTGCCTCCAGAAGACACGGTCTTCAGCTGTCTCGAGGCCGGTGAAAATTGGCTGCATGGTGATGACCGGAAGGCTCTGATTCTTCAGGAGCTCTGGGGTATATTAGTAAGTGACGGGGCGGCGGACAGGAGGGTCAATAGCAATGGATGTAAATGTTAATAGAGACATACCTTCTTCGGCCTTCTCTTTTCCACTCTTCCAGATTTGTTTTTCCGGATAGCCCTCACAGACAACGGCATTCTTTTCACAGTTCATGCCTAGAGCACAGGTCAATATTGGCGGATCGAAATGTGCGTGATTGACACGATAATACAAAGTCTCGACTTACATCTTGGCTTGGCTTCGTCACACTTCTTCTTGCGCTTTCTGCAGGTAACACAGCCAGTCTTTGACCGGCCCTTTGCAATCTTTCCTGGGTTGGCAGGTGCTGCCGCCACAATGCTGAGCTTCCGGGGACGGCCTCTGGGCCGTTTGACCTCTGTGCTTGTTTTGGGAGCCGTGGTATCAGTGGGCTCGGGATTTGCGGGTGCTTCGTCGAGATCATCGAGGCGAAAGGTGTCATCTTCCATCGGCTCGAGCTTGGGGATAATGGCATCGTCGGTCATGTCCACATCCCATTGCATTTCACCAGCTGTGCCCATATGGTCATGGACAGCATCTTCGTAATGAGAGAGGTCATGTCCGTGGTTTCCGTGATGACCGCCATGGGCGTGAGCATGGCCGTGGCCATCAGCACAAATGTCTCTGGGCTCGGAGTTGGACGACGGCGAAGTTGAGTTTTCGAGCGTCGGGGAGGACAACGAAGTGGTGATGTCCAGGGTAGGCGCCGAAGACAGGCTGGTCGATGCTGTCAACGGGTAGCGGTCAACATCAGAGACAGCACCGGGAATGTCGACACCGATGCTGATGGGCGACAGCTGGCCCACCGAGTGGTGCGAGGCTGCCGAAATTTCAGAAACGAGAGTAGAGCGGCTGCTGGAGCTGGAGTCTGCTCTCATCCACGCAGTGGATCGCGAGACCACATTGGGTGCGAGGCGGTTGTCATCTGAATCCATGGCGTGAGAATCCGACCAGGTCGAGTCGGCGTCGCCCGACATAACCGGCAAAGGTAGTTCCATAGCTCGTCAATAACGACCGCATGCCAGTAGGGACGTTATAAAGAGAAGCTCGTGGGAAAACAAAATGTGGTTGTATCGAGAGTTCAAATAGGAAACCAAGCCTGCAGGTGGGAAAGGGAAGTGGGGTGGAGGGGAGATGGAAGACAAGGGGCCCCAGGCCTGGTTCTGGAGGCGTCAACAAGAAAAAAAGAAAAGAAAGAAAGGAAGGAAAGGGGCGGGTGGAGGGTAGAAGTATCGTTCTTTGTCTTAAAACGGCGTGTGAGGGCTGGTGTGTCGATCAGATATCTTCACCTCTCAGCCAAACTGAATATAGACAGGCTAATGACTGTGCATGGAATGTGGAGAAAGCTGAGAGAGGTGGGATATGACAATGGCAAGAGCTTAGATGGCGATGAGGTGGACTTGATTTTGGCCTGTTTTTATGCAGCCAACTAAAATGACGGGGAAAGTGGGAGGCAAGAGGGTGGGGAGAGCAGACCAGGTATGAATTTATGGGAAAGCGAGGGGGGAGACAATGGTAATACAGAGCACTCTGTATGTTGTCGAAGCACCAAACTGTAATCGTAGGGTGGCCGAGGTGGCCTAGAAGGGCACAGGTGGACGGGCGAGAAAGAGGAGGAAGAGAAGGATGAAAAGAGAAGAGTGAGTGCCTGTAAGACGGGTAAAGAGGGGATGGCGGCGGACGTTGAGAAGTCGGTGCGACAATCGGAGAAGGTGACTCTGTAAGGACAAGCAAGTGATAAAAGAAATACTTGTCCGACACGAGAACACACACCCAGATGCACGCGAGAGACGGATGTGGTGTCTAGAGCCAAGTCTTGTCAATGAGAGTGATGGTGGTGCCAAAGAGGACCAAGCCAGTTCCCAGCCTTGCTTTTGGGGGCGAGAAAATCGAGGGCGGAAATTGGCGAGTGCAGCAGATAATGTAAGGCAGCTCAGCTCTGTTGACGCAGGGGAAATGTATGTCGTTTGGCGAAGAAGAATAATATCTCCTGCTTGTTTATTTGATGATTTTTTGATGCGATTGTTTGCTCTTAAATCAGGCATGAACCGGGCAATGCCAGTGGAATTTTTTCGGCAGCGTCGAGCAGTGGGCCACGAAGGAGCGGGAAAAATACGGAAGAAGCTCAGAGTATTTTAGTTTGTCGAAAAAAGGCAGACGGGGAGTCTCATGTGTGTCGAAAAACAACAAAGTGGTATTACGAAAAAATGGCGAGAGAGCGATCGAGACCCGGATGAAAAAAGGAGGATGGGGGTGAAGGACGATTGAAGAGTGAGAGCAGCGAAGCGAGGAGAGTCGACGCGGGCGGACAGAAAGAAAAAGAAAGCAGAAAACAGACAGCACGGTATGGAAGACGGAGAAAAAGTCAAGTATCGTGAGAGCTGGACTGTGGTTGGAAGAGGCCCTGGCTCGATGGAGCAGACGTCTGGCGAGGGTCTGCGAGAACGCGGCGTCTCGGTTGCAACGACGCTCTCCGTCGGCTGTGCGAACTCAGAGGAGTCTAGGGTGAAAGTGGAGGCGTATGTCGTAGGAGAGGGCGAGACAAGAGAGGAGGGCACAAGCAGAGAGACAGGAAGGATAAAAGGGTGTGCAGACAAGACTAGAGTGGAGCCAAGAGAGCGAGGTGGTGTGGGGGAGGACGATTTGGGGAGAGCGCGACAGAGGACAAGGAGGATGAGAAGACGATGAGCTGGGAGACGGCCGCAAGCAGAGACCTAAGGACGGGTTGTGCTGTGGTGTGGGCGTGGTGAGAATTGAGAGGCAATAAAATGAACTGAAGCGAAGAATGGAAGAGAAGAGGAAGCGGGGGTGAGAAGACGAGAATATGGCAAGATGGAAAGAAGGGAAGATGGTGATGTGAGTGGGGGGCTACTGGGAGGAAAGTAGGGAAGGAGCGAGTGGGAGGAGGGCCGGAGAGGAGAAATATACGGAGTAACTGGCGAGACTGGCTGGACAAACGGCAAGCACTTGAGTTTTATGGGAAAGAGCAAGGGCTGTCTACGGGGATTTGCGAGAAGGAGCACAGGAATAGAGAGCAGGAGCAGAGGAGCAAATGAATAGAATAGGAAAGTACAAATCGGCTCAGTAAAATCACCGGTTTAACCAGTGGGATGCGAAGGAGCTCGATGAAGGCGCTCCCAAGTATTTTACTGTGTACATACTCCGATACCGTGTTAAGAAGGCATCGGGGCAGCAGCCAACGAAGAAGGCGCCAGGCCGACTGACGACTAATATCTCATGTAAATACGTTGTCACAGCAGGTGCAGATGCACAGAAGGCACGACCGGAAACAACAGAGAAGGAGCAGCCCAGCGAGTAACCGGGCAGATGAGGAACAGGAACAGAGGGAACATGGGAAAATGCAAAAGAGAGGCAAGAGCGACCAGGGTCGGGCTTGGCTGCATGGCCCAAGTCGCATCTCGCAGGTTGTGCTCTCAAGCTAGCGGCAGGGGTGGAGTAGGGTGATTGCCTTTTTGTCTGTGAGCTGACGCGCAGTACTCCGAACGGGCCTGCGTCTCATTAAGAAAGTTACATGCCCCCGGGTCAATATTATGGAGCAACTTGGCCGTGCGATGCTGAAAGTAGACTGCTAGAGCTCGACAGAAGTGGCATGTCCGGACAATGGCCTCGCCTGGACCTAGTATTTACACTTTGCGGCTTTGCTTGCCATGCAGAGTCGGACTGATTCGTATGTCCAGAGTGAGGATGCCGACGATGCGCCTTGCGCTTGCCCGTTCTGAATGTTCTGTCTTTCCTGCAACTTGCACTCTATTCGCTCTTGCCTTCTTATGTTTCTTTTTCGTCGTAAAACCAGCAGTCGCAGTATGCTTCTTCGTTTGGCAAGTGCAGCCACACACACTGGCAGCTAGCTTCTGTCAAACTCGCGACTGACACGGTCGCTCTTTCCGACCATGGCGTGGCCGACCCCCAGCCGGCAGGCTATTCGGCCCAACAGGCGAATATCGTGGATCATGGGCCGTTCCTTCTCCTAGCTCTGAAGATGGGCGCCATGGGGCGCTATTGCTCTTGGTGCCCGCTACTGCCCAGTGCTGGTCTCGCCCCCAAAGTGACGATTTCGCCTTGATTTGCGTGCACGTCCGTACGCGTATTGTGTGCATATTCATAATAAGCTGTGCTCCATAGCTCCTTCCGCATCGACAACTTTTGGTCGGCAACTTTCCAATTCTAACCATCTTGTACTGTAGATCACTGTTTTGTTGATTTTCTGGCCCCGGCCCCTTTTCTAACTACTCAGCCTCGAATGCCTCTCCGCAGTCATCACCAAGTTTGCTGTCGACCCTCCTTGTCCCTCAACACCAGCTCATTCCTACGTAGCAACGGTTTTGTCAACGGTGCCCCTTGCTTCCCATCACAAACTCCGCGCCACGAGCAATCGATCTCCAATTCATTGTCTCCTCTCAAATCTCCTTGCATCTGAGCCGTTTTCAATTTTTGGGGCTCGTACGTCTCTGTGGATATTTCCACTTGCTGTTTCCAGCCCGCCCCGCACGCCGCGTTCTAACTGATCATCACCAGCCTGCTGTTCATTAGCCCGACGCCTCTGCAAGCTTTGCCTAGCCGGGATTAGGCCCTGTTGCAATTCAAACAACCAACCGCCAACAGCCCACAAAAAGCCACAAAAGAGTGTGGTGGCAGGGGCACCAAGGTGATACGTGCGCGCGCGCCAGCCTGGGGTCCAACGGAGCACGCTGCAGAGTGAGATGGATAGCCCCTCAGGGTCTCTGTCCAAGAGGCCAGGGAGGAGACAACTTACGACACGAGACAAGAGGGGACAAAAGAGGACCCGCCTCCAGCACAGAAAAGCCAAAAATTTGCTGCAGAAACAGGATATTTTCCACTGGACCACAGTGGGTTTCCTATTCACACTCGGAACAAATGGCAGAAAGGCAAGACGGAAGAATGGCAGACGGCGTCTGTGCTCTTACATGCACGACAGAACCTGCCAGTAAATATATGTATCCACAGTGGGCGTGCTGCCATGCATGCCTTATCCACGCTATCGCCAGCCTCGAGAATTCTGTTTTAGCGGCTGTCGTCATGGCTGCGATATGCCACGGAGTAGGGGGTCTTGCCGGCGAGATTCGTGAGCATCATGGCTTCGGTACAGTCAATTTCTGTGAGTACCTCCGAGGAAACCTCAGTTGGGCTTATCTACGGGGGCTTTTTGGCTTTTAATTTCGTGGTCGTGGTTTTGAGAAACTGGCAAAAATAGCCAATCAAATCTTTACATTCACAGGCGTCCACATGGCAGGCTTTCATTGCGAGCAAGTCAAGGAGCTCCTTTTCTTCGTTGGATTTTGACCGGCGAACAAGAAAGCCCTCCTAATCCGAAAAAGAGAGAGAAAAAACGAGAGAAAATAGAAAGAGAGAGAGGTGTATCAGGGCACACTAGAAAAACCTTGATAAACGGGAAACGGCCGAACAGCATGGTCGATGCAGTGTAACTCGAGACTGGTCACCTCCAAGCATTGCATATCAAACGACAGACAACAGACAACAGACAACATGCACGACTCCTACTGACACCTGGTTTTTCTTGGGTAACGGTGAGCTCAATGGTAGACATGTACTATCGTCGTCGATGAGCCGGTGAGTATTTTTTTTCTTATTCTGTTAACTGTCCGACCGTGCAACCTCGAAAAGGCCCATTGCCTCAAAGGGTGTTGCTGAGCTCCACTAAACATTTCTGAATACACCTCAGCCTGGTTAAGTCAGGGCCCGCCAGGTTCTCTTTGTGAGCTAACTCGGCCTCATTTCGACCGCATCTATGGGGAAACAAAGACTTTGATGACAGAAAGATAAGGCTTTACTGATACTGTCTCAGGCCCACCGCGAGACCGAGGCACGGCTCTGATCCGCCACCGTCACGGCCGGGACGGGCCAGAGAGCACGAACAGTAACTTCTCTATGGCATCTCATCCTCGTGTATCTCGCCAGCGCTGAGTTGCACGGCCTCGAACTCTTCTCAACCCTGCCACCGTGACATCGAGAATCAATTGCTCATCCATTCGGTATATTTATGTGTACTTGCACAGTCCGGCTCAAAACACGTCGATATGCCGCAAGCACGCAGCTTAGAAAACATTGAGAAAAAGAAAACTTAATCAGAGGCTCATCTTCGTCCCTTTCCATCAATAGGTAAGATGATACATTGCATCCTTTCTGCACAGAACAGCCTAAAATGCCTGCGGACCTGCTAAATATCACAACGCCACTACGCCACCAAATGCACAAGAATGTGACCTTGCTGGCAGGCGACCTCAGCAGCTGTACTACACGAAGAGAAATAGCAGCATTTTTTGCGACTGGACTGCTCCGCAAGTTCCGTGCCTCGATCATATATCATTTTTGCAAGAGGCCAAAAACGGCGGGCGTCTTGCATGAGACTGCAGTTCCGTTAGTGCCCTTGCCTTTTGCAACACAATATTGACTCGGCTGTTTCGTGACGACGCTGTTGCTTTGCGTGAGCTACATCTGAAAAAAAAAAAAAAAAAAGAACGATTGGGTTATATTTAACAGACGCATCTACTTGTGCAATGCAGACCTGCCTTTGCTGCTACCTCCGTCTTCGGCCTACTCAGTGCCCGTGTTCGCTTGTAGTGGGTGCCTGCTGCATCTGCAAGCCAGACTGCGCAGACTCGCCTAGGCCAGCCTCGTCAGCCTTCCAACAAAAGGCCAAGCAAGGCACAGACTGCCGTTGTCGTGAGTGCTCTGCGGCAGACATCTCCTCGCGCTTTTTACACAGAAAATGACAGCAAGCAGATTCCACGTGCTCTTATTATCTTGCGGGTAGCTTGGTACATTTGAATATTGCTAATCATATTCTAGAAACGAACCTCGGGCACAAGTTCGCCATTTCTCCAGATGCCGTCTGCCCTGCATCGTGGATATCTACTGAGCCATGGACCTGGCATGGCGAGAGGCTTGCCCATGCGCCTCCCTCTGACCTATTACGAGTATCCTTCGGGTCCATGGGCAGTGCCTAGCATCGATTTTCAAATGTTCCCTTCCGAACGTGGGGGCGCGGGTCTTAGTCCATTTTCCCCTCACGCTCCCAGATCCTCTCATCTCCTTAGCTTCAGAGTCTCATGCATGTTAGTCGAATAAGGTCAGCAAGGTCACAATCTGCTCCATGCGGAAAACAGAGGGTATGGGCTTTGGCCGTTATTCGTTATCCGGCTGCACTGGCCATTCAGACGCGAACCAGGGAATCAATGTTCAGCCACCACAAAATTTTCCGTCCACACACGTCGCGCGCCATACAAAGCAATACAAAGGTCGCAGACGTCGTTGCATAACCCCACACAAGTAGCAATCTGGTTCTCGCTTGAGGACAGGAGGGAGAGAGCAGAGAGAAAGAACACGGCTGGTTTTTCTGGTTCTCCAGAACTTCTTTGTCTGCATCTGTGCAAATAGCCAAGCCTACAGCCAGATGCCTTCAAGGGCGGGGAAGCGTCGCCGAGACGGGCCACCGACGAGAAGAGCCTGTTACGCCAATAACAGCGTCAGGTACGTCGTATATTTGCTGAACGCAATCGTTTTCCGTCGTTGATCTGCGCCTGGATGCCACGGTGCTTCGGCTATGCATCCTTCCCACCCTGCATCAAGCCCTCCTTCTGAGGCTTTTTCTTCTCCGTTTCTTTGCTCCTTCGCTTCCTGCTTCTCCCTTGCGGAGTGCACTCCATGTCTTTCCCCCAGTTTTTATATTTGTTCTTGCTTCGTTATGCTGCGCTCTTGACACGGCCTCGACGGTTGTTCTACTTGCACAGCACTCCCACGAACCATTCACAGCGAACAACCAACAGCCCGCCTCGCCAGTCCGCGCATGGATGCATCGGAACAAAGCTAGAAAATAAAGCCGGCCAAGAGGCGTGGTGCAAAGAAGTCCGGTGCGAGAAAAGCGGTCTCGCGCGGAGTTTGTTGATCTTGGTGGCCACGATGCTATTTTTTCTACTTTGTCACTGACACCGCGCCGCTAACAAACAAGGCAGTTATTGTCTGTAAGCCTCGTGCCGGGCGGAAGAATCAAGGACCCTTGATCTTGCCACTGGCAATCGATCAGCATGCATGCTGGACATATTGCCCACTTGATCTACACATATGCTCGATATTGTCTCAAAAGCTTGCTGGACTTGCTGAGATATCGCGAGGTAACTTGTTGCCATCGGTTGCTTCGTTTTCTTCTAATTTATCCCTCCCCGCCCCCCAAATTTCTGTCTTGGCCAGGGCGCCCACCGGTTTACCAGAACGGGAATCCCAGCCCAGCAGTCTGGAACACCATCTGACAGGGAAAGATGGGCGAGCTCAAGGTGCTGCCTGAGAAGTTTAGGTGTGTGCAAGAGAATTTTGCAATCAAAGTGAGCTGCATGCACTTTTCTCCGGTTTATTTGCCTTTGTTTTTGCATATGCACACGCGCACGTACCAATCTTGCTTGGATTGGCCTATTTCTAAACTGCCAACACGCTGCACAGGGCGTGGCAGTCTGGTTATAGATGCACGTTTCATTATTTTTTTTGCGACGACTCTGAAAACGCAAAGCCCAAAAAGAGTGAAAAGAACAAAACACGGATCGCGGGGCATTACGAGACTATGTGTACGCTCCGTACGGGAATACAAACACAAGCTACAAAGTACATGCGACCATCCCCTTCGACTCCCCGGTCCTGTCGTCTCTGTTTCGTGCGTCATTTGGCCCGAACCACAACTTCTGTCTCTCCTTGCGCTCTGTAACCTATGCAACACGGAGCTTTTTTTTTTTTCAGTCTCCCGCCCAAAACTCTACGCTTTGCATGCTGTGTGACGACAACTAAGAACCGAGAACTGACAACATCAACAAGGTCAACAATAACGGCCACACAGACGATGGAAAGGATCGGGTGTCCTTTGCGAATATTTTATTCTGCAAGGAGACAAAATTCAATGACGCAACACATCCTCGTCGTCCGTCCCTCGCTTCTCGCCTCTCGCGTCCAGCTCCTATCATCAGCTTTCACCGCCTGGCCAGACAAGGGAAGGGCAACGAGGGCAACAAGGTGATATCGAGTGCCTGTACTTGTGTCGCCCGAACTCCGAGCTTTGTCCAGGGCACGTCTTGTTGACCGGCCGTCGCACATTGTCTGTTGTTGCGGGTTTGCTCCGTCGCGCTGTGCACCTCGCACCTCGTATTCTACCTTGAGCTTTGCTCCGTGTTGTCTGCTCTCTTTTGCCATTTCTACTTTTTCCTGTAGTTTTAATGGGCTGGTCTTGGTTGCAGAAGTGACCCCCGCACTATGGCACAAAGTTGGCGTCGGTGCTGGTTTGTGGGTACGTAAGAGCCTTGACTACTCATACATAAACATACGTTTGGACGGAGTTCGAAGCACTCTTTATTTCTTTTTTCTCTTTTTTGTCCCTCCTTTCTTTTCTTTCTTTCGCCCTCTCCCCCCGGACCCGCCTCGCCCCATCCCCATCCCCATTCTCTCCAAGTCTCTCGATGGCGCGGCGCCCCCTCTATGGCCCTGGTAGATGAGGGATGACGTTGCTTTTTTTCTGCTCGTTTGTTTCCCTCGTGCGGGCGTGCCTTGCACTTGTACCTGTGCCCTGTTCCATTCATTGTTTCCTTTTTCTTTTTCTTTTTCGTCTTTTCTTACTCTGTTCACTCAGTGTTCAGTTGCCATGTGATCTTACTGGCCATTCTCCGCTTCCCAACTTTTGTTTTAGCGTGCAGGAAGGAAGTAGGAGAGAGAAGAAAGAAGCCAGGGCCACCCAGCGAACTACGGAGTACACATACGTTGGCCGCTGACGCTCCGGTGATGAAAAGAGGAAAGGAAAACGAGGGCGCTACCAGAGAGCACGTCCTTCCTTCTCCATCTTGCAGGGATGATTCCCTCAGCATCCTTGTCACTTTGTACTCACAGGCTCGCCAGGTCTTGTGCTGTATTTCTCTATTTGGGCAAGCTTGGTTCTACCGGCACACTACCTTTTAACCTTTTTCTTTTCTCGCGAGCCTGCCTCGCCTGCCTCCTGGCCCATCACATCGCCGCCCCGTTGCGAGGTGCAGGTGCTGGACTGCAGGACTACTGACCATCATCCGTCATTCAGAGTCATTGGCGCCGCAAGTAAGCCAGGGTCAACCAGTGAAGCTTGCCAGGTCTGGCGCCTTGTCTAGCGGGCTGGTTAGCTATGTTGGCTGCAGCGATCGGCTTTCGTATTGGCTTGTTCACAATGTGACCCGACAAGACAGTCAAAAGATAGCTTGCCTTGCACAAGTACTCCCAGCAAACACCGAAGCCAGCCAAGAACAGCAGAAAAAGAAGAAGAAAAGCCGCCCATGTCAAGCCCCGCCCTCAGCAGCACGCACCTGGGCATGTCCCCTCCAGATGTGCTACTTGCTGGGGGATCAAAATATGGAGAAGAAAGCTGAAGCTGAAAGGCAGATACGAAAAAGCAAAGAAAGAAAACAACGGAGAGCGGGGACTCGGGCGAGTCGGGCAAGGCCAAGCACAGGTTGAGCTTTTCTTGAACTGTGTGATGAGAATTCACCCATGGCCTCGAGGCTCCCACAGAGCCGTAGAGTTCGAGAGCAATTCACGCAAGTTGATCCGGGGGGGGGGGGGGGGTATAACGGAGCTTGAGTCCAGGGCCCCGACGATTGACACATTTGCCAGTTACCAGTACGACGGTGGATGCCGGATGTCCAAGATGCCATTATACCTCGTGCACTCGCGCCCACCTACGCAGAAAGAGTGCCGAATGGAAGTGCTTTGGTGCCTTTGTGCCTTTGTAGCTCCGATTCAACCAACAGTGTCACTTTGCTCTGTTTCCCCTGTGTTGGACCCCTTGCATTGATGTGCGTGCGTGTCCTAGCCTCCCCAAAGCACCTTGTTTGTGTCTTGCAGGTCTGGTCGTCTTCCCCATGTCTTGATGGGCGACGGACATGGCAAGGAACGCGACTTCATCAAGAGTACGAACGTACATACGAATACGTGCAGGTGTGGATGCCTCGAAATCCTTTGAGACGTGAGCTCCCTTTGGCTGTCTCTCTCCTCCCCGTCTCGGTTAGACAAGCTCACAAAATAAACATCTCGACCTTCAGCCTTCAGCTCTCGCGGCTAGCTCTCAATACCTTTCTCCTTTGATGTCTCGGTGTGCATAAATAGTCATCTCTGTTTCTGATTCATCCGTCTCGGCGTCTTGATTCCAAGGAAACTGTCATTATCCTTTTTGCTCGTTCCGATCGGTGGTCACTCTTCATTCCAAGCCTTTTACTTCTCGGGTAGATAGATGATCGTTCACGCTCTTCTGTTCATTCTACTCGCTAAAAAAAGACGCCGCCTCTTGTCTTCACCGACAATTCAATGTTGTCCGTCGGTTTGACGACGACGCCGTCGTCGTCCGAGAGACGAAGGATGAGAAAGGCGAGTGACATTCAGATGACGGGTGACGAGGCTTGGCCGAGAAAGATACAACGAGAAATCAACCGAAAACGAGGCCCAGAGAAGGTTCGAGGCAGAGCAAAAGCCCAAAAAGCAAGGCAAAGTTCCCAAAAGAGCGAATGCACCAAGAAGCGCGCAGCCAACCACATCGCCAGAAAGGTGGTGTGAACGACGGTGTAAGAGACTGTAAGAAGGCAGGGCTCAGTCTGTACCCGACACTAAGAACACTAACACGACAAACAGCACTTCTCAAGAAACTAAAAAGGGCTCACCTGATCATCTGACCCCTCGATGTGGACGAGAAGCGATCTCTGCCGTGACGAGCGTGGGGCCCCTTGCTCCATCGTGTTGCCCTGGACCTTGATTTGGGGACATTGGGCACTCACATCACTTGAAGAATTCAAGGCATCCAAGGAGACATCATCAAAAAAGTCGTCGAAAAGAGCATCTCATTCGATATTGTTGTCCCATTTCCCATCTGGCGGTGACCTAGCTTCACCATTAGCTGTTGTGCTAGTCAGTGTTAGCCATGATTAGTTCCCGTTGGGGTCGTCGTCTTTTACTCGTATTTTCGGAACTTGGACTTTACACTTCACCTCTCATCTCACGGCGCAATACGAACTGCCTGAGCCATTCTTACCGAATGGCATGGTGATTCCGGACATCTCCTCATCATCGTCGTCTTCTGAGCCTCCCACTCTCCCACTTTGGGCCTTCTTGGGAACATCATTCACACCCACTTGGACATTAGCTCGACAGCCCAGCACCCTCTTGCTATGCAGCTTGTCTCGTTTGTCGGCGTTTGGGTCTCTCTGCTCGCTCCGTCCCTCGATTTCCTCTTTCGATATTTCCTACTTTTCTTTTAGCCTTGAAGAAATGCCAGCAAAAGGGAGTAATTGGCACACGACGCAAGGGACTTTGACGGTCAATAAATATACTCAATAGCCGTCGGCCGTCGGCCGACAAGCACCACAACCACAGGATCTTTGCCTGCCGCCTTGTCCCAAAGTCCAACTGTCCAACCCGACCGCCGCACGACCCCTGCAAGCAAAAGGTTCTGGGCGATCGTCTCCCTTTGCTAGTGCCAATCCTTCCACAGCTCTCTTTGCCCACGGCTTGTTTCTTTTTTGTGCTCGTTTTGCTGTCTTTACTGGCTCCGACATGCTGCCTCGCTGCATTTCCCCCTGCTTCCTCAATGTACGGAGTAGTACGGAGTACGTTCGTACTACTGGCTCGTAGGATTTTGAGTCCTTGCTGCGGTAGCTGACGCACAGTACTTTTATTTTACATTACTCCGAAGGAAGCTAGGACCTACTTGTGCTTCAATAGACGGTCCAGACGAGACAAGAGCAAAGACAAGAATGGCATGGACATGGACTCACAGGCACGAGAGAAGGAAGAGAAAAGCATGGACACTAAGCCAAGAGTTGCCAAATAAAGCGGACAAGCCTGTGATGAGATTTATTTATGGGAGTTTTGAAAGCTGAGGAACAGCAGGAGCTATGACGAAAGAAGAAGAGCAAATCAAAGGGGCTATTAGCCAAAATGGAAAACGACCGACAGCCGGGTTCCTGGGCCTCCGTACATGGGTAGACAAAGAAAAAGAAAAAAAGGGTGGTTCTTGTCAAAAAGTTGACAAATAAACGGCAATGCTTGTGATGGCAGTTGAGCTGCTGTTTGTGAGAATCATCTCTGCCCAGCTTTTCAAGGTCCCTGATAGACAGGGTAAAGGAGAAATAAAGGCAAGACATGATATGGAGTTAATGTGAAAATGGGCGGCTGTCATTCAACGCCTGGCCGTTATTCTACTCTATCCACCTTGTCTTCTTTCCTTTTTTTCTGTTTTTCTTGCTCTTTTCCGCCAGCACGACGTATGGGAAAAACAAATATCCTCCAACGTTGAGCTGTCTCACACTGTCGGAAAATAAAACGCAAAAGTGAAAAAGGTGGTAAAGAATGGCGGAACAAGAAATGGTGCACAGCGGAACGTATCCGAGTGTAATTCACCGAAAAAAGAAACTTCTGCCAGAGAGAGGGTCATCAGCTGCAAGACATCAACAATGGACAACAGTAGATGAAAGGGGGCTGAATGCTAAATGGCAATCAACAGCCAATGACCGACAAATCTCGATCTGTTGACAAGTGTGCCTCTACTCCGTATTTGTCTTGTCTTGTCTGATGCGTTGGTGATTCAGTAGTATTGCATTCCAGGGACATGATTGTCGGTCGTTGGCTGTTAGTTGTCGTTTGTCGTTTGACACTATAAGTTTCTTTTTCTCTCTTTTTTTTTCCTGCTTTTTTTTTGTCTCTCCAGCTGGTGCCGTATATGCGAAATAAAGGGGTGATTGCAAGTGGGTGGGAAGCAATCCCAAAAGAGGCTGAACGGGCTGGGCTGAAAAGAGACGCGAGGGTTGTATGTTGTCTGATAGAAGCTGTAAGGGTGGCCTGAGGGTGGTCTGAAGGACGGCTGGGAAAATATCGTCACCAGCTCGTATACGGGCGGCCATGACACCAGGTCTGAGTAATGGACATGCACAACGATGCACATTGGTGCGTCTCTCTGTGCCCTCTCGGTATTCCAAATCGACGAAAGGTACCATAACATCACATCAAGATGAATGCATGATGGATACGATTGAAAAAAATAATAATAATAAAAAATCATGTTCTGCATGTCGCAGACACTGTATGCCTATGAAGCATGAAGCATGGGAAACGCCCTGGTTCTCGATGTGCATCCCCGTGCTTGCTTCCCAAGAAAACAAAAGAACCAGAAAACCAATAAATGTAAGACATGCATTCAGCCCTCGCCGGCCACCCCCTTTTCCAGGAGTATGTTCTTTTCCCAATCCTCCTTCCAAGTGACAAATGAAACCGAAATGAAAGTAACCAAAAAAAGTATGTACATCGTAGATCAGATAAACAATGACAAAAATGAAAAACAAATGAAAGAACGAGAGCTGCCGAGGCTTCCCCATCACGCGTCCTCCGGGCTGCCCGGCTCCGGCTGATCGCGCGGTGGCCGTTCATGCGGGCTCCAGCCCTTGAACCGGACTTCGGTCTTCTTGCTGTCACTGTTGCTGCTGCTATTACTGCTGCTGATGCCGCCAAATAGGCTGTCCTTCTTACCGCCGGAAGATCCATGACCCGTCGTTGACAGCTCGTACCGTCCGCCCAGCACCAGATCCTTGGCCACCAGCTCGCGCGTACGGCCGAGACTCTCAATGTCGGCAATGCGCTGCACCGTTGCGTCCAGGTGCTCCCGGAAGCCAGGTGCGCCACAGATCTGCCGCAGCGCCTCCTGCATCGGTACCGATGACGCACGCACCTGTGCATTGCTGGCAATCGTAAACAGGTTGCGCCGGTCCATCTCGCGCACAAAGTCGGCGCGCGTCATGATCTGCTGTGCTTCGTGCAGAGCAACCGACGGCAGTAGAGTCCGCTCAGTGGCCTTGTCCGTCTTCGCCGTCACGCCCATGGCACCGGAAGCTCCCGATTTGGCCACAGCAGCAGCCACAGCCGTGCCCGAGTTCGGGTCCTCCTCTTCGTCGCTACCTTTGAAGGTGCCGTTTGCCTTTGCGGCATCCTCAGCCTCTGCATCGACGAGAGCTTGAGCCAGCACCATGGCGGCCGCTGCCCACTTCTGCTGGTCCATGACGTCGTCGTCCATGTCTGCGCCGAGCACCCAGCACTGGTTCAGGAACCACGTCTTTTCGGCTTCGGTAATCTTACGGCACGTCGCCAGCATGTCGTTGCTGCGGGCCACACGGTTCAAAAACGTCAGGCGGCCGCCCACATGGTCGTACACCTCAGCGGCAGTCTCGTTGCTGACCCGCTCACCGAAATACCGCAACCGGAACCGCTGCAGCGTCACCATCGCCGGATGCCGCGCCAGATCCTGGATACTATGCACCTCCATCCGTGCCGCCAGCTGCTTGAGGCGCTCGTACACCCAGTAGTCGTCGCTGTTGAACACCATCGTCACCAAACCAGCGGCGGCCCATTGCTCAGCCCTTTGTTGGAGCAGCTCAATGAGGTCGCGTCCGTCGTCGTCGTCGCGGATCAGATGCATCTGGTTGACAATCACCACCAGCGGGCGGTGCGTCACACCGCGCTTTGTCGCATTGCGCCGCCGCAGGGCTACCTTCTCGAGCTTGTTGAGTGCCCGCTCGATATCCAGGAGTGCCGTGCTTTCGCGCGGGCCGCGCTCACTAAAATAGCCGCCAATGTAGTCCTCGTTGAACTCGTAGTTTAACGCTTTGCCCAGCCGGATCCGGAAGATCTCCAGGTCGGCGTGTGCGTCAAACATGGCTACGCCTTCGGCGTCATTTTGTGCCATCGCCTCCAGCTGCATACTGCTCTTGCCCGTGCCCTTTTCGCCAATAAACAAGTGGTAGTGCCCAATCTCGCGGCCGCCCACAATGTCATTGACCTCCTTCTGCTCGGGCCGCTCGATCCAGTAGTTGCCCCGCCCATCGTCGCCGTCACCATCCTCGTCTGCCTCGCTGCCCTCGCTCTCGTCCGTCGGATGGATGACCCCGCCGTGGCCGCCCGCCAGGTGTTGCGGCACGCCGCGGCCCATGGCCGCAAGCTCGAGGACAGGGTCGCCCGGCTCAAATGCCAGAACCATCTTGCGAAGCACGAGATGCTTATAGTAGCGGTGGTAGCCGTAGCCCGCCGCGCCAAATCCGAGGGCGAGCATCAGAATGGACGCCAGGGATGTGGCGGCCGACTCGAGCATCTTGGCACCCAGAGAGGCGTCGCCGCCACCATTGCCGTTGTTACCAGCGCTGCTGGAGCTCGATGAGGTCTGCTGGCTCTTGGCCTCGTTTGCTGGTGGTGGGTCCCTCGGGGTTGGCTCTGAAGAGTAGTGTCGCCGTGGCCGATGCGGCTGCAGTCTCTGATGCCGTGTGTCGCGCAGAGAACACGCGTCTGAGACACGTCTGCTTGCCGTTGACAATGCCCGCCGGCCGCAATCCGTTCTGCTGGCCGGAAACGCGCCATGTCGCGTCACAATGTCCGAAGCTTGCCTTGGGCTGCATCTTGCGGCCAGCGTCGTCCGGGCCTGTGCCGGCCACGCCTGGAGGAGCGGAGCTCTCATGGTCAAAGAATAAGCTCCACAATAGCTATGCCGAGCTGCCAGTTGGCTTTCTGGACTGGCTGTCGTCGTCAAAGGTCGTCTTTTCTGCGTTGGCGTGACGCTTCTGCTACAACGATGCCATGCTCTTAAGCGGGGCTTTTCGTCGCGCGCAATGTCGAGAATGCGACGGCTGTTGACGAGGATGTCCGTAGGATGCGAAGAATAAGAAAGAAAGAGAACAGAATTCTCGGGGTGCTGCCGAGAGAAAAGGAGAAGTCAAACTCAGCCAAGAGCTCGAAATTAGGAGAATGGAAAATTGCCCTGGTTGCCTCAATTTATTTTGAACGTAACTCCTTGGCATACGGAGTACAGACCACAAAGCTGGGAAGGTGCTGCCAAGGCCGCTTTAAAATATCAGAAACAAGGGAAGGAAGCTGAATTCGCGAAGCTTGCTGGTACAAATGGCAGGCGCAGCTGCGCCCTGGTGGAGCTTGTAAGTGGGAGTTCCCCACACGTGACGTATTACTTTGCACTTGCTCGCGCCAGTTGACGCCTAGAACGAGTTCTCCATCTTGGCAGGCACAGAGAGCTCTTACAGCTGTTGGCAGCTGTAATTGGCACTAATACAGTGCCAGACGACTTACACCGGTCGCTCCTTCCGTTTCTGACGACGAGGCCTGTTCGACATCATGGGATCAAACTTGACCGTGGCCCTTGGAGGGGTTCCTTCCTTATTTGGCAGTTTCTGTAATTATTGTAGTTTTTTGAGACGACTCGTACCTTCCCGAGCTTCCTTTCCATTAAACTCGCCCCTCATTGCCCCTCTTCTCCCGCAGCCCTACTTGCCTTCGTTGTCCTGACATCTATCTTTTTCGAAATATCGCCAACATCGTCGCCATTTTTGACAGCCAAAATTATCACGACTTTACACACCAACACACTCGCTTCCAAACTAGCTCATGCTTCTCTTCTATCAAGCTATTTCCCTCTCAACTTAGGGCTTTTACATACAGCAGCATTTTGACCTCGCCACTGCGCTTCTAGGGGACCAGAGACATCCTTTTGGTATGACCGGCTGATAAAAATGACCTCTATATTTGGGCCAGCTCCAGGTACGTGTCAAATCTATATCATCTACATTATCTACATCAAAACTACTACTCTTTTTGCCTGCAGGAGTTCTTGCTGACTGTATCTACCTCAGCCCGGCTGCCTTCACCAGCTTCGCTGCTTCTTGAGGCTTGGACCAGCAGTGCCGAGACCAAAAAGCTTGTTGATGAGCTTCTGAGTCGCGATGGTCTCGATAACAACAGTACCAGCGACGCCCCTCTCCTGTCCGATGCCAGAGATGATCAGAGAGATGTGCTTCGGGCGCGCTTTGCAGCTTTTGACCGCAATATGTCTGTCTTGAGCACGGTTGTGACAGCCATCAAGGCACTCAAAAAGACATCGATGCATCTCAGCGTGCTCGCAAGCAGCCCAGGCAGCATGCAAGAGCTCAAAGTACCCAAGCGAGACAGCGTCTGCGAAGAAAAGTACCATCTGCTTACGACTGTCTTTTTCGTCGACGAGGATGAAGTGGCGTGGGACAAGCACGATCTTGTCAACGGCATCGATACTTTGACAGGCATTGAGTACCGCCGTCGCCAAGATCTCGAGAGCATTGCCGAGAAGCTGGGGATCCGCAGTCCTGGCCAGCTTGCTATCGCCCGTCACCGCATGGATCCATCACTCGACATTTTGGAGCTTCTTATCGCGCAAAACACACAGGCGGAGTATCTCTTCCGCACCATCTTTCTCGGAACACGCATTTGTGTAAGTTTACAAGAGACATCTTGTTTGAGTCAAAGACACATATCTAACCAAAATGTACACACAGACCATCTGTCATCACCTCAATGAAAAGACCAACATCAATTTTGTTGTTCAGCTTCTCAATGCGCTTTTCCCGCCATATCTTGCGACATACCCCGTCCCCTGTATTGACGTTCAAGAAGTCAGAGTCGTGCGCGAAAAGATCTATCTTGCCCTCATGGACACGGACATCCAGTTCGAAGGTGATGATGGGGGCATCGAGGCAGCCACGCTACAAAAGGACCTTCTCACTCAGATTGGCATCGACAGCTGGCGCACCGAGATCTACCCTGCACTAAATGAATACTTTGTCCGCGTGGAGTCCGTCAAGAAGGCATATGACGAGCTGCACAATACACAGGATGTCTATTTAGACTGTATTAGCGGCGATACCTTTACTGATGAAGAGGCGCACCGTGCCAGCTTGGACGTTCCTGCGGTCAAAGTGCGCGGGCCAGACGAGCGACCGGACTCCACCGCAAGTTCGCAACACGGGCCCATCAAGTCTATTCTCAAAAACTCCTTCTCTTCCATGTCTGTGCAGAGCGTCTCGACCTACGCTTCGTCGTACGGATCTGGCTCAGAGCTCATACTGCACCCACTGGCTCGAGAAATGAGCGGTGGCGACGAACAGGAGCTACTTCGGAAGGGCCTGGCCCTTCCTTCGCGCGATCCTCGCGGCTCTCGCAGCAACCCGACATCCTTTGACAGCTCCATTGCCTCGCCGCGTGCCTTGGCCAATTTAAGAGCCCAACTCAACTTGGCCGATGAGCTACGAATGGCGTCACCCACGCCTGGCACGAGTTCCGTGTCGCCATCGATCATATCTGAGTGTGTCGGGAAACCGTTTCCAACGGCTGTCAACGAAGACGACGATGTATTTGCCACAACTGCCGAAAAGAAAGAGAAAGAAAAGGAAAATGACCAGGCTACCGGCCTTGGTCTACAGAGCCAGGAGAAGGACTGCGCCAATGATCAGAATGGCGAGCATCAAGAGGCGACAGAGTTTCCTTCGCTCCCCACCCTAAAAGCCACAAAGTCGGCCGTGACTTTGAGAAACGAGCGTCCAGCCACAGCACAAGCACGCACGCACTCGGAGCGCACGTTCAAGCTACTGAAATCGAGCTGGAAATCCACCGAGAGCCTATTTACAAAGTTCAAGGCGCACGAGCAAGATGCAAATGGTGCCCCCGTTGTGCCAGACCTACCAACGGATGATGCGCGCCCTAGCTCACAACGGCGCCCATCCAAGTCAGTGCGTTTCTCAGATGAGCGAGCAAGGCCCGAGGACATTGAGGCCGAATCTATGCCACCAAGTCGGCTTTATATGCACAGGCACAACTCGAATGCCAGCGAGATTTCCGTTAGAGATCGGCGCCCCTCGGATCCCTGGCAATACGCGCGGGACTACTTGCTGGAGAAGTTCAAGGCAGGCCAGGAGGGCCGTGAGTGCACTCTTGCCTCACCGTCCCCCGAATGGTTCCACGATATGGACAGCGGTGCTCCAAGCCGCCGGTCCGTCTTCTCGCCGCGCTTTGGACGCGATGCGGTCAACAGAATTGTCTCAGGGAGCAGTCGCACTCCATCGCTCTTTCGTACTGTTTCTGGAGAAAGTAACTTCTCGGTGCAAACTACAGCTTCGGACGCTCCAAGCTCCATCGGCGGACTTGACAGCATTCTCCTCGACGGCATGAACGGGCGAAATCAAGTATCAGTCGGAGCTTAGTCGGCATCTGAGACTATCAACGAAGACGCTCTTCAACCACCCACGCAGCCTCACAACATCGACGGCACAGTGACAGAGCAGAAATACCCGCGAACACTTCTTCGGAAGAGAAGCATCCATCCAGTGAGAGGGGAGTCCTCTTTTGTGTCAGTAAAGGACGACGACACCAAAACCACGACCAAAACCGACGTGCTTTCGCCGCCGGTCCCGGGGGAGCGCAAATCGACCATGGCTTCGCCACAGGTCGGAAAACTGACCTTTGAGATGGCCCGGTCGGAATCGCGCAAAAATCTTGATCTCAACGTCAGACTCTTCCAGTGCCAGTCGCTGCTTGTTGCAGCTCATAAGCAGATTGAGAGCGACAAGCAGCAGCAGCAGCAACAAAGACTACTTCGCGATGTTGCCCCGTTCTTGGGCGAGGACATCACCAACCGCTTCTCATTGCCAAAAGACGAAAACCGTTCTGTTCTTGCTAGAGTAGAGAACCAGGACTATTTTGGCGTGGCGGTCTCGCAGCCCACCAACAATCAAAGGGAGGTCGTCCTGACGGACACTCTCGGCCTACTCGCCCCGGTTGTCCCGGATGCTCCTGCTGCGCTCATCGCTCCAGTCACCCGGAGCAGTACCCAAGACAGTTGTGGTAGCAAAGGCAGCTCATTCAGTGCAAGCAACTCTCTCAGCAAGATCGGAGGCAGCCTGGGAGGAGGAATGCAGATGCTCAGCTTGTTTCCCACCCCTCGACGGGGCTCAAAGCGAGGGCACATCCGCTCTATCACGCAATCCAGCAAGGACTTTGAGGACATTGCCGAGACTTCCACGGTAGGATTTAGCTTCCGCTTGGGCTTCCGCAACAGAGAATCATCCTCGACCAGTCACCCAGAATCACGTCCTCAGACATCGTCTAGCTCAAGAAACAAGGACAAGGCGAGCGCGACTACAAGTATGGACAGCGGCTCGGCCCGTCATGCGAGAACCCGCAGCAACAGCAGCAGTGCTGGGGGCGCTTGTGCCACCATGGCTGATTTCGATCTTCCGCGCGTGCCTCGTGATATGGAGGGCAGCTTCATGCTCATGCCCGAAGAGTCCAAAGAGAACCGTGAGAAGCGTGATGCATGGTTCCGTGAGCAGGCCGAACTGGAGCTACGTGCCCGCAATGAGAAGCATCGCCGTGATACTGAGCGTGAGGCCGCACGCCAGATGGCTCAACGAGAGCGCGACATGCTGAATGACATTGTGACCGATGTGCGTCGAGAGTCACAGAAGAGGGCCACGTCCATGAGCAGCAAAAAGAGAAAGCAGTCCAGCGGCTCGGTCAGCACGATCTCTGGTGCTGCTGAGAAGGAGGTTGTCCTGCCCGACAAGTCACCCCCGCCCCCATCGACCCTGTCCAAGGCGTGGTCGACACTCAAGAAGGGCACCGGTCGCATCCTTCTTACTCGCAAGTCAACCTATGATCTACGTGACATGGCAGAGAAGATGGCACCTCCCGCACCAGCCTTGACAGAGAGAGGCGACAGCAACAACACCCTCTTGAGCGTGGACGAGGACTCGGACGAGAGTATTGTGCAAGACAAGGCCGCCGAACCCGAGACTCGGTCGCAGGGGTCCGCGAAGTCCAACAATGTACAAGGGCAAGTGCATACACTCAAGGCACTGGCTACCCCTCCACTGCATCAACGGCGACCCTCGAAACCACCGCCACTGCCTCTGCAGATGCACCTTCTAAGCACTAACCACCCCGACAGATCAGCCAGTCCTGTTATGCAGTTTCCCATCTGCCGCCAGCTCGGTCCCGTGTCGCCGCCGCCCCAGTCGCCGCTCCCTCCGCTCCCACCGCCCAACTCACCACTGCCACCACTTCCAATGCCGCGTGCGATCAGTTGTAGCCCTGAGGTAGACTACAATGCCGAGGACGAAGACTATGGATCTGAAGATGGAGACGAACAGCATGGCGAGCTTTTGGTTTCAGACGACGGCCGGGCGAGCTCGGAAATCTTTGAGGAGTTCTTTAAAGAAGCATGCCGCCCTCACACACCGCCCAACGATGTGAAGCACAAGTACTCTGGTGATCCCATTGCGTCGTCGCCCGAGTCCAATGTGGCTCATGGAGTCTGTCGTGGCCGTGATGGTGGCCTCATGCAGGGGTTGGAGGTTCTGGAGAAACAGCTGGACAAGAAACAGTCGGTTAAGCATCAACTGGTCGAGAGCCAGCCGGCTAAGAGCCAGCCGGTTAAGAATCAGCTGCTTGAAAGCCCTCTTCTTGGCAGATTTGGCAACAAGTGGTACTAGGGGACCACTTCGCCCGTTACCAAAGATGAGGGGCCAGTCGAGAAGGAGACACGGGAAGATACCCAGGATGAGGGCGGTGCCGAGGAGGTTGCAGTGGTTGCTAAGGAGAAGGGGAAAGGATTGTGAGGTGGCTTACTAGCATTAATGGGTGGGGGAAGTTTTTGGCATGGCCTTGGGGGAATATGATGGAGGAAAGTGGCTTGGGATGATTTAATGCGGGATGAGTGAAGCTTTGAATGACGTTTGGAGTGAAGGGAAAGAGCTCTTACGAAGAAGCTACGTGCGGTGGCATTGAGCTACATAATGACACGAATTCATATGAGGGGAGGTTTTAAGCACAGCAGATAGTCACACGACGTCTAAAACTGAAGCCGTCTCTCTGCCACCGTGAATAATTTTGTTGTCTTCCTTGCCGTGAGTGAGCTTCTTGGTGTAAGTTTTGTGTAAGTGAAATAAAAGTGGAGACCTCTTTGCAGCTTGCAGATTAGTCCCACTTGATCTGGTCGCAAAAGCTCGCCCCACTTTGGCTGCTGCTCGGATTTAGTCTGTTATTTTTTCACGGTTAATACTCCATTAAATATTCTCTTGGTCGCGAATTGGCTTTTGTACATTTTCACGATACCTCCCCCAATCCCCTTCCCGCGTAACGACGACGACGTCTCCCTGACACACGACGCGACACACCCGCCAGGAGAGGACAACGTCGCCAACGCGAGATCGACGATACCTTTTCTTTCCACGTTTCTTGGGCGGGAGATAAGGCGAGGCAGGACTCGCGACCCAAGACCAGTCGCGCCTTCCCCGTTTATGGGCGCGAACGAGAGCATTTTGGATACAAGCAAGAACACGAACAACAGCAACAACGACAGAGCGAGAAACCGCGACCGACACGATCGACGTGCAGCGCACTTTCCGTCCGAACATCGAGTTTCGACAAACGATTCAGGGGGTGGCGATCCGCTACGTCACGAACCAACGGACACAACTTCCACCAACACTTGCACCTACACATCTGCACAAATGGCCAAACCGACACGACGCGCGTCCACGCCGCCGTCCGACTCGGGCTCAGACTCGGAAATCGCCGCATCCAACATCAAGACAGAACCCGATGAGGAAGAAGCCGCTCGCTCGCAGAGTTTTGGCATGTCCAGTCGCGCTATCTCTAGCACCGATAACGACGAATCAGAAGAGGACGAAGATGATGAGGATGAGGATGAGGATGAGGACGATGACGAGGAAAATAGTGACGAAGATAACGCACCCGCCCCAAAGAGAGTGCCGTACAAGAGCGCGCCTGCACAACAAAGAACGCCATTCAAGAGTGCCCCACCAAAGCCAGCAGCACCGGCCACGAAAGCTAGCACAAGCAGCTCCTCTTCGTCTTCCTCCGATGACGACCCGGGCTCCAGCAGCGACAGCGATAGCGACGACGAGGACGACAGGAATGCCTCGGAAAAGCCGACCGCCTCCAAGAAGTTGGGCAAGGCTGCCGTGAAGACGAACGACTCCGACTCCGACTCCGACTCTAGCGACTCCGAATCCGACAGTGCCAGCAGCTCCGATAGCGACTCCAATTCCGACTCTAATGAAGCCGAAAACGAGGACGCCGAGGCCAGAAATGTCAAGACTGAGGAGCCTGTGGAGCCCAGTGTCTCGGAAGAAGCAGACGACACGGTGGTGACGGCCCCCGAGAAGGCCGATGACAGCGGTGACGCGGTCGACAGCTCAGACGACGATATGGAGGACATTCCCAACACACTCCCACCAGGCACACTTCCGGATGTCAAAGCCGATGCGGATTCGGACGCCGATATGGTCGACGCGCCCGCAGAATCCTCCGCAGAACTGTCGCCAGACTCTGAGCAACCAGAGCTGCCGCAACAGCCAATCGTCGTACAACCTGCTGCTGCTTCCCCTGCACCAGGAGAGGCCGAACAAGCACCAGCACCAAGTCGCGCCTCGCGACAACGGTCAAAACGGCAGGTCGCGAAGAAGCCTTTCGTTTCAAGCCAAGAACCGTCTGCAGAAGCAGAAGTAGCACCACCTGCAAGCGGCGATGAAGCAGCGACCAGCGGTGAAGCATCTGCCGCACCTGAGGAGGTGCCAGGCACCCAAGGAGTCACAGGGACGCCAGACGAGGCACCAGCCACCAAGTCTCCACGGAAACGGAAGCGTGTCGCAGTCGATGTACCGGAAGAAGCAGCTGCCGAAGATCCGGAAACACCTGCTCCGAAGAGCGCAAAGAAGCGAGCAGCAGTGCGGACGCCTGCCTCACGATTGTCGGTTCCCACCTCTGCTGGCGGTGGGAGCTCTAGCAAGAAGGGTCCTCAGGGTAACTTTGAGCCCCGGGAAGTCGCCCAGCTCGAAGCCGCCGCTGCCAGGTACATGGAGGAAAACCCAATGTCACAGACCGACTTCAACGAAATGGTCCACGACAATGCGCAAAAGCACACGGCTTTTTGGGACTTTATGTCGGCAGACTTTCACAACAAGAAGCGCATGCAAATCATTCTCCGGTGCCGGCGCATCTGGCACAACTACAAGCAGCGCTACCACTGGACAGAGGAAGAAGATGCCGAGCTGGCAGAGCTTGTGGGCAAGCATGGCAACAAGTGGCTGATTATCGGTGCCGCCATGGACCGGTCGAGCGAAGACGTGCGCAAGCGCTGGGACGAGCGTGTCGAATGCGGCGACAAGGCGATCATGTCATACTGGCGGTTTGACGAGGAAAACCGGCTGGGCCAGGTTGTCGGCCAGGTGTTGCGCGAGGTGCAAGGCTCACGCAACCAAGACCTATCAACACTCCAACCGTCAGCAGTGCGCGATATTCCCTGGCACATTGTGAGCGAGCGCATGGACCACACACGCACGGCACGGCAGTGCCGTACCAAGTGGCGGCTGATCCGCGGGGCCTACCACTTCAACGAAGATGGCGACTTTGTAGGGCCGCCGAGACCAGACGAACTTTCCAACAGTCAGATCAAGGCCGAGCGGGCGTTTGCCGGTTTGACGACTCCAGCGAAGAGGTCAAGATCCAAGAAGACAACCAACGGCGACGGCGACAACAACGACACGCCTGCAAGTTCAAGAGTCAGCCTCTCTCTGCTCGGCATCACGCCCGAGGAGGATGGTCGCGTGGTGCCTGAGACGAAGCGTCCCATCAACGACCGGACACGGAAGCAGATCAAGTCCATGACGAGCGAGGAGAAGCACCATCTGATCCAAGAAATCCGCAAATCAAACGTTGGCCGTGAAGACAAGATTCCATGGTACAGGGTCGGCAATGAAGCTTTCCGCAAAAAGTACAATCGCGCAGCGCGTGAGCTGATCTGGAGCCGCTTAAAGCGGAGTGTTCCCGACTACAACCGCAAGTCAATCCGCAAGATCTGCGACTATTTGATCAAGGAGTTTGAAGCCAACGCCGCGGTGGGCCAGGCCTGGGACATGGACTTTGATGACCCGGAAAACTACATTGCTACTGAAGCGTCCGCAGCAGCAACCGACGAGGAGGCAGCTGCCGTGGGAAGCGACTCGTCCGCAATGCCCTCCTCGGGCGCGATCGTCCAGGCCATGGCCGCTGCCAAAAGCAGAAAGCCGTTAGTGACATATGGCAAGCGTGGCACGCGAGCAGGTGCCTTCGCCAACGGAAAGGTGCCCAAGAGCAGCGAGTTTGTCGCCGAGTCGGACAGCGACGAAGCCGGCGGCAATGGTGAGCCGGCTGAGGCAGAGGCCGCCCAGCCTTCCAAGCAGCCGCGTGCACGCAAAGGAAGAGCCACCAGGGTGAACGGCAATGCTGAGAAGCACGTTTCCGAATCCGAAAATGAGGATGCTTTGGCCGACCAGACAAACGGAACCGACAAGAGACGCGCTGCACGCCTGGCGAACGCCGCTGCTACGAGAGCCAAAAAGGCCAAGGCACTCGCTGACGTGTACGCGGACATCGAGGGCGCCAGCGAACCCTCCAACTCACAACCGAACACACAATCACAGGAAGACATCGAGGACGCCGACGAAGACGAAGACGATACCGGACGGCGTGCTCGTGCAGCTAGTGTCGACCTTAGCATGGGCGAGAGGCTGTCCGAGAACGAGGCTCCAGAGGAAGGAGCGGGCGGTGGCGAGATGCCGCTGTCCCTATCGCCCGGCCTGGCGCGTCACAAGCCGACTGCACGCAGCCGCCCACTCAACGTGTCGAAGCAGCGCCGTGGCGATGGGCCTGAGACTAACGGTACCGAACAGGCTAGCCGCTTCCTCCCTCCGAGTGATGGGGGCTCTGCCTCAACATCTGCCAAGCTCACTCCACAGCGGCCTGGTGAAGTCCGCCGCACCAAGAAGCGCTCACTAAACTCAGCACAATGGCGTGCCGATCCCGGTAGCGGTGATGAAGGGGATGACGGAACCAATATTGCCGACGACATTGAAGAGGTTGGCGACAACGACCGGCCACGGCCTGCCGCCGCCAGTGAAAGCCTTACCTCGAGAGCCGCGCGGGCGGCAATGGCTTTCTTCCCGCAGAAACGGGCGCGGAAGGAATAATTGGATGCTGGCGAAGCATGGTGAAGCGCGGTGAAGCGCCAAGTATTGTAGGGAATGATTTTGGCCAGTTGTCTTTGTTTCCTTTGTGGTGTATTTTTTCTGTATTTTTAGTCTTTTTGACGCAGCCATATTTCTTGGTCTCATGGGTTGTTCTGTTCTTTATTTTTGTTAAGCATGCCTGTACAAAAGCCATTGGAATTCTATCCTTCTTTTCTTCTTATTTGCGCCACTATCCTGACTTGATATGAGATCTGATGCAGGCTCAAGATCTAGACCGTCTTGTCGCTTTGCCATCTCACTACTCCGTTTCTTCATCAGGGCTGGAGTAAGAAGACTCCACTACGGCGGCAGAATCCGAAGGACAGAGGAGATAAAACAGGGTCGACAGGGTCTTCGACTGGTGAATGTTGGCGCGTCGATGCTCTTTTCATTTTGATGCCTGCGCGAAGCTTGGTCCTTCCTTCCCTCCTTGTCTCTGATCTGTGGTGGCGGAACCCTGCATTTTCAAGGCCGTTTGTCGTCTCATCTTGCAGCGCGTCTGAACCAGTCAGGAACGGGCAGGAACGACCAGTCCAGGGGACCCAGCAAGCTCTTGGCGAAACGGAGACCATGGCGCTTAAACCGGTTTTCAATACGAGACCCAGCAGAAAAACTTCAAAAGTAAATAAGAGAGTCCCGTAAGAGTAAAAATAAGAGATAAAGTGCGAAAGTGCCTCCGTTAGCCAGGGCGCTGATCGTCTTTGTGGATTGACGTCGATTTTATTTCATAGTCGCCCCTCCGCTCCCTCCTTGGGTGCACCTTCCTGCACCTTTCCTCCCTTTTGTTGACCGTTATTGCCTTTTTGGGCCTTCCCATGTGTCGATCGCCTTTAGCCTTGATTTTGTTCAACTCTTTTGGCCTCTTTTTCTCGTCTTGTCCGTCGCGCCTCGACCTGTCGTGCCTGCCTATCAAGTCCGTCTCCGTCTTGTACGGAGAATCCCTTTGCTTAGTTTGTGTCGTGTTTGCTGGCATATGGACAACTGTGAGAGAGAGAGCAGCGAAATAGCAGGAAGCATAAACAGGCAGGCGCGGCACCCCCTGGTCAAAACGTCCCTTCCAGATTGGGCACCTTCCTTCTCTTCAAGAGTGGGAGGCCTTGTCGTGACGTCCTCCTTCTTCGTCATTCAACCTCACTTTTCAACTTTACATCTTCTTTGCGGCTTCTGATTTACGACGAATACAACACCCAACGACGACATCCTACTGCTCCTTACTAACTAAATTACACATCTACAACACAACACAACATACGGCGATGTCGGCCAACTGCTCAGATGTGCCGTCGAGCACGCCCAGCAACTCAGGCATTGCTGGCGCTGGAGTGCGTTTGCCCTCGCCCCAAACGATGCTTTCAACAACTTGCTCGCGTTCGCTGCTGACGATATAGGTTCTCCTCTCTTTCATCATCACAGCTGCTGTCGCTTTGACCATCAGTGCCGCTCTCGTCTTTTCAGATACCTGGGGCCGGGCCGCCCAGCAGCGCAAGGCCAGCGGCGGCTTGTCGACTTCGATCTCGTCTTTCGCCATCATCGGACGCAAACTGCTCAACAGCTACTCTGATCAGCAGATTGTGACGGGTATCGGCATCCAGAGTCTCGGCCTTGCCCAGATCGGCTCGCTCGTGCCCTACCATTTCTTTCTAATCTGGATGTTGGGTCTGCTGTCGACAGCTGTCCACAATGCGGCCTTGCTCGCCCTCGTCCACGATTTCCGCCGCGACTGGGTCCTGCGCTGGCTCCGCCAGGCCCTCATGTTTGTCAACCTCGCGCTCAGCTGTATCTATGGCATCTTTGTGCTGCGCGAGCTCGCCGCCGGTCTGCCGCAGACGCTGCCCATGGTGTGTGCCCTCGAGTCGGGTGTCCCCAAAAACACGACCACCACCACAGACAGCAAGGGCGACACGACGGCCGCCTGGTCGGGCAGTGCCGGCGCCTTCCAGTTCATCGCCACCGTCGCCGTCGTCGCCGGCAACTGCGTCGTTTTTATTCTGTCGACATGGTACCTCCACAGCCGCGACCAGCGCTTCTACCGCATCGTACAGATTGTCGGCCTCGCCCTCATGGCCGCCGTCGCCATCGGCGTCGCCGTCCGTATCGTGCTGCTGTCGCAAGCCTTTGGCCACCCGTCTGTCGCGCTGTCCGACAACGGCGAGACCCAATGGAGCTTCGGCCAGCTGCTGTCACTGCTGATGCTGCTGCTGCCGCTCATCTCGGTGGTTGAGATTGCGCGCGGCGAGATCAAGGTGGCGCCGCCCGTACAGGACGACGGCAGGAGCGGATCATCATCGGGCGACACGGTGCCGCTGGTCGAGCATCAACTGCCCATGGGTAAGACCGGGCACTCCTCGTTCCAGCCAACGCCCTTCATGTCACGGAGGACAAACAGTGGGAGATAATGCCGATAAGGGGCAGAGAGAGTGTTGTAAGACAGAGATGGTGAGATATGATACCTTATTTGTTTGTGATATGTTGGATATGGAAAAGGCATGGATGCCATCTTGGTTTTACTCTTTTATTTCTTAGCTTGTATTTAGAGCATCACAGCGTGTGCTCAACATAGCTAATAGCGAATGAAACGCTACACGATTTAGAGAAACATAAATAGCCCTAAAAGGCCCTTCTTTGTTGGACAAGAAGCCGAGACAATAAGACCACAAGAGACCCAGAAACAACATGACCTTGGACAGCCTAAGCGAAAAAGAAAAGAAAAAAAAGTACTTGTAAGGGAAGCACTGCCTGTAACAACGGGCGCAGGTCTGACTGATGGCCCTGCCTAAGCTCACTGCCGGACCTGGGGACGAGTGGATAGTGCGCTCGGTGCGCTGGCGGAGCCTTTGTTAGCGGCGCCAGGGTAGGCCAGGATAGGCTGCCAGCTAGGCCCAAAGCTGCTGTAGCGGGCTTGCGACGTCATGCCTTTCCTGTCGAGCCTGTGTTGGGTGCCCTTTCCTTCTTTCCCCCCTCTCTCCTGCTGCTCATCTGCTCCTGCCCTTTCACCGGCCAGTCCAGACCAGGCCCAAAGCAGCAGGACGCCACTTTCAATTCAGAGAGGAGAAAGAGCGACTGTAAAGGACTTCCTTTTTGCGCAACGGGATAGGAGAGGATCAAAGGAAAGAGCTATCGAGCAAGACTACAAAGTAGATCAGCTGCCCCTGTTTTCTGTCGCTTCCCCATCGTTGCCCAACTTCGACTCTTCTCTTTCCAATCATCGCGAACTGTCGTTCTCTTTTTTTCCCCCACGAACAGCGGCGAGCCGACAACCCGCCCGCAATCCATCCATCACGGAACTAGGTCGGGTACTTTTGTACTCGTACGGGCGCGACAAACGAGTCCACGCACCAAGCACGTGTTTGGCCATTAGCTGTGCACTCGTTCAAACGACCCTGATAGTCCACGAGCAACCAACAGATTGACCGACCTCGAGCCTCTTCATCCTCCTTTGCGCAACCACTCTTGGGCATCTCTTGCTTCGATTGCTTCTGCGCATTGAGCAATATCGAGAAGAGCTGTATTTCGAACACCCACCGAACCCTATACTTCCATCCCTCTATTCCTCCCATTTCAATCGACCAGACAACATTGGCCAAGACCAACCATGTCTGCCTCACAGCCCATCCAGGTCGCGCAGCCGACCTTTATCAACCTGCCGCAACCTCCTTCAAACCCAGACACACCGTCCGAGACACCGTACGTTGAAGTTGTGGCGGGAGAAGAGAATAACTCAAAGCCAAGGTCTAATGGCAAACTGCTGACTGTAATCTAGAGGGACGCCAACAAGCACAACGACTTCGCTATCGGCCGTGTCGACCACAGCGATCAAGGACGGCCACCGCGGCGGCCACATCCCACCGCTCCTGCTCAGCGGGGGTGCCATCCCGAGCGGCAGCGGCAGTGGCAGCGGCCAGCAGCGCTTCGGGCACCAACACAATGCTTCCACCAACAGCCTCGAGGCTGAGCGCGCCGACCGCATCTCCCGCCTCGCCGGCCTCTCCGGCATGACGACCCTGCGACCCACCTATGCGCCCAACCGAGGCAGCGTCACCAGTGGTGGCGGCACCAATAATCGATTCAGCGGCGGCGTCTCCTCGACCCAGACAACACCAACCTCTTCGGGGGCCAGCGGCGGTGGCGGTTTTATGTCCAGCGGCATGGCCGTACCCGGTCCCCTGACACCTGCCTTCTTTGACGCCCAGGGCCAGCCCGTCGCCATCACCAAGATGAGCACAGTCGGCACGGCCAGCGCGACTAACAGCATCAGCGGCCGCACACTGGGTGACGGCGATACCGTGGACGGCGGTTCCACCATGACTGAGGACGATGACATGGACGACGAATCCGATATCCGCAGCATGGGCACCAACTACAACTACAGTGGCAGCACGGGCGGTGGACCCCACGGCCCCGTTGGTGACGCCATGATGATGGATGATGACAACCTAGATGCGGCCAGTCGTTCCGCCGGTGGCTACGAGTACGACCGCATGAGCGATGACGGTACTGCCTCTCTGGTTGGATTCGGTGAGGGCGCCGGCAGCACTGTGTCGGGCCCCATCTACCACCGCCGCCCGCTGCCACCGACCACGTCGTCCGCCGGTGCAATTGCGGCCAACAATGCCATGGCATGGGCCACAACACTCGAGCGCACCAACTCGGGGCTGAGCGATGTGGCCGTTATGGGTAGTGTCACTGGGGCCAGCACCACAGGCACGCCAGCGCACACGCCAAACGCCACCCGCCGTGAGTTTGTCCGTTCCGCGCTCGAGCACTTCCGCGACACGAGCGGCGGCGGCGGCAGCAGCAGCAATTTGAGTAATAACAGCGATCCCCGTCTGGTCGACGGCATGGCCATGACGGCGGCCGACGACGACGTGTTTGTCGATACCGCGGACCGCGGGCCGGTCCCTGTCGGTGGGAGTGCAGCCAACACGGCTGGCACGAACAACACTACATCGCCACCCCCACCCCTGATGGGCTCCATCATCCGGGCGCATCCTAGTGCGATGCGCGAGACCCAGCGCCCGCGGTCGCATCAGCAGCAGCAACAGAACCAGTACTCGTATAGCCACGGCCACAGCCACAGTCTGTCGAGCGGTGCCAGCATATCCCGCGAGCACGAGGCGGCAGAGCAGCTAATGCAGAGTGCAGCACGTGGGTTTGAGGACCAGAACGGAGGCGGTGGCGGCAGTGGTGGCGGACCTCTCAGCAGCTTTGATTTTGAAGAGAGGCGGTAATGTGCAGGTGAACGATGTGTCGTTTGACTTGTGTAGTTTTCTACGATCTGCTTTTTTGTTATTGCCTTTTTTTTCTGGGATTTTGGGAATGTTTGGGCATTGGCCATCACCTTATCACCTTGGCGCTTGTTTTGGTACTTGGGAGGTTATCTCACCTTTGATCTTGTTATGCGATACCTCGATTGTTTCTCCACGAGAGGAGTTGTCTCATTTTATTTGGCACAGAACCGATTATTGTTTCTTGTTTTGTATTTTTTGGGACTGTTCTGGCTTCATCTCTAATTTTACTCGATCTTGTTTGTTTATATTATGAACAATGTCAATGATACTGATATGGTCTACGCTAACATTGCATTTTCATCCTTTACAGTTTGTTTCCAACGTCTCAAATCCTTCCTTGGTAAACACCAAACTCCGGGGTCTGTAATCCCTGCAAATATCATGTACGTCGTACTGGGTACATCGTCGTGCAATTGCAACTTTCTCGACTTGACACACATGTCAGGACCCCTGAATGTTTGGTTGTTAGGGCCGCTTTTTACATGCAGGCTGATCCCCTCGATGGTGGGAGGTGGGTAAAAAGCTTCTGTGCTCGACCTACACTGCCACAATGCGCAGGAGGGAGGCCAACACAACCCAGAAGGCGACCACAAACGACTACAGCTCTTATATAAGAGTGAAGCTCTGCAGAGATTTGTCCAGAGAGAAACAAAGAAGAAGAAAATTGCCGTCACCAAAATGTCTTTCACATACCAACCTCTGGGCACTGCTCGGAATGAGATCCGTCTGCTTCGGCTGCGGCCGTCGACGTCGTATGACGAGCCACTGCGGATCAGCCTCTTGCACGCCAGTCTCAACGATGCACCCGAGTATGAGGCTCTGTCCTATGTTTGGGGCAAGACATGGGGCGAGTATACTGTGTTGGTTGACGATGGCACGGATTCCGTTGATGTCGTCGACCTTGCCAAACTGCCAACGCTTCCCGTTACACCAAACCTCGACATGGCCTTGAGACACGTCCGCTTCCGCCGCCGAGACCGCATTCTCTGGGTAGATGCTCTGTGTATCAACCAACAGGATCCGGCCGAGCGCAGTCGGCAGGTTCAGCGGATGCGCCAGATCTACGAGTCGTGTGCTGCTGATGTGGCCTACCTGGGTCCACGCCCGTTGCCGCCGGTCACAGACGACGATGTGGACAGGATCGACACCGATACCAACGAGGCCAAGGCAGCACAGGAGGTCGGTGCCTTTGACGGTGAAACGGAAGAGCAGGCCGCAAAACGCCGCGAGACGGCCTTGCAGGTGTGGAAACGCAACAAGGCCGAGGAACAGCGTACCCGCGGCATCCGGCGGCGTGCACGCATGTTGCGCAAAGGTCTTGCACTCATGCGGCAGGTTGCTGACCGCGATGTCGAAGCACTGTCGGCCATGGTGCGGGACTGGAACAAACAGGCTAAGCATTCCCGCTATGCTCGCGACGACGACGACGACGATAAAATGGACGGAGAAGGCAAACCACCCAAGGACGAGTACGACCCTGCAAGACCGGGTCAGAAACGGTTTTTGTCATCAAGACAAGTCAGCAACCTGTATGCCGCATTCTCATCTGCGGAGCTATGGACGCGGGTGTGGATTGTGCAGGAACTGTCGTGTGCACCGCGGGTTCTGTTGTCTGTCGGCAAGCCACATGATGGCGAAATGGGCAGCGAAGCAGCGGATGCCAAGAGTGAAGACAGTGAAGACAGTGAAGAGGACATTGCAGTTGCTGTGGCAGCCAACGTACAGGAAGATGACGGTGACTTGCTCGACACGCTCGACTGGGACAAGGATATTGTCGGCGGCTTCCTCGACGACACGGCCTACACAGATGCCTTCCACTCATCGTGGAGCCACGGCACTCTCGGTCCTGTGGCGTCCAGCATTTTTGCACGCGTGCGGGCTATCCATCTACAGCGACAGATGATCCGTAGCCGGGACGCATTGAAGGACGGAAAGGGCGTGATCAAACAACGCAGATTGCGTGGCGTCTTCAAGGAGGAGTCGGAGCTCGAGCTCGAGCTTCTGAGGACGGCACTGGGGAAGAACGGCAAAGACAAGAAGGAAACGACAGAAGCACCCCCCGACCCCAGCCTCATCAACGTGCTCGCCCGCTTCAAGTGGACACGGGCAACCGATGCTCGCGACAAGGTGTACGGCCTGCTGGGTCTTGTGGCCGAAGCACCTCGCTTGCCACCCGTCGACTACACACATCCAGTGGCCCGCGTTTACAGCGATGCCGCCGTGACCATCATCGAGACGAGCGGGTCCCTCGACGTCATCAGCCAGAACCCCTTTGAAGGCGAGGATGGCACAGACGACGGCGAAAACGAAGGTGGACGTGCACCACACCTGCCCTCATGGGTCCCCAACTTTGACCGCAGCTTCTATACGGACCACGACGACGAGTTTGCTACAATCTTATTTGCACAGCGCGGCATCTATGCGGCAGGAAAGCCCGACTGTCGACACTTGCTACCGCTCAAGGTGCAACAAGGGGCAGCGGGTGTTGAGGGAGAGGATACTCGAATTCCCTTTACCAGTATCCGGCTCCGAGGCACTCTTCTCGGCCGTGTTGCTCCCCTCAAGCAAGGCCCCTGGGAAGAGGAGGGTCAGAGGTATGTCAGCACTCCCGTTGGCGTCAATCTTTTCCGCAAGTACAAGAAACTGTACTACGATGGCGATGAAGAGAGTGGGGAAGGGAAGAAAGAGGTCTACGCTGCGACCGGCGAACCTCTTTGGGACGCTTTCTGGCGAACCACTGTCGGCGACTGCAAAGCCTACCCGATCAAGCGCCTCACAGCCGACGAAATTGAAAAATGCAGCACCGGCTTCACCAAAGTGTGCCGTCTGCGCGAGATTGAACTGGAGAAAGAACGAGAAGAGACCAAAGGCTTTACGACCGACGAGGAGTGGCAGTTCTACCGCGAAAAGAACGGCTACAATGAATACACGCCATCCATCGACCTTGTAGAAGAGCTGCCCGTGGCCCAGATGTTGCGGCGTATGGTCCGGCGATGGGGCATGGTACAAACGCTTGAGGACAGTAGCCTGCCCGGCGGCGGTGGACTGCTGCTGATGGTCCGGGCAGAGGCGGGACCCGGCGACGTGGTTGCCGTCCTGGACGGGTCCAAGGTGCCGGTGGTCCTGAGAGCACAAGACGTGGTGGTGGCCAAGGCGGGCGAGGAGGAAAATGAGACGGTCTGCTACAAGTACGTCTGTCCAGCCTATGTGCACGGCTACATGGACGGCGAGGCAGTAGCACAGGTGGCTGATCGTCGGCTCACCGAGCAAGACTTCTTTCTCGTGTAGACAGTCGACTGAGCACAAGAGAAGCATTTCTCTATCAATATCACAAGTTCACGGCACGTCATCATGCGCTCTTTTGTTTGCTTGATGTTTGACCTTATTTATTGTGCTATGCTATGCCGATTTAACTTTGGATAGCTCAAGTAGGATTGCGTCTCAGCTAGAGGCGAAGTCCTTTACAGGAACTTGTTGACCTCGTCGTTGACGACGTTGTTGATCTCGGGGTCCGCAGCGGCGGGGAGGCCCTCGCGTGAGGCGAAACCGTCGACGGCTGTGAAGAGAGTCAGTTGATATGCGTTCTGAGGAAATCAAAGGAGGAAGAGTTCTATGGTGTCGTACCGCTGTCGATGGCAGTGTCAAAGCCCGAGTCGGATGTGTTCTGGGTCTGCTGCTGGGCAGAGCTTTGCTTGGTCAGTACACGATGTAAGATTGATAATGTTGCAAGATGCAAAATACTCGTGGAGGACACTCACGTCTGGCCGTCAATGGCACCCTCAAACTCCTTAATCTCGTCGCCGAAACCCATGATGACTGGTTTGAAAGTTGTGATAGTAGTGGTATAAAAGTAGTAAAGATTGTGTGTTGAAGAGAAAAAGAGAAGAAAAAGAAGAAACGAACTAAGGGAAACGGCAGATGCAGCCCATCTTATTTATACACGACTTTGAGATCTCAGCTGGCATCCCCCCTCCCCCCTTTCTCTCAGGTATGCTCCCCTCACCCCTCTTTCCTATCTTCGTCAATACTAATTAAAGCTACCAACTACGCAAGCACGTCGGCAAGCTATGCCAGACCCAAGCGCCCGATCCGAAAAATAGTGTATGAGAACAGCCTGTGGATTCAAAACAGGGTAGACACCATGCTCAAGATGGCACAGTCTGGCTCCATCTGGCCCAATATCGTTCCATCTGGCACAAGAGGATAGACGATACAAAAGAGGTGCATGCGCAAGCGAGGCGAGCGGTCTCGTTATTCTCTACCTTTGATCTTGTTCGTTGATCACCAGGCATGTGGCAAGCCCAAATCAGGGAAAGGGAAAATGGAGAGACAGCAAAGCAGAAAAAGGAGGTGTGAGCGGGTCGTGAGGGACACCAAGCTTTTTTTAGCTTCCATGGTCCTACTTTCTTATCATTCGAGCATGGTCTCCAAGCGAACTATCCCACCATCGATCGAGGGGCAATCCCTGACCAGGTTGGCGTCCTCAAGACGAGAGCCCGGCAAGCTTACGACGCAGTTCAAAAAGGAGAAAGAAAGTACTCCTGAGGGTCAATGATAGAATGACGATCTATCGTCCTTCGTGGATCCTGAACCCTGTCCTGGATAGAGCCCCTCTTGTCCCCTCCTCTGGGAAGTACAAGTAAAGTACAGAAGGTGAACGAATAAACATTATATGCAGGCATGTACCATTGCCAACTCTCGGTGTCTCCCCTACATGTGTTTCTCTGTTTTTCTGTTTCTGTGTCTCTCCGTCGTGCTTCGTGCCTTTCTTCCATTCGCCTGCAAGCACTCTCCCTCCTGGGATGGAGCGGAGAGAATGACGTTTGCTAGCCCAGCTCCGACGAGTGGATGGACGGGTGAGGTCGGAGGAGGATACGTCGTAGCTGAGCAAGAAAAGAGGCTTTCGTGTCTCTTTTCTTTCTTCTCTGTCTTTTTTTCTTCTTCTCGAATCTGTCAGTCAATACTGTTTATCAAGAAAAAGTGGCCTCGTTTCGTGTTCCATGCTGCTCGTGTCCGTCTTTGATTTCTGACATTAAATGCATACACAAAACAAACCCAAATGTTAACAGATCGTATCCCCTCGAACAATTGACGTTGATGATCAACATACAGTTCCACTGCAGCCAAGAGATTTGAGGCTCTCGGGAAACGGAAACGAAAAAGTCTTGGCCCTCTAATGACGTTTCTCCAGGAAAGCCAAGACTTGAGGAAGGCGGGATCCAAAGGCAAAAAGGCGGGTCACCAACAATAGAAGGTGCAACCCAGCGCAGCATCAGTGTTAGGAAGCTGCGAACGGCTGGTTTCTTCCCTGAAAATAGAGGGGCAAGACCCCTCTATCTCTTGGCAGGCACGACCGACCCTCGTATTCATCCCCTCAACTCATCACGTGTGAGCTCCTGCCTCAACATTAATATTCACTTTGAAAAGTTGAATCGTCTGTTGTAACGGACTAGATTACGTGCAGTGTGACTAGCAAGACACATAGTAAATTTCACAACCAAAGCCTTGACGAAGCAAGAACCATTGCAATTGCGGCGTTGTTAGAGCTCCACTATTGGTTAGTTTTAGGAGGATATTGAAGCAGGCAGAAGCTCTAGCTTGGCATTAGGCATACTCCCAGGCTGGATGGAAGGCACGACCTTGATGCTGCCTTCCTGGCTGCCTGCCTGCCCCGTCCATACCTCATCCATCGTCCAGGAATAAAATCTGGGAAAGCGGAAATCAAAACAAACATGCTCTCTCCATCTACACATCAGAAAGGAGATAAGATGGCATCACTGGGCCACGACCACGACCACGACCACGACCACCGCCACGACACACGGCGCACCATGAAAGTCACCGACTTGCCCCCAGAGCTCGTCGATCTCGTCGTGGCCGAGCTGCCCCGAGACAGTCTCAGGTCGCTGCGACTCGCGCACTCTTTTTTCGGAAATGCCACAGAACGTCGTCTCTTTGCCACTGTTGTCATCTCCAAGACTAAACGGGACCTCGCGACCCTGCTCGGCATTGCTGGCACACCCCGTCTGGCCGCCATCCCGACCCGTCTCGTCTGGTACGAGCTGACGGAAGACCACAATCACCACCTGCGGTTTCCCAAGGAAAAGCGAAGCTCTGATCCCTCGTACTCGGAAGCGGTCGCGTACATGCTGCACGACCTCCTTGCCGACGCCTTTTGGACCGAGCCCTTCCTCGCCGACGACGATCCAGACGAGCACAAGCTCAGCGACCATAGTTGGATGGCCGGGAAGGAGGCGCTCTACCTTTCCCGCCGCGAGATCTCTCAGGCATCCACCGAACAGGCCATTGGTGAAGCTGTGCGCAAGCTGGTCAATCTCCACACACTTGTGGCACAGCCCATGCCCGTGGACCGCGTGCTGGCCGTCTCCGATAGCGGCTACCACCTGAGCGGAGACTTTTTGAAAAACGTCACGGACCAGGACGCTCCATACCTTCCCAATGGCCTGTTCTTGTTCAGCAAAACATGTCTTGGCGATGACTTGGTGAGCCGGATCCACTCGCTCCATCTGTCTGGACCCTTCAGCCGACCCAGTGTTTTTGCCCGGCACTACAGCACCTCTGACGACACGCTCGCGCTGTTCAAGAACCTGACTACAATCGATCTTTGCATGGCATGGATACCGGAGGTAGAAAACAACGAGGGCCCAGAACAAGCTGAAACGTCAGGGCACTTTACGCTGTCTCCGGCCAAATGCTTGCCCATGGCCAAGTGTCTGCAAGCGGCGACAAGATTACAGCATCTGACCATCTGTTTGGAGGGCCAGGCGGGCCAGCGAACCAAAGTTGGCCTCTTGGAAACAGTTCTGTTTACCGACGTCGGGCAAGAGGAGCATAATCCACACGACGGCCAACAGCCGATTTGGCCCATGTTGCACTCGCTGCATCTCACCGATGCGATCTACAAAGAGAGACAGCTTGTCAGCTTTGTAGCACGTCAAGCAGCACAACTACGACACTTGAGCCTCATGGACTGCCTAGGCCACTCGACGGCCATTGCCACCGATCTGGCTGCCATCCCCGAGCTGCAGCTGTCGTCCTTCAAAGTGCGTTCCGACATTTTCTACGGGGGCCGTCCGCAAGAAGCACGAGATGACTACCTGGTGTCCGAAGAAGCGCTCTTGGCCTTTGTCAACAAAACATCCAACGTCAACCCTCTGGCCAAAACTAAACGGAAAGTGTTTTCCACGGGACCGTTCATCTGGGAACCACAAGACTGGCCAGCTGCTGCCTATTTTGACCTTGTGGCATGCCATACTCGGCACAGCGGTCCAGTGGGCGATGCGCCGGGCATTGGCCTACCCGGCGAGTCTGGTATCGATCTGGCCCATCAAGAGGAAATCATGAGTGCCTGTGACTCGGCCAGCGATCGTTTCGAGTACCGGCCTCCACAGCCAGACCCCGTATGGTACTATGATTCTGACTCTAGCGAGGCAGAGCGTGAATTAGGCATTGACGGCATGCATGACGATGACGGAGCATGGCCGCCGCGTCGGAAGGAGGTGGCAGTGCCCGTGCCCTACGATGAACCCGACCGGGCTTGGATCACCGCATGGGCAGAGCAGACGACGCAGGACGAAACTGTCGACATGGATCTGGTGGCTGCCGAGCCTCCTGGACGTGACAAACCAAGATGGAAAACACCATACCGGCAGGCAATGCTTCTCAAAGAGCGAGCGGCTGACATTCGCCATTTGGAACGCTGCCGCGGTGAAAATTCAGAAACGAGCCCACGGTGGTGCTGGGCGCGGGTGAATTACAGCAACAAGACAGCAGTCTCTGACGACAAGCACGGCAATGAATCCAACAATAAATCCAAGAATAAATCCAACGACAACACGGGCCAGGAGATCTACTACTGGAAGACCAAAGACCCAAAGCGGGGCCACGCAACAACCAACTGGACGTTCCACAAGACACTGGAGGACGGGACAGCGATGCACGGATTCGGGGCCGATCCCCTAGACTTCTTTTCCGACTGGGACAGCGACAGCGATCCAGAGGAAGAGGGCGATGAGTACGACAACAACAACCCAAATAAGGATAGCATGCATGCCGAGCCGTCTGTGTACAGCCGCGCGTTCAAGCGGTTTCTCAGGAATCCTTTCGATCGAGGTGATGCAATGGAGGCGGACGTCGAAGTCATTCGGTTGGAAATGGAAGAAGATGGCGACTTTGAAGACGAATACGTAGGCGAAGACGATGGTTGGAGCGCATTCAGGACTAATTCTGTGGCGGTCTTGGGTGAACATGTTGTCAAAGATATGGTGCTTGTCGGCGTTACTGTAGATGTCTTGCCTGTCCGAGTCGGAATATGTAGATGTCTTGCCTGTCCGAGTCGGAATGCCGAAACCAAAAGAGCTGCCGAAACCACTACGGCCAAAACCAACAGCACAGACAACGGCGGCGACGGCGAACACCGAGTAGGAAACTGCGTTTCGCAACATGCAAGCCGTTTGGACGCCGCTGCATAACATATTGTTTCGCAGAAACTGAGCAAAGAAAAGTAGAGTGGTTTCGGGACAAGGGATTCAACATCTTATACAATGGTTCAATAACGAGGGGAACAGAGCGTTTTTGATATCTAGTTTACACTCATTAATCTCAGAAGACAATTGAGCCCCCGAATCACTGCCACCTCGTCCTCCATCTATGGCAGCGGCTCATTCACCCACTCGCTGGTGAGCTTCACACCGCTCAGCCGGAACAGTGCCGTAATCGGACACCGCCGCTCGACCTCGCTCACAAAGTGCTGGAATTTGGGGTCGTCGGTGCCGCCAGCAATGTCTGTCTGGACGCGGACTTTGAGGGCGACGCTTTCCCAGTTGGGGTTGCCCTCGGGCGCGCCCTGCACCAAAACGGCCGTCGGCAGAGCACCCTCCACATCGACCGTCCACTGGCCCAGCTTCACGCCATGGTCCCGGCCGACAATGCCGCCCGTGACCTGGTTGCACGTACCAAGACTGGCCAGCGAATAGACGACGGGCGAGGGGGCAGAGTCTTCGCCGCCGAGGGCTGTGTACGTATCGGACGAGAAGGTGTAGGCTTTGTCGGGGACAGACAAGGCCTGCTTGGTGCCGGAGCCCTCGCCATGGACACGGATGGGCAGAGTCTTGCTGGCCGCGCGGGCCGTGGCAGAAAAGGCGGCACGAGAATTGCGGGAAGCAATACGGGGAGCAGCAGCTGCCGTAAGGCTGCGTCGCAGGGTGGTGGAGAAGAGTGACCGGGACATTGTAACTTGGGATGCGGTGAATGAGGTGAAAGAGGTGCAAGTGTAGTTCGTATGTGTGTATACACCAGGGTTGAGTAGTAGTAAAGCCAACGGAGAGGAGTGATTTTATATCAGTGCTTGGACGATGGCAGGATTCAAAATGTATGGCAATGAAGTTTCCTCCACCTGTTGCAAAATTGCGTAAAAGTCATGTGGATTCGTTATGATTCCAGCCATGTGCAACAGTGAGCAGTGAGCAGTGATCAGTGATCAGTGATCAGCGATCAGCTATTGTATATTTAGCTGCTCAGTGTGTAGGTGCGGTGCCGTCTGCTCTGCTGTGCATCCATCACCGAACCGTTTCCCCAAGAGTCCGCCATTCCTTGCCAAAATAACGCCATCGGTGAAGGAAGTGAAAAGCAAACCCCGCGCCGCAGAACTAGTGCCGCAACCGAACGCCGAAAGTAGGAAAACAAGAGAAACAGAGCCGAACGAAGCAAAAGAACTGAAGACAAAGTAGTTTGTAATTACCGATCCTTTGAAAAAAAAAAAGGGCCCTAAGAGAAAAAAAAGAAAATGAAAAGAGAAGAAAAAGGCACATATCGTATCTGATCCGAGCTGGCAGGTAACCGACCGCGTGGCCCCACTGCCACTTTCTTTCTCTTTTCCTCTCTTTTTCTCTTTTTCTCTCTTTCTCTCTCTTTTTCTCTCTCAAACAAAGGCTTGGAATGGCGTCCCCAGCACACGGCCCCGGTCGTCAAACCGCACACCCTCTTTGCGCAGCAGTGTCCGCTTCTCTGTCAGGGTAATGCCCTCTTGGCCCATCACCACCACCGGCCGGCCCGTCTTCTTGTCGACGCGGCCCGTCGACACCGTCTTTTTCGGTGGGCCCACACCCTTGAACCCGCCGAGACCGCCGCCCGTGGCCACACACCGGTGGCACGGCACATCCGGTGCAAACGGGTTGCGTCGCAGGGCGTTGCCGACGGCGCGAGGAGACGACTTGAGGTGTGCAGCCATCAGGGCATAGGTGGTGACGTGGCCCGCGGGGATCTGGCACAGCAAGGACCAGACGGCCTTTTCAAAGGGGGTGCGCTGGGATGCAGCGATACGCCGGAGCTGGTTCTCCATGGGCGAAAGCGAGGGCGAAGCTGTAAAGGAAATGTCGGTCGGTGTCGACGAGGGAGATGTAGTCTTTTCGACCGTCGTCTTGGTCACCGCCTTGGAGGCTGTCACCGTCTTGGCACGCGTAGGCATGGTATGCGATGACGCTTGAAACAACTTGAGTTGATGCGATGTTTCGATACTGTTAAATGTGGTGATGAAGCTTTGATGGATGCAGGATTGTTGGTGGATGCGAGATGAGGTTGTTGAGAAGTCAAAAGTCGCGTCAGGTCCGCGCGTCTAAATACCCGATTGCAAATATCGTTGCCACCGTGAAAGACGTAAAAGACGTAAAAACGGAAACGAAAGAGTCATTGCCGTCGAGGTCGTTCTTTGCTTTTAAAGACGAGAGTTTGTCAGGAGTTCTGGGGAACTTGCTGTCTATGTGGCGAATCAGAGGGCCGGGATGCCGTCGTGCCTGCCCGTAAAGTTTAACGACAAGTGCACACCAAATCGACGCGTTGGCACGTGACTACTTACACGAGGAGGACAGTCACATAGTTTTTGCTATCAAACCATTTATTGCTTTTGATTTGCTACATTTTGTGCCAGGCTGTAGCCTCCTCGTTTTGTTTTTCCAGAGGTGGATATCCACAGCCTTTACCACGGCGGCCTCTTACAAGAAACGTCTGTAGCTACGACGTACGAAGTACAGCCAAGACAATATCTCGGCTCGATATCCCGGGTCTAGAGTCACACAGACAAATAATACGAAGAAGAAAAATACAAAGAGGACAGGTTTCAGAAACAGCTGCTTGCGATGCAGCTTTGCAGGATGTCTGCAATAACGAGGCGACCACTCAGAGCAAAGTTATGCATTTGCTGAAAAGGGGTGGGAGCGACAGATGGAGAATGCAAGAAAGCAAGAAAGCGGTCTGTGGCGAAGGATAAAATACGGCAGGCGGTGTCACTCGAAAAAGAAAAAAAGAAAAAAAAAATGTGTAGATGGGCGGTGAAGTGCAAATGAAAAGTAAATAATCTGGCGGTGAAGCGCAGGGTGGTGTGTGTCGTGGACTATTGTCAGAGTGGTCAAGAAATACGGCAGGAAGATGCACGAAATGGTGGCAGAATGCAGACCATCGGAAGGCATGGAAGAGAGTGTGGGACAGATGTGCAATATGTGCAGCTGTTTTCTGCACGTGTCTCTCTGTCTCTCTGTCTCTCTGTGCACTCTCTGTGCACTCTCTGTTGAACTCTTTTGTCGTCAATTCTTCTCTTTATTTCGGTCTTTCCCTGCCCACCATGAAACAGCACATTCATAAAAACGAGGCTGTCCTTCTCGCTACGGACATCCAACCAACCAAACAGACGGACACAGAGAAGGGTGGTATCGCTGGCTGTAAAGAATGCAGGCTATCCCAATCCCACCCTCTTCTGTCTTCTGTCGTGTGCTCTGTTCTTTCTTGTTACTTTGCGTTTCTGTCGCACTGCAGCCCCTCGGGCACCAGCTCAGGCTCAGGCTTGTGCAGACGACGGATAAAGGGAAGAGAAAAGTCTCTTTTTTTAGCGGACACGCATATCGAAAAGACATGGAAATGTTATACTACGTAACAACATACTGCACATCCGCCCTATCTTGTTTCCTTCTTCACACCTCTCTTTTTCACTCATCAAAGAGGGTGTCGTCATGAAATATACGTGCAGCGCCCGACATATGGAGTCTGAGTTTTTTTTTTTTTTCTTTCTTTCTCTTTTCTTTTAGGTTCTTTGACCGTTTGATGGTTTCTGTCCTCCCTGTCCTCCCATTCCCGGTAAACAATTGTCTGGCGGCGATGCCTCTCTCGTGTTCGGCTCTCCCGTCTGCTGCCTTGGAAATGCGGCTCTGTGTGCTACGGCTGGCAACGAGTACAAGAAAAAAAGAAGCACTACCACGATAAAAACCGTCGAATCACAAGTTTCGTCGTGCAGCCTCGTTGATGGGCGAATAATCAAATGTGTGATGCCTAGCTCCCCTCCCTTTATTTCTTTCTCGTCTTCTCTACGTGTGTATATTTCGTAGTCGTTCCCGACGCATACTTATATTCGAGTTCTTCCCTCATTTGCATTTCTCATTGTGCTTCATCTCTGGTTCGTGTATTCTTAACCTCACTCTCTTTCCCAAGTTACATCTCACATATACATTCGTATTCATCTTATTCATCTTATACATCTTCTCATACCGTAGCACATCTTTACAAACTCCCATTGCATCCCATCGTTACTCTTCTACTGCCCTTTTCCTTGATTTCTTGCAATGACCTCCAGGGCTTACGACATGCCTCGAGATCGACTCAATGACGAAGTTGGCCGGGGCAGCCGTGCTGCCAACCGGATGTCAGGCGGCAGTAACAGCAGCGGAAACAACGGCAACAATGTCAGTCCACAGGACTACTACACCACTGGTCAGCAACAACAGCAACAGCAGCAATATCAACAGCAGCAGCATCAACGCGCCAGTGAAGGCCATGGCAGAAGCTCGCCGTCTGGCCACATCAAGTGCAAAGACAAGGACTGCCGCAATTTTGTCACTTGGCGCAACATTGACAACGTTGGCGGCATCGTGCCTGAGATGACGCACATCAGCAGCAGCAACAGCAGCAGCAGCAGCAACAACAACAACCTGAGCAGCATGGTTGCACTTGTCCCCTTTTATGCCAACCAAGAGGCCCGTGAAGTGCAGATGAAGCTGCTGGATATTACGGCAGCCACCGGTCTGGCACAAGCCGACATCCCAACACTCGGCGGCCGGCCGCTAGGATTTGCCATGCTGCCGCCCGTGGGTGCGCAGCAGCCTCTGCACAGCAGTGCTGCTTGGATATGTGCGCAGTACGACGCCGAGCGAGAACGGCGCGAGTGGTTCTTTCGCCAGCGCAAGCCGCACCTGCCCTATTGGCGGTCAGAGTACTGTGAAGAGCACACCTGCCGCTACTTCTTCACCAAGGAGGTGTGCACCACCAAAAAGCCCAAGCACGATGCACTCTGCAATACCCGTAGGCACCTCTTTCTCCTCGCATGCTCTCCTTTGTAAGATCACTATGCTAACACATCTAGACGTCTTTTGTGGTGTTTCCATGTGCCGGGAGATCAAGGGCCAGCTGGCCAATCTGAGCAGCAGCTCGGAAAAGAGCAAGAGCATGTTCTTGCGCCACGAGTTTTGTCCGAAGCGTGGGTCCATCTCCCCTGCAGTCTTTGTCAGCTACATATCAACAACATATTAACGACATACTAACAACGACATAGACAAATGTGAGGTCGACAACTGCGAGCTGCTCCGTGACGACGTTCGGCCGGGACAGACTGGGAAATTCTGCCCGAGACGTAAGTAGAAGCAAAAGAAAAGAAAAGAAAAGAAAAGAAGAGAATCAGAAAAATAATCAGATGCAGCATGCTTCTACATTACTGACACAATCACAGACAGATGCTACTACGCCAGCTGTACGAAGCTGGCTCTCGAAGGCCGTGGATACTGTGTTGAGCGTGAGTATAACAGAATATCCCGCGATTCATACAATGCATCCTGTGCTGATACTTCTCTTAGACGGCTGCCAGACTCCAAACTGTGCCAAGATTGCCGTCACCAATTTCATGCTCTGCAAGAAGCGTGAGTTTATCCACCCCAGATATCAAGCCGTAATTTTTATGCCTAACGCCATCAGACCTCGAGTGTTCTGAGCGTGGCTGCGGACATCCTCGTTTTGTCGTCCCCAGAGACCATGTCCTCGATGAAAAGGACCACACGGAGTGCGACATTGACCGCTACGACCGTGACCTCTTCCACGCCTACTACCTCGCCTACTGCAAAAACCACGGCCTCTGCGCGGAGAAGTCGTGCCCCAAACTCCGCATCAAAGACAGCGTCCACTGCCGCAAACATGCCTGTCTTGAGCGCGGCTGCAGAAAGCCCTGCCTCACCAGCCTCAAGTACTGCGTGCAGCACAAATGCAACATGAATGCGTGCATGGGCCCCAAGGGCTGGAAGCAGGACGCCAAAACCCGTGAAGCCTTTTGCTTTAACCGTATGTTGAGTCCACACTCCTCGTTTCATCAACGCATACTAACAATCTAGACCTCTGTCGTGCGACGGGCTGTTCGGAGTCTGTGGAGAGCCTGCACATCTACTGTGCTCTTCGTAAGTCAACGCCCAAGCCTCTCTTGGTTCATTGCACCCTTCTAACACTCAAACACTCTGCAGACGAATGTCATGAAGAACCCGCTTGCATCGCCAAGGCCGCCGACGGCGGTGCCTGTATTCAGCGTAAGTCTGCACCTGCGTCCATTATCTGTCCGATGATTCCTCCACTAACAACGGACAGACTTTCAAAAGAAGAACAAGAAGATCACCAAGGCAGCCGTCCGCCGGGACACTGAGGACATCAAGATGGCCAACCAGCGTGAAACCCAGCAGTGGGCCAACACATTTGGCGTGTCTGTCGGCGTCGGCGGCGGCGGCAGCGCCTATGGCGGCGACCGTCACCCGCTCCGCTACTTTCAGTCGTCCAACCACTCGATGCGCTCGAGCCACTCCATGAGCAACCACTCGGGCGGCTCGCGGCGGGGCTCGCCGCCGGGGCGTCGATGGAATGGCAACCACGACTATGATGGCGGTGACTACGATGAGGACTACGACCGCGGTCGTCGTGGGACGGATGATGGCCGTCGTCGGCACCGAAATAATGGTGGAGGTGGCGGCAAAGGCAACTTCCGGCAGCACACGCCAGCGTCATCGAATGCGGGCGGCCCACGCTACCGTGGCGACAACAATGATGACGACGACGACGACGACGATGACGACGATGACGATGACGATGAGGGTGGCAGTGACGGCTATGTGGCTGTACCACAAAAGAAGCAGCAGCAGCCGCCGCAGAAGCAGCAGCAGCCGCCGCAGAAGCAGCAGGCCGCCGGTGTTGTTCGGCCGACACCTCAAAATGCGGCCCGTCCTGGCCCTGCCAACGCAGCAAGCAACGGTCCAAACTATGTCCTTGCGAGCAGACCGGCTGCTGGAAACTCGGGCAACGAACCCATCATTCACCAACGACAATATGGCGGTGATGGCAATTACTGAGGACCGTGGGTCTCCGAGACTATGTTGGAAGCATTGCTTTTCCTGTGTATTATTTGTAGTTTATTGTCACTTCATAAGGTTTTCTTTCCTTTGTTTGCCATGTATTCCATTTTTTCGCCAAGTACGTCGTAGTTCAGTATTGTCAGTATTGTATCAAAAATCAAGAATGCACCAAAATATTCCAGCACGCCCATCTTGCGTACCTCCTCAATCACCCGTATCCAGCTCCAGGTCCAGCTGTACACCGTTCGTCACGCCATAGTCCTCCAGTGTCAGGTGGTCCTTGAACGGCCGCTCGCCCTGCCGCCGCAGCATAATCTCGCTCGGGTCGCGACCGATGCGCGCTGCCACCATCACCTTGAACTGCCGGATCAGGTCCGAGCCCATGCACGGAATCGCCGTCTTGGAGCCCAGTCGGTCGTTGACGTGCACAATCATAAACTCTTGCGGCGGCGCCGGTGCGCGGGCCTTTTTCTTCTTCTTCTTCTTCTCGCCGTCCTCGGACTTGTCCTTGCTCAGAGGTTTGTCGTCTCGGTCCCTCCTTGGTGATCTGTTCCGCCGGTCTGGGTGGCGGTAGCCATCGTCGACCTCCGCCTCCGTCTCCTCCTTCTTCTTCTCCTTCACTTTGAACCCGCCGCCAGACCGTTTCTTGGGTTTCGGCCGGTCGTCGGCCCGGCCCTTGCCGTAGTCGGCGACGTCGTCTCTTCTGGACGAGTCATCCCTTCTTGAAGGCTCGCCGCGGTCTCGCCGGTCGTCTGTGTCTCTGTCGCCATCGCGCCGGTCGGGGTGGCGGTAGCGGTCGTCGTCTCGATTACGGCGGCTGTCTCGATGGCTGTCTCGATGGCTATCTCTATGACTATCGCGGTCTCTGTAGCTGTCGCCTCTGTCGCCTCGATCTCTGCCACTCCGTTCACGGACGGGTGACTGGCTACGGCTGGGCCGTCTTCGCCTTTCTGCTTCGGTTGGCGACCGAGGCCGCGAGGCCTCTGTGTCTCCCATAGGTTGTGTTGAGCTGTAGGGTTTGTACACACGGTCGGAAGTTGTGTGTACAGAATGAGGTGCGGTTGAAGAAGAACACAAAAAGTGGTTGTGTGAAGAAAGGAGCAAACGTCGGAAGGCTGGCCTAGTCGCGAGGCAATGAAAAGGCTGAAAGCTGCGACTGCATACTCCGTATAACTGTCCACACTAGCCGTATTCGGAAGGGAGCTCAACATTGACAAGAAAGCTCGCTTATAACGATTCCACCCGCTTAATCCGATCTGCGACCCCTCGGTAACAAGCACGCGCGACGGCTTGGGGAGAAGCGACGACCAAACCCCACTAACGGCACAAAATTGTTTGTGCCTTCCCCAGAGAGCGCCTGCTTGCCCCAGTCTGAGTCACTACTTCAGGCACAACGTCCACAACCAGCCGCCCTTTTCTTTCTACAGCCTCGTTTTGACAATTCTGCTAAACCAACAGCAACCAACAGCGTAACTCTTTTATCTTGCTTTCTTTTTTCTCGACCAACTACTCTCGAGACTGTTTATTTCTAGCCCGGGCGCATTCACTGTCACGACCCCGCTGCCGTGCATCGACCTCGATTTTTTAATATCACGACTTTTTGGCAACAAACGAATTGCCTCACTTTTGAAGACTTTCTCCCTCCTTTTCTTTTTCGGATAACACCCCCCCTCCCCCCACCGCAAACATGGCCGCCCGCAAGGCTCCCGAGACCAAGGAGGAAAAGCTCGCCCTCATCTACGAGAACCTCGCTGAGACCATCAATCCGGAGATCATCGAGGGCATCATCGACGAGGGCCGCGCCGTCAAGGTCTACTGGGGCACGGCCACGACTGGCAGGCCCCACACCGGCTACTTTGTGCCCGCCACCAAGATTGCCCAGCTGCTGCACGCCGGCTGCGAGGTCACCATTCTGCTGGCCGACATCCACGGCTTCCTCGACAACCTCAAGGCGCCCCTCGAGCTCGTCGAGCACCGCTCCAATTACTACCAGTGGACCATCCGCGCCATGCTCGAGGCTGTTGGTGTCGATACCTCGCTGCTCAAGTTCGTCAAGGGCTCCTCCTACCAGAAATCTCCCGAATACGTCATGGACGTCTACCGTCTGTGCTCCGTGACGTCGGAACACGACGCGAAAAAGGCCGGTGCCGAGGTCGTCAAGCAGTCGGCCAATGCCCCGCTCTCGGGCCTGCTCTACTCCATCCTGCAGACTTTGGATGAGGAGCACCTGGGTGTCGACGTCCAGTTTGGCGGCGTCGACCAGCGCAAGCTCTTCACGGCCGCCAAGGAGTGGCTGCCCAAGCTCGGCTACAGGCAGCGCGCCCACATTATGAACCCCATGATTCCCGGTCTGCACGGCGGCAAGATGAGCTCCAGCGAGGAGGACAGCAAGATTGACCTGTTGGACTCTCCTGAGACCATCTCCAAGAAGATCCGCAAGGCCGAGGCTGCGCCCAGGGTCGTCGAGGGCAACGGTATCCTGGCGTTCATCGAGTACGTCCTGCTGCCCACCTCGGAGCTCAAGACGGGCACCCGCACCTTTACCGTCGACCGGTCGCGCGACTCGCTCGAGCCTCTCGTGTACAGCGACATCAAGGCCTTGCACGCCGACTACCAAAACGACGTGCTCACCCCCCAGCTGCTCAAGCCCGCCGTGGCCCAGGCCATTGCCGACCTGACGGCACACATCCGTGACTCGTACAGCAAGTCGGAAGAGTGGCAGAGCATTGCCGCCCAGGCCTACCCGCCACCCGCCAAGAAGGAGAAGAAGGTCAAGAACAAGGGCACACACTACCCTGTCCGGCCAAAGGGTGATGCTGCCGCTGCCGCCGATGTGGCACCAAAGGAGGAGGCACCAAAAGAGGCATGAATGTCTGGGACGAATCAAAGTAAATAAAAATGGGAGTAGAAATAAAATAGGGTCTGTAAAGAACCATATAGACATGCTGCAATGAGTATCGCACATAAGCTGAAGCCGAAAGAACAGCCAAAAATGATATCCAGATATCAGATATGAATGTGATTTGTAGAAAATGCTATCCAAAATAATAAATGAAAGTAAAGCCAAAACGAACAATGTGATATATGTATGTGGTGGCCGTTCCAAGACGCCATTTTGCTCCAAAAGTAAACAATGCTGAAAAGCAAATAAACGGTAAAAGCCGTACGCTATGCAAAGCGAATGAAGCCCAGAAATTATATAAAACACCCTCTTCCACCCTCACACGCCAGCAAAGGTCTGGCCGATCATATCACTGCCGCAGACGGCTGCCCGCTCGCGTGCATCCAGCTGTGCAGCCCATGCCCGCAGTTCGTCAAGGGTCAAGTCGGTGGTGCCGTCGCCAAGTGGCCGGTGAATCTGAGCAACAGGCGGTGTTGATGATGATGACAGCGGCTGCAGCCACTGTCCACCGCCCACTATACTCGTTCCGTTGTTGTACTTGCCCTTTTCCTTCTCCAGAATACCAAACCGAAGCGTCACCTCCGTCACCGTCACCAGAATACTGACCACAATCAGAATGATAATGATCCACGTAATGTAACTCATCTTGGCGTCCGCCACACTGTCCGCCAAGATTTCGGCGAGATCCAAAAACACGCGGCACCGCTCGTTGAGGACCTGGATGCGCGGATCAATCTCCAGATACTCGCGGATGGCCACGTACAGCGGGTGCAGCGTCGGCTCGGCGTCCCAGAAGAAGTTGGGCACGTCCAGAATGTTGGACGACAGGTTGATGTCGACACGGTTCTTGAACAGCCGGCCCAGAATCTTGACAATCTCCGTGCGCGACATGTTGAGCTCGCCCGTCAGCGCCAGCTGCTTCGGTACGTGCTGTGCGTTCTGCATCGTCTCGGACATTTTCTCCTCAAAGAAGCACAGCTTGGTGCTCTGCGCAATCGCGTGGCTGATGGTCAGCTTGACCATGTGGTCCGACCGCGGCAGCAGCGTAATCATGTCGTTGAACACACGCGGGCGCTGCACGCTGGCGCTGTACTCAAAATGAAACTCTTCCGTCTCAAAATCGGCCTCGTCGAGCGGGCGCGTCACCAGCGAGCGTGCTGCGGGTGACGTCGATGTCGACGATTCGTCTTCTGCAAAGGCCAGGTCTGCCAGTATGTCCTTTTCCTGGTGTTCTGTAAAGTTCCAAAACACCACCACGCCGTACGAAAACACAAACATCTCGGCAAAGTGTTTAGCCTCGGGTGCCAGCCGGTTGACGGGCGGTGAGATTGCCGCCATAGGGCTATCGGGTCCGCCAGGTGATGCTGACATGGAGTATAACGGCTGCTGTGGCTCCTGCTGCTCGTTTGGAGATCGATCTTGATCGGCATTGTCACGTCCTCCGCCCGTGCCGTTCATTTGGCGGTGGTCTCCGTTGCCGTTGTTGTCGTTGTTGTCGTTGCTGCCGCCGTCGTTGTTTCGGTACTCGTCAAAGTATCCCATATGCTCGTCGCGCCGCTCGCTGCGCTCAATCTCCAGATCCAAAACAGTTTTGCCCGTGCCTGGTGTCTTGAGCATCGGCCGGCTACGCACGCGGAATCCTTCGTGTCCGGGCAGGAGGGGCAAGTGGTAGACTGTGTACAAGCAATCGTCGTACAGCTTTGTCTTGGCTGCGTGGTGTGTGCGCAAAAACTCGGCCGTCGCCCGCATCTTAAACGCCTGTGCCGTACAGTACGCCGTCAACCGTGCCACCTTTTCGGTACGCTGGCCCTTGGGCAAGCGCTCGGCATAACTCTTGCCACGGATACCGCCCCGCTTGCGCAGGACATCGAGCTCCTCGTCACGCGGTGGCCGAGCACCATCGTACAAGCTGCTGCCAGTTGCAGGTACCTCGCCAGTGTCGGCCGCATCTTCGAGGGCAATTCGTGCGCGATGCAGTGCACGTCGTGCCGCCTCGGCATTTTCGTCGCCGGCTACCGATGCTGCCCATGCCGCGTCGCTGATCTCGTTGCCATCTTCGTCTTCATCATCCTCGTCGCTCTTGGCTTTCTCGTCGGCCGTTTCTGGCAGCAGCACAAGCTTCTCGGAGATCTTGGTAGTTCTTGAAGGTACACCAGGTAGACCAGCACGCGGCAGAGGTGGGCCACCACCGGGGCCAATGCCGCCGCCAACACCGCCGACGCCGCCACTCGCACTGCCGGGGACCAAGACACCCGAGCTCGATCCAGAGGCAGAGCTGCCGCCTGCACCGCCACCCGTGAACGAGCTGCTGCTACGCCGGGTGAGACCGCGCCGCCGTGCGACAGAAGCTGCTGCTGATAGGGCCGATGATGGAAGCATGCGTAGTGGTCCCGGCGGCCCTCTTGGCTGGCCGGATGGAATCTCCGAGTTATTTTGCAGGATGTTGTCGACCGAGATATGGCGCATCGCTAAGCGACTTTGTTGACTGGATGACGAGGACGAGCCGGACGCGCTGCTGGAGCTTGAGCCAGAGGCGGCATTTTGTGAGGAAGAAGCGGAGGAGGAGGAGCCGGTGCGTCGATTGGGAGAGCCTCGGTTCGGCGGCCGTTCGCGGGAATCGGTGACCTAAAAAAACGGGAAAGTTAGACATGCTCCGAACCCAATTGGGACGTTGTTCGGCAAATGAACATACCAGGACCGATGGCCCACGTTTTGATGCCATTGTGTCGACGGTCTGTCAGGTTGGAGTGTGGAGGTCGTGGTCAATGATGCTGGAAGTCGAAAAATCGAAGCTGGATCGGATGCTGAGATAATGACGACAGAATCGACAATACAGGTGATGCGCTGCAAAGAGAATGCTGAAAACTGTGTGATTATGTGCAATCAATCCCGATATCAATGCTGTAGCCAATGCCTCCCCACGTGGGTCGGACGAATCGAAGGAGTCGGTTGTGGTGCGTGGAAAATGAAAAAGGATGTTCGTCTAGAGAGAAAGCAAAAGGAACAAAAAAGACGCCAGAACGAAAGAGAAAGGCTGCAGGGCGGAGAAGGTAGGTCTGGTGATGAAAGTTCATAGTCAGGCCCGCTGCCAGTGCTTCCTTCCTTGCTAACTGCTGCACTAGCGCAAAAAAAAAAAGTGTGCTGTTTGGCAGGCGCGATGCAACGGGCGGACGTTTTCAGAAGTAAAACGAAAGACACAGGGCGAGTCAGGCAGGCTCGACCCAGCGCCGAAAAAAAAACATGTCTCGCCCCAGGGCGACTTCCAAGAAGGGATAGCGGAAGGTCGATCCGTCCAATAGCAGCCAGTTGCAGTACGGCAGTTGTCCCCACGTGCTGGTTCTAGGCGACGTCATCTATCCAAATGGCTGCCAGTGCTTTCCCCGCCTAAAAATACAGCACCTGCGGGCCATTTGCCGGCAGAATTAGAAAAGCTACACAGATACTAGTAAGTGTCAGCGAGTACCTACGGTATTAATTACGTCGTATATTTACATCAATTTCACGCAACAGTGTCTACTTCGAATGCAGCTCAAGACGTCAAGATAAAAAAAAGTGGTATCGAACTGAATTGTGCACACGCTGCTTGCTGTCTATATATCACGGGAGAATGCAAGCTTCTCCCAAGCAAAGAAAGGATATGTAGTAATATGCAAAGACAGGACGCCCATAGCTATGCCAGAAAAGAATGAAAAGAAAACCAAAAGAGTAGACAGTACGGAGAGTGTGTTATACCTCCGCATGGTCCAGGTTCGCCAGCGGGAAGTAACCCTCGGACTCGTTGTTCGACCACCGCTTGCCGGTGACCAGGTGCCAGCCGTCCTCGAGAACGTTCTGGACGCTCGACACCGTGTTCCGGAGACGCCAGCGCCAGCCCGTGCTGTGCTTGAGAACACCACGCTCGTCGTACAGAGTCTCGTCCATGTAGGCAGGGCGCTTCCAGAACTTAAGCAGCAGACTGCTGACGACAACACTGACACTGGAGGCGGCCATGGCTGCGCCGGCTGCGAGGGGGTGCAGATGCAGGCCGAGCGGCAAAAAGATACCCATGGCAAACGGCAGACCGACCAGGTTGTAGAGACAGGCCCAGGCGAGGTTGAGCTTGATGCGGCCGAAGATGGAGCGGGCCAGGTTGAGCGCCGCAGGGATGTCCATCAGGTTGTTCGGGCGCATCAGCACAACGTCGGCAGCCTCCATGGCAACGTCGGTACCAGAAGACATGGCGATGCCAACATCAGCGGTCGCCAGAGCAGGAGAATCGTTGATGCCATCACCGACCATGGCGACAATCTCGCCGGCGGCCTGGAGCTGCGTGACAATAGCCTGCTTCTGGTCGGGAGAGAAACCGGCATAGACATTGTCGGGCGAGATGCCAACAGCCTTGGCCACAGCCACAGCCGTCGAGCGCTGGTCACCGGTCACAATGGCCGTCTTGATACCCATACGGTGCAGCACCGAGATGGCCGCTGCAGCACCCTCCTTGATCGTGTCTGCCAGGCACAGGTGGCCGGCAAACTGACCATCAATGGCAATAAAGATGTTTGTGGTACCGGCGGATGACTTGGACGACGAGGAAGACTTACTTCCCGACGCAGCCCGTGTGTTGATCTCCTCCGAGGCAGCAATAGCCGACTCGGGAACAGTGACGTCGTTCTCGCGCAGGAACTTGACGTTGCCAACGAGGATGCGGTAGCGGGTACGCTCAGCAGACGTGGCAGGCTCGATCGTGGCGCTGATACCACGGCCGACCACGGCCTTGAAGTCGCCGACGCTGCCGTCAATGGGACCCTCAGAGTCCAGACCAAGCTCAGTGCGTGCAGCGCCCAGGACGGCACGGCCGATCGGGTGCTCACTGCCCATCTCTGAAAGACCAACAATCGTCCACCAGAGGCGGCGGCGCCACTCACTGTCCTGCCAAACGGCGGCCAAAGTGACACTAGCGACACTCATCTTGCCATAGGTAATGGTACCAGTCTTGTCCAGAACGACCTGCGTGACCTTAGTGGATATTTCGAGCGCAGCACCACCCTTGACAAGGATACCGTTCTCGGCGCCAATACCCGTGCCGACCATGACGGCCGTAGGAGTAGCGAGACCCAACGCGCAGGGGCAAGCGAAGACAATGACGGAGATGCAGAGCTTGACGCAAACAAAGATCTTGCCACCACTCTCCTCCTTGATAAATATCTTGGGCGGGTTGGGCAGCACGTGGGACAGGATCATCCAGACAACAAAAGTCATGAAGCCGAGAATCAGGATAGTGGGCACAAAGTAACCGGCAAGCGTGTCAGCCAGGCGCTGGATGGGCGCGCGCGATGTCTGCGCATCCTGCACAAGCTTGACAATCTGGCTGAGCTGCGTGTCGCGGCCGGCGCGGGTGACGCGGAAGTCAACGCGGCCGTGGCCGTTGACAGTACCACAAATTAGGAAGCTGCCCTTGCGCTTCTGCACCGGCATGGCCTCACCAGTCACCATGCTCTCGTCAATGTAGGTCTCGCCGCGGACCATAACACCATCGGCGGGGATCTTGTCACCAGGGCGCAGGATAACGACGTCGCCAACCTGGATAAGCTCGGTAGGGATGCACTTCTCCTCAGCAGCGTTACCGTCAACGAGGGGTGTATTGGGCTCATCCGAGCCGGCAACAGTCTCCCAGCCCTCGGCAGCCTTCTCAGCAGCAATAGGGTCGGCATAGATGGTGGCCATGGACGGTGCCAAAGACATGAGGCGTGACAGGGCCTTGGAAGTCTGGCCCTTGGCGTTGTTCTCGAGGAAGCGACCCAGACTGACAAAGGTGATAAGCATGGTGCTTGTGTCGAAGATGGTGCTGGGCCGGCTGTGAGGCTCGGTCAGGATGGACAAGACCATGGCAACGATACTGAAGAGGAAGGCGCAGGAAGTGCCCAGAACGACAAGGACGTCCATCGTAGGGGAGCGGTGCTTGACAGACTTCCAGGCAGAAATGTAGAAGCGCTTGCCGATGCCAAACTGCACCGGGATAGTCAGACCCAGGCAGATGATGTCGCCGAGGTAGAGGCCGGGCAGGATCTTGAATGCGCCAAAGTCAATGGCAGGCGCGTACATGGGGAGAATCATGCCAATAATAAGAACGGGGATGGCAAAGGTAAGGGACACCTTAAAGGCGCGGCGCCACTCGTTGATCTCGCGAGTCTTGGCAAGCGACTCAAGCTGCGCGTTGTTGTCGTCGTTGTCTGCGACGAGCGCGTTATAGCCAGCCTCCTCCACGGTCTCCACGATAGCACGAAGACCAGTAACGGCAGACTGGTGGGAGACGGTGAGGCGGGAGGTGCCGACGTTGAGGCTGGCCGACTGCACACCGGGAAGGGCAGATAGCTTCTCCTCCAGGGCTGTGGCCTGGGACGCATCAAGGCTGCCGTAGACCGTGAACTGTGAGCTGATGTAGCCGTGGCTGTTGTTGGAACCCTCCATCACGGAAGAGACAATGGACGCGCCAAAGCCGCCGTCTTCAATCTTCTCCACAATCTGCTCTGTGGATAGCTTGGCCGGGTCGTGCGTAATGACGGCGCGCTCGGCCAGCAAACTGATGTTGAACCGTAGGACACCGTCGGCGTTTTTGAAGAGGCCGTCGACAGCCGATGTGCAGGCGCCGCAAGTCATGCCCTCGATCGCAACAGTGGTCGTCATGTGTTCGGGGCCGCGGCGGCCGGATCCTGACCGACCCTCGCCGCGCCGCCGCTCGGGCTTCAGCTCCTTTGTCTCGACTAGTGATGCGCCGAAGCCGCGGTCCTCAATCATCTCGATGATCTTGTCGGCGCTCAGCACGGCCGGGTCGTGATCGATCACGGCGCGCTCGGACATGAGGGAAATGTTGAAATTCTTGACACCCGCAACGTCCTTGAAACCGGACTCGATAGCGGATGTGCACGCGCCACAGGTCATGCCCTCGACAGCCACGGTGGTCTGATGTGTATTGGCACCCGAAATCTCGTCGTCGGCGTTGAAGAAGTCGTCGTCTTCGGAGTCGCGGATACGAGGAGAGGGGAGGTCGGTGGCGAGGACTTCGGCGTCAAAACCGCGGTCCTCGATAATTTCGCGGATCTTTTCCGCCGTGATGCGTGTAGGATCGTGCATCACTACCGCGCGTTCCATGACGAGGCTCACTGACACGCTGCCGACACCGTCAACACCCTTGAAGCCAGCTTCAACGGCGGATGTACATGAACCGCATCTGTAGAAGAGAAAAAGAAAGGGTTGGTTAGCTTTAGGGTCCTGTCTCGGATCGATCATCAAGGGTGGCCGCGCTGCGGCCATGCAAAGCAGCACCGGAACGGCGGAGAAAGCCGCGAGGACGCCGCCGCTGGCTGGGAAAGAAGCTGGAGCTGGAACTCACGTCATGCCACCGACTTTGAGGGTGGTGGTAGCCATGTGTGGTGTTGGAACGCCGAGTGTTGCCTGTCCGGCGTCCGGATCCCTCGGCGGGACTTTGATATATGACGGCGCCATTGTGAATGCGTCTAAGAGTGTCGTCGGCGGGAGGAAAGGAGAGAAAGACAGGCGTGCTAGATGTCGTGGCACAGGTTGAGGAGATTTGGTCGTCGTCGTCTACTAGGAGCGGGCCGGCAGTTCCAGAGACATCGGGACGTTGGGAGATCGGCGAGGGAGACGAGACAAAAGGAGAAGAAAAAGAAAAGCAGAAGAGAAGAAGCAGAAGCAGAGCAGAAAGAGAAAGGCTGGAGCGCAACGGCACGGCGAGCGAAGAAGCTTATTCTTATTTCTGCGGGAAGACCAGCTCCTGCAGGCGAGAAAGGGGAGGGAAGAGAGAGGGCGCAAGGGGGTGTGCGGCAAGGCGCTCGTCTTTTATAGATTATGAAATATTGATTGTCTGTACGCCGTAGGGCCTGTCGTCCGCGGGCGTCGGGAAACGACGAAAACTGCGTTTCACAAGTGGTCTTCCGGAGACACAAAGCTCAGGTGGGTGCTGTGTTTCCTCTGGCTCTGTCGTGTTTCGAGGATGGTTCGCCGGTCGTCTGGGGCGGGCCAGTCTGGCTGGGGTTGCTTTAGTGTGTCGTAGAGTGGTAGGCCGTGCCGCAGTGTTTCGTTGAAGGGACACGCAAAGGCTAGGGGTAGTCGAGAGGGGTGTGTTTCTTGAGGACGTCGCAGTGATTTCGAATCGTGTTCGACGCTAGTTCTGTTCTTTTCTTGGGTCGCTTCTGTGTTCTTTTCTTGGAGACTTTTGCAGCCAGCCGTTGCGTCAGCTTATTGTTCGGCGCAGGCTGCAGACCGCCAAAGCGCAGACCGTGGGAGTGAGATTTGGAGAGGAGGACAGAGCAAAAAGAGGCAAAAGGAGGCGCAGAAGGCGAGAGAGTACGAGAAAAAGTGCTTGCGTGACTTGCTGGCGATCCTGGAAATCCTGACTTACGAGGAAATTTCAACGACAAAAGACGAAAACGCTCCGTGGAGCGATGGAGCGGAAGCGACGACAATGCCCACGACGACAAAGTCCACGACGACAGTGACGACTCCTGATTTCCGGTCGCTGGGGCGCGCCTGTAACCTTGTGGAGGTGACGCTGTGCTGGGGCTAAAGTTGTCGCTTTTTTTTTCCTTTTTTTTTTCTGCGATTCGCGGCCTGTGCGGGATGGAACCAGGGGTTGGTTCCGGAGGCTCTGGAGAGCACAATCGACGTCGCAAGGTGCTGGAAAGTGGTGACGATGCAAAAGAAGAAGAAGAGGGAAGCAGAAAAGGGTCAAAATGCGTGAATCGCACGATGCCTTCTCTAAAATTGCGGTGGGCGTGGAAGTGACGCTGGCGCTGCTTGATAATCAATCCACTTGTTCGCCGACGGTGATTGCTTTGCTCTTAGTGGCAACGCACTTGGGTGGTTTGGATGCCGGTGATGACGGCGTTCTTTATTAACGTTGTACGACGTAATTGTTGTCTGGTTTTTGTTTCGTGTCTTTGAGTCTTTTGTGCCGTTTTGAGTTTCTCTCGGGAAATTCTGGGCAACTTGATTAATTGCAAATTAGATTGCCAGCTGCACCTTCCATTTCCACGGCTTTCTTGCTCGGCAGACAGAAGGCGCCACCCAACCTTGATGTTTGTCGTCGCTTCCGTAGTTGCCGGGCCTTGACCTCGTGCCTTCCCATTTTGCTTGCGAAAACTCCGACACTCTACGTCGTATTTCCGTGCACTATATTTGGCGCATCCTTTGTTCTCTTGTTCTTTGAGTACCTTGCATCTGCTATTGTCTTTTGTTTTCTCTTCTTTTTAATCTCGTCTTCTTTCTTTTTCCCTCCCTTCCCGTTTTCCAACCACCCGCTGCCACTACAGACCGTTACCGGCGACGCTATGGGAAAGGTCTGCAAGCCATGAAGCAAAGATAATCAGTGGAAGGCGCTAACGACGGCAATACATCGCGTAGTGCGATCAGTGGCATCTCAGCGAAGGAACGACAGAGGACAAGCGGGCAGGGAAGGAAGGGTCTAGACGTAGAAGGGGAAGGCTTGAGATAATTTTTCGCGAGGAAAGAGCGAAGAAGACATAGCTTCAACATAAAATTGGTCATACGAGACTCGGAGAAATATTTAAAATAAAATATACGGCAACCGTGCCGAGTCGGTCTACGGTACAACCTTCCTCAACAAGGCCGAGATTCTGCAGGACAAACGTTTCCTGTATGATTTTTTTTTTCTTATTCTTTCTTCTTCTCTATTCTACGTCGTACTCGATACAGCTTTGATACCCTAGCCGCTTTTCTTGACAATTGCCTGTTTGTTGTTGGTTTGCTCCCCTTCCTCGAGATCTTGCGAGTTTGAAGAAGTGTGTCAGGTCGGTTTGAGCGCCCTGAACAGACTCAGGGCGCCCCCCGAAATGGCACCAGATGGCCTGTCGAGCCCCTGTAACGACTCCCAGGGATACGCTGCAGGCGTCCCCAGTAAGGCAGGAAAAGTGGGACCATATGCCAAACGACTTGTACTAAGCTTTGGCCAGGTTCAGGACGCCAAAGCGATCTCGCCTGAATATCCCACAGAATTATCAGATGGGACTCTGCCCCGGCAACTCACTCTGCGACTTTCCTTATTTCTCTTTCGATTTGTGTTCTGGAACTTGAGAGTTTTGAGAAGAAGTGAAATTCTTCTGGATGCCGCTGCAGATATAAAGAAAATCGATTAAAAGGGAAAAGACGACAAGACGTTGAGCTCAAAAAGAAATGTTGCCAAAAGCCAATATTGGCCTTCTGGGCCTTTTTAAGATCTCTTCCTTCACTGACAAGCAAAAGTCAATGTCCTTAATCTTCAAGACTCTGGAAATTGCGCATACGCACACAGCTGCGGGTCATTTGAGCCACTACAACTCTGCATTCGTCAGTGTTTGTGGCCGTCCTCCACAGAGACTCGTATAATGGAACTGCGGGCGGCAGATGCTTCTATTGCGAGTATGCGCACCTGCTGCTCACGTTGTGCATCGAGTTGCCATTTCTGCTGCTGTTCTCCATCTCCAGGTGGTCTCTTTTGTCTTTAGACTTTTCAGCCAGGCCAAAGCCAAGCCCTGAGCGCTCCGTGCGTGGGGCGGCAGGAAGAAAAAGGTGGGTGGGGTAAGCGAGAAGAGGAAGATAAATATGAGTAAAGAAGGTAAATGCAAAAGAAAAAGAAAAGGATGGGGAGAACAGGACACGGCACGGCTGGCGATGTTCCGCTCATGTCTTTATGCTCACACTCATTGTGGCCCCACTGGGTGACCTGGCCTCAGCTTCTTACCTCTTTTGGCTGGTCTTCGTCTAGATGACCTCCGTGCTTAGTCATCCCGAGCCACAGTCCTCCAGCCTCATCACCCCGCTGACGTCCCAAGGCTACCAGCGGTATCACGAAAGCTCTCGAGCTTCACGTCGCGAAAGCCCACCTAGCACCAACTTTTCCGCTAATAACGATCCGATATCGAGCCCAACCTAAACCTCAAGCTCCCAGTACACACAAACAACACACACGACGGCACATAACCCCCCGATCCAGCAAGATGGCACAGCTCAAGGCAATGGACGCCTTGGAGGTAGGTCTCGTCTCCTCGCGGTTTGTTCACAGCTTCGCAGCTTGTCGTGATGCCATGCCCTCTCATGTGATCATCTCCTAACTCGCATTTTCAGCCATTCGTCGCCCTCGCCAAGTCTGCCAACTCACCCCGCCAGGTCGCTGACCTCGTCGTCCGCGCCACCTCCCATCCCAGCACCTACTTCTTCGCCGAGCTGCTCCAGACACCTCAGATCCAGGCTCTTGCCTCTGCCGACCGGGAGTATGCCGCCTACCTGACCATCCTCCAAATATTCAGCTACGGTACCTACGCCGACTACGAGCGGGGTACCGCACCATCCACGCAATCAACCCAGTCACAACAATCACAATCAAAACAAGCACCACCAGCAACATCAACATCACCACTCCCTCCACTTTCCGACGTCCAGGCCACCAAGCTTCGCCACCTCTCCCTCATCTCTCTCGCCACCGACCGTGCCAGCCTTGGCTATGAACATCTCGTCCGCGAACTGCATCTCGAAGACGCCAGCCAGCTCGAGTCGCTCGTCATGGCTGCCGTCTACGCCGGCTTGGTGACGGGCACGCTCGACCCGGCCCACCAGGTCGTCCGCATCAGTGCCGTCGCGCCCATGCGGGACCCTGCCCCGGACGCCATTCCGAAGCTGCACACCGTCCTGAGCAACTGGTCGCGGCGCTGCGAGACGACACTGGCAGAACTCGATGCACAGATTGCCGGCATCCGCCGTGCAGCGGCTGCGCGTGCCGAAGAGACGCAGAAGTGGGACAGCCAGTTCAAGCGGGCTGTGGAGACGGAGCGGCGGGCGATGCTGAACAAGGACGGCAGCGCTACTGACGAAGCTGCTGGTGCTGGTGCCGGCGGTGGTGCAGGCTGGTCGCACAACAAGCGGCAGATGACGCTCAACGTGTCAAGCGGCGGTAAGGGCATCGGCAACCCGCGGTTCAACAAGCGGGGCAGCAAATTGATGGCCAGCTCGAGCAGTGCCGCACCGAGCTCGCATTCCGTGCCCGGGCCTCAAGGCGCGCCGCACCGCCCTGTGCAGGAGGACGATGGAGCCATGGACTTGGACGATGACGAGGGCAACAAGCGGAACCGGAACGATTAAGCTATACGAGGGCCTGCAATGACAGAGGGAAGGTGGGGAGCATAATTTGTGTGTCTACCCCACAAAGACATGATGACTGGCTGTACTGGAGACACAGCCGTAAGTAGTTACGAATATAAGCACGGCAATGAATCGTTAAGCTGTGCGCTCAAGCGGGGACTTGTTGGTCACGATCAAAAGTATTAGTGAAATAAGATCGTCTTTGGTATCTATGAACAAACTACATAAAACTACATAATCGCTGTTGCTGAGAAAGATGTTCCCTTTCTCCATATCCGTAGCCATGTCCCTTTTCCCCAGTGTTGTCCTTTGTGACTATTTGCACACTCGGCTGCCCAGCATATTAGGCTTTCTGATGTAAAACATAGTCTAAAATGGACAACTGGTATCCTAAAAGCAAGCAAATCAAAGGCAAATGATAAACATGTCGAAAGATGAAAACAGTAGAAAGGCAAAAACAATCGTTGCTCCGCAGTGCGCCTTCGTGATGGTCGTAACAAAATTCCAAAATATAACGCCGAGTGTCGAGACCTCAATCGTCTCGCTGCAGCCAGTCCCGTGGGCAGACCAAGAACCATTGTACAGTAGGGGGCCTACAGCCGGCGGCCGGGGACAAAGATGAACAGCACCAGCAGTGCCGCATCAATGAGCACCGTCACAGCCAGGACCATAGCTGCCCGCTTGACCAACAACCGCCGCACAAACGGTTCGCGAACCTTTGAGAAGTGGAACGGTGTGTACTCGCTGTACCCGAGCAGTGCCAGAATGGGGTCAAGCGAGTACTGGAACGAGGCCAAAAAGTAGACACCAACCGTGAAAGGCAAGATAAGGAACAGGCGTGTCCTCCGCGACTCGTCAAGGAAGATGAGCACAAAAGCCGTCCAGAACGCACCAAACATGGCAATCATGCCGATGATAAGACGCATAATGAGCGTTGGCGGGATCAAGTTGCCCAGTGCCTTCATCCGCAAGAAACCGGGGAAGGCGTCACGCTCCATGGCCTGGAAGACGTAGTCCTTAGCAACATCAAAGACCTCGGGGTCGTCACGGCCGTACTCCTCGATGGCTGTCGTAATGTCCGTCGTGATGTTGCCAGGCAAGATGATCTCGCGCTCAGCACCCGGCAACAGGAATGTGTACAGGATCTTCTCGGCCGAAGCACGGATGTCCTGGCGTGCAACGGTGTGTGCTGGCGAGTTGGAGTCGGTGATGTCACGCGGCGTGCTGGCGGGGGCCGGGCTGTTGCGGGAGCCGCCAGGTCCACTAACGGGCGAGTCTTGGGGATGTAGGTCCTCCCGCAAAAACGCCGACATCTGTGCATCCTGGTTCTTCTCCTTGTCCGATTGATACTTGGACGGGCCAGCCACAGGGTGCGTCATGTCGCCGAGATTGTCAAGAATGGCCGACGAGCGCTTCGAGGCCGACTTCTCGCCGTCGGGTGTGACGACAAGGACGGAGCGGCGCAGTTCACGGACATAGTGCCGGCAGAGAGTCATATGCTGAGCGACATCCAGCCTGGAGACGATGTTAGCATCATGTATATAAGAGGCTACAATGACACCATACAAGTATCCAAAACATACCAGAAGTCAAGGTAGTCGACTGAGCGCTGTTGATCGCGCATATAAATGTAGAACGAGTAGAGATCAACTGGGGGCAACGTCCGCCGGCTCAACACCTCGAAGAGCGAGGGCAGCCGGTTCCGGTTAAGATCCGGCTGCGGCGACGGCGTGTGGGCTCCAGGAACGTCGTTCATTGTGTCGGTTTATGTGTGGAGGAAAGGAATCAAGAAGTGACGTTTTCGCTCGTTCGTCGTGTCGTTAGATTAGGCTGTACCTGGGACAGACCTTGTCGGTTTGGCGGTTAAATTGGTGGTCAACTTGGGTGTTCTCAATCTTCCGTACGATTCGCGACCAAAGTATTTTCAGTCGTAAATAAAAAGTGAGGGGACTGTGAAAACGTGTCAAGTCGTCGAAAGTGTCGTCGGTCGTTGTAATATCAATTCGATCGCTGTCGACGTCGTAAAGGAAGATTTGAATTGGCAAGTGGCTGGAAACAGGCCACAAAAAGAGAACTGGGCGAAACAAAGGGAGGACACGGCAATTAAAGCACAGGGCCAGTAGAAGTCAGATACGCCGTCGTACAGCACAGCCGCTGGCTGTGCGCAGTGCCTCCTGCTGCTCAAGAGTCAAAGACCACACGAGACGGCGAGATCCAGAGAAATGAGGTTTTTGGTTTGCGAGGAGGCGCGGAGAACGTCTGGTCCGGACGCGAATGGCGATCGTGAATGGGGAAAGGCGTGGAGAAGGCGACAATCAGAGAAAAGCGAAAGAGAAATAGAAACGAGTGACTGCGAAAATCCTGGGTCCGTGGCTCGGGGCGCTGCCTCAAATCCTGCGGGCAGAGAGGTACGTGGTGGTGAGTGAAAGGTGGTGAGAATCAGAGTGAAGGCGAGGGTGACAGCCGAATGCGTGGTTGGAAGGGGGATTTGCTGGAAACACACTGCCCAACAAAAGGCGCCAAAGTGGAAGGAGCAATGGGCACAATGCAGCGTTCCTGGCCTCATTGTTGATGTGATCGGCTCGCGCCCAGGGTTTCAGGTCACTGCCGCATACTGTTTAGCGTGTCGCGGTACTTTAATTTAGGGGGTGCAGGCGTTGGGAGGGAAATGGGGCCTGAAGCCAGGTTAGTTTCGTATCCTCCCGTGCTTCATGCCAGGGGCACGCAGATAAAATTAAATACAAAAATAATACAAGAAAAAAAGTCAAGAGTGGAGCTGCAAGGCCATCTTAAGTCATCAGTCTCGTCACGTGGACTGGCTCTTGAATTTCTCACCTGATTCTGCTGACTACTCTGAGCCAAACCGCGCTAGCCCGAGCGGGGACAAGCGCAGCTCGTTTCTATCTCTGATTGGCTACCAGGTCCTCTTTTCTCGCAATTTTGCAATGCACACAACAATTTTTTTTTCCGTACCAGGCCCTACTTTTAGCCCTCTCACTTTTTTCCCGCTGGCTGTCTTTTTTCTTTGCTCCCCCCTCCCTCCCATTCTCGACTTGCCATCACCACTCTTTACCGACGACCAACGAAACCGATTTTTTCGAGGTATGCACACCAACGACGTCTCATTCACTTGACGTTCTTCCCATCTACGAAGCCTTTTATTGTCGCCTTTTCTCCCGTCAAGCGCCCAGTCCTCTAACATCTCATCTTTTTCCGCCAACAGCAATCATCTAAAAATGTCGTCGAAGACCAAGGCCTCCGGCAAGGCTGGCCGCTCCGCCATTGCCGATGTCGTTTCCCGCGAGTACACCATCCACATGCACAAGAGAGTACGTTATTGAGATCCGAACGGGACCGAAAGACGACAACGAACATACATCAGCAAATCCAGGAAAGAGGAGGACCGAAGTACGGACAGAAGGTGGCATCGGGCCAGGCGAGGACATGTGGACGAGTCGCTCGACAGGGGGTCACCATGGACCAGGGGAGAAGGGTGTTGTGCTGTTGTAGCAAACCGGATCTGGATTTGGGGTGGATGGTTGTGCCTGGTTGAAATCTTTGCGCGGGTGTTAGGTTGAAGGAACATGTGCTAACATCGAAACAGCTGCACGGTGTCAGCTTCAAGAAGCGGGCTCCCCGCGCCGTCAAGGAGATCAAGAAGTTCGCTCAGCAGGCTATGGTACGGAACCTCTCCCAATTGAATCCTCCCTCGACTCTATCCCGACGACAACATCGACGATGCGAACCGATCAACCGAACGTTGAAACGTTTTCTCTTGATTCATGGTGGGACTGAAATGCTGACATTGTATCTTTAGGGCACCACCGATGTCCGCCTGGACCCCCAGCTGAACAAGAAGGTGTGGGAGGCCGGTGTCAAGGGCGTTGCCTACAGACTCCGCGTCCGCATCTCTCGGCGGAGAAACGACGAGGAGGACGCCAAGGAGAAGCTGTACAGCTTTGTCCAGGCCGTCAACGTCAAGAACCCCAAGGGTCTGCACACCGTCGTTGTTGAGGAGTAAAATGGTGCTTGTCGAATCATGAAAAACTTATACAAAAGCGAAAAATTACCGACAAGGAGAATGGGGGCTCAATGCTGTTGCTGGATTGTTGGAGTTGTCTATGTAAAAGGATTTGCATGGGTAGGGAAACCTCGGAAATGGGTAGTCTTTGATTTTTGGGCGACTCGATTTTTACCAACCAAAACAAAAAGGAAATCAAAAAATCGACAACAAAACAGCTGCATCAGCCTGGGGCGTTCGAACCAAAACAAGCAAAACAAAAAAAGTGGAAAACTTCATCTCCGGTCTCCTTAAAGTGCATGCAGTATGTCTTGTGTCTTGCCTGGTGTCGACATCGTCATGTCATTTATGTCGAGACAAAGTGTTATGATGCCCAACAACAACTGGAGTTTTGACGTTTGATGACTCTTCTTTCAATCTACGTCGTTTGTCTACGCCAAATCTGCGTTGGTTTTGGTTTGATGAAATGAAGTGGAATTGATGCTTGCTTCGGTCCTTGATACCAGGACCCCCGATGTACCCCGGCCGCTGTGCTAGAAAATAAAGGGAATTAAATAAAATGTGGATGCAAATGCCCAGCCAACTTGGCTCCTGGCTCTCGTCCATATCCAATGGCGTCTTCGTGTCGTCGTGCCATATGGTCTCGTCTCAATCGCCAGATGTCATCCACAACCATCCACATAATGCACTGTGTGCCATATCGTCCTCTCCGATTATCCATGCTACCCTGTAGCTTCAATGGCTCACTTCCACCTGAAACCCCTGATCTCTGCACGCCAGTTATTGACCGTCTTCGTCTACTCGTCCTCGACGTCCCGATGACGGCCCAGCACCTTGCGCTTGAACTCCTCGGCATTGGTGTCCCACAGCTCGGCAGCCTCGCCGTTGAGGGGCGAAGCACTACAACACAGTTAGTACAGTTGTCCAAGAGATTTCAAGAGACAGGCGAATGTAGCACAAAAGGGACTTACTTGTTCGGCTCGCCGAGCAGACTCTGCAGACTCAGAAGCACAGTCTGGGTGTTGTAGGCGGGCGTCCACTTGTCCTTGAGAATGTCGAGGCAGATGCGCCCAGAGAAGTCGACGTTGGGGTGGTAGATGGGCGTCTTGAACAGCACCGTTGGCGGCGCGTAAGGGTAGTTGGTAGGGAAAGCAAAGGATAGCTTGAATGTGAGGTTTGCGTAGGGGGTGTCGTCGGGGCCCTCAATGGTGGCCCGCCAGGACATGATGTTTCCATCGGATCCAGGGAACGCAGAGACACCGGGTGCTGGAGACGTCATAAGCATCATCAACTCGGTTTGCAATCTAGGGAGGGCAAGTCAGTTGATGATCAATAACAAGAATAGCTACCAGAGCCAGAGGAAAGCAGCAATCACCTCTTGGTCACACTCTGCGAGTCGGGACCCTTCTTCGCGCCGCCGAGAACGGAGGCCTGCATGTCTGCTGCGCTCTGTGCGTCCGCCATGATGGGTAAGTGTTGTGAGGGATGAAGAGAGGATGAGGAGATGGGGGGATTGAAGGCGTCGTCGAGAGGAATCACAGAAGCAAGCAAGGGGCTTTCTGTGAGAAGCGTGTGCGAGTGATTGGGATAAGAAAGGTCGTCGGGAGAGTCGCGACAGCGGGACAGACGATGAGAGAGATGCGAAGTGGAAGAGACAGACAAACTGACACGGGTTGAAGACGAGAAGAGAAGAAGAGAAGAAGACAAGAGAAAACGAGGAGATGCAAAAAGGGAAATAAGCTTCTTTTCTGTTTCAACTTTAAGCAGCTGGGCAATATGTATGTGCAGGGCAGCAACAAGCCAGGAGGGGGTGAGGAGATAGAAAAAGGCAAGAACGACCCAATGGGTAGAAGTGGTAGCAGCTTCCAAGTTGGGATCTGAGACAAAATGGTAGAAAGAGGCTGAGAGCGTGAGGGGATCGAAGTTTAAAGAATGGTTGGTCAGAAAGGAAGGAGGTGTTCGGAGACCACTGGCCACTGGTGTCACTTGCTAGGGCGATTAAAAAAAATCCAAGCTCGTTGTCAGAGGGAAAGACAGTGTTGCGAATGTGAACGGGTCGTGCCTGTCACGTTTGTGAGGAATGAGAGTTGAAGTGTCGAAACGAAGAAGGAGCGGTGGGCGAGCAAAATCCGAATGAAAATACTGCGGCGTCTACAGTGCTCTTTCCCTTGTTGTTTACATTGTGGCGGTACTTTGCCCCCCAATTGCCAGCAGTTGACCCCAAAAGTGGCCCCTCCCTGCACCCAGCAACCGCCGATAACAAGCGAAGACCCGCTTATGTTTGCTTATCGGCAGAAGCACCCAGCGTCGGAATGCATCGTTTTCAGAGGGGAAACAGCCGGGCAGCGTCTCTGCGCCAATCGAACCCCACTCACAGCACCGTTTTTCAGACGAGGCCAGCGCCTGCCTGTTAAAGGGCCGTTAAAGACCATCGCCATCCCACTATTAAAGCGGTCTGACGCGACCCCAAGACGCGACCTGGGCTTCAAGAGCGCGTATCGATAGGACCTCACGCGAGCGATCACATCTGGTTTTTGGGCCAGACCAAGACATACAGCAAGGGTGCAGGACAGGTTGCACCTCCAAAATGGTAAGTATCGACGTGTATTGTCCCTTGTTTACTTTCACTCGAAGTTGAGCAAATCGATCAAATCATCACGAGTATCACGAAAAAAAGGATAACGGGAAAAGAGGAAAGGAAGACAGAAAACGAAGAGCAGAAGAATCACGGTTGGCTGCATGCTCTCCAATAACACCAAACTAACCATGCAACAGTCCCAGCTCGCCCCTCTTCCCGACAACCTACCCTTCCGCTTCATCTCCAGCACGATCGGAAGGGGAGCTTTTGCATCGTGAGTTCTACTCCGGAGTATTCAGCCTGGCAGCTTTTTCGGAGTCTGCAGCACTAACATCGTGCAGTATAAAAAAGGCCGTCCCTCTCGAGTCCAGGAGTCCCGTCTTTGCCGTCAAACTCATCCACAAACAGTATGCCATCAAGCAAGGCCGGATATCGCCAAAACAGATTGCTACAGAATGCTCTCTCCACTCGCACATCGGCCAGCATCCCAATGTGATTGAGTGGTTTGCGACCGGCGAGGATGATGTATGGCGGTGGATTGCCATGGAGTTTGCCGAGGGCGGCGACCTCTTCGACAAGATCGAGGCAGATGTGGGCGTGCCAGAAGACATTGCCCATGTCTACTTCAAGCAGCTCGTCAGCGGCACCAGCTTCCTCCACTCCAAGGGCGTGGCCCATCGTGACCTGAAGCCCGAGAACATTCTGCTCTCTGCCTCGGGTAACCTGAAGCTGGCTGACTTTGGCATGGCCACAATGTACGAGTACAAGGGCAGCCGCAAGCTGAGCGCAACGGTCTGCGGCAGTCCGCCTTATATTGCTCCGGAAGTTCTTGCTTGCACCCGGCCACCACCAAATACGGCGCCTGCAGCTGCCCCCAAAAAGTACAGCCCGGACCTAGTCGATATCTGGTCCTGCGGCGTCATCCTCTTTGTCCTCCTTGTCGGCAATACGCCGTGGGACGAGCCCGTGCTGACAAGCTGGGAGTTTTATGAATACGCCAACAAGAACGGACACAGCACCGATCCGCTCTGGGGACGGATACCACCGGCGGCCCTGTCGTTGTTGCGCGGCATGATGAGCATCGACACCAAGCAGCGCTTCAGTTTTGCACAGATTCGCCAGCACCCATGGTTCACGCGGACCAACAAAATGCTGACAGCCGACGACCGCATTTCCGACCCTCTCGAGCTGGCCACACAGATGCTCGGCAACCTGCGCATCGACCTCAAGAACCCCAGTACGGCACGACTTGATAGTAGTGGCGACGCTATGGATCTTGACGGCTCCAGCTCTGGGCCAGCCTCTGGGGGTGGTCTGGCCTCTACACAGCCCGATGTCCCGCTCTTCGACGCCGCATACGACTGGGAGCGGCCAGGCTTACGGGCAGTGCGGCGGACCGCCACGTCGTCCACACAGCCCACGTCCGTTGCGGACATCTCGCGGACGGACCGGGTCGATGGCCATGCTACCGGCGGTCGTCGTGGCGGCGCTGGTCTCGGCTACGGCCTGCGCGAGGCACTGGCAGAGGAGCCCGCGATGAGCCAGTTCTCACAGGTTCGTGGCGTGCCCGTCTCGCTGACGCAACACGCCCGCCGGTTCCAGGATATTGTGCCGTCATACTCGCTCACGCGCTTCTTCTCGCACATGCCGCCACTACACTTGGTCCAGATGCTGTGTGCATCCCTGCACCAGCTCAATGTCCACACACCGCCAGCGGAAGCCGTTATGCAGGCTGCCACCAGTACCTACCAGGACAACGAGCGCGTCGCCTATATCAAGATCAAGGCCCTCGACGGCCGTAAACAGGGGATGCACGGCGAGATCTTTGTCGACAAGTGCCGGCTAAACTCTGGCGACGAAGACTCGGGCGCCGACCAGTTGCTCGATGTGCGGTTTATCAAGGTCAAGGGTGACCCACTGGAGTGGCGCCGTTTCTTCAAGAAGATGGCGCAGCTCTGCAATGAAGCCGTCTACTCGCCCGACGATGAAGACGCTGGCGGCATATAGCGTATGCCGCAGCATGACTTGTCGGAGCAAGAAGGCCAGCAGGGCTGTAGTAACGACAATAGCTGCGAGCCAGTGTAATGCTCTTTCACATCTTTTTAGTATGATTTTAGCGTCCACATAAAAAGCAAATTCAATGACGATATGATCTTTTTACAATACAAAATATATGCAACAGTATCTCTCTATTTCCTTCCGTTTTTATTTCGTTCGTGTTTTTTCAATTTTTTTTTTCAAAAAAAAAAAACCGTTTCTGTACATAAACTTCATATATAATTTCAATGGATTCAGATAAACGTATGAATTGAATCAATGTGTTGGGGTATATGTCGTGGATACAAAATAAAGTCTAGTAGCAAAGGTGTCTAAGTAAATGTGACCCAAGAAGTGCAAATACAACAAGAAAAGTATTAATTGGGACGCCAATGCAAATGCTTATGTCGTCAACGCTGTAATACATTGTAGTATGAAAAGAAGGCCATGAAAAGACAAGTGAAAAGACAAAAAGTGAAATAAAGGAAAGGTGTATAAATGTAGCACGTTTATACGCCATCAAGGCCAGGGGTAGGTGTGATCCGTGTGGCCGTTGTGAGCGGCGTGGTGTTGCTCGTGATGCTCCCAGCGGATGTGAACGCGGTTCTCCCAGTCAGTGTTGGCACTTGTCGGGTTGCACAGATGAGCATTGTACAGAATGGGCGAGGCCAACAAGTAGCCGCTGTAGCCCATGTCGGCGGCCTTGTCATCCGGGGCTGCGTTCCACTCTGGTGCCTGCCGGAAGCGTTCAAGGTCGGCTTCCACCTGGCACAGAAACAAATTCTCACGCCCGGCCCACTGGTCGATGGTATCGGCAATGCGCCGGAAGCCATCCGTGTGGCCACCGGACTCACGTGCGCTCCATCCACAGCAGATAAACAGGTAGCAGTGGATGAGCTCGTGCAAAAAGGCCGAGATCAACAGACGGCGGCTGTACTCGCGGCTTCTAAGGATGGGTGTCGACAGCAGAACAAATGTTTCAAAACCGCCAATTTGGGAGCGGCGTAGAGAGGTGTGGCCAATAATCTTATTGTCGTACTGCGGGTTCGAGTTGGCGTCGGACCAGTCCCACTGCACTCTCTGGGTCAGGCGACCGTTGAAGAAGATCTCGTTGGCAGATGAGAAGATGCTCTCGAGGGCACTGTTGTCGAGCTCGAACTCTGCATCGACCGACTTGGGATGGATCAGGCCGAGCAGGATGCGTTCGTGGCGAGAAGACGGAAATCGTCGGTTGAAGCTGGCGAGGTGAGCTGTGACGCTTGCAGCGGCTTCAGCATCGGTCATAAGCGTCTCTGTCGGCTTGTCGATATCGCGGTCCTGGATGGAGCAGCTGACTGACTGGACCATGCTCTGGTCGTCCTGCCGTTTGAAATAGAGGTGTCCGTGACACGAGTGATTTCGTTCCAGTTCATGGTGGTGGTGTTGCGTCTCTGTCTCTTGAATATCCTGTCTAGCCATCCATCTGTCACCCATGGAGTGTGCATACACACGTGGTGCTGAGTCGTCTGGCGTCTGTCCTCTGCTGTGAATTCGTGGGATAGTTTCGTATGGAGAGAAAGACCGAGCATCCTCTGACCGATCTGGTGTCGAGGCATACAGCCGGTTTTTGTCGCGCCAGTCCTCGTATCGGAGCAGTTTCGGCGTGTGTACCGAAACAGGGTCGGGCGGATAATATTTTTGAAGTGCAGTAGACGACGCCTTGAGGTCGGAGCCATTCTTCCAAATGGTCCGTGCCGGCAGTGGAGAATAACGGTCTCGGGCAGCTAATGAGCCACTCCGAAGAGGCAATGAGTCGTCTCTTGTGGGCAGCGGAGATGGAGATGAGAATGACCGTGCGTCGTTGGTGCTCTCCTCATGGAGAATGAAGAAGACATGCGATTCCGGTGGTGTGTCTTCCCTGGACTCGATCGACTGGTAGGGAATATCACACTCCGGGGTGTGCTGGCGATATACGGCTTGAGCTTGACATTGTGGCCTGCTGTCATAGACCTCAGAGTATTGATCGTGACCGTCTTCATCCTCCTCGTCGTCGAAAGCTCGCCTTTGCAATGGCCGGTGAGCTGTGTTGTCTGTGTCGTCGTCTACATAGTAGTATGGCCGTTTCTTCCCCTCTGTATGGCTCGGACCAAAGGTCTGCTCTCCCCCGCCACGAACCCAATAAGCCATTGATGAGCGTGCCTCGAGCGAACGAGGGCTGATTATGGCGGGTTTGGATTGTGGTCGGAGGAGCAGGGAGAGAGATCAGATCTAGCGAAAAAGGGGCCGTCGATTGTTGACTGTATAACTGACCAAGAACCAAACAAACAAACAGACAAACAAACAAGACACTCCCCAGAAGAAAGGCAGAAAAACGAGTGAAAGATGTTTGGATAATATAAAAGATGCACACTATATTCAGAAGTGCACAATAGGGAAAGCACCCGATATTCAGGGCTTGTTGGTGGCCAGCGGGCCGTGGTCTTTGGACCAGAGTTGAGCCACGCTTTCCCTTTGGGGACCAACAAATTGACCGATGCCTCTCTAGTCAGAAAGGCCTATGCTGCAGCGAGCCATTGAATATGGATGGATGGGACACAGGCCGCTGCCAATAGACCTCGAAGACCAAGTGAGGGCGGGTGGCGGTATGTTGGCAGTCAGGGCAAAGAGGAATATCAGAGGAGGAGGACAGAGGACCACTGCGTTTGCTGGCCAGCCTCAATAAGTGAAGTGGAGACGTTGACGCTGCATCCAGACAGGCGGCCCCGGTTTATGCGGTTGATGGCGATGCAGCTGGCGAATAGAGGCGACTGCGTATTGTGGGTGTCAATGTGGCAAGGTCTAAGTTGCTAATGTAGCAGATGGAACGTCTGGTCGCCTGGTCGTTTGGTCGTTTGGGTCTGGCCTGCTCGGAATCCAGACGGTTTGGTGTCGAATTGTCCCGTGCAGTGGTCCCTGTTTCGGCGGCAGGATGAAAGTGTGTTGGTTTGAGTTTTGGAGTCTCTTGGATTTGTCTTTTGTTTTGTTTCGTCCACAGAGGCTTGACCACATCACACAGCAGAGGGGCTGGCAGCGCAGGAAGGACGAGTTGTGCAGGTGGGGCGCTGCTTCCTATTATGAGAATCGCTTCTTTCCTCATCAAAATCATATTACGGCGTACGGCGGTGGCAAGAGAGGACAGGAAAGGCAGTTGCGCTGGGTAGACTCGACAGGGTGTCAGGTTGTACTTTCCGTTATTGCTGGAACTTTCAAAAGGAGCCAAAACAGGAGGAAAGAGGTTGTACACACGAGGTCTCTTGTGTTCTTTCCAACTTGGAGCATTTTCGCCCATCACAGGAAAGTGCATACGACACTCTTCGCGAAGCGGTGTGGTTGTGGGCATGTTCTGCTGCATGGCGCTTTCCGTTTCCAGCACCCACGAGGTACTCCCAAGGGGCGTGCAGAGCGTGGCGCTAAATTAATTTGAGGTCCTCCTCTCCAGAAAAGGAAGTTTTGCATCTCCTCAATTCTTTTTTTATCTTTTTCTTCCTTTCCCATTCTTTTTCGTCTTGACATTCAAGCTTGCGCTCAGGCCAAGACACCCTTGCTTTTTGCGGAGCACGCCCAATCCCGGACACCTCGGACACGCTGCCGCCAGCGAAACTTGGGGACGATGAGACGAGGCGGTGAATCGATCAAGTGTCTTCCAAAACGATAAAGATTGAAAGAAAATCAATCAAAGCTCAAAGGTGAGGCAATTGAGAAATAAGAAAGGCGACAAGGCCGCTGACAGCATTGGCTTACATGTCCCACCGCGCCCCATACGCCAGCAAACATGAGCGGTGAGTTTGCCATGCGTAGTCAAAATCGCGTCGAGAAGAATTCATCTTTTACCTTGATACGTCGTGTTTCTTGGGTTCTTTAGGCGACCCTCATCTTGGTCGTTGATTTTCATTACAATTTTCCCTGCAATCCCTGCAATCCCCAGTGTTTTGCCTCTTCTGGCAGTCCGCTGTCGTGCACCACGACGACTGGTCAGAAACGGCCGCGCAAAACCAGCCGGCGCCGTCGATTGGCCGCCCTGGTCTTTTCGACTTTTGCCCTGGCATACACCGTACTGGTGTAATGGCGGCCCGGCCTACTTTTTTCTCTCTCTCAGGATGCACTACCATTTTCGTTCTCACTGCATGGCCCCTGATCCTGCCGTGTTTTGGTCTTATTTCCAAGGCGTTGGCTCCGGAAGGCTTGACTTTTTTTTATTTTTTATTTATTTAGCTAAAACACGGTGATATCCAATGCGAAGACGACCATAATTATATCCAAGGGGCCGAGCCATAAGAATACTGGACAACGATGATATACAAGATGCTAATATGCATGCCGGCGATGGTCGTGCTCTCACAACTCATGTTTCCAGAACACGCAACACATCCAGTCCCACACAAGACACGACTCTGTGATCCTTCCTGCGTTTGGCAAGAGCCATCACACCAGAAACACTCACATCAATGCCGGCGTTCCATGGTACAGCTTGCTTGTAATTGACTGGCAGACATAGAGCCGACTCAACTGTGCAATCTAGTCATCCGAGTCGCTGTCTTCGCCAAAGTACCGTGCAGACTTGAAGAGCTGCCGCATCTTGGTTCTGTACGCCTTCCCTTCCTCTTCGATCGCCCTCTCAGCCTCGGTCTTAGCAGTGTCTTTGACAAAGTCGGCCGATCGGGTTCCCTTTCCACGCGTGAAGCTGACGAGGCCGAGCTTGTCGCCCGTCCAGAAGAGCAGGCCGTTGTTACGGTAGCTGGTGTCTCTCTTGCTGTTGCTTCCACTGCCCTGGTGTATCGGCAGCAGTTTACGAGCAATATCGCCTGACTCGGTCGAGTGGTGGTGGGAGTGGCGCGGTGCCAGCCTGGGCGCTTCGGTCGTAATTCCCTCGGCCTCGTCTCTGTCGCCCTCACCGTCCTCGTCATAGTCGTCCGAGCCAAGAGCGTGCCGACGCACTTCTGTAAATCCATCTCGCTCAAACCACCGGATGAAGCCAGCTCCGTCCGATATGGCCAAGCGTGTGCCATGATTCACCACTGAGAAAATCTTGGCGGACGACGATGTTTGGCGGTTGACCATGTGTTTGTCGGCATAGCTCTCATCGACCGGGTACAGCTCGAGTGAGCCTTTGGACTTGTACTCGCCGCATGCCACAATCGTTCGCCCGAGATCCGAGGCACGGCCCTTGCCCTTCTTCTTCAAGCTGCTATAATCTTCGATGGCGGGAAAGGGATATGGTATCGATGCCAGGCTACACAGGCTTGCGCCTGAGTGAATTGCGTTCTTGACCACGGAGAGCTTCCGCCGGTCGTAGTGCAAGATACTAGAGATGCGCCCTGCCGCAAAGATGTCGTTGGAGATGGCGTCTTCTGAGCCATGTTCTTGGACATGAACAATCGACAAGGGGCCAGGCTGTGGGAAGGGGGCAGTGTTCAAGTTGCCAACAATTTCATCAACAGACCTGAACCCAAGCGTGCTTGCAGCTTCTTGTGCTGGTGTACGGGAGTCGTGGAGGTGTATTCCGGCCCTAGTGCCCACGCTCAAAGGCACGGAAGAGTGTGCTGATGATAAGGCCGTGATATTTTGGGGAAAGGTTCGAGTGGAGACAACTAAGAGTGTCTGCAAATCAACTTCAACAAGCTCTGCCACGCACGGTAGTTAGTATATGAGAAGCTATGCCTCAAATCTGGGCGAGATACTGACGGTCTTGAACGGCAAAGTATGCCAGGTTTTGTGGGCTATCCACAGCCACGCATTCGGTCACATTGAATACAGGCCTCTCATTTTCAGAGTTGTCGATGCCAGCAAATAAAAGCCCGGGCGCGCTTTGTTGTACAATGGCACCGCTCCGTGCCACTGTGCCGTTAACATCCCAGATGCAGACCGAGCCATCTTCAAGCGGGGCCACTGCCAGCAGCAGCGGAATGCCATTGAGCCGGCTGCTGCTGTCAATCTCCATGTGCTCCCTCTCATCCCCACTCATTTCAGAGCCCCGTCTTGCACCTTGTGGTTGGTACAAAGCCATCCCACACACTTCGAGCACGTCGAAATTATCGAGCAACCGGTGGTCGTCGTGCCTTCGTGGCAGCTCGAACCAGTTCGTGACAATCTTTGTGTTTCGTTGGACATGTTCGTCGTACCACGAGATCGGCTCGCCGTTGTCGAATACATCGTTCCATGCCGTCCGGATCTCGATGCGGCGGGCCCTGCTCGACTGCGACTGCTGCTGGTGCGACAGGTGCCGCCGCTTCTTGCGGCGCAGTGTCGACGCCAACCGGCTCTCGTTGAAGCAGCGGGCCCGCCAAAAACTACCATCACGGCAGACGGCGCGCAAGTGCCGGCATGTGCTTTGGACGGCCACGATATCGTCATCCTCGAGATCTAGCCGGGTTGGTCAGTTGGCTGTATTGAGTGAGGGATGCTCATCCCGAAAAAAGGCACTCTGTAGAGCATACATGATAAAATCTGGAGAATCAACTCTGTGGGGAGTCGCTCCAAGTTTGGAGAGACCATAGTGATAGCTGTCGAGCGGTGCGATTGAGATGTAGATAGTGGAAATATCGGAGCTTGCAACAAGATACTCAAAAAAAAAAAAAAATGACTGGGCAGCTACCGCGGCACAGGCCTCAATGCAGCCAGCTCTGCGTTTGGAGACATTGAATGAAGTGCGTAAACATGGATGTGAAATGTTAATAAGGAGGGAGCCGAAACACTGAGATATGGGCAAGAGCCGCCGTGATGTTCCAGCACGTTCTGTCCTATCTAGGGAAGGAGCGGGGGATCAATCGCGTATTATTTGCGGCAAGTGAGACTGAAAGTACAGTAGTGCGAGTTTGCTATATGCACTGTTCTGCACTGTGTGCGATGAAACCGACGTCTTGATATTTACTTCCCCTTTCCTACATCTGGGAAGGAACATAAAACATTTGCATAATAAGAAGAAAAGACTTGGATGTAGTTTCTTGATGTTCCTTTTTTCAAATCCAGTTTCTCATATGATGACTTTATGAATAGATTTGCAACGAAAGAAGAATAATAAGGTTTCGGAACGAAAATATATTGAGATTTTACTATTTATTTCCAGAGAAAAGAAAAGAAAATATCACATAAACTGAAGCCTGTGTGGGTTTTTCTCTGTAAATCAAAAGAAAACCGACACGAGAGAATGAACAGCTAACTTCATACTTAGTAACTCACAAGGCCAAAAGACCATAGTCTTTGCACGCCATGGGACTGTGGTAGCCAGCCTTGTGCATTCCAAAACCTCCATCGACCTTCATCACGACCTCACGATATCTCGCGAAAGGTAGCCCGAAATATCGCCAATCTGCCATCCAAAGCTACTCCAAGTTCAATTATGTACACTCATGATTTTTCAATGATGGAGGATGTACTGCTCTTTCCCCCGCAAAAATCAGGTTCCTGCCTCGTGCTCAGTTGGACAAAAACAGCAGGAGCGACACGTTGTTAACCTCCTTCATCGCTCCTTCCCAAAATGTCGTCTTGAGCACACCACGCTACTTCTTGTTTATTTTCCCTCATTCGCGTCATAATAATTCTTGCATCTAAATTTTCTCTCTCCTCTTCTGTGCTCTCAACTTACTTGCAGCAAACCGACAACCATCGCCAGCCACACGCATGGCCACGAGAGGGCAGCCAACGAAGTACCAAGATGGCTGCAATCGAAGATGGACGCAATGGCCTTCGTGTCTCCTCCCTCAGTTCGAACTTCTCGTCACCAAACAGTGCTCTGTCAAATTTGACGCATCTCAACGCAGACCGCAAAAGCTCACTTCCAAAAGGATGCCGCTTTCGGGACCTTGGCGAGGCTCATCGCAACATCACAGGCCGCAGCATCTCGGCATCCCACGGTGCTGAAGGGCTCACTGGCAGTGCATCCGGAAGCACAGACAACTCGTGCCTGGAGTCCCCCTTTCGTGACACTGCTGCAATTCAAGATGAAGAAGACGGCAATCAACAAAACTTTCACGATTCACAGCTTTCTCCCAGTTCAATGGACCTCTTGAACGGCCTTGGAAGCCCTGAAGATTTGCTGGATAAGATTTTCGATCGCAAAGGTACTCGAAGCTGCTCGCCAGCCGGGGTTTTTACGCCTGCTTCCAAAAAAGAGGATTGCCCGCCTCCAGTGCGGCATTTCTCAGACGAAAATGTGTCACCGCGCGCCGTGAGAAACTCTCAAGGACCTGACCGCTCCTCCGACTCTCACATGGCAATGACAGTGTACTCCACGGACACCACTGTTGGACGTTTGTACACACAGTACCAAACCCACATTCTCAATCCGCTTTACGGAAACAACAGCTCGCCTGTGCCGGTCATTCCGCATATCGTCCGTCCCCGGGATGGTGCGGTGACCCGCCTTGGATTTGGCCCAGATGACCGGAGCAGCCCACCTTGTGGCGATCCTGCTATTCAACGTCTGCCGAGTGTCAACGTGCAACACCCGCAAGATCGGATCTCAAAGACATCGGGCGGCACTACGGGAGACAGCCCAAAGCGTGGCAGCCTCTTTCTTTCCGTCCCAACCAGAGAAAGCCTGCTGTACCCCAAGCCCCTCCGTGTGCAGTCGATGCGCGTGGAGGGAAAACACACAAGCCATCTCAGTGGCACCGCAGTCTCTGCTGCAGGAATGACGACTGATTCGGAGGAGGATCCCTTTCGATACGACAAAGATGCCTACAATGTCTTCCTCCACCCATCAAAGGAACGCGATGTCAGTGCAGCTCTCAACCAAATCAGTGGTGTCAGCTCTCTCAGCCGGGCAACTCTGTGTACCCAAGGAGACAATCTGCCAGCTCGCAAGCTTTCGCTGCGTCCACCTCCGATCCCCAAGAGGTATCTCGATGACCCTTTCCTTACGGGGCCTACTCGCGCCCGCTCCCCTACACCCGAGAGTGCTGACAGGTTTTACGACACGTCTGTCATTCAGCCAAACTGGGAAGTTGAGCGCAGCGCATATGAGGTGAAGGTCGTACTCCAGGATGTGAGTAACAATCAGAACGTCAATACCGGCCGCCGTTCCAAATACAGAGACGGAAGCACCACAGTGTCCGAGAAGCCATTGCCTGTTGCTGCCCAGGCACCGTTTCAAGCTGGCGGTCTTTACCGTCGGGACAAGGAGAACATGCCCTCGAGCGAGCGCGACGACTGGGAAACTGTAGCGACGACAGTTCCTGGGTTTGGAAGCATGGGACTGCACCCTCCCGTCAGACGAGGTCTTGATGCCATCAACTCGAGGGGTGCCAAGATCACGGGAAGTAGTCTCGCCGATGTGTCTGACGACAACAGCTTCCGCAACGTGCCTTTTGACGAGTACGCATCCACAGATCGTATCGTGCAGCATCCGAGCGGATACGAGGACTCTGAGGAGAGCCTACAGATTCACCACATCAGGGGCACAAACGTTCCCGTCATGGTCCCAAAGCAACGGGTGCACCGAGTCAATGGGTACCCACAGAACTCATCGCGCATGCATCCGACCTCACAACGCTCTGGAAGTGAAGCAGCGGCTGCGCTTGCCAGAAAAGTATCAAGCCCATTCAGACAGTTGAGCGGCAGGCGCCCACACAAGTTCTCCCCGATGCCCCTCAATCCGCGGCCATATAAGCTACACAAGGGGAGAAAGAAGTTCGAGTTCCGTCATAAATCGCAGAGCTCAGACACGGACTCTCTGTTCAGAAAGGGTAGCGTATATGAGTTCCAAGGCGTGTCCAGTGAAACTGGAAATACAAAAAGTACGACAAACGACAACATGGTCTCTGAACTGGACGATAGACTTGGCGACGGACGTCCTCTGCGTGAATCCAGCTCGTCCCAAAGCTCCAACGGTACCGCCCACAGCTTTCCGTTCCCACTCATCCCGCTCCCCGAGGCTGCTCGCAAGCAAGCATTTGAAAGAGCCGCCACAACCGAAAGCTCAGCTGCCGACACCTTTTGGGCTCAAAATGCTGCAAACAAGAGACGCACTCATGGCTCTGAACATATTTGCCTTCCAGAGCGCACCTATCAACGGGCGCCAGTCCGCTTTCCGTCATTGTTTGCCTCTAGCTCTACCAGGTCCTCGAACCGGAGCAACAAGCTGAAAAAGCGGCGCACTCTGCCCCAAGATCTCACAATGCAGTCCGCCTTGAGCTCTACGACAGCTGGCGGGACATGGGCTACTATCCTCCCTATCGGGAGCACAAGCAATCGCCATGGTGGCCCGACCCATATGGTCAAGTCAGCTGCAACGAGACTACATCTAGACAATCTTGCCCGCCGGTTCCAGGAGCGCACGAAGCCCAGCTTCACCATGGGGAGTAGTCTCATCAGCCGCAGCAGCCAGCCCCGACTGTACCCGTGGGACTACCAGGCACGCCGCCGCCAACAACGAACACGCGGGACTGACCCCGAGCTCCGGGCCATTGCGCTCGAAGAGCCTGGCTGTGGAAGGGACTTGGAGCGAAATGGTGTGCCCCTTGACCCGGAGGCATTCATTACTCACGAGGGCCGGTGGCGGCGCCGCAACTGGTTCTACTGCATGCTGGCGGTCAGTATGTTCCCCTTTATTTCGGTAATGGTCTACCTCGGCAAGTTTGATAGCGGACTTTCTTGGTACTCTCGCGGCGAGGTCGACCGCCTCAACACGCAGCAGCGTCGGGTCATTCTTGTTGTGATGGTGGCCCAGTTTGTGTTTTGGCCAATTATTCTTGGCTTGGTTATATGGCGGGCCCAGCAGCTGGCTTGAAGCAATGGTTTGGACCTGGCTTGACACAAAAAGAGCTGACAAGTGTTGGGACTGGCTTGGACGATTTTGATTTTGATTTTGCTCTTGTGCTATATTATTATGGAGGACTAATTTGGGGGTGTTGGTATCGAATGAGATAAAAAGCTGTCAGGTACGGAGGCAAGTAATTTAATGACAGTCAAAAGAAAGGAGGGGCAAAAGTCATTTCACAGCATGGTCTTTGTTTGTTTTATTTGTACGGTACGAGAAAGAGAAGAAAACTTCAAAAGCTGTTTGCTACAATATGAAAAAGAGAGACCATGTATTTTGTAAAAAGCGCCCATTGGAAGTGAAGCAACAGGAAACTATGGAAACAAACCCAACGCCCAACTTCGAGAGAAGAAAAAGAAAGAAACAAAAAACCAGTGTGTATCGTTTTGGCAACACAGCCAACACAGCTAAAACAACCAATAAAAGAGGAGAAAAGGTACAACTTAAAATAGACGCCCAAAAATTTTCCCTATTTTCTGTGATTTGTGTCTTCTTGAAGGAAGGTGATAAAGTCGACTGAAAGTGCAAAATTATCAAAGGAGGAGCAAAAGAAACGTAAACGGACGCCTCGTTTACTTAGGAGCTCCCCTCGCCACTGCTGGCGCCACCTAGGCCACTGACCAGTGTCGGTGCAATCCGGCGCTTCTTAGGCGGCTCCTCCTTGCCTTCGGCATCACTGCTCGAGGCAGCAATCGTAGAAGCATCGCGCTTCGTACCCGAGGCTGGGGCGGACGAGGCCGGCACGGCCGACACGGCGTTCGGCACACCCACAACACTACCTGCCACGCTGCCAGCGACACTGCCCGCGACACTGCTGGCCGCACTATTGGCACGGTTGCGTGGTGTCTCGGGAGGCGTGGCTGTGGTACCGGCACCAGCAGTGCCAGTGGAAGACACGGCCGGTGCTTTAAGGTTAGCCAGACCGGCAATAATGCTACTGTTGCTGGGCGAGGCGGCGGCCAGGCTCGGAACGGTGCCGACGACGAGGGGCGGGTTGTTGATGATAGATCCCGGTCCACCGCTACCGGTATTTGTGGCTGAGGCAGAGGGTATTGGGACAACAGTTCCGGGCTGGGTGACAACAGAGGATGTCGAGTTGGAGCGTGCCGGCGATGACGGGCGATTGTTGTTGTTGCCGCTGGTAAAAGAGGCTGTGGGTGGTGGCGACGGCGCCGAGAAGGAGCTGGCCGAGTTGCGGTGTTGGTGATGGTGGGGTCCGCTGCCGCTGCCAGTATAGGGCGATGGCGGCGCAAATACGGACGTGGGGGTAGGGATTGGTGTGCTCTGTGCCGATGTGGAAGCGCGCTCTTCACGCTTCTGGGCGGAGAGAAGAGTCAGGTCGCCAGTATACTGTGTGCCCAGCTCGCCCGGAGTAAACGACAGCGTCGAACAGAAACCGTCTGACGAGGAGATGAGCAGGGTGAGACCATCGCTCGACCAGGCCAGATCCGTGAATGTGGCACAGTGCAGGTTACTGACGACGCAAATCGGCGACTGCTGCTGTGTGTCGTATAGAAGAACCGAGTCTTGTGTGGCAACGGCGTATATCATACGATGGGACAGGGCGAACGCCGACTTGGGTCCTGGTGTCGCTGCTGTTGCAGTTGCGGCTCCCGAGCCAGATGCACCAGCAGCAGCCGGAGTCGGCGTCTCAGAGCCCTGGCTATCGTTTGCAGTCGACCTTGGCGGTGGCGGCGGGTCCATGACCGAGGGCGTGCTGGCAGCCGAGGTAGGCTTCGTGATGGGTTCGGGGAGAGATGGGATGGGGTCTTCGGATGAGGATGTGTCGATGGTGATGTGCTTGGTCGGCGGTGCCGTAGATTGGCGGAGAGTGTAGATAATGGGCGAGCAGCGAACAGCTACAGATGGCTTCTTGTGGCCCGGCAGATGAGCGATGGGCGCCTTGTTGATGCCACCTCGTGAGTAGATGTAGACCGTGTTCGTGATCTCGTAGGTTGGTTTGCTGGCGCCCTCGGCCTGGTGCTGTATCTGGTACTGGCCGGCAGGTGTCAACAGGAGACTGCCGTCAGGCGTAAATGTCAGGCGACGGAAGAAGGACGTCAGAGTCTCGTTGGCGTAGAGGCTGGCGTTACGCATGGCCACGCTTGTGGCGGTAACATGTGGCTTGGGCGATGCCTCCATGGGCATAACAGCCGGCAGAGGCATCGACGGAGCAGGCGAGACAGACCGCCGTGATGAGAATGACGATCGACGGCTGTGGCTGACGACGCTGGGCGGGTTCATAGGCAGGGCAAACGACGTCGGCGTGCCTGGTGCTGAGGGAACGGGGGAGCTCATGGATGTAGGGCCAGTGCTCATGCCAACGGCATCAATGGCTGCAAGTTGGGAGCGATGAGAAGTCGTGACATCGGAAGGTGCAGGGCTCTGCGAGGCAAGGCGGCGTGGCGGCAAGTCGGCCTTAATGTGGCTAGCCACCTTGGGTGTCTTGTCGTCGAGTCCGTTGAGCGTGTACTGGCCGTCTTTGGTTTTCAGAGAGTAGATGTGGACCGAGCGATCAGACGATTGCGTGGCAATGTACTCGTTAAGAGGATCCCAAGCCACGCCCTGGACATAGTGACTATGCTCGGCGACCTGGCGGACTAGGGAGCCAGTGGCGGCGTTGTAGATGCGGGCAATGTTGTCCATGCTGCCAATGATAAAGTACATGCCATCGGGCGACCAAGCCAAGTCGTATATCTCGGCGCCAGAAGAACGACACATGTGCTTTGTCCGCCAGCTCTCTTTATCTTCGATTCCATCGTTGCCAAAGGTCGGGTGGTGGGTTTCGGAGGGGACCCAGAGGATCACGTTGCCGTCGTCGCCAGCAGAGGCCAGAAGCTCGCCTGTATTGATAGTTAGCGGATGTTGTTGAATGCCAAGGTTCGGATGGAAGCCGAAGCTATCATCTTACCTCGTGGACTCCATCGGACCACGTTGACGGCTTGTGTGTGCTTCACCAGTGTCGCAAGGTAGTCGACTTTCCTGCTCTCGCCATCGGTTTCGACCTTCCAGAGCTGTAGCAGTGATCCATGTTAGCTTCTATCGTGTTCGAGATACTGTAATCCAATTCCGTTGTCTTGGGTCTCCCAACTTACCCGGACGTTGTTGTCGCCGCCTGCCGTGGCCAGACGGCCCTTGCCGTGTGGCTCAAAGTGTGCAGAGTAGATGGGGGCATTTTGGTCATGCCAATTGATGATTAAGGGCGTGCTTTTCATCGTGACATGTGATGGGGGCCGAACGAGAGGCCCGTTTGTTGACTTGTGTGTTGCTCAAAAGAAGGCAGTCGGAGGCCAACTTTACGCGATCGCAGGCGTGTGGTATGGCCAGAACTATCGATCGAACGTATGGGAGGATCGGGGACAGATGGTGATAGAGGTCGTGGTGGTTTGATGTTGGAAGGCTGAGAGATTGATGGGTGGCCGATTCTGCAGCAAGCTGAAGAGAGATTTCTGGCGTGAGGGGATCCAAACTATCGCGAGTTTTTGAGCCTCGATTTTGGGAGGAGCGAGCTGGGGATCGGGATGGAACTAGCTGGTAGGACCAAAGGAAGGCACGTCGTCGTCGTTGTTCGTGACAAGGAGGGCAGGAGCACACGGTGGCAGGAGGCCCAGGAGTTGATCAACGAAGAGAGACACCAAACGGCAGGTGCAAGCCACAGAAGGAACGCATGAGGCATGGGCCACGTTCAGATTGGGGCGTCGCGTCTTGTCGTGTAAAGTAAGTGGCTTTGCCCAACCGCGATTGGCCCATTGACGGCGGACAGCTGTGCGAAAACACGCTAGTGGGGCCTGCAGATACAGCGTGAGTTGAGAACTGTATACGCACTGTACAAGCATCAGCGCTATCTGCTCTCGCACTCACGCGGCCGCCGTGGAACGTCTCGTGCCCATACCGGATCCCGGGAACGGTCCTTTGTATGCTGTTCAAACCAACAGAGACACGGAGGCTCACACAAGCAGATTGTGGGACTTGCAGAGAGTCTTTGTGCATGCTTTACGGATCGCCTGTCCTGGGAGCGGTACCTCAAACCGGGGCGACAAGCTGTTTCAGAACTGTGCCTCTCCCACTGTGGGCCTCCCGACTAACAGAAATGGCAGCACTTCCGGCAGGAACATGTTAAAACATGTTATCGAAGTGAACAGGAAGGTGCAATGGGCCTTGCACCACAACTCACGTGCAAAATACTATGCACTCGTGATATACATCACAAACAAGACAGCCCTCTTGGACTCGTGGAGGGCCTCACGACTGCAGGTGTGCCCCCGTTTTATGCACTGCGAGAACAACCGGCTCCTCCAGTGTTGCGCCCCCGTGTATGCCCGTTTCCACCCAACTTTGTACTGTTTCATACTGTCGGAGCGTCAAGGCCGTCAACGACCGCACCTTCCCTCTGTTGACTGCTCCTTCCCATTTACAGATGCGGGATATTTTTATTGCTTTTTGACCTCGTCTTTTTTGCCTTTTTATAAGTTGTCTTTATATCTCCCTCTTATGTCCACGTATTATCCCCTCACCCGTCTGCAAGCCACCCGCATCTTGCTCGATACATATCTGTATCATCTTACCAAATCACCGACTGGTCATGCGCCTTGCCTTGCCGGCGTCTGCGAGGCACGGCTGGGGAGCTTTTGTTGCGATTGGCCAGAATTTTATGGTTGGCTTATAGGATGGAAGATTGCGGGTAGCTTTTGGCTCGTCAACGGTTTACGGTATATTTGTCCATGGCCTTGTTCTTCAGCATCGTGTGATGACCCCCAAGAAAACTCGCAGAGGGGGTTGTTTTCCTGGTTGCATGGATACGTATTTTCGTAGCACATTTTTTGAATGTTTTCATAGTCAAAAACGTGTAAATATATGTGGCAGCTTTGTCGTTGTCGGTTACAGTACTTGCTACCCTCCTACCTCGGCCCTCCCCGCGCGTGGTCACACTCCCCTCCGAGAAAAGGAACCACACACCTTCAAACCAGGCTGTGCTCTGACACAACTGCACCAATTGTCGGCGGTGTGACAATCACCGCACGAAATGAACTGCAGCACAAACAAATAAGAACGAGAGGGGAGGCGATATAATGGATGGAGGAGGAGGAGGAGGTAGAAGAAGAGGGGCGACACAAAAGAACCAAGGTAAAATCTGGAAGGAGGTTTCGTTCGAAACGACAAAGAGAAAAGAACGACAGGCCGGAGGAGTTGTTCGCCGTCATTCATTTTATTTCGAGTTTGTGAATTATGAGCTGGTGACTCACAGCCCGCTAAGCACGCGATTACATTGCAAGATTGTTACTATGGACATGCCGGGGCTGCAGCAGAAGAGAATTGGCAGAAGGAGGTGTGACCTTGCCCGAGTCGTTGGGAGGTGTACATACGTACAGGAAGTCCTGCAATGCAGTTGTCCCGGATCTCAAAAGACAAGCAAAACCCCATGTGTCGATCATATCTGCAACTCGTGGAATTCATCTAACAATCAAAATGGCAAGGCGACAAGGCAGAGAGGGCTGTTGATAATCAGTTGATAACCTGAACGATAAGTCCTACTCGATAAAGGAAATCAGAAATCAAATCAAGGTCGAAACATGCAAGTACTGCGGGTCAAATAGGTAGTCAAGGTCAATGATTTAGGAGTCAAAGGGCGAAGCGTCGCCCCGTGCTTACGGACAGGCGACCACTACGATAAAAGACGACGATCAAAGAGGAGGGGCGGGCGGCTGCAAAGTGAAGAAAGAGGAAGGTCGAAAGCAAAAGGCAGGCATGAAATACGAACGTACAAGTCGACAAATGAAGAGAGAAGAGATCAGTGACACGGACGAAAAGAGAGTAGCATGAAGGATGGAGGAAGCCCACAGAGCCGTGCATTAGACCCGCCGCTGGGGCCGATGCTTAATTCTGTGACCTCGCTGTATTTTGCATCATATGCCAAATGGGTTTCTATCTTGCTCGCATATGATGAGCTCCATATAGTCTCCATTTTGGTTGTCTCCATTTTGTTGGTGCCTGTATCTATTAAGTGCGCAAGCCCCCATCGATGCTCTTTTATTCGTAAAAGTAGGAGCCTGATTTGAGCCCTTTCTGTTCAAGGTATCTTCATCGCCGCTGGTCTGCTGCCTCACCAAAGTGGGTCGGTCCGGGAGGAGGTTCCGGAGTGCCGTCAAGATGCTTGGCTCTCCGAAGCTTTCGTATCTCTGCCTGTGGCAGGCTGCTGTTGTTTGCTTATTCTCCGTATATCACGACATGGAGTCAATAAAGCAGATGAGCCGGTGGCCTGTGCTTTCCGGGGGTCTTGATACTTGTTCGTGCTTCCTCGTTGTTGCCTTTCTTGTATATGTATACTTTGGGGTTTTCTTATGACACCTCAGTGTACGTCGTACTCTAAACCAACTGGCTGTCCTCGATATTCTTGGATATGGGCCGCAGTCCCAACATTACCTTAGAAATACTGGCACGAATCAGGCAAATTGTGCAGCCGTCTTGCTCCCGCTGGGTGTATCAATGCTCACCTTCTCCTCTCCTTGTACCGACGAGAATACACAGCGTCCGATTACCGGGCTGCAGCCATGCGGCACTGGGCAAATTCAAAAGAAGGAATACAAGACGGCAAGCAGACATATTATCTGCTCTTTTGTTCAGTAATGCAAGTCGGGCTGACCAGCCTTTTACACCGACTTTATCGTTGACTGCCAGTATCGTCCCCCTTTCTGGACGTGATAGGCGCCCCTTCCCCCCATCAACTTTGCCATGCCCACCTCCACTTCCCCTCCCTGCATGCTGCTGCACTTGCCTTGCAGGATTTTGCAATTGTCTCCGATGCTTTGTCCTCTTTGGATTCTTAACTTTTCTTTTGATTTTCCCAACAGCAGTGCCGCAGACCACATGTCTCATTGCTGCCTAGCTGCCTAGCTTGCCGCACCTGTGTTTTCTCTTCGACGTCTTCTTGCTCACAATTGCGTGCCTGGCCTGTCTCAGGATATTGAAGGCTCACCAAGTATCACAATTCTGGCCAAGCTCCCGAGCCTTTCCTCTTACCCGTCTATCAGTCTCATACAGTCAAAGATTCTGGGCCAATAAAATCAAGTTTTTTTATGCCTTCCTTACACAGAGCCCCGCCAAGTATAAGAAGAGGCGAAATCGACAAGCAAGAAAAATATGATTGTGAAAATCATAGGGAGAGGAGTCATTGCCCTTGGCCATAAGACTCGGCGGGCACCCGGCGCCTCGTACGACCTTTGAGATACGTAGACGGGGCCGATGCGAGGCTAGGAGATGGAAAATACAGAGGATGCAGCACGAAATAACCAAGACAGTCGAAATAAACGAAAGAAGCTTTCTCCGTCGCTGCCTTAGTTTTCCAGACCCTTTTTCACCTGTCAGATCGGCCTGTCGCGGGTTGTTCTTGCCACAATAAACGACCAACATGGGCAAATCCACTGCACCCAGAGCGTCCACTAGCAGTGGCCAGGTGGGGGTGCTTTTGCCGTTGAAAGGAAAGTTGTTAGCAGCCTGACAAACCGCAGCCTCCCTCTCCAACCTCTTGTTTGTTCTTTCCTCTCGCCGTCCCCACCGCAATACACGAACACGGGCCCCAAGAAGGGGCGTAAAAGCGGGCATGGGAAGGAGCAATACAGCACCTTCGCACCTGCCTCGAAAATTCATTCCACGTTTTGTTGGTGCTGGGGAAAGAGCGGGCTGTTGATGATACGCAGTACTTGTGCGTGCTATATTACGTGCTGCATTCAACGCTGTAGTTTTCCTCCTACCTCTCCTCCTGTGTGGGAATACGACTTGACCGTCGTACTCCGTACTTCCGTATCTACCCTTGAGAGCCTGTCTGCATGCACAGGCCCCGGCTCAGTTCTCCAGTGTTGCACGCACATGCCTCCACGCATCTCACGCCGTCATCTTGTTCTCGCTTCAGTTCTTTTTGCACTATATTTTTGCAAAGATTTTTCTATATTTTTCGCCATCTCCCTGCCCTCCGCCTATTTTTTTGCCTGAAAAAGTACCCTGTACTCTGCGGAGTTGCAATCGCACTTGCTTGTTTGTATTGTGTTCCGTGGCTTTGTTCCTTCCCTATTTAGACTCGCCTCCTTTTCAGTGTTTCTGCGAAGATTGCCGCCAGTGCCCAGCTTGGCAGGTGCCACTCTCGCCGGCCGGGCTTGCCCCTCGTTCGCGCCTTCCTGCCTCGCCGATGAGTCAATCCATTATCTCGGATCGGCAAAGCGGTGTGGCCCTGCACGCTGCAGAGGGTGCAGGTGTTACTTGGGGAGAAGGCTACGAGGTACCTTTACTTACAGCACGCGGCTGTGGAATGGGGCCCAGACGTTATTCTTTATTGTCTCAGAGGTCTCAAATGTCTCCATAATTCGCATGCTCGATATATCCTGGCGCACGGAGTAGATGGTCCTGTATCACCACTACAGCTTGGTATTTTGCAAGTGTTAATAGAATAAACGGCGATCTGCAGCCATCATTACCCGTGCAATTGACTTCAAATGTACTTTGCAATTGCACTTTTGCCTCATTTTCCGTGCCTCCTTCGCTCCTTCCCTCTATACTTTCCGTGCCCTGCTCCTTCCTGCTTCGATCCGGTTCCCATTCTCGCCTTCCAGCGAAAGCTGCGTTATCTCCATTGCACCTGCCGCCCCCCATCGACACCTGCACCCTGCCAATTTGATGCGGTTGCAACCCCCAGCCTCTTTCCACCTTTTACATCGCCCCAGTGTTTTCCCCTTTCCTGCATCTTCTGCATTTGCATTTTGCATTCTCACCTTTGCATCTTGACTCACGTCTCCAGCATATCGTCACTCTGCTTTGTTTTCTGACTCTTTGTACCAGTCACCACGCTCGCACTCGCCCACAGCCTTGATCTGCCCCCCATGAAAAAAAGACCCATCGAAGTGGCTACCAGCTTAGGTTAAGTGCCCGCGCGTCCATGCTGCTATCACATTATCGGATTACGACATTTACGCATAGGGCTATGAACTACGAACTATAGATACAAATACAAAACTAGGGTCCTGAGCTAGCTTCCGTGCCTTGCCCATCTTCTGAACGCAATTGTTTTTCTCCTATTTGGATGCCTGTCTGACGCCTCTATTTACTCCGAGTTTGAGTCCTTCTGACAGCATTGTCTCGGGCTCTTTTTTACAACTCGTTCTTACTTCTGCCCCATTTTCTTACTTTGGCTTCACTTCTTTTGGACCACCAGCCGTTTTGTTTCTCTCTTTCTGTTCTGCTCTTTCTTGAAGCACTTCTTTTCTGTGCCCACCCCCGTCATCCGCTCTGCATATTCTCCACTCCGCCTCCCATCCGGCCTTTTCTGGTCTGACTGCCAGCTCCGTTTAGCACTTTTGCTTTCAAGCTCGCCCTCTCCACTCCTCCTGCACGTACCAGACGGCTTTATTTCTTTTATTTTGCTCTCGGATTCCCGCTGCCTAACTAAATATGGGCTTCTCCTGCCGGCATTGATATTCTGCATTCACTCCTGCTTCTTTCTTCCTTCACTCCTGCTTCTTTCTTCCTTCACTCTCTTTTCTGTATTTCCCTCTTTTGTTTTCTTGTTTGTTTGTTTCCCTGCATCCTTTAGCCATTTTTGGTGTAAAAGCATTGGACAGTCAAAAGACGCCCGTCCCCCCTCCCTTCTTATTTTCTTTGAAAAGGATCATTGGCGAGAAAAAGAAAAGAAAATCAAAAGGGCGAAGCAAAAAACGCTTAGCCAAACAAAACAAAACTCTCCAACCACGGATCTCCCGACTCGGCGTGAAAACGCTGCAAGGCTGGACACTTTCTCCAAACGCGCGTTCCTCGCCAATCATGCACAATGAATCCATGATTCTTGGAGTTGGTGCCGCATTGGCTGCCATCACCCTCTTGACCTATCCATCCGTGTCTGGTCTCATCAACCAGATCCGTAAGCGCGAGCAACGCAGCGATGCTGTCTACAGCGACCCCGACGGCAAAGCCACGGCCGAGTCGGACGCCGCTTTCTCCGACAAGCTGCAAAAGACCGCTGTGCTGCTCTCCGCAATTCTCGGCGCCGCTCCGTCGATCGCCGCCTCCGTTCTAGCCACGCTTAACCACGGCCGTGACCAGCTGTTTGTTGTGAACTGGCTTGTCACTGCAGCATGGGTATGTTTACAAGCCCCTTCTTTTGCAAAATGCGATTTGTGTCGCCTCTAACACCCACAGCTCCTCATTCTGTTCCAGGCGGTCGCTATTGTCGCCATCCGCCGCTCGTCTGAGGCCTATCACTTTGGCCTGTTCACCTTTGTGTGCGGTCTCATTCTCGCCTACGTCACTGTCACTCTGGACTCCAAGGTTGTCGAGGACCAGATCAAGAACAACCACCTGCTCTTCTGTCTCCGCGTCACTGAGCTCGTGGGTGTGATTGCCGTTACCATCTTCAGTGTTCTCATTCCCCGCCGCCCCGAGGTCTACTACCAGAATGAGCTCGTCGACCGCATGTACACCACGACTGCTTACAGCCGCTTCACTTTTTCGTGGCCCTCGGAGCTCATGAGCCTTTCTCTCACCAAGAAGAACCTCGATCTCATCGACATGCCCCGCCCCAACCACCTGACTCGTGCCGTCAACATGTCCGCCAACTGGCGCGCCGCCGACTACCCTGTTAGCCGTCTCTGGATCTCCATTGCTCGCGCCCACGCCGGTCCCTTTGCCCTGCAGTGGATCCTGACCTTTGGTACCGCCATCCTCAACTTTGCACCGCAGTGGGTCGTCCTGCGTCTGCTGCGCATTCTTGAGGAGCGTGTCCCTGGCCAGACCTTTGGTCTTGATGCTTGGATTTGGGTCCTGTGGCTCGGTATTGCCATCATTGCGCAGTCGCTCCTCGAATCTTACGTCTTCTGGCTGTCCTGGGCCGAGCTCACCATCCCCATTCGTGCCCAGCTCTCTGCCCTCATTTTCGAAAAGTCCATGCGTCGCAAGGATGTCAAGCAGGGCCGCAAGAAGAAGGATGCCGCTGTCGGCCCGACCGACCCTGCCGTTACAGCCCCTGGAGCTGAGACTACCGCCACCGACGCACCCGAAGTTCCCGAGGTCACCGATGCCGCCGCCGACGAGGACGAGGACGACGACGATCTCGAGTCCGCTAAGAAGACCAAGCAGGGCACTGTCAACCTCATCGGTGTTGATGGCAAGCGTGTCTCGGACTTTTGCGCCTTCCAGAACCTTTTCCCCGGCAGTTTGTTCAAGCTTGCCGTCTCGCTCACCTTCCTTGTTAGCCTTCTCGGCTGGATCCCCCTGGCTGCTGGTTTCACGTCCATGCTTATCATCATGCCCTTTAACATCTACTTCTCGAAGCTCTACTCCGCTGCCCAGGACAAGCTGATGAAGCTGCGTGATGAGAAGCTTGAGATTGTCACTGAGGCTCTGCAGGGTATCCGCCAGATTAAGTTCTCCGCTCTCGAGCCCCAGTGGGAGGAGAAGATTGGTGAGGTCCGTAACCGCGAGCTGAAGAGCGTCTGGGATGTCTTCTGCTACGATGCCATCCTGATTGCCTGCTGGGTCACGAGCCCCATTGCCCTGTCCGCCATCTCCCTCGCCGTCTACGCCTACATCAATGGCGAGCTCAGTCCCTCGGTCGCTTTCGTCAGTCTGGGTGTCTTCCGTGCTCTCGAGGTCACTTTGTCCGTTGTTCCTGAGTTGACGACTGATCTTCTTGATGCCTGGGTCTCGATCAAGCGTATTGAGGAGTACCTTTGCAGCCCCGACCTCGTCAAGGTCTCCAAGGACGGTGACGAGATCTCGTTCGACAAGGCTTCCATCGCTTGGCCGGCTGATGACGATATCGATGAGAGCGAACGGTTTGTTCTGCGCGATGTTAACCTCACCTTCCCTCAAGGTGAGCTCTCGGTTATCTCTGGTAAGACCGGTACCGGTAAGAGTTTGATGCTCTCCGCCATTCTCGGTGAGGTCGATCTCCTGGGTGGTAGCATCACTGTTCCCGAAGGTCTGTCCATCGGCGAGCGTCACGATTCCAAGGCCACCAAGGGCGACTGGATCCTGCCCAAGTCCATTGCCTACATTGCCCAGATCCCCTGGATTGAGAACGCCACCATTCGCGAAAACATCATCTTTGGTCTGCCTGTCGACGAGGAGCGTTACCAGAAGACTGTTCAAGTCTGTGCTCTCACCAAGGATCTCGAGATGCTGTCTGACGGCGAAGATACTGAGATTGGCGCCAACGGTATCAACCTGAGTGGTGGCCAGAAGTGGCGTATTACTCTCGCCCGTGCTATTTACTCCCGCGCTGGTATTCTGGTCATGGACGATATCTTCAGTGCTGTCGATGCCCACGTCGGTCGCCACATCTTTGAGAAGTGCATCAACGGTGAGCTCTGCACTGGCCGTACCCGTATCCTGGTTACCCATCACGTTTCCCTGTGTGCTCCCCAGACCAAGTTCCTCGTTGAGCTTGGCGAGGGTCACGTCCTGCACTCGGGTCTGCTCTCGGAGCTTGCTGAGGACGGCACACTCGACCGCATAAAGAGCCACGAGCAGAGCGCCGCAGAAATTAACGAAGATGAAATCGCCGAGGCCACCGCTGTCAACTCGGACAACTCTACGGACAACGGCGACGACAACGACAACGGGAGCGGCCCCAGCGATGGTGGTGCCCTGAAGAAGATTGCCTCCAGAGCATCCCAGGCCGCTGCCGCCGAAGCTGCGCCCAAGCAGAAGGCCCGCAAGTTTGTCGAGGATGAGAAGCGCGAAGAGGGTGCTGTGCGCAAGCACGTCTACCTTGCTTACCTTAAGGCCAGCGGTGGCTGGCCCTTCTGGACCAGCGTGGTTGTTGTCTTCTTCGTTGTGCAGATTCTCACCGTTGCTCGCTCCTGGTGGCTCCGCATCTGGACTGGCCTGTACGACGACAAGAGTGAGGCGTCTTCGCTCAACTATTCCACTCTTGGCCACCACTCCCTGGGTCAGAGCCACCAGTACTCGTACACCGGCGGTCTCCATCACCAGACGTCCATGGGCGGCCTGTCCAGCCTTTCGCCTCTTTCCGCTACCGACAAGGTCTCTACGTACACTTCCGAGTCCATGAGCTACTACATGGGTATCTACGTGCTCCTGGCCGTGTCCACCGCCATTATCAGCTCGGCTCGTTACTTCTACGTCTACCATGGCTCGATCCGGGCCAGTCGCATCCTGTTTGAGAAGCTCAACTTTATCGTTCTCCGTGCTCCGCTCCGCTGGCTCGACACTGTCCCCGTCGGCCGTATTCTGAACCGCTTCACTGCCGACTTCAACATTATCGACAACCAACTGGCCAACTCGATCAGCTTCGGTGGTAATTCGTTTGTCCAGCTGATTGGTGTCGTTCTGTCAGGTTTTTTTGTTTCATCTTGGATTGTGCTTATGTCCTTTGTTCTCCTGGCCATCTGCACATACTTTGCTGTCATCTACGTTGCCGCTGCTCGTCCCGCCAAGCGTCTTGAGAGCACGGCCAAGTCTCCCGTGTTTGAGCAGTTCGGTACGGCTCTGTCTGGTGTCGTGACTATCCGTGGTTACGATAAGGCGCAGGTCTACATTGAGCGCATGTACCGCAAGCTTGATGACTGGTCGACTACCACCTGGCATCTGTGGCTGTTCAACCGTTGGGTTGGCTGGCGCATGAGCTTGGTCGGTTCGTTCTTCTCGGTTGTTGTTGCCTCGATCATCTTCTCCTCGCCCACTATGGACTCGGCTCTGGCTGGTTTCGCTCTGGCATTTGCCCTGGATTTCTCCTCGTGCGTGATGTGGACGGTGCGTCTGTATGCCAACGTCGAGCTCCAGATGAACGCTGCCGAGCGTATTATTGAGTACACAGAGCTGCCCACTGAGGATCTTGGTGGCCAGAGCCCGCCTGCCGCTTGGCCCACGGAGGGTCGCATCGAGGTCGACGACCTGGTTGTCAGCTACGCGCCCGATCTGCCGCCGGTCCTCAAGGGTCTCACTTTTGCTGTTGAGCGCAACCAGCGCGTTGGTGTTGTCGGTCGCACCGGTGCCGGCAAGTCTTCGCTCACCCTGGCGCTGTTCCGCTTCCTGGAGGCTCGCTCGGGTGGCATCCACATTGACGGTATCGACATCTCCAAGATCAAGCTACACGATCTTCGTTCGCGTCTGGCTATCATTCCTCAGGTAAGTTTACTTTTGTACATTGACATTTAATCTCAAACCCGTCTAACAATTTTTTAGGACCCCGTTCTGTTTTCTGGTACCATTCGCAGCAACCTGGACCCCTTCGACACGCACACCGACGAGGAGCTGCGCGACTGTCTTAACCGGGTGCACCTGACGACGTCTCGCCACTCATCGGCTGCCACATCCGGTCGCAACTCGCCTGACCCTGCCGAGCCCGGCTCCTCCTCCAGCGCTGTGTCGGAGCCCAAGAACGTCAACATCTTCAACGATCTGTCCTCGCAGATCTCCGAGGGTGGTCTAAACCTGTCGCAGGGCCAACGCCAGCTGCTCTGCCTGGCTCGTGCCATTGTCCGGAGACCACGTGTCATGGTGCTTGACGAGGCCACGTCAGCTGTCGACATGCACACTGATGGTCTTATCCAGCGCAGTATCCGCGAGGAGTTTACCGACTCGACACTGCTTGTGATTGCGCACCGTCTTAGCACCATTGCCGACTTTGACCGCATTCTTGTGCTCAGTGACGGCGCCGTGGCCGAGTACGGCACGCCTCGCGAGCTGTGGGAGAAGGGTGCCGAGGAGGGTATCTTCCGCGGCATGTGTGAGGAGAGCGGTGAGCGCGACAAGCTGGAGAAGGTTGTCTTTGGCACCGCGTAAGTGCTTGACGCTGTTTGATATTTGCAACGTCAATCTAAAACTGTGATTTTTCTGCTGTTGTTCTACTTTTACTGTATTTGCGATTTCTAGACATATCTCGTCCTTGTTTTGAGACCGTCTATGTTTCTGTTTTTACACTTTTTTTTCTTTCTTTCTTTCTTCTTTATCTTTCTTTACCTTTCTGTTATTATTTTGCGATCTATTTCCTCCTATTTTCCTCCTCATATTCCACTGAGATTTGAGCCGTTTCTGGAAAAAGCTTTTGGTTTCTTTATCAATAAAACACAAAGATGACACTTGCATTTGGCAGTGTCGCGGTTATGCATTTCAATCTCGCCTTCCTCTTAGTTTGTATTTTTCTACCCATTACTTTGGACTTTATTTTCATCTTCTTTATTGAAAACATAAACCCGACCAGCAAAAAAAAGCCAGATACAAAAAACCTACGGCCCGTTTCAAATATCTTTCAGATCAGGTACAAACATATACTCTTGTGTTTCTGCATAAGCTATGGACATAAGGTAAACATCATCTTAAAACGTCATCTCGAAATCTCTCATAAATAACAGGTCGCCTGGACTCGTTTCCATCAGCTCATCTCGCTCATGGTATTCGTCTCATCTCAAAATAGTGTCGTTATGGTCTGTTATCATGTAATATCATATCATCTCATCTCAGTTTCATCTTACGTTGTCTTATGGCAGTCGCAGCTCCGTCCGGTCACCAACTTCGGCCACGCGCTCAAGGCCGTTCCACATGTAGCGCACATGCAGAACCTTTTTGCCGCGGGCCCGGCGCTGAGTGGACATCGACGATTGCTCATCATTCTGTTTCGTCTTGTAGTTGGGCGCTGGGTCCCAGAAGCCCAGCAGACGGCCCTTTTGCAGACCGGCGGGGATGTAGAGGTGGTCACTGTCGGTGGCGTCGGTTCCACTGCCTCCAGTGACAATCAGAGCTGACACAGCTGCCGTGACGTCGGCAACCTCGTAGTCCGGAGCCCAGCCGTTGCGCGAGGCCATGGCAGTGACGGGCGGGCTGGCAGAAATACCGTGGCCCAGGCCGCTGGTGGCACTGTCGTGACGAGCATGGCCGCCATCCGGATCATCAGGGTCGTCGGCCAGAGCTACTCCGTACTTGGCACTGATAATAACCAGCTCGTTGTTGCGGCGGTCGCTCTCCTCGTCGTTGCGAATATCCGACCGCTGGCGCATCTGCCGCTCCAGTACGCGCTGTGCGTCAACGGCCGAGGCCAGGATCATGGTCAGCTCGTCGGCCTCGGCACGGTGGCGGGTAATGGCCTGCTCTTCTTCCTCGTCAAAGATAAAGTCGGACCCCTCATCCGTGTTTTCCGACTCCAAAGCAGTCTCTCCTCGAAGGAAACGCTTCCTGGCTTGTGCTTTAGCCCGTGACGACTTCCACTGCTTTGCGGCGGCGCGCCAGTAGATGCGCGCCACCTCACGGATAGCCATGACGGCCATGGGGACAATGGCAGCGCAAGCGAAGAGTTTGGCGGCGGTGGGGGATACTGGGAGAGGCGAAGAAGAGACGACGGAAAGCGGGCTCGGCAGCAGCAAGAAGGGCAGTTTGATACGCTGACCCAGACGTGACCAGTACAGAGAGATGTGGACATTGCCACTACCTGCACTCAGAGCAACTTCAAGACCAATCTTGGGCGGTGTCGTGCTGGCAGGCGTGCTGCTGCGGAAACTGGTGGTGGCGTTGCTGGTCCAGCCGTTGCGGAGACCCCACCAGCGGACAGGTGCGAGAGCGCGAACGGCGATGTAGCCGTCGGAAAAGTAGCGGTCGGCAGCACACAGTTCAGCCTCAACACGGACAGCACGCTGCGGTGACTGGCGCTGACGGCGGCCACGGCGGGAATTGGTGGCGGGAGTTGAAGGAGGCGTCCGCCAAAGTGGTGTCAAAAAGACCGTACGGCCGTAGCGGAGGTAGGCAGCAGCCGAACCGTAACCCGTAGTAGCAGCCGAGGCGGTCCAGGTGCCGTGCGAGGGGACAGGGTTGCGGCGGTCCGAAGTGTAGGTGGCCACGCTACCTAGGGTGTCCATATCAATGTCGGTACCCTTGAGGCCGCGGTCAGCGGGGCCCGTGAGCGGACGGCCGGCGTGTAGGCCCAGCCGGTGGGGGCTCACGCTGTAGCCGACCTCGACCATGGGTGGGATAAAGGGTGTGAAAAGGGAGGCAGCAGCCAAAGGTGAAGTCAACGACGACGGCCACCAAGAGTTGCCGCTATCGGCACACAAGAAGAGGTCGCCGTTACTAATACGGCGTGAAAGGCCCAGACCGAAACGCGGGAGGGACGGCGACGAGGGTAGGTTCGAAAACAGCGATGACTCGCCGGTCTGCATCATAACCTCGGTATTGATGGGTTCGTGGCTACAGCCACAGACGCTGCGTTCGAGATTCTGGATGGCGGCAGGAAGCTGAACAGTCTGGGCGACACGGGTTGTGACAGCGACGCGCGGCAGCACTTCAGTCTCGACATCGACGACAACTGTGGGAGGTGGCGGACCCGGCGAGCTACCTGGGGGGTTGGCAAGCGCACTGCCCGTCCAGAACTCCTGGCGGTAGCCGAGCACAACACATCCACTGGCACGGGTCTGCGCTAGTTGAGCGATGCGGGCCGGGCCGAGAACTTCGGGCAAGAGCGGCTGGTACCGGTCGCCAAGTGGCAGAACAGCACCAGCGGCAGCGGCAGCGGTTGACAGTGAGTAGGTGGAAGCCGACAGGCTCACGATGGGGATACCGCAGCGGATGGGCCAGAAGGGCTGGTCGGCGACGCCAGCACCAGCGGAGGATTGGCGGCGGGTATAGTAGTAGGTGCGGCCATCACGGCTCTTGAAGGAGTTTTGCGTCGCAGCACCCGAGCCAATACCGTAGCGCTCGTGCAATATGCGGCGTACACGCTGGACGCGGCACTGCAGCTGGAACAGGCTAGATTCGGTGTACTGACGAAGGGTAGGCAGGCCGACACGGACAGACTGTGTCAAGGAGTAGTCAAAGGAGTTGACGCTGGGTGCCGTCGGGAGAAGCTGACCGGGGCGGCGAGCAAGGCCACCAGAGACGGTGTAACGGGCGCCCAGATCAGTCGTCGTCTGGAAGTCGTACTTGCGGACAAAAGCCGGACCCTGTGGCTGAGGGTAGGCGGCGGGTGTTGCTGCAGCACCGGCATTTTCAGACTTCTTCGTCTTGCCGCTCTCTGCTTCACTATCGCTGTCGTCGTCAAGATCGTCGGTGGTCAGGTCATCCTCCAGGTCGTCGAGGTAGCGGTCGTACTCGAGACGGCGGATGGGGTCAATGAGCGTCTCAAACGCATTTTGGACCTCGAAAAAGTAGGCAGCCGCAAAAGGTCGGAGGGCAGTGGGCATCAGGTTCGTCTTATTGGAGTTGATGCTGTTGGCGGAAGGAGCACTGCCATTGCTGGTTGTGCTGTTGAGCAGACGGAACAGACGGAAGTAGGCCGCACGGATCTGGGCTCCGCTGGGCGGCGGAAACTGCTCGCGAGAGAGGCAGAAGATGTCGTAGTAAGTGCGGTGAATAGGGGCCACGGGAATACGAGCAGGCGGGACGGCCGTGGCGTATGACTGAGTTGCTCCGCCAAGGCTCGGCCGTGGTCCACGCTGTACAGGCGGCAGAACAGGGACTGGGAGTCTCAATGGGTCCTGAAGCTCGTCGAGGAGGTCGGCGTCGTGAGACGGGGACTTTTGGCTGCTGCCGCCCCCGATCACCGTCACGTCGGCAGATGAGGCAGCACGGCTCCGTTTGGGCTTGGTGGGCGTCGATCCGGGCGTGTCGGTGTCGTCTGTGAGGTCACTGTCGTCGATGTTGTTGCCGATGCTGTTGCCACTGTTTCCGCTGTTGTCACGGCCGCCACCAATTGTCGCCGTGTCGTCCTCGTCCTCATTCTCTTCCAAGACTGTGCTGTAGGCTCCGCCCAGGTACTCCTCCTCAGGCTGCCACGGCGAGCCCTGCAGACCGTTGCTGCCGACAGACGATGCCGTGGGTGTCATGCTGCCAAGCTCGGCAAAGGGATCCAGCCCTCCGCCTCCACCGATGCTTGCTGCAGCAGCTGCCGCGGCCGCCGCTTCGTATCCATCGTAGCCATAGAGCGACGGTGCCCGCGCTGTGCCCACAGAAAAGATGGACTGGGCGTCAAAAATGGACGAGGCGCTGTCGTCAAAGCCGAAATCAAGCACGCTGCGGGTCGAGGCGAACTGGTCGGTCAACGAGAAGCGAGATTCGCTCGCACGGCCGGCAAGATTGCCATAGATGCCGCCAGCACTGGTCGAAGAGCCTGGGTCGGTGGCGGGGGGCTGTAGGGTGGACGACGACGCGTGGGACGAGGATGAGTGAGACGAGGAACCACCCGACTTGCGCGAAGAGTGTCTCTCGGATCTCTCCGACGGCGTCGATGGGGCCAGCGATTCTCTCGAGCGGTTGCTGCTGCTGCCTGAAATGCGGTGCAGCGAGGAGGACGAGCGGTTGGAGGGCGCGCTGCTGTGGCTGCTGCTGCTATGACGGGAGCTGCGGTGGCGGGTCGAGCCCAGCGAAGACGAGGAGCCGTTGGACACGGAGTCTGAGGAGTACGGGTTGTTTGACGAGGACGAGGTGGAGGAAGAGCCGCCGCCAGAGCTTCGGTGGTGAGACGTCGACGACGAGCGCGAGGAGCGCCGCCGAGAGTCGGACATGGCGGGGGGAAGGTGCGACGGGGGCGGGTTGTTTGTTGTTTGTTGTTGTTGCGGCCGGCGGTCGTTAGTGCTGGCAGAATGAGGTAGCAGCTACTCCGTACGTCGAGCTGCAATAGCAGAGGGTGGACGGAAAGAACGACCAAGCGACCAATACGACTTCAAGGAAAGAGCGAACGAGAAAAGAGTAAAACCAGAGGGAAAGAGCAAATTGAAAGAGAATGGAAAGGAAAAGAAAAGAAAAGGAAAGAGCAGTGCAGGGTGAGAGGACAAGATGTGGTTCGTTTGGTCCTGCCTGATCGCTCGTTCATCCCGGTTTCCCCTCCTTCCGCAGCTGCAGCCCAAAGCAAAAACAAGCGAGGCAGGCAAATAATACACTGCAAATGGTTGGGCCGAAGGGCTCGAAAAGGGTTCAACGTGTTTACGTGCCGTGCCGCCAGAAGTGGGCAAGTCTCCAGTTGGCCCTCTTGACCCTCTTGGTCCTCACCTATTTAAGTGGTGTCCCTCTTTTTCTCGTCTCACCGCCTCGTCGTGCTCCATTGGCGTGCCTGACACTGCCTTGGCCGGCAATGAGGAGAGTGGGCTGGTCACTGAGTGGGTGAGGTGGGCTGGGTTGCTGGTCTCTCCAACAAAAAATACCAAAACAAATACTCCGTAGCTTGGTGGGTGTTTAAGGGCAGGGGTTGTCGGCCAAGAGGTCAGGCGCTGATGCGCTGATTGGCGTTGTGACAAAAGTCCAAAGTAGAGAAAGGGCAAGGAAGCGAAGGATGTCAACAGAAGCAAGATATGATATTCCGAATGGGAAGAGACCATTGACCGTAAACGGACCCTTGTTTCTTTAATAAATTCACACATGTTGTTTACACAGACCAAACAATACCCAGTCAGAGGAAAGAGGAAAGAAAAAAGAGGAAAGATGGCTCTCGCTTTTGCTCGAATGCCTGTCGCTACAAGAACTTGCAATCATGCAAGTCCATCGCCTAATTATATCGTTTGCCCCATCAAATCCACCCGCTTACAGCTTCAGGACCTGGTCCTTGCTGTAGCCCAGCTCCTGCAGAGCACCCGACAGCTCGCCCTGGTCCGAAGGCGACTTCTTGCCGCCCGAAATGGCCTTCATCAGACCGGGAGGGCCGCACACAAACACCTTGAAGTCGCCGTCCTTGGGCTCCGGCAGCACCTCCTTCAACAGATCCTTGGTAATGTAGCCCTTGCCGCCCTGCCAGTCGGCCGAAGGCTTCTCCAGAACGTAAAAGGTGCGGAACTGGCGCGGGAACGTGTTCTCCAGCTGGCGCAGCTCCTTGTGCAGCAGAATGTCCTCCTCGGCAATGTTGCCGTACACGAGCGTCACCTTGGTCTTGTCGTTCTGCGGGTTCTGCAGGATAGCCCTGATCAGCTGGTACATGGGCGTGATGCCCGTGCCGCCGGCCACGAGCGCAATCTGCTCGTGCTTGTTGGGCGCCCACTTGTACTTGACAATCGGGCCCTTGAAGTCCAGAGAGTCGCCAGGCGCCAGGCTGTGGATGTGCGTCGACATAGCACCGCCCTCGTAGCGCTTGACCAGCAGGTCCAGGTGGCCTTGCTCGTCAGCGTCGCTGACGGCCGTGTAGGGGCGGATGACGGCCTTCTCGGCGCCCTCGGGCTTGAACTTGGTCAGCAGCGCGCTGGCAGCGTGCATGCCCGAGGTCTGGTCCGCCTCGGGCAGCTTGAAGCGCACGAGCTTGGTGTTGTGGTTAACCTCGTTGACACTCTCAACCGTCAGCGGCACAAAGCCCTGGTCGCCGCCCCGGAAGGCCTCCTTGGCCGCCAGCTTGGACGCGCCGACAACATCAGCAGCCTTGTCCTTGATCTCCTCGGCCTTCTTCGCGGGTGTCGTGCCCGTCGTCGTCGACAGGATGTAGTACCCGGCAGCGCCAATGGCGAGCGCAGCACCGGCGAGCACGACCGTGTTGTTGCTGCCGCCGCTGGGCTGGGGAGTCGTGGCGTAGCGACGAGTGGACTGGAGGGGATGGCAGAGCGCATTAGTAAGAGATGCAAACAGAGAGTGTAACTGCAGCTCCAAGCTTCCGTCGACCTCAATTCCTTAATTCTCTTGCAGCTGCCCATTGCCGTGCGCTGGCTGTACAACTGGACGCAGATTCCCCTCCTCGGGATTGTCTGACGTCAGCTTCCTTTGGAGCAAGGCTCTGTGCTTTTTGCTCTTTTTCTCTCTTTTTCTCTCTTTTTCTCTTACCTGCTTAAGAGGCGCCGAAGCAGCCAGGAACGTGCGAGTTGCCGCGCGAGAAAACATTGTGTCTGAGAGAAAGGTGTCCGTGTGAAGATAAAAAAAAAAGTTCGGTGCGTGGAAAGAGAGGAAAGAAGAAGGAAAGGAATGGAGAAGAAGCTGAAACAAAATCGAGAAAAACACGTAAAGCGCCAAAAAGCTGGAGAAGTGGGCAGGAACGGCGGCACGCAATAAATGCTCGATTTGCGCTACAAAGCTCCGTGCTCCGGCGAAGGTTTGACAACGCAGCCCAGAAATAAAAAAGGCGGGCAAGCGGGGAGCTAGCTCTAACAGCTAGTCGTATATCCGAGCTTTGAAGCTGGGCGAAAACGAGACAAGAAAAAAGGGTGCGCCCCGGCTGCCGGCTATGACCAAAGCTATGACGAAGCAAAGCGATTCCAGCTCCTCCAGACTTGTCGTACAAAACAAGGCGGACGAAAAAGGACGAAAGCAAAGGGGGAGAGCCGGCAAAAATGCGCACCAAACACAAAACAGCCGCAACAGTGAGCTCCAACATAACGTGGAGAGCTTTTGCATAACCGCCCTCGCACATGGCGTTATCAATCGACCCACGTGACACTCTCTTGTCGGACGACGGATCATAATCTGTCAATGGCAGCAGACATCGGACTCAGACAACAGTCGGCAATATACGAGAATTGACAAAAACAATCACAAGGAAAGAAGGGCAGAAAGGACGTGAAAGACATGACAGCAATCGCATCGTTATTCAATATGAATAAGGGGAAGCCCCGTGCTTCCCTTTGTGCTCCTCTCCAGTGCCGGGTTTCCCCAATTTTATCCTGGGAATGACATGCATCGTCTTTAGAAAATGATAAAAAAATGAAAAGGTACATGACGAGGTGTAACGGGGATATGATAACAGATGTAAATAAAACCAGCGAGGCAGAGAGAACGCCACCCGTAGCAACGGCCCCCAAACACAGCGCAAAGTAGTCGTTAGATGAGATCGCAAAAACGCAGTGAAAATACGACGTAAATAGACGGGCAATCGGCCAATGCCAAGGTGATAAAGGAAGGACACTGTGCCGTGGCCACCGATTCTCCCAAGGCACATGAAAGCCCCAACTGCCGGTCAGGATATCAGCAGAAGAATGGCATGATGGAAAACATGACCAAGCACACAATGATGGTAGTATACAGAAAGATGATGGGGGATAATAAAATCGCAAATTATAGATAGTAGTAGGGGCGTGAGCAGTTTCGTATAATAAGAGTCAGAAGGCTGCATCGAGACTACTCTTCGGTATTGGCTGCCGTCGTACTCGTTGGCGCCTCAGCTGCGGCCGTCTCAGCTGTTTCTTCAACGGCATCGTCGGGTAGCGACCCAAGCGTCGACGGGACATGGCCCTCGCCGCTTTTCTTGGCCGTCACGTCCTGGCTGCCGCGCCGCATCATGCCCACATCCTGGTGGTTAAGCAGCGTCGGCGTATTGGCCTGTGATCCGCCACGTTGCCCGTGGTAATGGATGACCTGCGGTGGCGTCTGGCCCGCTTGTGTACCGAGCAGGTGTTGCGGGTAGGGATCGAGGTCCTTGCTGGAAGTCGAAAAGGTCGACACGATTGGCTGGTGGTAGCCGTTCGAGACGTTGCTTGGTGTCGGGGTGTGGCCAGCACTAAATCCCGGGCCTTGGCCCTGCTGGTGCTCCGCTTGCGTAGGTGTACCGCCGTCGTTGGGGCTCGTAGCGCCGCCGCCGTCAGCAGCCACAACCACCTGCCCAGTCAAGCTGTTCATACCGCCCTCAATATCCCGCAGTAGACGCACATATTCCTCGGGCACAAGGCCACTCTCTTGTGTCTTGGGGTCCATAGCTACGAGCCAGCCTTGGCCGTGCCGATAGGACACCCAGATAATCTGACCCTCCACGAGGGGCAGCTCGTTTTCGTTTTCGCGCGCAAAGTCGAACAAGGCAACCGCCTTGCCGTGCATCTCCTCGTCGGGAGAAGTAATTGTGAATTGGTAGTCTCGGGAGTACCGCGACTGGTCGTCTTCCCGGTAGTCGGGCGACGAGAGTTGGCTCGAAGCGTCGGATGTGGGCCCGTATCCGCCATATTGGCTGTGGGGTGGCTGCAGCTGGTAGGGGTTGGTGGAGTGTCGTGCCTGATCGGGGGGGTATGTGACAACTTCACCGCCTGGCCCGTTGGCCTCGTCGCCTTCTTGGTTTACGTAGTACCGTTCGCTTCCGTCGCCGCTTGTGCCCATATAGTAGCCCCGCTCCCGGTCGTAATTTTCGGGGTTCAAAACAGCCGAATCACGGTCGCCAGCGCTGACCCCGTGGCCATCGCCGTGGGATGCCCCCACATGACCAACACCATTACCAGCGCTCTCGCCGTATTCGTCACGCGAGCTCCGTGACTGGCTATGTCCGTGCCCATATGCGCCCGATGCAGATTTGTGTTTCCGGTGTCGTGAGCTAACAACAGGGCTCTGTAGGTCTTCGTCCTCGCTCCATGGTGGCCCGTCCGCCAGCAAGATGGGGGGGATATCGGTCGCACGTCGAAACGAGTCGCTTCCCCACGAGCCAGTTTCCCAGCTGCCCTTAGAGTCCCAGAATACAGGCGGATCAGAGAGACGCCGTTGTGATTGTGAATCGATCGACGGGGTCATGAGGGCTGACGGCGGCCGTGATGGCTCTGGCGGTGGGCCATAGTGAAGCGGGTGGTTTTGGGGGTAGGCAAAGTCGCGGACCAGTGTATATGGCAGGCTGGAGGGGTAGATGGGAAAGACGTGAGACACCGGGCGCGACCGCGGTGGGATCGAACCCGTCGAGTATTGTGACAGGCGATTCTTCGAAGCGTGCGACATTGGCCTTGCAAGGTTGGTTCGGCGCGCCTGCGGAGGCGGAGATGTCACCAGTGGTGGAAGCGGAGGGTGGTTTGGATTATTAGGAGGAGGTGAAGATGGGATGTTTGAAGGAATAGGGTCGTCGTTGATTGTGGGGGCAGTTGTCGGCGGCGACGTTGCTGGTGAGGAGGTGGGAGGAGATACGATCGCTGCCATGATCAAGCACCAAAGAAAGAAGATCGAAAAGTCGAAAAGGCCGACGAAACGCAAAGAGACTCCCGCCAACAGAATGCGATTCGCTTAGAGGGGCGCGCGCAGCGGGAAAGGGGGAGAGGGGTGAGGGGCCAGGCACGCTATCTTTTTTTTTAGAACCCAGAATGGCACATAAACGGTATGCGGTATTGGCATGCAGACACCATGTGTTGGAAACCGGCGTTAAAAAAAAAAAAAACGAGGGCTCTCCGCCTCGCTTGCCCGACTTGTAGGAGGCGAAATAGAAAGAGGCCCCAGTGGGCGAGAGCTGCAAAGCGCGGAGGGGTGCAAATGCAAATGCAAAAGCAGAAACAGAGACAGTAGAGGAGCGGTTCTTTGCTGGCGCGTGTGATGGACGTAGACCCTTTTACTCGAGTAGCGCCCAAGTCACCGCTTCAGTTCCGATCCTTAACCTAGCCAAGGCTAGCCGGCGGCCCTTGGTGCAGGACAGGACAGGAACAAGAGTTGCCGCCGCACAGCGGGATATTCTTTTTCGGAGATGAAAGTTCGATGCGATCTGTCGTTTGTAGACTTGTAGGCTGCAGGTCTGGACTTGATATTTTCGGTTTGAGAAAGCCGGTCTCTTCTACTCGTGTTTAGGTCAACAACTCGGCTCGCCCCGTTGTGCCAGCTGCGGAGAAGTGAGAAGGGACAGAGCGATTGTCGCCGACGTGGTTGTCTCAAAGGGGATTGCGCCGCGGGTCGTCGAGATAAACGAGGCGATCGGAGTCGCGGTTGGTAAAGCGATAGGTGGTATATTGTTGAAAGGAAGAAAGACCGGAGAGGGAGAATGCATTCGTCGTGGATGATTTGGATGATTCAGATGTGTACATGTGGTCTAAGAATAGAACAAGCCAAGGGACCAGTGTTGGTGTTTGGTGTTTTGGAGAAATAAAATGATCGCGCCCAGCCACGACACGATGCAAAACTGGGCAAAGGGCGGCGTGCAATTTGTCTCCGGCTTGGGCAACGCAAGCCTTTGTTTATGAGTATATAGAGAAGAGGGACGTCGAGTCCGAGGTCCAGGTCCGGTCGAGGCTGGATTGAGGGTTGATGATCTGTCGAGAGATACTAGTTCGTTATGAAACAGAGAAGCGATATTGACCAAAGGCGGCGGTAAAAACAAAGCCAAAACACAGCAGCAGGCGATGGCGGCGCAACAACAGTCACTGAGCGGCAAAAATGGTAGGCAAAAGATCGCGAGAGAAGAATCCGTGAGAATATGGTCAGAGAGCGAACCGCCGGCAGTATATATCGTGAGAAGGAAGGATATGAAGAAGAGGGAAGAAGAGGGGATGCAAACTGGAGAATCGGGAGAAAAGGGGGAGGGGAAAAGATGGAAAGTCGTTCCTGCCGGTAAACAAGAGAAGTTTGGAAAAGAGAAAGAACGAAGGAGGGTTGGAAGATGGGAAACTCGGGGTGAGGATTATTTGCAAAAACGACCAGGGAAAGAAGGGAAGGAACAAAGGACCGACCACGACCATGCAACAATACAGCGGCTCTGTCGAGGCGTGCTGTTATTGGGTTTTGGCGGCAGCAGCTTCTGTTTCTAGTGTTTTTAGTTGCTAGCTGCCCGTTGTCTGGGGTGCCACCTGGTGCTAAGCGCGCGGGGGGACGTGAGAGGGAAGGTGCGAATGTGCGAATGTGTAAAGTGGGAAGGCGCAGGTACAGTGACGGCTGAAAGTCGGCGCCAGGGAAGGAACGACAGAGCGCAACAGAGCGCAGGCGCCAACAGGAAAAAGGAAAGCGACAGGAGGCAAGAGCAGACGACAGCGCAGTCCGGCGCATCCAGGACGAGCCAAAAATGGAAAGAACAGCGACGACGGGCGCTGAGTGGCGGGTGCCGCTGAAGAACAAAGTGCGGGCGCCAAAACAGTCAAACCAGCCAAACCGACCAGCACCAACGAAAGCACAAGGGACGGAACAGACAAGAGGCAACTTGCTGGCTGAGGTGGATATTTTGGTATCTATCGGGGGGCGCGCAGTGCTAGCGCCTGGCAGTGAGATATGGCGTATTAGTTTTAATATGACACGGAGCACCAGGCGGGGTTCGTCTGTGCTGGGGTCTATTATTCTGGGGTGTCTCGACAACTTGGGCAGTTGTTTACTGTCACGGAGAGGTGGCATTTGTTTTGTTTTCTTTTCGTTTTGTTTTGGAGTCAGAAGAAGCGGTCTGGCTACGTCGTGATATTCTGAGAGTTAGAAGACATCTTGGTGACTCTTAGTTTATTTGAATTTTTATTTGTTTGATTTATGTTCGAAAAATTGTGTGCGATTTATTTTCAAGTTATTTTGGATTCGACTATGTTTCAAAACAATACTGGAATATTCTCAAAACAAAATTGGGCAGCGGCGGCCACTTCAAGAGTGCAGCCTGGCAGGCATCAACTTTGATCCTGGTCGCGGCATCTCGATATCGCCAGATGCTGCCGACGGATTATTACGAAACAGAAACAAACGCTGAATTGAAGAAAAGAGCCAAAAAGCCAATTACCGTAATGCAACTTCCGCTCGACCAACTGACAATCGTCAACCTCTCCGGTGCAAATCGAAGCTGTGTAATACCAGATCCCGTCCCCGATTCAATTATTGCAGTATCCGGCTTGGTGGCTCTCCTGTCGGCCAGAAAAACGGCCAGGCCAAGGATAGGCCAGTTCATAAGGCCATATTGCAGGGATATGAAGAAGCAGTTCTCAAGCTGGCAGCAGTACTCAGAAGAATGCAAGATGCCTTTTACATATCTCAAGTGAGAATAATACGGGCTCTTCGACATACAAGGGAAGACATTGGCAACCACCACCTGTTGTGCTTGGTTGATCGACGACAACTCAACCATGCGATATACAGCAACAAGACAGCTATGCCAGTATCCCAGGACCCAAAGGCATCCAGCCAGCATCGTATCCATCCGACATCACCAGCTTCGGCAAGAAACGAGTGTCCACCTCGGATGCTGTCCTTGTCCTCTGACAACCTCTGCCAGTGCCACTATTCTTTTGCCCCTCCTCGCTGTGACTTTTTGCATCTCTAGTCTCTTCCACTGTTTCTCCTCCCTTCTATCCCCTCTCTGTTTCTATTTCCGGAACGAAATCTGTGCCCATGTCGTGCTCCCTCGTCCCGCCAGTCATATATATGGCTTGCTCGTTCGTTTGTTTTCGACGCAGACGCTAGGAGTCCCATCCTGCAGGCTTGTCTGCGGTCTGTCTCTGTGAATCTGCGGGCATCTGCGGGCATCTGCAGGCAAATCTGCAGGGCGGCCTTTTAGGTGTTTCAGAAGCAGAGAGGCGCTCGTTGCGTCAGATATGGTGGTGGGTGGGAATGGGAAGGTGCACTTGTCCTGTCCCACCGAGTGGAAGGAAAGTGCGGCTGGTCGCAGTTGCTTCAGTTGGGTCTCGACAGTCTACGTCGTAATACGGAGTATTAATTGGTAGCTGGGGCAGTTTGTAGCGGCTGATACCTGACCAATGGGGAGCTGGGTTAGGACCCACTTATAGACTGCTACTCTGATTGGCTACCTACTCCCCGCCAAAGGCACAAAAACTTGACGAGCCATTCCCAAACCAAAATTCAAGCAAGTTCTTTCCTTTCTTCACACACCAAAATACCAACCTCCCTTCGCATCAAGCAATCCAGCGTTGAAGCACCCGGCATCCAGCACCCTTCCCCGGTGGCGACATGCTTCTGCTTCCTACTCTGCCTGTGCACACTGTCTCCGTCTCACAGATGCAGCAGAGCTCGGCGGTGTTTGGCCTGTCAGACGTTGATCTGACGTGAGAGCAACTCTGCGAACGTCTTCTCGAAAGAAAGAAGGCCAAAGAGATATACAAACCACAACTCCAACTCGACAACGACTACGGACGTGTCGCCAACCTCAAAGGGTAAGGAAACCCTCTCTGGAGCTATTTAACCTCGCCCTGCTGCTGCTGCCCTGCCTATATGATGATACTATATATATTGGAGCTGTCTGATTCTCTTGATGACTTTTTCATTAATTACGCAACTTATATCTGATCCAAGCAGAGACAGCAGCAGCGGTGTTAATCTGGGAGGCGATACGTCTTGCAAATTGCTGTGCTTTCGAATCATTGCTAACTTACTGCAATCTCAGGTCCTAATACCGTCCCGACTGGAACTTCGCGACTTGACCGACTTTTTGACAGCATCGTCGACTAATACAATGGCCGCGACCAACGGAGCTGATGTGGCCGTGGCCGTCCCTGCGCCGCCAGTAGGAGGGCCTGAAGTGGAGGACAACGGTGGCTTCAAGCTCAAGTTCTGCACCGTGTGCGCTAGCAACCAGAATCGGTGCGTAACCCATCCAGGGCCGTTGTGCCCGACGGATGTCTCCATGCCTTTCGATACCTCGTAGAGTGAACGGTGCCTTATGTGTTGGATGCATGATGCTGAAGAGGAGGGATGCTGGACGAGGGAAAAAAAAAGAAAGGAGATAGATGAGATGCCTGCGTCTTGCGTGCCCTGTGATCTGTTCGCTTCGTTTTCCTGCCCAAAACCTGACATTTTGTTTCTGAACCGCATGTTAATGCTTTTGTCCCCTCTCCTTGTAGATCCATGGAGGCCCATCTTCGTCTCGCACAGGCCGGCTTCCCGGTCATCTCGTTCGGCACCGGCTCCCTCGTGCGTCTGCCGGGCCCAACCATCACCCAGCCCAACGTCTACCAGTTCAACAAGACCTCTTACGACAGCATCTTCCGCGAACTCGAATCTAAAGACGTTCGCCTGTACAAGGCCAACGGCGTCCTCAACATGATCAACCGCAACCGCGGCATCAAGTGGGGACCCGAGCGCTGGCAGGACTGGCAGGTCGGCCTGCCACGCATCGAACATACCACGGACATGGGCAGTGTCGGCTCCGAGGGCGGTGTCGTCGACATTGTCATCACCTGCGAGGAGCGCTGTTGGGATGCCGTTATTGACGACTTGCTTAACCGGGGGTCGCCACTCAACCGTCCCGTACACGTTATCAACGTTGACATTCGCGACAACCACGAAGAGGCCGCGCTCGGCGGCCGTGGCATTCTGGACCTGGCGACAGCCCTGAACCGTGCGGCCGCCGAGGAGCGCGAGAAGGTGGGCGCGGCCGTCTTTGATGCCGGTGGCGCTGCCAGCCGATCGAGCTTCGATGAGCGCGTGCCTGATATTCTGGCCGAGTGGCAGGAGCGCTGGCCTAATCTGCCAAGCACCTGGACACTGGCATGGTTTTGAGGTAGATGAGCTGGGAGGAGTATCACTATCATCGTGGCCGACACAACTATATCCGGCGTTCCCTGAGATTCGGCGTTTCTAGAGGATCTGTTGAGACAATTAGTGCCACTTTAGTGCATATCATCAAAGGCGACATTGCATCATATCAACCCCGATTCTACATCGCGCCTTTGCATATGCTGGCAACCTGCATATGGATATGCATCCACCAGGAGCTCTTCGTGACCCCGAAAGCTATGTTCTCGACGAGAAACAATGTGCGGGAACGGACGATCTTTCTGGGGGATGAGAGAGCAGGTGGAAAAATACGACAAACAGGAGAGAAAACCCTCGTAGACAAGACGAGCAGAGAAAAGGCACATCAGGGTACAAAGGCACAAAAGCCGCGACAAAAGTGAGCTGATATGACGACACCACGAGGGAGGTCATGGGTAGGGCCCCTCGCAGAGCCAAGAGTTTACGGAGAACTGGGCTGAGAACCGTTGGACCAAGGCCATCTGTGCGCTGTGTCTCGATCCCTAGAATTTCCAACAAGTACGACGTACATTAGAGCAGTGTACGACTTCAGTAGAAGATAAATGTTCCGCAGACGTGTTGCTGATTTCCCTCCTAATTTTTGTGCTTATTAACCGTTGATAATCCTTGTAAATATATGTATGCCGAGCGCTATCTGTTCGCGGTGCACATCAAACACATCAATGCATGATCCGACATGCGGTGGTGGGAAGCTGTAGAATGCAGGCATTGGGAATAATTGTTAATAGAAAAGGAGATGGAAAAGGATAAAGAGCAGCCAAAGGTACGGGATTTTGGTGGTAGTTGGGTTATAATTGAGACTGCCGTCAATATCAAATTCTTTTGCTTGTGTTTTTTTGCTTCTTTCGTATATATTTCCATTTATCCCGGCAGCTCGTCCTGTGACAATGGCTGGGTCCAGGCCAGACACCCAACCCTTTCAAAAGCAAGGATACCACTCTCCGAAAATTATGTGCTTGCCTTTGCGGAACATTGAAGAAAAGGGGTCCTCAAAGATAAGACGGAGAAGGCAGGAAGAAGAAGTTTGATGATGAAAATTGATGCCCGAAGCTGGGAAGCATGATTGCTTCATGCAGAATTGCAATGCACAGCCAACATTCTAAATACGCCACGCGGCAACAAATCTATGTCGGATGAACGAAGGCAGGCCATGCTTGTGGGCTATCTTCACTTACAGTGACATCGACATTTCTGAGATCGTCTCTCGGATTGTTCTAGGCCAGTGATAATGGCCTGTCACAACAGATATCCCACCCAACAGCCCGGCCACGTGATGCCATGCCACGTTCCACGTTTGACGGGCAGGCCCGAACAGTCCGATGTCCGATTTGCACAACACAGGCCATGCACAAAGTTAATCTTCGCGACTCCCCCATGCTATGTGTGCCCCAGGAAACTACGGAGTACAAAGATGCATATCAGCAGGGAGAGTCAACATGGCACTGCTGGGTTGTGGCCCCCTGAAGACAAAGGACAAAATACGGAGACTCCGTGACAGTTTTCGTTCTAAGTTGACAACAAACAAATCAGAGTCCAAGGAAACTGAGAATACCGACGACCCCGATCATCATGGCCGAGAAATGGGAGAAATGCGTGGTGGAAGATTTGACAAGACGTGGGATGTAAAAACACCCCGGCCGCAATCACCCCCTGTAAGTCACAGTGAAGCTTCGCCTTCTCTGGACCTCCACAGCCAATCTCCCGGCGGCAAGCGCTGGGAAGCTATTAGTGGAAATAGTGGGGCATCCAACTGAGAGCTTTGCTCTGACATTCCCATGGGGGCCTCCCCCAAGCAAAACTGTCACAGTCCCCAGCCCTGGGAGGGTTCGACGAGATGACAAAGGAGGTGAACTGGATACTGGGCATTTGTGATTCCTGGGCCGTAGCAATGCTTACTGCAACATCATGTGCAAGACAATAAGACATTTTACGACGTTTTATTGACTCTGGAACTGTGACAATTCTCGAGGCTGTCAACAGCTTGTCAACTGCGGGCGGTTCATTTTGACTTTTGACCTTTAATCTTTGGTCTCTTCGTTATCTCTGGCACTCTCTTTGTCTATTTAACTTTGTTCGACGAGCCGGGGTTGTGGTGTTGGTGTGCAGTTGATATTTTTTAAAATTAGGCTTGCGTTGCTGCGCATGAGAGGGGAGACGCCAAAAAGGGCCAAAAGGGCCAAAAGGGCCAAAAGAGGGCCAAAATACGGAGTCCTCCGTAGCAGTTTCACTCTAATCTGGAAATTGCGAAATTCTTTCCTTCTCTTTCTCGTCTTTCTCTCTCTTCTTTCCTCTCTCTATTTCGGTCTTGTGCTATTTTCTTCTTCGCTCTTTCCCTTTCCTTCTGTGGAGCACGCCGGTGTCTTTGGAATACAGCCCAGGGCCTAGGGCCCGTTCATCACTGCTCAAAATCGCCGTAGCTCGAATTGCGCAGCATGCGCGGTAATGTCGATTGGCAAATCAACGGAGAAAAGTACCCGTCCGGCAAGAGGAAAAAAGGGAAGGAGAGACGGTGACGGTTGAGGGAAAGGGGAGAAAGGAGCAGCATCAGGGCACCAAAAGAAGAAAGAGCAAGCAGGGCTAGAACAAACATCCCGGCAAGGCAGGCGCGTGCTGGCAACTCGATGAACGACAATGGACGGAAAGCAAAAAAGTTCTCGACTCTTCCTGTTCTCCCTTGCCTTGCCCAGACCCTGGAGAAACTGCCACGCTTTTTGTGCCTTCTGCCCAGGCCCATGCCCAGCGACACTCCCCCTCCTTGTTGATGCTTGTTTTGTGCACCTCCTTTTCTAGAACGGAGAAGCTCGAGGATGAGCTCCTTCCATCTTGGATCTGACTGGCCTGAGCCGCTCAACAGCCACTGACAGACGACGGTCGTTCCTGCCACTTCGCTACTGGCTCTCGCCACCGGCAATACCCCAAGGTTTTGTGCCAGCGTTCCTGCAGCCCTTTTAGCGCGCGCTACCCCGTTATTGCTCGCAAAAGATACGCCGGCCTTTTGGTGGCCCTCTGTGCCTGACTGGCTCCAGCCCAAAGTCCTGTTCCTGGCGCATCCGCTGGGCGCTGTCTGCAGCAAATCAAGGCCGCCAGTCCCAAAAGAGGCTAACCTCAATCTAGACCGCGTCGCCATTCGAGATGGGCGATGCACGGAAAGGGGAAGGGGCCAGGGGTTGAAAAACAAGGTAAAAAGGGGAGGGGAGGCTGGCGGTGCACCAAAAATAAAGAGAGGAGGAAAGAACGATTGAGGCCAGTGGCAGGGGCAAAGACAATAAATCGCTTGCTCTTGCATGTACATACATGTACTCCGTGCTACTGTTACCACCTGCCACGTCCTTGCGGAGCGCCAATACGTCGCACTCTTGACTTTGCATTGCAGATTTCGATGGCGAGATCGTGCAAAAGTCTGTAGATCCAGCTGCTGTCGTTGGCTGGTTCGTGATGTGTCTTTGACTCTTTCGTCGGCGGCAACGCCAATGTCTTTGCCTTTGTTGAACCTTCCATATTCCACGATCGTGATAATGGGCTCTTGCCTCTTTTCTTTGAGCTCTTTCCTTTCTTCCCTTATTGCGCCGTAGCCTATTTCCTTTTCCGTCGATTTTACCACCTGTACTCGGTACACCATAGCATGCCCCCATTCTACTTGTATCCTACACCGCATTATCCTCGGTCGCGACTGCCATCAGTCTCTTGCTCTCGCTAGATACAGGCCCGCCCGCCCGCAAGATCCTCTCATTCCACACATCGCTCCTGCTCTATTTCGTTACCATTGCATAGATCTCCTTATTATTCCATTCAATCTCTTCATTGTGTCCTTTTTGTGCCCTTGTCTCTCCCCTACATTCTCGTTGGCTGGTTCCTTCCCACACGCCCCCCTTCCGAGAATATCCCTTTGCCGGCCCTGTCCAGTTTTGACGTTTCAGCATCGCCCGTCGTCTGTGTCGCGGATTTTCCTCAGTCTTTCTTCTCGGGGCCCTCTTTCTCACCAGCCTCTCTGCTGCCCCTGCTCTGGCCCTATTCCTTGTCTTCTTTTCCCTACCTCGAGCAGTAGTGACAGCATTATTCTCTTCGGAACTTGTGCATAGTCGTCCGTACCGTTGCTCCTTCCCTGCCTTGCTCTTTCCTTGTGAGCTGCTTGGGCCACTGCCTCGACTGTCTGGGCTGCTCCTTCCCTCCCCCTTCCCAATATTCTAAATGCTCCTGATACTATTTCAACCCCTATTGTGGCACGATCGGCGGTGTACTTGAACCCAGCTGGCTCTTGCCTTTTTTCTCTCCTCCACAAGACGCTCCTTCCGTTTCCTGTCTGTGACCCCTTTCGCTGTCGTTAGTCCCCTTTTCGCAAGTACTCCACCCCCCTAGCCTCTCCATTCTACTCCGTACTCCATTCTACCCGCCCTATTACATTGGCACTGGCACTGGGTCTGGGTCTCGGTCGCTCTCTCTCTTTTTGGTTCCAGTTGTCGCCCAGTTGAGCCCAGTGTCTCTGCCTCCCTCCATTCCGTTCGCAAGAGCCCCTTTTTGCCCTTCTTGTTCACCTTATCTCTCTGTCGCCATCCACAGCAAAAGACGACTTGCAAAAAGCAAGAAACCGACGAACCAGCCATACGAGCGGACACTGCACATTTTTTGTGTCGAGCAACGACGACTGAACACGCGGAAGATCAATTCCTTTCTCGACGACGGAGCAACGCCGCGCGACGACGAGACACCGCGAAAAAAAAGACAAGATCCAAATCCACATTGCAATCGACGACAGCAACAAAATCGCTGGCTCTCGGCACTCCCTTTTCATCTTTTCTTTGACGATTTCGACCGACATCTTCGACAGGTGTCGGCACGGGGCGGCTCGATCTCGAATCTGACCGACCTTGATCCTTTTTGTTTTCGCACACGACCCGAGCAGCCAGCCTCTTTTAGATACTCCCGATCGAGGCCTGGGGAATACAACAACATACGGCACGAGACCGACCGGGGAGGGCAATAACGGGACGCGCTGACGGATAACGACGACAAATCTACACCGACGACTCCAGGGCCTTTTCGTCCTGCCACGGCCGCGGATATCAGAAGCATGAATGGCCGAAATGCACCACTATCACCCGTATCTATAGGCGATAGTGACTGGCCCAACGGTTATCCAATGGACAAAGACGACCCCTACTCCCGTGGCCAACTCATCTCACCACCCAACTCTGGCGGTTCACTTCCCAGCCCTATGAACGCCGGTTTCCCAACGGGCCCGCGCAATGGCAACGGCGGGCCCTCACCACCACCCTCCATCGGCCGCTCCAGCGCTGGCCCGGGCAGCATGTATGCCCGCAGCGAGAGCGGTCGCAGCCAGCGCGAAGAGGCTTCCGATGCCGTGCTCGGCGAGCACTACATTGCTCTCAAGCGCTTTTTGTCACAAACATCACGCGACGGCAAACCCACAGCGCCTGCCAACAAGGCCCGCGACAAGCTGCAGCGCCTGACATCGGTGCAGTTCCTCGAGCTTAGTACCGATGTTTTTGACGAACTCATGCGCCGCCAGGCGTTCAGCCGCCGCCAAAACAATGGTGGTCCTCAGGGCCCCGGTGGCCCACCGAGCTATCTCCTGCCCGAAGACTCCTTCCACCCAAAACGCAACCAGGCCCGCCAAAAGCTGGCCTCCCTCGGCCCTCCTCGTTTCCGCGACCTCGCTACTGATGTGTTCTGTGAGCTGGAGCGCCGCATCCCGCGCTTTATCGCCGGCGAGATTCCTCGCATGGGCAGCCCAGCCGGATCTATGCGGCCAGGCAGCCGTTCGCAGACTCCAGTCAACGGTGGCATGAACGGCTTCCCGCCACGAGGCCAAAGCCGGCGGCGGCCGTCGGAGGCCGGCTCTGTGCGCTCGATGCGCAGTGGTGTCGGCATGAACGGTCTGGGTCTGGGACCTGGTGGTCTCGGCAACAACTCCGTACCGCCATCACCAGGTCTGCCGCCCAACAACTACGACCGGCCGATGCAGAAGCAGTCACAGAGCAACACCATTGTGCCAAATAAGAGCACAATGGTCGAGGAGGATGACGAACCAATGATCAGCCCCATGGGCGATCCCATGAACGGCAACTTGAATGGGAACATGAACGGCAACAACTACGGCGACAACAACCGCGGCACTGACGCCGATAACGCATTGCAGGCGGAGGTAAGACCACTTGTCCTCATCTTCATACGCATATGCCAAACGATACACCTGCTAACCCTCATAGAAAAACAAGCAATTGATTGATGATTACGAAGCGCAATTAAAAGATTTACGAGACCAAATGAAGGCCATGGAGGCGGATACGAAGCGGAAGCAGGAGGAAATGGACTCGGTGCTTGATGCCGAACGCGCACGCGCATCAGCCAACAACGTTGAGAAGCAGGAGTGGTCCAACCAGCGGCGCGACCTCGAAAACCAGCTTGCCGACTCTGCCAGCCTCGCAGAAACCCTGCAGCAGGATATGGACCGGATGCGCAACGACCACTCGGCCGAGGAGCGCCAGCTGCGCGCCCAGATCGACGACCTGCGGCAGTCACTCGCCGAGAGCACCCGCGCCAACAACAACCCGAGCCGCGGCGGCAACGAAGATCTGCTGCGCGAAAACGAGGAACTCCGGGAACAGCTGCGCGAGCAACAGCAAGTTACCGAGGAGGTGCGCGGCGAGGCTGAGCGGTTCCTGAGCGAGATGCGCATGCTCTCGCAACAGAGCGGCACGACCTGGGAGAAGCACTCTGAACTCGAGAAGACCATTGCGACGCTCGAGCTCGAGGTGCGCGACTGGCGCAACCGGTACGCGCGGGCCAAGACGCAGCTGCGCACACTGCGTGGCTCGTCCACGGGTCTGGGCATGCAGCAGGAGGACGCTGGCCGGTACGTCCGCGAGAAGGGCTTCACGACTGACAACGGCCTGATCAAGGATGTCCACGTCACCAAGTTCCAGATGGCTATCGACGAGCTGCTGCGGCGGGCACGCCTCGAAGAGCCGGAGCGGACCATTGACTCTATGAAGGCCGTCGTTGTGTCTGTTCGGCGCATTACCAAAGACCTGGATGACTCTCCGGCACCGCTTGGCCAAGACAGCGAGGCCGCGCAACAGCAGACCAAGCTCAAGACGCGCGTTTCGGGCACCGCCAACAACCTCATCACGGCGGCCAAGAATTTTGCCATGTCGGCTGGTCTGTCGCCCGTCTCGCTGCTTGATGCGGCCGCCTCCCACCTTGTCGCAGCCGTTGTAGAGCTTCTGCGGGTGGTCAAGATTCGCACGACACCCGCTGGCGAGCTCGAGGACGACGACAACAACATGTCTACAAGCATGTCTATGATGGATGACGACAACGGCTCTCTGACGCCTGTCGAGTCCAATGCCAGCTACTTCTCGCCCCGTAGCAACGGCGGCCAGACGACGGCCACGACCATGTCATCAGCGACCACGCAGAACTCGCTGCCGCCGCCGCCTCCCTTCCAGGGCCTCGGTGGTGTGCGTGACAGCGCCGACTCCTCGGCCTACAGCCCTGTGAGCTCGCCGCGGCAGTCGGTTGACCGGTTTGGCAGCTTTGCCAATGGCGGCCGGCGGTCTATTCCGCGTGCCAATGGTACAAACGGTGGTGGTATGAACGGCAGCAACATGAACGGCAACTATCTCGGCATCAACAAGGGCCTGCCCACGGCGCCTGGCAGTGGCAACAACAACAACAGCAACGCTAACGACAGCAACGGATACGGTGGACCTGTCGGTGACGACGGTGGCGGACAGCAGAATGGCGGCCGCGCCGACCAGCGCACCGAGGATCTCAAGGCCCTGCTTGACGACCAGACGGCCGTGATGGTCCAGATTATCCAGGACATGGTCGGCTCGATCCGCAGCGACGCTGGTGTGCAGCAAATCACGCAGCAGCTCAACGAGATTGCTGATATTGTCGGCAAAGTGATTGCTGAAACAGAAGCCAGCGGCAACGGCGGTCCCTCTCTGGACAAGCTGGTGAGTTGCCGGCAGCGGCTGGTGGATGCGGGCGACCGTGGCGAGGCGATGCGCGAGGCTGAGGCCAACGGTGGGCGCAAGATGGACATGCGGTCGTGGACGACATCCCTGCCACCCGTAGCCTTTGAGATTGCACGGGAGACCAAGGAGCTGGTCAAGCGCATCGACCGTCTTGTGCTCGGTGACGGCGGCGACGACTTCTCGTGAACAACGAGAATTGTATGACGTGCCGCCTCTACCCAGCGCCTCCCACCATTGATGCGTCCCGGACCGTATTGCCGCTGTTCCGACTGATTAATCGACACCCCTTGACGCTTCTCGAATTTTTCATTTTTGGCTTCATTTGATACCCAATCGCCATGATCATGATCTCCAGGATTTTTTTTCTGCTGGTCCTTTTCCCTTCTACTTTATCCTTCTTACCTTTTATCTCTTGCCATTTACCTTCCATCTCTCTATTTTTGTATTCTTTTGGTACATATTTGCTATATCTTTCTACCATTTACTTTTGGATTTATCTTTGGGGCGACAAGAGGGAGCCTCTTAGTTGACTGTTTTCGTTTTGCATGTTGGTTTTAGAGTTGTCGGTGATCTTTATATTTGTTGCATCGGTGTTTTGTTTTCTTCGTTTATTGATTCTTATTTCTTTTACTCGTTTATAGCGTCAGCAAGCAGCAACATGACATTGGAGACGAGTACGAGGAGAGAGGCTGGAGGTTGTGAACAACCTTCAGCAGAAATACAATAATGTCTTTTTACATCTTGAACTGTGCATTTGAATTTTGGAACCTTCCATTGCAGGTACCTTTGAAGCCACGCTACGGCGAATGCGATCCTGTATTCACCGAGTCTTTGCTTTTCATACACAGCAAACCTGCCATTATTTGGAAACGTCGGAGGCGAGGCTGAACGCAATCTGCAAGCATGTCGATCCAAAGCTCCCCGTTCGGCAAGTGCAGACTTCTTTCTCCAGGGGCGCCTCGCCCACAAAGACTAGCGTTTGCTGGGGGGAGGAGAAAGGAGCGGAAGGGAGGGAACGACAATCGACAACATGCAGGTCATTTGCGCATATGGTCGACAATACCGATACCGATTCTGGAAGAGGAAGCTGGTTGGATGGTTGATTCTGTGAGTTGATTCTCGTCTGATCTGCTCTTAAAAATTCTTTTTAACTGACTCTTCAAATCTCTCACAACCTGAGGCAGACTGACGGATACGAGAAATATGTTTAGGTCGATTCTCAGGTATTGTTCGACGCTGTTCTGGCCATAATCGCCAGCATAAGCTTTCCTTGGCGTCTGCGCACTCTCCATACACTCCACTCCATACAGTGACATCTGCTTGATCCCGCCTGCGGTCTCCGTCTCTGACGGTCTCACAACGCCAGTTTGTTTGTTGGCAAACATTACAACCTTTGTCATCGGCAGGTATCACACGATACCAGCATTCTCCAGTAGTTTTTGCCTGACGAGATGTGGCTTGCGGGAAATCAAAACTATCGACTTTTATTTGCAACGTCCACCAAGTGTACAATTGTGCATTGCACAGCCGCCTTTGTCCCTTTTGTCCCTTTTGTCTGCTGGCTTTCCATTGTTATCTTTCTAATAGGCTTTTTGTCTGAGTCATTTTGTGGTTTCTTTTCTTTACTTCTTTCCCCCTCTCATATGGCGATCCCTGCAATTTATTTTGCAATTTCATTTTACCTGAAAAACCAATACAGACCCAAGCTGGACCCAGACCAAACTTGAAGAAAGATACGTCTGCATTGAGAAAAGGGCGAAACAGAACACAATGTGACGGACGAGACCAAAAGTGCATCACAGCCGTGGATATTGTTTCTTGTCGTCGTCGACATCGTTCGACAAGCGTCGAATATCGATTCTTCTCTGCAACACGATACGAACTACTCCGTACATACTTTACACATTGTCCGTCGCATATATACAATACAACGCGCTTGCCCTGCATCTGCCTGCTAGCCGACTGGCAGACATAGGCGTCCGACGTTCCTTTCCAGGAAGACGAGCTGGGGGAACAGCGGAGGTTGGCCGCGGGGCCCGTTCCGCGGTCTTATTTGCACGACACTGCAGAATACAGAAGGGATCATCGCCCTGTGAATACGGAGTAGGGCCAGAACGTCGAGTTAGAACTTAGCAGTGGGCCAAAGTTCGCGAGGACATCACAGCACACCAAAAGCATCGGAGAGCCTTTCCGATGTTCTCCCGTCGACTGTGAAAATATCGGCTTTGGCTGCCGGCAATATGCGTCTTCTCGTGGCAGGAACTTGAAGTCCACTGTGTCTGCACTGATTTTCCAGATTCAGAAAAGCGCCATCATTTATGCGTGTGGCACGGAGTATTTGCGCGACGACTTTTCCACGGCTCTTCTTCCTTTTCTCCATGCTGGCACACTGTTCTTTACTGCACGCGCCGTGGCTGTGTCTACAGCCACCCGCTGGTGCTTTTGTCTTTTCCATCGTCCCCTTCCTCGACATTCTCGACACCCTCGAGGCTGTTTCACTTTTTCTTTCCTTCTTCAATATCTTCTCAGCCGCACCCCCTAGTAGAGCAGAGGGCGGCATGCCCAGGACGCAAGAGCCAGAGCCAGGGTCCCATCATTCCGCTTTCCCTCGCCCTGTTCTCCACTTGGTCTGTCATCTTACTCGCCCAATCCAGGAATTTGACTGGTGGGAAGGGGACCATCCCCTTGCATTTATTGATTTCTTTAGCTGTGCTCGTTTGGACTCTCGAGGAGAAGTGAAGGAGGACACGAACATGCGGGAAGGGCAAGGGAAGAAAGGCAAAGAAAGATTGCAACCGTTGTATTGCAGCTGGAGCAGCTGGAGCAGCCAACACGGCAGGCACTCTGGTCAGCGACGTTTGCCGGACATCCTCTATGAACAGCATCGTGGTCATCGAGCACTATCAAAGGTTGTCAACGGCTGTGCAAGAAGCGTACAACTACTCTTGGCACAAGAAAGTGGAAGAATAGCTTCAGGGCGGAACAGTTTTGGTTTTCGAAATCTCGAAATGGAGAATATCGAAAGGGTCTTTGAAAAGGGTTTTTGAAAAGGGTTTTTAAAAAGAGAAAGAAAAGACAGCAGCAGCACAGACATACCACACAAAACACAGACCTCCACCTGGTGCAAGGCAGATTTTCTGGCCTCATCGGGCACGATACGGAGCAATTTTCCACCCTTCCACATCCACGCTTGTGGGCGCGTGTTGGGCTGCGATTGGGCTTTGAACGAAATGTTGGAGGACACTTTTGACGTTGAAGTCTTGTCTACGAACGTACTGTGTAGTTGTCCATAACCGTCCCAAATATCCCGCTAGAAGCACTGCCAGGCACAGCAGAGCCTCCCGTTTTTAAGTCCCTTTTTTCTTTCTCCCTTTTTTCTCATCCCCTCAGCCAAGACATGCAAGCCTTCAAAATACATATGTTTACGTCGTATTTGTCTGTTGATCGGTCATGTTCACCGTTGCTTGGCTTTGGCCAGACTCTTCTTTTCTTTCTTTACTAGTCTGCTTTTATTGCCTTCTCTTTGCATTAACCACTGACGAGACACGACTTTTCAGCCGCACTGCCAAGTCTTTGTATCCCGATAATTGTTCAGTGAAAGTAAAATGACGGTCCTGCAGTGGCTTGCAGGTTTCCAGGTTTCCAGGTTTCCAGGTTTCCAGGGCTCTGTCTTGTCTCAGACTCTGCCCTCGCCTGAAGTTGCACCGCTATGTACCGACGACCGGGCAATATTCCTGCCCTTCGAGTGGATTGTCTCCTCTTCTGATGACCACAGACTGCCTACCGTCCTTTCGTCTAACCTCATTTTGTGTCATGTAAAAGAAGGATGCACATCTGGGCCTTTTTCTCTGTTTGGGAGGGAATCGTTGTGTAAGTCCATTCGTAGTTAGCCTCAGGGTGGAGCCGCCTTGGCTTTTTCTGGTGAGGGTTGGTGCTATTTGATCTGTTTTTTACGACGTATTTTACTCCGTATTGTCTATTTTATTCTTTTATTCTTTTCTTTTTCGTGCTGCCCCTTGCCGACCCCTGTCTCTCTTCGTTTTTGGAATTCTCGTGTCCTTTTGATGCGGCTGCTCTCTCTATTCAGCTCAGTGTGCTTGGACTCGAGCCGCTGCTTTGACTCGTTTTTACAAAAAGGGATGCTGTTTCCTATCTTTGACGGCCATCCCGATTTTTTATGTTTTCTCTTTCTGCTTCCCTTTTGTGTGTCTTCTTCTTTTGATTTCCTCGCCGCCCCTTTACCGATTTCTCTACTTCTTTCTCCCACCTGGGTCTTTATATATCATCACCATCGTCATTGTCGACTTCCTTTCTCTTTTCTTTCTTGTCCTCGCTCGCTGCGCTCACTCGCATCGTTACCAATCGACCGTCATCACCACTTTTTTTTTCGTCCTTTTCTTTTTCTTTTCATTCTTTCCCTTCCGCCTCACTCTCTCTCAACAAACATGTTCGGCATCGGCGGCGACTCCGCCTCGCGCCCCGTCGGCCGCGAGCACTTTCCCGTCTACCCCGCCTACTTCCTCTACATCCGCATCGCCCAGCTTCTCGTGTCTGTCGTCGTCCTCGGCCTCGATGCCTACGGTCTCTCCATCCTTTCTTTTTCGGGTGACGAGCTCATGATCTTTACTGTCATCGCCTCCATCATCGTCTGCATCTACGTCCTCGTCGCCACCCTTGCTGCCCCCGCCGCCTACAACTACTGGGCCGTCCTCGCTCTCGATATTCTCTTGGTCATCTTCTGGCTGGTTTCCTTTGCCCTCCTCGCGTCCCAGGTCGCTCCCTTCATGGGCAACCAGACCTACTGCGACTTTGCTTACTGCTACACCTACAGCCCCGAGGGCCAGTCCCTTGTCTATGCCCAGTGCCTGGCTGCCGCTTCTGGTCTCGGTGGTCTCAACTTGTAAGTCTTTTCTGTGTCCTCGCTCCGCTCGCCTTTTTTCTGTGTCCTCACTCGCTGTGCTCGTTCGCATCGTCCGCTTCGCTCACGAGCTCGTCGCTGACATTTGCCAGCCTCCTCTACATTGCCACCACCGCCATTAACGGCCTTGCTCTCCACAAGCACCGCAACCAGGGCCTCCACTCCGTCGCCGGCCAGCCCGCCACTGCCTCTGCCACCCCGGCCAACCTCGACGCCGAGAAGGCTGCCGCTGCTGCTGGTGTCGTTCCCCTGCAGCCTGTCGCTCCCGTCCCCGCCCAGGACCCTTACTACGAGCAGCAGGCCCAGGCTGCCGCCGCCGCCCAGGCTCAGGCTCAGGCCTACCCTGCTCAGTATGCCGTCTCCCCCGAGCAGCAGCAGCAGCAGCAGTACTATGCCCAGCAGCCGGTCGTCGCCAACACCATGACCCCGCCGCCCCATCAGCCGACACCCGTTGACCCTAACGCGGCTGCCTACTATGCTGCCCAGCAGCAGCAGCAGCAGCAGCAACAGCAGGCTGTCCACGAGGCCGCTGCCGCACCGGTACACCCGCAGCAGTAGACGGTGGTGGTAGTTGACGTCGACCTAGTCGGTCGGCTTACCGCTGAAAAAAAAAAAAAAACAGGCGTACGGTGCACGGTCTTCATAATTGTCCACATCCCAACCTTTATATCCATTGACACAAGTCATGTCCTTGACTGTTTCTTTCGTTTTCTGTTCTTGTCTTTCTGTTCTTGTCTTTCCAGCTATAAAATATATACCAATACTTAATTCAATCTATCCTGGCAATCCATCATCCATGCGTGTTGTGTTTTGTCCTCGTGTCCAATCTTGTATCCAATCTTGTGTCCAAAAGAATAACTATCCAAGACTTCCAAGACTATCCAACATTCTTACCCTCACTCTGACTTTGCCTAGTGCAGACCCTTGGCCGCCGCGTCCAGACGCGTCTCGACAATTCTCGCCCACCGCACAGCATTGGTCCAGTTGCCCGCGTCGATGCTCTCCACCAAGCCAGGGAACACGGCACCCGCATAGCCCGTCCACACACCGGGAGCAAAGATGACGTGCTTGAACCACTCGCGCTCGTCCAGGCCGCCCTCGTACAAAAACTTGCGCTCCAGGTACTGGTAGCGGCGGTTGACCCACGCCACCTGGATGGCCAGCCACACGCGGTGGACACGACGCACAAGACGGCGCCACCACTTGGGCGCAAAGACGAGGGTCGGCGAGAGGTCGCGGTCGAGCTCGTCGGACTCGTCGAGTGTCTCTTCGGAGTGGCCCTTGCCGAGACGCTCACGCAGAGCCTCGGCCTTACCGTCGAGCTTGGCGGCGTGCGTGGCGAGCTCCGAGACAGCACTGTCGAGACGGTCAAGCGCCAGGCGGAAGTGGTGCTGGCCGACGGTGTCGTCGTCGCTGGTGGTACCAAAGACACCCTCAGCGCCCTTGCGGCCACGGATGGCGGCCATAGCTTCGTCCGAGCAGCTAGAAGCCGCCAGCTCCTCATCCTCGGCCTCCTCGGCAATGTGCTTCTCAAACTGGTCGCGGATCTTGTCGATGTAGGTCTGCAGAGCGTCGGCGTAGTCGCCCGCCTTGAAGGGCACGACCAGGTCGGTCGCCAGATGTGCCACTAGCAGACCCAGAATCTGAGCCATGGTTTTGTGGTAAACAAAACCCGGGTCGCCGTACTTTTCCATCCAGTGGTAGCTGTCGTAGTTGCTGTGGTAGTGGTAGACAGGGTCGACGGCGCGCTTTTCGGTTTCGGAAGAGGAAGAGGAAGCAGAAGCAGAAGCAGCGGCAGCGGCATCCTCGCCGTCACCGTCGCCGCCACCGCCAAACCGAACATCCACACTCGTAATGCCTGCGTGGTCCAGGAACGCCGTGTAGTCACTGCCACTGCCCAGCGGGCCAATCCTGCCGGACCACGTATCGCGTACGCTCTGGCCTGGCACCGTCTGGTTCGGCGACTGCACTTCGCTCGTCACCTGGTACACCAGGTTGTGCAGCAGCGGCACGGCCGACGAGCCAAAGTGCGGGCCACCAACACCCGTGTCAATGTTGACGTACGCCAGACTGGCGTGCTTCAGCCACGGCAGGTACTCTTCCACCCACTCCGTGCTGCCCAGCAGGCCATACTCCTCGCCGTCCCACGACGCAAACACAATTGTCCGCAGCGGCTTCCAGCCCTGGGCCGCTGCCACACCGAATGAACGCACGACCTCGTTGACGACGGCAGAACCGCTGTTGGGATCGACGGCACCGCCGGCAATCCAGGCGTCACGGTGGTTGCCCACCACAACGACCTCGTTGGGCAGCACCGAGCCGTTGAAGATGCCCAGCACGTTCCAGATGGGCGTCGTTGTGTAGTCCTGCTCGTTGTACAGGTTGACCTGAATCTCGTCGGCTGGGGTTGGGCCGATGTTGTAGTCGACACCCTTGTAGCCGAGACCCTCGTTGCGCGTCCACCACTTGCCCAGATCCTTGGACGTCGGGCCGTGGCCGTTGAGCGCCTTGAGGATGGGCAGAGCATCGGCGTACGAGATGGGGAGCGAAGGAATCGACGGGATGTAGCGGTCCGTAGGGCCACGGGGAACACCGGGCTTGGACGGGTAGCCAGGGGTGGTCGGGTCACCGGGCGAAATACTCAGGAACTGAACACTGCCGCGCTGCACCGAGCTCGGCTGGCGAGCAGGGCCCTCTGGGTACGGCTTGTAGCCGTTCTCTTCGGTAGTCTCACCATCATCGCCAGGGTCGCTGTAAAGAAGAACACCGACAGCGCCGAGCTCCTGAGCACGCTTGACCTTGAGGCCGCGAAAGATGCCGCCGTACCGCGCCAGGGCGACTGCACCCTTGAGCGAAATATTGGCCTTCTCGAGGTCCGCGTAGTCCTGGTACGTGCCATAGTTGACATAGACAACAGGGCCTGTGACGTTGCCGCTGGCCGAGTAGCCGTGGAAGGTGGCGACGCTCTCCTTGAGGCTCGTCGTTGGGTCCTCGTCAATCACATCCTCGACCAAAGAAGCCTCAAAGTCGACGTTCCAGACAGTCTCGTCGTCGTCGTCGTCACCGCCACCCTTGGCTGCCTTCAGCAGAGACAGCTTATGGTCAGCAGGCGTGTTGAGGTACAGGTCGTAGGCCGTAATGTGCGACACCGCACCCCATTCAGCCCAACGATCGCGCGTCCACGCCGCCTGCGAGTAGTTCTGGCCAGCCAGATGAGCGCCCGCCGTGTAGTACCGCAGCCACTCGGCAGCCGAGTCGTTGGACGGTGTGTTGAGCAAAATTTCTTTGAGGGCGGCATTGCTAAAGTGCGGCTTGTACCGCTGCGAGAAGAGCGACAGAGTACCAGCAACGGCCAGCGCGCCTCGCACCTCAAGGATGTACGGCAGCATCATCACAACAGACAAAATAACGAGCGTCAGAGCCACTGGCATCACAATCTGCAAGCAGACGTTGCCGTCTTGGGCGGCATTTCGGGCGGTCTTCTTGGACCGGGTCGTCCGATTCCGCCGGCTGTCCTCGGCGGCCAGCTTGTCCAGCTGCGCCGACGGTGCCGCTACCGGCAGCACCGGCGTCTTTTCGTCGGCCATGACGGGTGGTCGATGGCGAAGTTGCGTTTTTGGATGAGGAGATGATGCAATTGATAGAGTCGTTGTTGGTTGTGAAGCTCTTTTTGCTTTTTGTTGATTTGTCGTGAGGAAGCTTCTCCGTTGTAAGTGTCATTCACCCAATCAATCAGCTAGATTAGTGGCGAATAACAAGCTCAGAGACGATTGGTGAGACCTCGAATGCGATGAAGAGAGATGAAGGAGGGAGAGAGAGGGAGTTGATAAAAGAGCTTGCCAAAAAGAGGAGATAAGATGCAATGAGCTCCCCTTCACAAAAAAGTTGAAGAAACAAGGAAGGTCCGCCCTCGGTTCCGATTATGAAAGGACGGCCTTTGCACCTTCCTGGTCGAGCTTGACGTCGAAACATGCACCGATGGCAAATGAGCCGAGCGGGCCACAGCGGGCAAGAGCCAACCCCAGGCGTATTTTGCGTGATTCTGCGGGGTGGCTGGTAGCCTTGCACTGCCATACAGTGTCTGTAATAAATACACTGTATTTACACGGTGCTCTGTCAGACGCTACTATTCGCCAGAACACGCGAGATGCTTTAAACCACGATGAAAGATTGCCCATCTGCCAAAGTAAACCGCATCTTGCACTGTCAAGATAAAGTTGAAAAACATACGCATCAAGAGGGGAATGAGGGCAAACCGGGGATTTGCTGCAGCTCGTAGACAGCCGGCCTGTCAACTCGACAGCAATATCGGTGCCGCCAGAGACCCTGGTGCCGTAAAGCACTGATGCACTGTAATATAAGGAAGCCCAACCCATACTCGGGGCTTAAGATATCAAATTCTTAACACAGATTTCCTGACCAGTCTTGCAAGCCCTCAAGACGGGACAAGGATTATGCATTCACAATATTGTGGCTGCATGGTGTATTCGAACAAAACCAGTGCACATTGACTATGGTTCTGATTCCAAACTCCTCCAACTGGCTACAGTGCTTCAAGTTCGCCGTTGTCAACGGTTGTCAACTGACGTCAAGTTGCTGTTATTGGACAGTGCGTGCGGCTTCGGCGCCGACAAATTGCCAGAGGGCGGGCAAAGAGTGGGTCTCAAACAGTGTGACCAATCAAATGCGATATGAAGAGCGAAAACTGACAAGAGTGACGTGAACTTGAGCAGGCTGTGCCTGCCTTTTCAGGAACCCTCACGAACTTCTCCTCTTGGGCAGCAGACAGCACCTCGAGCACCTTCCTCCACAACTGTCCAAGTGTAAACAGTATTACACGGAACTGAAACTGCACAAACGTCTTGAAAACTGTAAATCCGCAACAAAAAGAAAGACAACAAATGCACGTCTCACTTTTTCACGCCAGCAAAAAACGACATGGACCATTCACAGTTGAATGGACAAAAGAAAGAAAATGGGACTCCCACCGACAGTTGCTCTGAGCTCCTTCCTGAGTTGGTCTGGGGGCCGCGATGGAACTCGATCGCAACTGCCAAAATAGTGCCCCAATGCTCTGTAAGCAGTGACTATTGTGGTGACTCTCGAGACTCTTTTGTGGTTTTGGCGCTGTTCAGTGCTCCCCCACCCACCCCCTTCGCTCTTTCCCGGTGTTAATTGCCCCGTATCGTGCCTGCCACACGCCGACAACCGGCCACTGTAAAATGCAACCACCGCCGAAAGCGCAGAAACATGGTCTTGCTTTTGCGGGCACTGGAGAGGGCAAGAGCGGGCAACATTGCGCGCGTGCATGTGCTTTGCACTTTCCACCCTTCGACAGGGTAATACGGCACAACTGTCACTCGTGCCTTCTGCATTTGTGACGAGAATGTAAAGAGTGCTTGCTTTGTGTTGCTTTTGTTGTGACGCCCTTTGGCATGCCCGGTGTTTATGTCCCCCCTTTTCCTCCAGTCTGCATCCTCGTCAGTGTCAGTGTCAAAGCACGACGTCTGCGCGGACTCGGAGCACAAGTGGACATCCAACGACAACCAGCCTTTTTCATCGTTACCCCAACCTCTCCCGGCACCTCTCAGGCGGCATCGGGTCGATCAACACGGGAAAGAAAGAAGCCCCCCACAGAAGGATGCCTAGGGGAGAAAAGCGACGTTGAGTCGAGACAGAACGGAGACATGACAAAAGAGAGACGACGGCACAGCGGAAGAAAACATTGGAGACGTCGAAACATCGAAATAAAAAATCAAAGGGCGCGTGAGGAGATGCAGCGTCAAGTCTCAAAGCGGCAAAAGAGCAGCGGATGGACGGCCAACAGGATGCAGGGCTGCGAGAAAGTACCCGCATACTCACAGAAACACCCAACGAACAGCCTCTTTCTCTTCTCCCCACCTCCTCGAACGGCGGGCACATTTCCACTACAGAAACTCCACCTCGGTTTCCATCTTTTCTCTTTTTTAGAATGAGAAAAGAGAAGGCTGTGTGAATAAGATGGAGGAAGTGACTTGGCAAAAAGTCGCCGTCTGCATCCAAAACAAGCAGAATGCAAGGCAGCGTTTCATTCAAGATGCTCCGGTGTGACTGCGAACCTCGAACCTCGCAGCTGGCCAAATAGGCAAATCACAAGAGACGCCGCTGTCCAATATGCAGGCAAGGAAGAGACACACCAATCCCCGGCCAGCCCAGGCCGATCAAGGACATTTTCGTGCCGTTGCCGCACCTCCCTTGACACGACCTCACAGACCGTGACATACATGACAAGACATGGACGGACCTCAGCCGCTGCCGCTCTTCGCGTGGGTGAGGGTGTGCAGACAAGTGCGGAGTACATACGGGTCAAATAGCGAGTCTAACAGTGAGACAGTGATGAGCATAACGGACAAGAGACAAACCAACATTCAACAACAGGCAGCGCAGGGCCTTGTCCTTACATGCCGTTTTGAGGATTTCCGCCCGGCTCGTGACTCCTTCCCAGCATTAACATGGAGCCTTTGAATCGTGATGGAGGGTAGGCTCTAGTCCAATGTCGCCCTTGCTAATTCTCCAGTTACTTTGGGCGACCAAAGGCCAGGCCTAAGTCGTCCTCCACATTAACTCGCGGTGCTCGCGTTTGGCCGTCCTTGGGTCCCACGCATGCAACGCATGCAACGCCCATAACGATGGCGAAAACGACACTAACATGCCTCCCGCATGCCGACCAGGCCCCATCCTGCGATGTTAGTGCACCCTCGAGACCCCCATATGGGTCCCAAAACCCCTCTTTGGCTTCTTCTTCGTCCCTGTTCCCCAGCGGCCCAGCGGGCTATCCGCAGGCCGATCGATGGCAATCAGCAGGGCTGTCTGTTTGACTGAATTTTTTTTCATAGTTGCCCGTCAGCTTTTTTTTTTCGCCTTCTTGTGACTCGCAGCCTATGACTGCGGTTTGTTTTTTGCCGGACCTTTTTACACAAAGTACAAGTCTTTTGTAATTGTGTTTAGCCTTTCCTGCTCGGAACTTCTACTCGATTCCTGAATTCTTTGGTCTCCTTGAACTTCTATTTATTTTTTCCCTCTTTTCTTCTTTTTGAAATTCCTTTTTCGACTTCTCTCCTTTCGACCTCACTTCAAAATTCGTAGGCCCACAGCCTCGGCCCTGCATCGCAGCCTCGACGACATCCCGTGTCTTTTTCTTCTTCTTTTTTCTTGCCAGCCTTGGGACCAAAAAAAAGTCTCGTCGAACAGCTTTTTCGGACCTTGAACAAGACGTCACGTCTTTCATCCAGCCTTTCGTCTTTTACACATCAACGCGGCCCGTCTCGAACTATTTCGACTGACCCGACGGTTGTCTATTTTCTGCCTCCATCAACGACACCAAAACCAACAGTCTCCATGCAACAACAAAGCCAGTCATTATAACGAAGCCCTACATAGGCGCATAACCCTTCGCGCCTTTTGTCCAACTTTCCGTTTCCTTCAACTCCTTTCCTTCTTTGTCCATAAGTCAACATGGCAAGAGAAAAGAAGAGAGGGCCCAAGCTGCCCGTGCAGCAGCTGGTCATTCTGGGTAAGAATCCCCAACCTTGTTCTGTCATTTGAATCTCGAGGTAGCCTTATCGTTTGGTCGTGACTGCAGTTGTCACTGTTTCTTTTCTCTCTCCGCCTCCTCTTACTTCCCTTTACGGAGATTATGTCAAAAGATATGCAGTTTCCCGGGGGCCAGTGGCCTGTTTTCCACAGCACCGCATCCTTCTTGCTCGTTTCCTTGGCTGCACAAGACGTTTTATGTCTGGTCCTGCTAGAAGTGCTGTAAGTGACACTATTTGTGCCAACTTCTTTGCCGTGACATGTGCAAAATAGGGACGGCAAAACATCGAGGGAATGGAGGGAGTGGAGGGAGTGGAGGACAACACGGGACTGACAGCAGATATACGACGAGATGTGCATTCCTTTTGAACCCTCTACTAACAGTCTACTTTAGCCATGGTCCGGTTTGCTGAGCCTCTCGCCCTCACATCCGTCTTTCCCTACTTGCCCGAGATGATCCAGAGCTTCGGTGTTCCGAAGGAGGAAGTGGCCAAGTGGGCCGGCATGACAAGCGCCGTCTTCTCAGTGTGCCAGAGTTTGACGGCCGTGCCCTGGGGCTGGACGTCCGACACAATAGGGCGGAAGCCCACGATCATTATCGGATTGATATGTACCATGATCTGCTTTATCATCTGGGGCTCGTCTACGAGCTTGATTATGGCCATTACCATCCGCGGTATCCAAGGTGCCAGCAACGGCAATGGTACGTGAACACTTTCCAGACACACTTTCTATTCTGACCAATGATGCTAACCAATACAGTCGGAACAATCCGCACAATGGTGGCCGAGATGGTGCCGCAGAAAGCTCTGCAACCCCGTGCTTTCTCCATCATGCCTATGGTCTGGAGTATCGGCTCGGTCTTTGGCCCGTCGTTTGGTGGTTTCTTTGCCCGCCCGGCTGAGCAGTTCCCCGGCTTGTTCGGCAACGTGACGCTCCTCAAGAAGTTCCCGTTCCTGCTGCCGAACCTCATCGCCTGTGTCTTCTTTATCTTCTCGGCCGTTAACGCCCTCCTCTTCCTCGAGGAGACGCTCGAGACGAGAAAGCACAAGACGGACTGGGGCATTGAGCTCGGTGAGCGGATCACCCGCATTTTCCGCGGCGGCAAGCCGTCAAAGAGAAGTATCATGCGCGCCCGGGCTCGTGCTCGTGCTGAAGCGCGCGCAGAGGCCCGCGGTCGCCGCTTGTCTTTTATTGATGACGAGGCGAGCGCTCCTCTGCTGTCGTCTGCAGCCATGCAGAGCGAGTCCGACCTTACACTCGGTGCTTCGAAGCCGCCGACCGCTGTTGACGACACCAACCAGCTGGCCAAGGTGGCTGCTGCTGCTGTGTCCACGGGCGCCACCGAAGTCATGGGCGAGGCGCGTGTCAAGTCAGCGTCTGCGTCGGCCCGGAACCCCAGCATTTTCACATACCAGACCTCCATGGCCCTTCTGTGCTACACGATCCTGGCGCTGCACTCAGTCGCCTACGACCAGGTGCTGCCCGTGTTCCTCAACTACCCTTACGAGTCGCACGACGCATCCAACACGAAGCTGCCGTTCAAGTTCTCGGGCGGTTTTGGCCTGTCGTCGGGTACCATTGGCACCATCTTCACCGTGAATGCGCTTGTGTCTGGCTTCGCCCAGTTCGCTGCTTTCCCGCCGCTGTGCACACGCTTCGGTCCTCTGCGTTGCTACCGCTACGCTTGCGTCCTCCTTCCATTTGTGTACGTCCTGACACCCTACTCGACGCTGATTGAGAACGAGCATCTGCGCTATGCTGCTTTTATGACGACATTCATCCTCAAGGGTATCTTCTCCATGGTCACGTTCCCCTGTGTGACCATCATCCTCACCAACTCTGCCCCCTCGGTCAAGGTTCTCGGCACACTCAACGGCTACGCGACACTGGTTAGCGGTATGGGACGCGCGGTGGGCCCGGCTTTGACGGGCGCGGCCTTCTCGTGGGGTGTGCAGCAGGGCTACATCATCACCGGCTGGTTTTTCCTGGCCATTATGGCTTTTTTCGGAGCCATTGCCACCTTTTTCTTACAGGAGGGTGACGGTATCGAGGTTCCGACCGAAGTGGCCGGCGGCGAGGAAGAGCTCGAGGAGGAGCGATACGACAGCGAGACCGGCCGGCCCTCGTACAGCTACCCGACCACCGACGAAGACGACGACGAATTTGGCGACTATGAGGAGTCTTTGCTGCGCGACGTGGCCCAGGATGACGACGACTACTACATCAACAATGTGAGCAGCCGCCCGCACTCGAGCGGTACCGCAGTCTGGAGCCACCACTCGCGGGCCAGCAGCCGGCACTGGTCGGCAACGGCGTCCAACAACGACTCGCCCCTGCCTGCACCGACAGCGTCCCGTTTCAACGGCAGCCTGTTGGACGGTCCCATCTCGACGGCTACCACTGCTGCTGCCTCGCAGACAACCCTACCTCAGCCGAAGTTGAGCGAGCTACGTGAACCCGAGGACCCCGAGTCGGACGACTCAGACGGCCCGAACGCGACCGGTCTGGGTCTGGTTGACGAGTCGGCACCAACATCGCCTGTGCGCACGCACCGATTCCGCAGTGCCAGCACGCTGTCTCGTCGTAGCCGTGACGGCAGCGGTGCCGCTGTGCCCATGTCGCCTGTCGTCCCGTCTACCTCGGAGCGTGAGGAGTAATGCTGTTGTTGGTGACGTCGAGCGTGCTTCCCGTACCCGACTAGACGATCTAATTTGCATGACAAAAGTTTCACTGCCTTTCTGTCGTTTCCTTTTTTTGTTTTTATTATCTCTTTTGCTGCTCTCACATTTTTAGAATACCCTCAAAAGCCGTTAATTTTCTGCGTTTTTTTTCGTTTTTTTTTTCTCTTTATTTTTGCAAGCATTGTGTTGCAGGGTTTTTCTTTCTGGGAGCACGATACATACTTGGTTTATCTTTTTGCGTCTTGCATTTATGGAATATCTCATAGTTGGAAAAGAGTGATTGGAAAAGAAAACGACTTATTTTGGATACATCGACAGGAATAAACATTCTCGCATTCTATTAAGTCAACCTGCACCACAAGGTATAATCATGTCGTTGCCTGCTGTTGCGTTGTTGCACATTACGATTCACACAGCCTTCTGGGTAACGCACGGATCGTAATCAGAAGCAAAAAGGGACGGGGCAATGTTGAGCGAAAACGGTGATCACTTCTCTAAAACAAACAGGAAGCTTAATTGAAGACCAATGTTGACAAAAAAAAAACAATATATAAATGGCCAAGAACATCCACTTCTTCTAGACTCTATTTTACTTTACTTTGATATTGCCAAGACACTTTTCGACTCAGCCTACTAGAAATAGACAACGAAATGCTATTATTGATTTGAAAGAGAGGAAACAGCAGTGTGTCCAAGTGTGAATTGCAAGTGTGGATTGCCGGCGTAAGGCCTGGAGTGCAATGTTCTAGTGTGGGAGGCGATACTGCCGCCTATAAAAGTCTATATAACCAGCCAAATTTTAAGTCCAAAAATAATGAAAAGAGATATTCCTGGCGCCTAGAGAAACCCAATAGTCTATGCCCGACGACCCAATCAGACCGATAGTTCCGTACCCATACGTCGTAAGAGAAAGAAAGAGACAAGAAAGAGGAAAAAGGCCAGCCGCAGTAGTGGGTATCATCTATAATGGCCCGGCCTCACGGCTTCGAGCCGCCGTTGACTCTGCCGTGACCGCATGCCCACGGCCAAGAACACAATCCCGTTCCAGAACCCGCGAAGCGAGCCCGTAGCACCGACGGCCACATAGAGTGGATAGGATACAAACGACGGCTCGGCAAAGGACAGCACGCGATTTGTAGTCGGCGCAACCCAGATGGCCATCAGCACCACAAAGAACATGACGGGCATTAGCAGGTATTGCCGCAGCGACAGTGCCGACCGGTTGGCCTGCCACTTGTGGTTGTTGAAGCTGGGGCTGCTCGAGTACTGATTGGGGCTGCCGTTGTCGCCGTCGACGGGCCGGAGTGGCGAGACGGATTCGGTGCCGTCGCGGGACCAGGCTTTGCCCGGGTGGGAATGCGAGGGTGAGGGTGATGAAGGACTGGCAATGGCAGAGATACCGCCGTGTATGCTCGTATGTGCACCCAGCGGCCTTCCATTTGGTGGCGATAGGGTGAGGCCGGTGGCATTGCTGTTGTTGTTGGTGTTGTTGTTGTTAGTGCTGGTGCTGTGGCCGTCGTCGTCCTTTTCGGCGGCCTGCTGTAGATCGAGCGGAATGACATCGGTCTCGACCGAACGGAGGGCACGTTTGCCCTTGACGATGCGCCAGCCGACCATACAATAGAGGACAAAGACGATGGCAATGACGATCCTTCAGACGTTAGACAAGGGAAGGGTGTAATATGCTCTGATATACGACGCATTTGCTGACTTACCATATTGGTGCGTAGTAGAAGATGATGCGGTAGAGCACCCATTCTGGTGCAATAGCACACCACAGCTGCTGATGTTAGACGAGCTTGAAATGACCATGTTGATTTATAGAGGAAAAAGGACGAGGATGCACTCACAGTCACGCTCCCGTACATGTGCCCTTTGTCGGCCGTCTTCACAAACAAAAACACCAAGGCTGGCACAAACGTAATTGCCGTGATGCCGCCAATGTACTTGATCTCCAGCCGCCGCAGGGCGTTGGCGTCGTACTGATAAAAGACAATCAAAAATACATCAATGGCCATGGCCAGTGTCCAAAGCACATCGGCCAGCGGGAACATTTGCATCAAGAACCCCTGGAACTGGCACAGCGCCGTGCCGTTGCCAGCTGCTGGTCCGCTCAGCGAGATCATTGTCGCCGTGACATCAAAGATATTGTAAAAGGCGTTGATCAAAATCAAACGGTCGATGGGGTTGCGGAAATACCGCGACGAAAAATAGGTGACGATAATGGTGATGATGCCCACGATCGAGAGCGCCGATGCACTTCGCTCGACGATCTGGAGCGCGCGGAGCTGCTCCGCGTTGACTGTCATGGCGGGCAGTCTTTTTTCCAGTTAAAGGATCTGGTCGATGGGAGACAATTGTGCACCCGTCTGCAGGCGGTCGAGGGTCGAGCACAGTCAGTGCAGGCCGCAGTCGTATTGTGCGTCTCTATACTATTCCTGGTACACTTGTTTGTGTTGTCGTTCGTCGAGCAGTCGTCGAGCAGTCGTCGGTGAGTCTTTTCGTTGACATATAGACTCCTTGTGCATCAGATGAAACAGACCGAAAATAGTCGAATAGTTGAATACGCCCGATTCAACGTCCATCAAGACCAGTCCGATCCGTGTTGCACAAAGAAGAAAGACCCGGCGACCCGGGAGGGGGCTCAAGGTGCATATATTAATACATATTCAGCGTATTGCGTGCGTTTTTTGCGTTTTTGCGGATATGATGGAGCCTCTGTCGTATGCGCGAGAAAAGAAAATAAAAAGAAAATAAAAGAGGGCACCCACGACATGCGACATATGGACTCGAGTTGACTCGTCAAAAGAAAAGAAGCGAGACGAGAGTGCGAGACAACAACTCTGGCTCCCCCTGGAGTCCAAAACAGCCCAAAAGGCTGGGCAAAAAGCGACTGCAAATCCATAGGAAAAAGACTGCAAGAACAGCACAAAAAGAAAGATTATACGACTGGCGGTGGCCGTTGTGCTGGGTGCTGGGGTGCCGATTTTGCGATTTGCGTGGCTATACCCCTAAATAGTCGTTTGTACCTTTTTCGCGACGAATGACGTGCTTCGCATCGCAAGGCTGTCACTGGCCCAAATTGACGTTGCGCCCTTTGCCCTTTTGTGGTTTTTGTGGTTCCTTGGTGCCATGCCCCCGTACGTCCCTGGACTGCTCCTGGGATCCCAAGACTCCTTGGGATTCTCTTACCATAAAGAAATCCATCGTTGCATAGTCCAGCGTGGGGGTTTTATTATTCCGCCCTCTCTTTCCTCTTCCCGGCAAGACAGCCATTCAGTCACCCTCCGAAAGAGGAAAAAGCAAAGAAAGCCCATGGAAGAAGAAGGCGAAGAAAGCCCAGGCCTGTCGAAGACGAAATCGACACACAGAAAAAGAGTGGGCAGGAGATGGCCCGAAAAGGAAGAAGCAAAAAAAAAAAAAAAAAAAAAAAAAAAAAAAAAAGTGAAAGAGCAGGGTGAGATCCTATCATTGTCTTTCTAAGCCTCTCTGTCCTCTTTTTCCTCTTTTTCCTCTTTTTCCTCTTTTTCCTCTTTTCAGATGTTCTGCCCGTCCCGTCCCCGTCCCCCCTTTCCCTTTCCGTCGAGCTTACCATCCGGGGTAGTGAGCACACGACCGAGGGCCATCCATGCATCAATATAACCGTGGTCATGATGGCGGTGATGTTAGTCTTGATGTTAGTCGTGATGTTGTGAGACGGCACCAGAATTCAAAAGACCAAGACGACCAAGAGCAGCCAAGACGGCCCTAGAACGACTCATAGAGACTACTTCGTAGATGAAGCAACCTCCCGCAATGCCGAGCGAAACAAGCAAAAAGCTTGCTACATTGACCAAGATGGTCTAGATGGCTTGGCTGTCAAAGGATGCGATGTGTTGAAGAAGCACAGACTGTGGTCGACGAGATTGCAAACCTCGCATAACGTTGCCAAGTCTGTTGTTTTTGCCAAGAGAGCTTCTCTTATTGTGATTTTTTTTTTGACCAGGACGGCGGGCTGGAGCCGCCGGCTAGGATCAGGTCGGCGATCGCTCCCTGTGTGTGATGGGCTCATCTGGTGATTTGGTGATGGGGAAGCCCTGCTGCCAGTGGCAGACTGGCACCTGCCAATTGCTGGCTTCGATGGCGTGCGGCACCACCCTCGCCGACCCCGTCGATGGCGTTTGAATTTCGTGGGGAGACAGTCTGCCATTTGAAGAGACCAGGCCATCCGAGCCGTCCCAATATATGCTTTTTTTTGGGGGCTTTTTGCGCGTTGCTTTCGACCAAGCCTGCCCAAGCACACACAAGCATACGGAGTAATACAACACAGAAGTCCCAGCCGCACCTTGGCACGCCCTTTTCTTTGCAGATGCACCTCGACGGGGCTTTGAAGAAGACTCCAGACGTTTACACAGTAGATTTCTCCGCCCGTCTTCGAGCGTCGCACAATACCGCTAACACGGCACGCTGGCTTGCAGGGTGGGGTGCATCGTGGCAGTGATTTTTCTGGCTGTGATTAGGTGGGCAGGAAGCGAAAGAGAAGCACACGGGGAGAGGTTCAAGAAAGATGGCGAGCCCAGATCACGGGGATGATGGCGCTCTCGGACAACGATGGCCGTGGGGGCCGCCGGCGGGGGGCACGTCTAAGCATGTGCTTGGGACTGGGGGCTGAAGATTGTGAGACTGTGAGACTGTGGATTGGAAGCCTGGCCAAGCCGGGGGATGCTGTACTGTTGTACTGTGCAGATCGGGAGATTGGTCCATGCTCCGTTCCGGCCGGTCGCAAAAGCAAGCTGGATAGTCCGTGCCGCATGTTTGCCTTCTTCTCTGTTTATCGGCCTTTGGCTCTGTTCCTATTTTCTCCATTTTGTGTCTGCAGCCCGCGTGTAAGTCGTTGCGTCAGGGTCGTACAAAGCGGGTGCCTGCATGTTTGTTGCATGTTGTTGGGGTTGATACACGTGTTGTTGGAACGTTCCTGATATTGTCTATTAGCCCTGTCCTTGTGAGTAGCATCGTTGCTGTGGTGAAGTTGTCAAGACTGTCGGTTCTTTTATCACACAAGGAATGATATGTGTACAAAGGTACCAAAAGGTCGATACCAAAAGGTTGCCACATCCGAAGACCAACATGTCCAAGGTCAACATTTTCAAAATGGTCAAAGTGAAATAATGCAAACGTGTAAATGAATGTGTCCAATGTGAGGGTATTAGTGTGAAGTTGATATCAACACGTGAATACAAAACGTCTCAACCAATCTCCAATGTAGGTATCAGTGTATACAACAAATGAGTATCCCAAAAATAAGATACAAAAACACAACCTACGCAGCACCGCCTTCGACGACTTTCGACCACATCGTGATTGATGTTTGATGCAACCAGAAAATCGCTCGGCGATGCCCCAAGGCGAAAAGCAAAAGCGAACGCTGAAAAGGTATCATAATGTCCCTTTCCCGGTTTAACCCAAAACCTTCCAAAAACCAAAAACCAAGACCCCCATAAATATAAAAACCCAAAAAGGAAAATAGCCAAAATATACCAAAACATGTCCAGACTAGGACAGCCTCAATTGCTTGTGTCCAGTTGCCCTCTTTCCTACTTTTATTCGCTGCTCGTCAAGAGCGCCGCCCAACTCCTTCCATTAAATTGGGGTAACTGGCACAGCCGAGCACCGTCTTCGTCTATCGTCGGTGCAGTTCTGGTACACGTTGTCTGTAGATGGCATCTTTGCTGTGTCTCAGTCATTCGTTGCGCCGCCCTCTTCATGTATCCAAAAGGTTTCCAAAAGAGCGCCAGTTCGACCGAACGCTACTTGGTCATTATATGGCCAGAAGTGAGACGAGCACCAAATGCCTGGATACGACGCCGATTGTCCTTGTCGCACCTAGCCTGTGGCGCAGTCATTGTGCGTATATTGTGCACTGGGCTTGTACAGACCAGACAGGACAAGAGCGAGCGGGCTTTCCGCGACCGCTTACACGCGCACTTGCGACATGTGAGGGGCGCTGGAGCCACCCGATGAACCGCCACCCATGCGGCGGAAGTTGACAAAGGTCAGAACCAGCGAGGCGACCATGGTGGCCCACAGGAACCACAGGAAAGCACTGCTGGCCTGGAGCTCACGGCAGCGCTTCTCGTCGTCGTTGGAACCGAAGCCGATCCAGTTGGCGCCGCGGCGCTCAACAGTCAGCTGGCCACCGCAGTCGACGGCGTGCAGCTTGGCAGGGATGACAATGGCGGCGACGAAGGTGAACAGAACAGCCAGGGCGTCGAGGCCAAGCAGGACGTAGCCAAAAATGCCCTCGGCCAGCATGGTGACGAAGGCGCCGGCTAAGCCGAGCAGACAGGCCAACCAAGCGATGATGACGGAGAAGAGCGCATAGTTGATGGCGGACATATGGCCGTTATTGTTGCTGGCAATCACGTTACCGATGAGGCCAACAGTGATGATGATGAAGATGAGCTGCACGCAGCGGATGATGAAAAGACCGGCGCCTTCCATTGTGATTGACTGGAATGTGGTTTGCGGAGTGTGTGTTGTGTGTTGTAGAGCGGTGGTAGATGTTCTGCTTGTTGACGGGCAAAACAACGAAAATTGGCGAGTGGTATCCTTTTTATGGTAGTGTGTAATGCGAAATGCGAAAATGCGACTGTTTATGCGGTCGTTGCGATCTGACTCGACGGGGTGACGAGGAAACACAAAGCTTTTATTATGCTGGTTGCTGGTGGTCCGGGGTAATGACGGTCCTATTATATCAGGGGTGTATCTGATATATGAACAAAGCAATGGGTATTCAAAGCTTTGGGTGGTGGGATGTTGCTGTGCGGCGATGAGGGGAGAGAAGAGGAAGAAAGAAAAAGAAGGAAGAAATCTGGTTGGATTGGGCCCGGAGGTGCAGGGTCGCAATTTAAGAGGAAAAGCGAGAAAGCGAGCAGCATCAAATGCGTCAGGAGCGACTGACAAACAGTGCAAGAGCAGCGGATTGGGAAGGATCTGCTTCGCGCGCGCACCCAGGAAGGTGCACACACAGAAAGCACCAGAGCCCCTTCCTGTTTTCTGGGTTGCTTTGTCTGTTAGGGGCGACTAGCGCCTGCGCGCTCGGCAAATGCGGGTTTCTGTTGCCTCTCGCGCCCTTTCTCCTGGAGCTCCGTTCGCTCTTTCCCAGGCCGCTAAAAGTGCTCTATGACGTGACCCTCCCGAGCTACTTCAGCTGCTTCGCTCCTTCCCAGTGGTGTCCGTCCGCCTCTAAAATCTTTACTCTTCTCCGCGGTTGTTTGTTAAGCTGTTAGTGATGGTGTTAGTGACGCCACTGTACTCCGTACCGCCAGCGCACAACTACAGTGGAGAAATACCTGTACGCATAAGCTACGACTGACCTCACCACACCAGACGAGAGACAGAAAAGTGGAGCCGCCAGGCCCGAGTCGGGTGAGTCTTCAGTGGGCCTGGGAGCAAATTGGACCTGGCCCTATCAGCGGGTGGAGGACGTATTACTGACCCAAAAGGCAAGAACAAACAAAACAAAAGAACCAGAGGCACCATGGTCTCGCCAAATCCCGCCAAAGCCGTTCAAGCTGCCCATTGATCGTTGCCCCGTGAATCAGCAACCGCCCAGATCGTTCCCGTGCGATGTGTATTTTGTATATGCGTATTCCGCAACTGGTCATGGTAAAATTGGCTTTCTTTATTGAAGCCAAAGAAAGCCACAAGAACCGGGACCCAGCTTGGCGAGAAAGGCCGAGACTCGAAAGGCAGGCGCGAAGCGCTTTCTTCCTTCAACTCTCGTCGTGCGCATCGCTCTTGCCAGCCGTGTGCGCAATCTGCGATTCCGCACGAGAAGCTGCGAGCCAGTCATCCGTGCACGGCCGTACCATACGGGACACTCAGGGGGTCCGCAGAATGACATAAAAGGCAGTTTGGCATCTTTCTTTCGTGGCGGCTGCACGACCGAATCCACGGCAGGAGCGACTGCAACGGCCGGGCGTGGCTGCCTCCCTCTCGCGCATCGTTCGTTGGGTCCTTCCTTTCCCAACGGGCGGCAATCTCAAACCCGAATGCGCCCCTCAACAGGGCAGGAGCGAACGGGTTGAAACACCGAATGCGAACGTCACGTCTAGATACTGACATCTTCTTTTCGAGATTTTCTCCGTTTGAGCCCGTCTTCAATCGAGAAAATGGTTAATAAACTGCGAAAAACCTGCACATGCACCACCCAGTCCACACCACCTTTACTCCGTACTGCAACCAACCCTGTTTGGGGACTTTGCATGGGGCACGAGCGCACGACTCGCACGGTCCTGTGGCGCCACGGAAGCCCTTCCTTCCTGGATTACAGTTGGCGTGCCAGCATCGGAGCATCGCAGCCAATCAAACAGACAATATCTGCCGGCTTCGAGAAGTCTCCATGCAAGAGACACTCAAGACACGCTTTACAGATCGAGGAGAAGCAGACTTACTGGACGGTATCGTAAAGCTTTCTCGTTCATCGTCCGTTGCCCATCGCTCTTGCCCTATTACTACGCGGCAGCGCTTGCTTTATTCGGCTTTGTACTCTTGAGCATTACTCTCTTACACATACACTCCCTTTTGCCACTGCGTCGCTCGCTCCTACCGTCTCGTCCCGTTCTGTGCTCGTTCCTTCTCTGTGCAGTATTTTCTTTCTCTGCCTGTCTCAGTTTTCAGGTGGCTCCTTCCCTGCAGGTGATGTCAAGAAAGAAAATCTAGAGTGTTCTTGCCTCTATTTTGCTCCTTTCCGTCTGTTGTCGTCTTACGTCGTGGGGCGCTAGCTGACGGGTGCCCCTCCCAAGAGCCTAACGAGCTTGGTTTTTTGGGAAATGAACAAAAGAAATGGAAGTCGCAAAAAATAAAGAGAGACAAGACAACCAAAAGGTGACAAACAGTCGTGAGGAAGGGACCCACAATTATCGCGGACAACACGGCGGCCGTCCAAGGAAAGAGCAGAAGGAAAGTTTTGAAAAGTACCTCCACTTTTGATTTTCCTCCCCAAAAAGTCTTAGTTCGCGGGCGCCGTCGCCGAGCTTTGTCGATGACCTGACTTGCGCCTGGTTTTTGCGAGTCTCCCTACTGAGCCTACGCATTACGTAGTTATGTAGTCTCCCTACGGAGCATGTGTTCTCGCGAATGGGGCGAACGAGCTACGAAAGCTACAAGTATGAGGTCGTTGACGACACCCAAGAGATGCATCTTTGCCGGTTCTTTTTGCCTTAGTCCGGGCCCTCTGACACACTGATTTTTAATGTACCTTTTCTTCTTCTACTTTTCTCGGCCTGTGACGTGAACCTCAATGAATGAGAAGTGTTATGTGAAAGAAAGAAAAAACGACACCACTGCCCACTCTCCGCGTCGCCGATACCCCGTGGATTTCCCAGATGCTCTGCCCAGCGATCGACATCCGCGCAGGTGATCTGCTATGTCCTTTTTTTTTGCCCCAAAGGACTTGCCTTTTGATCACAAAGTCAAAAAAGAAGTAATTGAAGTCGTGACGATCATAAGAGCCCGAGGACTACACAGTAAGAGACTCAGAGAAAATGAAATCATGGTAGACCTGTCAATCTTTGCCCTCGTAACTCATCGTAATTGTTTAATTGATTATCTTCTCTTTTCCTTATTTTCTTTTGTTGGGGTCTCAGCCTGGCCCACGTACTCCGTAGAGAGACCCAGTACTCCGTAAGATGTCGTCGAGGTGGGTTACATTGATCGGATTTGCGAAACCGCAAAGCCACGGACGTATCGAAATGTCGAAACGCCCAGGCCCAGGCCCAGGCCCAGACCCAGAGAAGGACCCAAAGAACCTCAGCAAAAAGACGACAGCCTATCGCTGTCATTCCTGGCAAGAGCCGTGAAACCTGTATATTGCCCATTCCAGTTGCAAGCGCGCGTTGTTGCTTCTTGCTTCTAACTGTGTACAGAGCCGCCTTGCCGGACTGTTTCTGTTTTGATTCCCGTTGCATGTTCTATGTTTAAATCAGGAGACGGAGAAAAAGAAAGATGGAAGGGCAAGGTAGTAGATTCAAAAGAACAACACGTCAGATAATATTACATTTCAAACCCCAAACGCCGTGCAACAAAAGAAAAAAGTCCGCTGCCGTCCAGTCCCTTTTACGCCGTAAAAATATTCCAAGCTCTTTACGTCTGTTTGTACGCGAGCATTTAGTCGTAACGCCTGAGGCGGATGCAAAAATAGAAGGAGGCCAAAAGAGAGGCCAAAAAAGAGACCAAAGAAGGCTGATAACTGTTACAAGCTCGACTACTGCCCCCGCCCAGTCGAGTTGACGTTGCTCGCATGCGCCAGCAGGAACTTGCAGCACGTCAACGTCAGCTTGCACGCCTTGGTCCAGCCGTCGTCCTGTGCAATACCTAGCTTGATGCTCACGTCGCCAATCTTGTCGCCCTCAATGCGGTACGGCAGGCTTAGTGGGTGCTGGTGCTGGTCATCGGACGACGTCTGCTGGTGCACAAACACGCCGAGCTGGCGTACCAGCTCCAGGAATGCTACCATGGCGTTGTCGAAGCGGCGGTGCATAAACGTCAGGCCCAGCGGCATGTCGCCGGATGAATAAAGCTCGAGGACGTGCTTCTTGGGTGCCTGAGGTGGTGCGCTCAGCCGTTGTGATAGGATACTGGCTGCGCCGAAGCCGCCCCCGCCGCCACCTCCCCGGCCATCGGCCAACCGACTTGATGCCGGAGACGGCGGTTCGTAGCGCACAATTCTGGATGTTGACCCCATGGGTAGCGGCTCGTAGTTTTCAAACCGGAAGTTGAGCTTGTCGGCCACCGTCACCAGCAACAAAAGAGCGTGGCCCCAGGCCGCATTGATTTCAGGCCAGTCGACAGGCCGCGACGATAGTCGTCCTAACCGCAGGCCGTTGATCGTTGCAAACGTGCCGTCGTGGCTGATACAAAAGGTGTCGTTGTACACGTTGGACCGCTGCAGCCGTTCTAGTAAACGTGCGTCGTGGTCGTACTTGGCGTTGATGCTGTCGCGCTCGTTTTGAAAGTCGGACAGCTTGGAAGCGAAGGAATTGCGTTCCCGCCAAAATTGCTCCTCATCGCGGTCCAGTTCCTGGGATTCGACCTCGAGGGCACGGATCTCGTCATCCAGTCGTCCCTTTTCTGCCTCTAGTTGAAGCAGTTCTGCCATGGCGTCTGCCTCTTGCTGCCTAGCCTGCTTCAGCGCTGCTGCCTGTGCCTGGAGCTCGTCGGCATTCGGGATGTCCGCCTGGTGCTGTTTGAGAAAGGAGACGTAGGCATCGCGCTCGCGGGTGGCTGCGTCAAGCCGCTGCTGCAGACCCTCGACGAGCAGCTCTGTGCACTCAACGCAAACGGGGTGGTCGACGTCGGATCGTGCGGACATAATCTCAAAGAGCTTGGTGATGCGCTCCATGCCCTGCGCTTTGGATGCATCGTCGTAGTCGTGTGATGGAAGGGTGCCGGTGTTTTCGTTCGTATCACTGCTCGGGTTGCCGTATCGCATCGGCGTCGGAGCACTAAAACCGGCCGCCGCGGCGTTGCTGCCATGGTTGGGCCCGCCGGCTATTGTTGAGTCCGACAGGAGCACAAACGACATGGCTGAGCTGTCGCGCATCGATCCTCCGCCGCCGCTTCCTCCGCTGCTGTTGCTCCCACCACTTCCGCCACCGCTATATCGTTTAAACGCTGCAGATCCGCCATTTTTCGAGACTTGGTCGTAGAGGGCTCGTCGGTCGGCATCGGGGGCGTTGGCCGGTCGTGATTGCTGTCGCTTTCTGTGTGGAGACTGGGATGCAGTCGCTGGGCGGTGGTCAGTACGGTGGAATCTAAAGCTGTCATGGGAAGCAACATAACTTACCAACGAGAAGATCGTAGGCCGCCGGATTAAGATCCTCCAGAGAGCTATCGAGCTTCAGCGGTGTTCGGCATTTTTGGCAATACATCATCGCTGGACGGATGCGCGCATCGGTCTCTGCGGCATGGCCTTTTCTCGGAGACTTTGTTGGTTAAGAAAGGTGTGTCGAGGATGAGGTTGGTGTTGGAGTTGAGGTTGGAACCGACGTAATATTGGATGGAGGTTGTGTGGTGGCCAGGCTGCCTCATGCTGTTGCTGTGGCTGTCATTCAGTCCGTAGTGGCAAGAGCGCCTAGAGTTTGGGGGGTAACAGCTCCACCAAACCCCGCTGTGAGGATACATAGGTATAAGAGAAGCACGTGCACTGACACGTGAATGCGCGAGGCTGTCCTTGCCAATACGGGACCCACAATTCGCGACTAACGTCTATCCAAAGAAGCTCCCGTTGGCGCGACGTTCACGAAAGTTGGGCAGAGCTTCGTGAGTGAGGTATCACGGCAACCAACTCACCAATTATACACGTCTCCTACATGCTTTGAGCTCTCTACTCAAATGGGGTCAGCATGGAGCCGCCAGCAAAGCGCACAAAAGTCGGCCGTGCGCCGCACGATGCGCCAACTGACGACAATGTCAACAACGAAAACAAGATGAACGGTAACAAGGGGAAGAAGAGCTCCAATGGCGCTGCCAGCAAAGGCAGCAAGGGCGATTATGAAGACGACGAAATTGCCATGGATCCAGAGGACTACGCCATGAAAGTCGACCCGGAATACCGCCTAGACCGGAATCGGGCCAACGCGGACAACAAGCTCAAGTCCGCCTTTGAACTACTGTTTGAAAAGTATAGCCAGGACTTTGGTGACACGGGCGACGAGATCAACTTTTACACGGACGAAATCGAGGTTGACAATGGCCATATTGCGTCACTGCCCGTGGAACGACCGTCAAAACAGAGCGACCAGGGATCAGACGAAGAGAGCGACGAGGACGGCGGAGGTGAATCTGATAAACTGCCAGCAATGTCCGCTGCGGCCAAAGCAGCGTCCTCCCGGCTTGTGGCCAGTCTATTGCCCTCACGGTTTGGCCCAGGCGGTACCGTCATCATGGGCGGTGGTCCCTCAGCAGCACAAGGATTGGCGCCGGGCGAAATCGACCCGAACTGGGCCGCCCCAGAGCTTCCAAACACAGCATTTACCACACCAGGAGGCGTTTTCCCCTTTATACCTCCTCCGCCGCCACCACCACCAAGGGCCTTATACGTGGCCCCTCAGCCGACCGTTTTCACAAAAGCACTGCCCACAAGCTACGCTGGCGATATCGGTGAAGATGGCGAGGACGAAGAAGACGATCTCATTATGGACGCACCGAACCCGGCAACGACAAGGAAGAGCACAGCTGAGAACAATTCGCCGTCTGGTGCATCCACAAAACCATCAGAAGCACAGGGAACAAAAAAGCGGCGAAAGAAGGCATCAAGCGGGCCGAGTACGGCAGATAGTGCAACTGCAACTACAACAAAAAGAACAGTTGTGCCCGACTCGCAGTCCTCAGGACTGGCCCTATCAGAAGTTCAAAGCTCAGCACCACTACCAGTCAGCTTTGATGAGGAAGCACCACAAGATGGACCTTCATCGCCACCTGCCCAAGGCAATCTTCCGACACCACCGGATGGAGACGGCGAGTCCGGAGTCGAACGCGCCTCAAAGGAGTCTGCAAAACCAAAAGAGACGTTCAAACGCAACACAGTTGATCCAAGCTTTGTGTTTTCGGACGAGGAGGACTTTGGACTCATGAAGAAGAAGCGGCCACAGCCAAAACCGTCAGCACCTGCACTTCCCGCTTTCGAGCCACAGGAAGAACCCCCTGTCCTCCCCGAAGAGGATGCCGAGGCTGCTATTGTGTTGGAGGTGACAGAGCTGCCTCTCGAGGCACCAATTGTCGAAAGGAAGGAACAAAAGCGACGAGGACGACCAAGGAAAAGTGGCGGTACGGCAGAAGTGGCCGCAACGACAAAGGATGCTACTGAGGTGACCAAGTTCTACAATCTCCCGGAGGCACAGAGAAGAGAGGCACAATCCCTGTCTGTTATCATTGTGACGTCGAGCCGTCCATCTTCTGCACTGTCTACTCCAGCTATAATCACAACTGAGGCTGAAGTTGTGGCCACAGCTGAGAACGCGCCTACGGTTGCTGTTCCGGCCAAAGTTGAGAACGTCTCCGAGCCAGAAACGGAGCCAGAAGTTGGGGCCGTGCCTGAACCACAACCGGAACCAGAGGCAGAAATCGAGGCAGAAATCGAGGCCGAACCCGAGTCTGAACCGACGACCGCGCCCATCGTTGAGCCTGTTGGCGAGCCTACGGCAGAGCCCGACAGTGAGCCTGAAGACGAGCCTCAAGACGAACTTGTTGTCGAACCTGAGCTTGAAACAGAACGGGACCTTGACATGGACGACTCTGCCTATGCTCCATCACCGCCCAAAGAGGCATCGGAGGAGCGGCCGAAGAAGAGGAAACGGCGGCAGCAGACTGAGGAGGATCAATCATCCCCCATGCCAGCATCACAGAGGTCATCAAAGTCTGCAAAGTCGCTCAAATCACCGCAGAAGTCCAAGACTCGCCGCCGCCGCACTCGCGAGATTCCCGATAGCCAGAGTATTGGCAGCAGCGGTATCATCTCGCTGGTTTCGGACGGCTCGGCAGATGAGGCGGAAATCGAAAAAATTGCAGAGGCCTCGCCACGACCATTTGTCCCGGGCAGTGGAGGCCGTCGGCCTGTGTCTGCGTCCATGTCTGCATCGGGTAGTGGAAGCAGACGTGGCTCTCCACAGACAACACCGACTAGCCGAAACAGAGACCAGACAACACCCTCTTCGCGGCGACGGTTGACGGCGGCTGAGGCACTCATGGCGACGCCGAGCCGGCACGGGAGCCACAACAAATCAGGCCGGTTGACACCTACGGCAAGCCGGCTCCTGTTGTTGTCGCCTCTTGCCCGTCGGCACCAGCAAATGTCAGGAACGAGCAGTGCTGCCTCTAGTCCCGGCGGCTCGCCTGTTCAGACGCCTGGTGGCACGATGCGGCGGTGTGGCAAGGACGGCTTCCGGTGCGAGAGAGAGTTTTGTTTCCGGTGTACATAGGAGCAGTCGCTACGTCGTATATAACATAGGGTTAATGATTGCACGTTATGGAAAGCTAATTTTAATGTTTATATGTTTGACTCCCCGTCTGTCAGAGCTGCAAACAACGCCTCTCGAATACGCCTATATAACCGAACATAATAAAGAAACTAAACACGAGACTAAACACGAGACAGAACAGATGACCTGTAGAAAACCAATGACAAGAGCGATGGCAAGAAAAGATGAAACAATATATAAAGTGAAGAAGAGAAAGGGGGCAAGGGGAAATAGTGTAATTAAGCAGGGAAAGGGGATGGGCAAGAGAAAGAGGAAGCAAGAGGAAAAGGGTGGCGTGAAGGGTATCTTGGGAGATTCCTACCATGAGACAAACAAGCACCGGTGATCACAGGAGAGAAGGGGAAGGAAGATAGGTGAGAGAAGGAAAGAAAGGAAAGGGGGTAAAAACACAAGTCACTGAGGAATCCTCGCCATTCTGAATGGTGGTATTGTTATAGAAAAGGCCCTCTTTTTTTGGCTCCGTAAAACTCCTCTGCCAGTTTCCCGTCTCCGAATTTCCGTATTGCGATGCGCTTTCTTTTTTGTTGGATTTTGTTTTGTATTTGGCGTTGACGTTGACGTTGACGTTTACGTTGACACTAACCCAAAAGACCAGCTAAATCTTGACCTACGAGTGCGTTCCGCTGGAGGGCGGGTTGGCCATCAGACGCTCTCTGGTACCGGGTTCCCGCACAGGGTCAAAGTACTGGTGTGCCATGGCCTCTTGAGCAGTCAGGCGGTCCTATGTGTGTTAGTAGGTACGGATGGAGGATAGTTTTGATGCTTTGATGCAAGTCGAGGCAACTTACAGCATGGTCATATCTGAGGAGCTTGTCGAGGAAGTCGATGGCCTCGTTGGTGACGAAGCGCTGGTTGTCGGAGTTGACGAAACTGTGCCAGGGCTTCTTTTGGAAGCGGCCGAGGATGTCGTCGTACTGCGTATCGAGTTCGATCTCGTACTTATCGAGATAGTCAAACAGGTCGTCCGTGCCGAGCACCTTTGCAATCTTGACCAGCTGGTCCGAGTTGGAGTTGCCGTGGAAGAAGGGCTCTTTGCGGAAGATCATCGAGGCGAACATGGCGCCCAGGCTCCACATGTCCAGGCTGTAGTCGTACTCCTGGAAATCGACCAGCAGCTCGGGACCCTTGAAGTAGCGAGAGGCAACGCGCACGTTATACTCTGTGCCCGGGTGGTAGAATTCAGCCAGACCCCAATCAATCAGGCGGAGCTGCACTGTTAGCGGGTGCACTATCAAACATGAATTTGGCTTCTTTTATCTTTTAGGGGTACTCACCTTGCGATTCTCATGATCAATCATAACGTTATGAGGCTTCACATCGCGGTGCATGATTCCCTTGCTGTGGCAGTAGTCGAGAGCCTTGAGCAGCTCGAGGATGTAGAACCGCACGTCAATGTCGGTGAACTTGGGGTACAGCGACCGGAAGTCGGTGTTGTTGATGTACTCGAAGATGAGCGACGGCGTTTTGCTCTGCGAGTCGCGCACAACGTCCAGCAGCGCCACGATGTTGGGACCGCCTGACAGGTTCTGCAGGATCTTGATCTCACGCTTGATCTTCTTCTTCTTGACGGGCTTCAGCACCTTGATAACGCACTTTTGGTAGTTAACCACATTGACGCCCTCGAAGACCTCCGAATACTTTCCCCGGCCTGTACGGTTAGCGGCGTTCTGAGCACTCCGGATGGCTATTCAAATCGTTATCCTACGAGCTTGACTCACCAATCTTGCGAACAACCTCGTAGTTTTCCAGGACCCCCCAGCTGATGTTAACGCTGTCGTAGTCCCAGTATGCCCGCGGCATGTTCTGGTTTACGTCGGCGTAGACCCGCGCCATGTTGGTGATTGTGTCGTCGCCGTGCGTCGCTGCGAGATCGAGCTCGGCCGTCAAAGTCTGCGCGTAATGCGAAATGAGCTGCTGCAATAAATCGCCCAGTTCGTTGCGAATGTCCTCCCCGGTGGGCTGGACTTGAGCGTTGGCCACTTTTTGGCAATGCCGAGTGTCGGGTTGTCGTCTCGTAGGTATGCCGTGCGCGATACGCCGTATATGCAAAACAAAATGTGGCAGATATGGATACGTCTTGTCTCGTGTCGCGTTTTCCCCGTTATTCTCCGACGCGCAAGGCGGTGTTGCTTTGTGATGCGTCTCGTCGGGTTCGCAATCGGGTGCTTTGTGCTACAGGAGAACTGAGATTTGACATATAAAAACCCAGCGCGTTGCCGTGGAGTCGTCGTCGGTTGCGAAAAAGAGGCTTCCTAGGCGACCTTGAGATCCGCGTCCTTTAAGCGATGCTGGTGATAAAATAACAATGAAGCGGCAAGCTGCCTTCGCGATTAATCCACCAGGAGCTGTTGGCCGGTCGCAGAAGGGAGAACGGGCAGGGCGGTCGGGTGTGAGAGGAGAGCGAGGGGATGGGCGGCGAGCACAGGGCTTGTTGACGGGTAGAGGGGTAACAAAAGGTGAGGTTTTGGTCTGGAAAATCACGGCGGTTGGTGTCACCAAGTCGGTGGGCCAGCAACTTGTTGGTGAGGGGAAGGCTGTCCAGGCGGTTACGCGGATATCGCTTAGTAAGATATGTGGTACTGGCATAGTCGGGCGCAGTATGCATTTATCCATATATCGAGTCCATTGACATCATCACATCGGCAATTTGATGAAGACTTGATTTGAAAACAGGCAAACGCTTTTTTATTTGCAGTGGGAATTGAACAAGGCACATGCATGTTTGTCTAACAGCATATGGAAATTGTGGTCTATGTGGGTGATGCAGTATAACCAAGCGCAAGGTGTGCAATCATCAATCGTAAATCATGAATTTGGGTATTAAAAAAGAGCAAAAAAAGAGCAAAAAAGAGGCTCCCAAAAGGACAAAAGCCGGGCAATTCTGTATGTGTTAGCACGGTCTGTCAAAATAAAAGCGAAAGAGTCTGTTTTTCTCCTCCAAGCCGTAGCCGCGTTCACGTTGTTTCAGAGAGAAGATTAATTTATCTCGACATGTTCCTCTGGTCATTTCCCCTGTTGCCGAAAGAAAACCAAATGTCGGCATCCATAAAATGAATGATCTCATCTGGTCCACCCTCGACAGCAGAAGAAAAAGGACTTCCGCCTAAGGATGACGATACGATATTGGTTCTCATCATACGGTGATGCAGTGGTGGCGGAGGAGAATAAATTTGAGGTCAGGGGAACAGGTCACTTACAATCGTCGCCGTACTGCACACGGCGCCGTTGCGGTGCAGACTGCATAGAGCTACTGTCACGCTCGGCACCGTCATAGTCAAGGCTTCCGAGGCCACTGTCCACGACATCCCACGTCCGCTTGCGCAGGTCGGGCTTCTTTGGTTCGCCTCCGCCGCCGTTGCCGTGAGTGTTCTTCCTGGCGTTGCTGTTGCCCGTATTGTGCTTCTTCCGACGCCGCTTCTTGCGCGGTTTGTCTGTGTCCTTTCCATTTTCGTTTTCTTGTGCTTCTTCGCTGTCGTCGGGGATCTCGCCGTCTTCAAAGCTGGCTGCAAAGTCGGCCGCAGTAAAGGTCATGCCGACAGTGGTTTCAGGGTCGTATTCGTCACCGCCCTCTACTTCAGCCTCTGCCTGAAGCTCTACCTCCTGGCCATCGACTCCATCGGTTTGCTGTTCCTCGCTTGTCGGCTCGGGCAGGCTTGTAAACTTCTCTCCAAAGTCGGCAATCGAGACATGCGAAAAGTGTGATTCGTGGAATGCAAAGAGCTCTTCCTGTGGTAGAGAGGTTAGCAGGGTCGAAAGCAATTTGCCAGTGGCTGTTTGACATACTCGCGATATTTGTGGCACGTGGGTATCAGCGAGTGTTGCCATTTTGGACGTAACAGATGCTGAATGTTGAAAGTGGAAAAGGAAGAAAACGCGACAAAAATAGGCAGCTTTGGAAGCTCTTTTTGTAGCTCACGTAGTCACGTGCCGCGTTCAACGCGACCGCATTATCAACTCTCAACCAAAAAACTTCTTTCAATATTAACCATACACCATTTTTTATATTCTTCAGTCAAGGAATATGAATAGAATAGCATTTTGCATTGTTTGTTATAGGTCGTAAATATTCATAACATCGTAAGGAGAAGTCGTAAGCATGCAACAAATCAGAGCCGCCATGATAGCCCCAGAAAACAATAAAACTGTAGAAGCAGATGCATAACATAATTGTGCATGGCGTTCTTGTATCTTCAAGTCTGGCTCAGTAGGGCCAACGCACTTTGGAAAGCGCGGACAACTTCCGTCACTACGAAAAAATGTGAGTGGTAGCCCATGAGGACAAAATCATAGCTTGCCAGGACTTACAATGCTGTTTCCTCTGGCCAAGGCTCTGCTCAGCAATCTTGACATAGCGTTCCCGAGTTTGTAGTCTAGAAATGTCAGTACGGCGTATATGCAGTAATGAAGAACAGGGTTGCCCTTATGAACGTACCGTTTCACCGCCCGCTCGTCGTCGTGGGCTGTTGCGGCCGATGCCCACACGTTGAAATACTTGAAGAGTTAGCCAAAGTCGTCCTCCAACGACACGGAGAAGACACAGAGAGCGTGTGGGTGCACTCACATTTACCAGCCGGTCAAACTCCTCCAGCAGCTCCTTCTCCTCGCCATTCATCTCCGCCAGTGCGTGCTCATAGCGCGCCTCAAACTCTTCCCAGTCAAAAGGCGGGATGTGGCCAGGTGTGCTGGGCGACGACTCGCGTGCCTGACTCGCACTACGCTGCATCTGTTGCGGTGCCTGCTGTTGTTGCTGTTGCTGTTGTTGCTGCTGCTGCTGCTGCTGGCTCTGATGACCGTTCGTATAACCGTAGCCTTGGCCATTCCCATTAGGATTTTGCCGCTGCGGCAAGGTGGTCTGCAGCTCGGGCGTTCGTACGGGCGACCGTACTGTCCGAGACTGGGAGAGCTGTGTCGGTTGAGGAGCAGCAAATACGGGCTGTTGCTGTTGGGTCTGCTGTTGTTGAGCTTGTGCTTGCTGGGCTTGCTGGGCTTGCTGGGCTTGCTGGGCTTGCTGGGCTTGCTGGGCTTGCTGCTGCTGCTGGGCTGCCGCCTCGTCGACTGTCGTGGTTCCGTTGTCAACATCCATCTCGTCGGCAATGAGCGACGGCGTCAGGTTGGCCGTCTCGGAATCGGGCTCGGGGATGGCCAGCAGGCTGGTCCCGTTGAACTCGTTGGCGCTGCTGCTCTGTTTCCGGTGGCTCCTCAGGGGCGGCCCGTCACTGCTGTTGGATCGCGGCACAGGAAACAGGGGCAGTTCTTGTGAAGATTTCCTGGTGGGCGAGCGTTGTGGTATGAGTATCGGTGAGCCGGGAGCCATTTTCCAGTGCGAGGTGCAGAAAATGGGCGATCTGCGCCAAAAAGTGCAATTTGCAGGGTGCGAGAAGACGCGAGGCTGAACGTGCACAGACAACCAAAAAAGCAGGGGATCGCAGGGTCGAAAAGAGGCGAGGAGAATCTATTGGAAAAAGAAAGAAAAAATCGCGGACGGGATGAACATACGATCATTCAAAGCAAGAGCGAGAAAAAGAGCACTTTGATTCTGAGCTGGCAGTGTTCCAATGGTGCGATGGGACGCTGCCGAGCGAGAAGAAGGAAGTCGCATTGCTGCCCGAGACCCTTCGAACCTTCCCAAAAACGTTGCGCAAAACGAGTCTTTCCAAAAACGCGCTGTCATATGACCGCGCCAGGAACTCTACGCATTAGACAACTTAAGGCAAGAGCACCCCCAGACCAGGGAAGCGCAATTGCCCCGACACAAGGCAGGTGCCGCCTTGTCTTTTGACTGCTACTGCCTAACCCACTACGCGGGCAGCTGCCTATGATTGGCTCGGTAGCGCCTGCCCGTCTTCTGATAAAGAGCCTGTGACTCGCTGTGACGTGACCGCAAATAAGCAACAGCCCTCCTTCAGTCCATCAAAACCAACGAACCACACACAAAGTTGACAACCTCTTTAACCTCTTATTTGTCAAATGTGCCACTTGCAGCTGTATCTTCTGCACATCGACCAGCCGCGCTCACCTCTCATCCAACAACCAACCACGAAGCACGATTACCGACGACAACCTCGATCCATGGAATAACTACACCTCAGCTTGGCGCCTGTTCGATTGGATATGCTTTGCGACTGGCAGCTTCGACGAATAAGCGGCGGCGGAACAGCCATCGGAGTTCCATAGATCCTCTCTTCTTTCTCTATTATCTTGACATATCCGACACCGCCATATCCCTCCCACGATGAGCTGTGACATCTGCGGGCGGCTCTACCATCCGCAGCGGCTACCCTTCCTCTGCACAGTCGATGCCCGCAACCAGCTGTACGAGCCGCGGATAGCGCACACAGTCGCCTTGATACACAATGAGCAACTCGAGGCGCAAGTGAACAAGGCGCTGGGTGAGCCAACATCAACAGCATCATCCGCAGAAACAGCAGAGGCACCGAAACCATCACCAAAAGTCCAGGCCGAGGCCTGGGCGGCCGAGCGACAGGATGCGCTCGACCATGCCAAGGAAATAACGGCCAAAGCCGCCCAGCTGAAGAGCGAGATGGAGAAAACACGCAACGAGCTGGACCGGCGGCGAGCACTCCTGCAGCAACGACGGTCGGACCTGGCGGCATCATCTAACGGCACAGCAGCACGGCGGCCACGGCTGCTGGGCGAGGTCGAGCGGTCGATGGCGATGACGCGCTTCAAGTGGAACCAGAGCTACGATGCCATGGCAGCCACACGCGGGTTTCTGTGTATGGAGGCATCAAAGCTTTACGGTCTGCGGCGGATCAAGAAGGGCAGCTCCGTGCGCTACGAGATTGGCGGCCTCGAGGTCGTGGACCCTTATAACATGAACAGTAAGCCTTTTCTTCGCGCGTATTTCTATGCAAAACATTGCTAACAACACAGACCTCCCCCACCAGGTCATTTCAACCAGCCTCGCACACATTACACACATCTTGGCACTCGCCTGCCACTACCTCGCCATCCGACTGCCCGCCGAGATCACCCTCCCTCACCGTGACTATCCGCGCCCGACAATCTTCTCACTTGCTTCGTCATACTCCCATGGCGAAGTGCCTTTTCCCGGCTCGGCAAGCCCATCTACATCCAATATCACAGCTGCCGCTGCCGCAGCGGCTGCGGCAGCCTCTACAAAACCTCACGGCAACCGCGAACTCTTTCAGCGAATCCCCCGCGCTCGCCCCCTCTACCTCGACAAGGAGCTCCCGGCGTTGGCTAAAGACGACGGTCCGGGGCATACCATGTTCTTGGAGGGCATTGCGCTGCTGGCGTATAACATTGCATGGGCATGCTGCTCACAGGGTGTGCCGATCGGCGATCGCTCATCGTTTGACGACACGTTTAATATCGGCCGCAATCTGTACAACCTGCTGATAGGCAACCAGCTACTCAACAACCCGGCCAACCGCATCTTCTCGACGGCAGGCGGGGCGGCGCCACCATCGTCAGCACATTCAACACCACCAAAAGGAGGGAGTGGTGGTGCCGCAAACAGTGCCAACAATGACACTTCTACAACCACGGCCGACAAGGCCCCTGTCGCCTCAATGGGCCGTTATGCACACGGCACGACACACACCTTTTTGGGCGACGATACCGTCCAGACGTTCAAGCTGCTGGGGCCGAACAGGCTTGCCGACCGCCTCAAGACCAAATTGAGCAGCGAGAGCACCATGCCCGACTGGGAGGTGCTCGAGGACGACGCTTGGGCCGTTGAAGACGAGGACCAGAACAATATGGAGGACGGTGTACTGAACCGCGTGGTTGTGCCACCACCACCGGCAGTCGCTAGTGTACGGCGTGGAGGTGGTAGTGCGGCAGACCGTGGGAATCGGCCCAGCCCTGGCAACCCTAGTGTTGTCGTCGGCAGCCGTGTGCCAGAGCAGAGGCTGTTCGGCGTCGAGAGTGTGGCAACTGTTATCACGTCCGGTCTAGATGAGACAATGGCCAATCTCGATCTTGAGAACCAAAGTCGGCGTGGTGGTAACAGCCGGGGACAAGATCGGCCACGCAACTCTGGTACAAGCGGGTGGACGAAGCTACGAAACCGGCAGTAAACCGGCAGTTAGTGATGGATGGCATTGCGCAGTTTTGTATTTCTTTTGGAGTTACGGGCATATATATCAGGATATGATGATGACATGGGGTACTGGGACACACAGGATAGGGATATATCACAAGTCATGATCGGAATAACGGACAGGACCAGAAACAAGACAGGCGCTCCCCTCTACGAGACAAGAATTAAAAACTTTAAATGTTGAAACAAAATGAATTTTTGTATAAATGTGGAATCATGAGAACATTGAAACGGAATCTCCTGTGCATCTTCTGTGCAATGAAATAAACAAACAGCTGTGATTTAAAGCTGTGACAAAGATGTAAAACAAAGCGTACTATGGTAATAAACGACAAATGTTCGGAGGCCTTTCCGAGCCCTTGAGCTAAACAATGCACATGGCAAAGTAGAAACAAACAAGAAGACAAGTCCACAATGCAAACGTATGAAAAACAGACAGATCGTAGAAAATATAGGCTGTAGGAAAATAGGCAAATAGGCGGATATGCAAGCATGTGAAGAGCAAATGCCGGGGCGGTAACGTGGTATAAATACAAAATGGCAGAAGAAGAAACAGTTAAAAGGGCAGGCCCTCCAGCTCTTGGGCTGGCCTTCGTAGAAGAAGAAGAATAAATGTCTTTCAAGAAAATGTGTTCGTACAAATGAGCCTGGCGAAAAATGTAGCCAGTGGCACCTCTCTAGTCCTGTCGTGCCATTCTGTGTCATTTCGTGTCTTAAGGTGAAATCACAACGTCGACTTGTTCGTTTCTCGTTGTTCATCGTAATCGTGGTAGTACATCTCATCTCCAGATTATAGATGCGGGGTGAGGAGGAGAGGAGACGAAAGTATTCCTTAGACGGGGCCAGTGATATCCATGGACGTAACATGGGTGACATCCTTGTTCTGGGGCTTCTTGTCCGACTGCATGGTCATGTCCAGCAACGCCTTTTCCTTAACCTTCTGAAGCTTGCCTTTTGGCGAAGTAATGCGTCGTGCAAAAGCCATAAGACTGGTCTTCTTGGACGAGGCAGGTGTGCGCGGTGTCTTGGGCAGAGCTTTGTCTTTCTTCGGAGACTTGTGCTTCTTTGCCGGGGTCTTTGAGTTGAGCGGACGGGGGGAGTTACCGTGCTCGGCCTTTCCTTGGTCCCTTTTCTCGGCGCGAGTCTTGAAAAAGGTGTGAGGCAGCATACCGGCTTGGCGGTTGCTGGCCTTAGTAACGCGAAAGGCTTCTGGAGATGTGACGGGTCTCCTAGCCTTGAGGCTTAGGTGTGAGAAGGTGGCGGAGAGGTCGGTGAAGAGTGAGCCGTCGCCGGCATTGCTCATGGTGCCGACGTTGTCGTAGCAGAGGTCGATAAACTCAACGGCGTCGGGCGTCGGGAAGTGGGTAATGAAAGAAGCATCGGCCTCATCATCGTCGCTGTCGTCCTCGCTCGCCGAGTCGCGGTAGAGGGATGGTGTGCTCGAGTGAAAGCTCTCGGTGTCCGAATCCTCCATCACTAGATCGCCGTCCCGGTTGGGTGCTTTAGGATTTTGAGTAGGGGATTGCTCCATACCTTTGTCGTTGGGACTATCCATCGTGGTAGGAATCTGGATGGGGAGTCTATCTCCGTCCAGGACATCCTCCATTGGGCCGGCTGGGTAGCTGTCAGCGGTGGCCGAGGTCTGGGCAATGTCGACGGCAGAGCCGGTCTGGTCCATTTCCATACTGCCTTTGTCGGCAACAACGGCAGTCGGCTGAGAACCTCCCGGCGCTGGCTCCTCGTTGAGGAAATCGTCATCGATGTCGTCGATGTCCGCTTGGGAAAGGACTGGTGCGGCGGGTGCTTCAGGAAGCTCTCCGTTGTTCTTGGAGACTGCCGGTGCCATAGGCTCGTAGGCATTGAACGTGAGGTTTTCGTCGAGGAAGTCATCGTCGAGAGCTTCACGTTCTGCTTGAGTAAGAACGGGCTTAGCAGGCACTTTGCCTAGCTTCTTATTCACACTTTTGCCATTGTCTTTGGCAGGCTTCTTGTTGATGGCTGCGTCTTGGGCGAGCTGCTGCTGCTTCATTGCCTTTTTTTCCTGTCTCTTTGCCTTTTTCTCCTGCTTTTCCGTCTTGTCCTTGACAGGCTTTTGGTCTTGAGCGTCAAAAATATCTTCGAACGCTGTGAGAGGAAGTACCTGCGATATGTTAGAATCAGAGCTTTCAAAGGATATACAACTTCAAAGTCCAATATTGCACCTACCTGAGTCTCCTTGCCGTCGGTCGTGATAGCTTCCGTGCCGTTGACAATGTTGATTTCCAAGCCGTTTTCCACGTTGGTTTCCAAGTTGCCCTCCATATCAACAAAGAATAAGTTCGTGCCATCTTCCCCCTTCTCAACATCTTCGTCTGTCATAGAGTAAATGGCGTTTTTCAGCTGACTCTGCTCATTTAAGAGGAAGCTACCAGTGCGGTGGGTGAACAAGATTTGGCGAGCTCGAAGGTCAATCCGCTTCAGAGAGTTCTTAATCGGTCTGCCCTTGAGTTCGTTCCGAGCTTGAATTTCCTTGGCCATGTTGATCGGCTTATGCATGCCCTTGGCTGCGGGATGAATGTTGTGGTTGTTGGTCATCGCGAGTTTGCCGCGGTAGTAGGCTTCATCGTCCTTGTCCTTGGTTGTCTCTCCGTTCTCCTTGATGTGGTCGCCAGCTCGGGCCAGCTCGTAGTCAGTGATAATGCTGCTTGGCTTGGCATGGTCACGGTTGACACGGCCGATCTTCTCAGGTGAGAGGGTTGTGAAAGGTGCTCGATAGCAAATGATGTCGACTCTGGGTGTCGCGAAGAAACGGGTGAGATCGTTTGTGAGAATGGTAAGGTCATCAGACTCGTGGACGATGTGCTTTGGCGTGAGAGTGATAGGCTTGAGATTGGATGTAGTCGTCTCAGCAGGCTTGGGCCTTCTTTTAATCAGTCCCAACTGATAGAGGAAAGGGCCGTAATACTCGTAGGCTGCGTTTGGAATGGCCGTGGTCAAGATATAGGAAGCGATGGTATAGATGCTGGCCGCCAGAGTAGGGAGATGGCAGAGGGCCTTTGCAAGGAGGTGCGCCCATTCTTCAAAAGCATGCAAGATCTTGCTTCCAATCATTTTGGCGATAACGCGCTTGAGGACAACAATAAACGGGTTAGAAATGTGAAAAAAGACCAAAGAAAGCAGTGTAAAAAGGGCGAGATTGAGATAAAAAAGGCCGTTTAAGAGCTCGTCCGCGAGACTAAGACCAGTGGTCAAAGATGTCAAGCTGTAAAGAAACGGGAAGAGAGACAGACGAGGAGGCTGATGGTGGAGCAGGGGTTGTTGTATAAAGGCGGCAAAATAAAGACACGGGAGTGCCATTGGAACCGTTTGAATGAGCTTGAAGATCTTTGAGGTGAAGAGGATGATGGTGGGAGAGCGAGACATGAAGGAAACGTGATGAGGCATGGTCAAAGACGCCGCGACAGCAAACAGAATGGCGAAGAATGTGAGAACCAGCCAAAGCGGCATGTCAACAAAAGGCGGGAGGTCCATTGTCAAAGGACACAGGAGACAGCGTATAGGAATGAATGTGATGATGCCCATCGGCGTGGTAGACGACGTGGGAAGAGATGAAGACGTTGGTGGAAAGCATAGAGAGAAAGGGAGAGACGAGGGGAAAGAGGATGGGAAGAGAAAAGGAAGAAGAGGAAAGGGAGAAGAGAAGACATTTGGACAAAGATTTTATCGAAGGAAAGCAGGATCGTTGGGAATTCAGAAAAGGAAGGAACGTCAAAAAGAATCCACAAGCAAAAGCGAGAGGAAAGTGCGAGCGAGGTGAGAGGAGACTGATGTCGATATCAGAAAATGGCCAATGTGGTGAAAAAAGGTTCAAAAGAGACGAGGAAAAAGCGATAAACAACGCCAAGCATTGCTCTCAAATATATAATAGTTAGAACTATAGTATTCCCATCTCAATTGTAAAATTCGCAGGAGAACAGAATAACAAAATTCGCAAAAGCAGCATTTTGGGCATTTTTGTTTACTCTCCTCGATTAAAAAAATGGGTCTGGATCCATTCTGTGTAACACAACGCCTAGAATCGTGAATCACGATGCCAGCCCAAAAATCGACGAGGACGACATTCAGCAAACAATGAATGGAGACACCTCTATTGAGGTTTCTATTGAGGTCATTATTGAGGAGGTGTAACTATTTTGCCCCAGAAAAAATCTGTAGAAGTTTTGTTCAGTGTGACTTTTTTGGTGGGAAATTTGGAGGAGAAACAGATCTTTTGAAAAACCTTTGAAAAAAAAAACCCCCCAAAATAATTTTGTGCATATCAAAAGCGTACCCAAGATTTCGAGAAAAGTCACGAATACATTGAGAAAAAGCAAGGGATCAAAAATTTGTATCTATACATGAAGTTTGAAGTGAAATGCATGCTCATCGAGTGTTTCCACATCGAGAACAGCTTTTTATTTTATTTTGGTAGATTGAGTTTTATGTACGCTGGGTTCGTCATCGCAGACAAAATGATGCATCCAAAACATGGGAGTTTGATTTCTGTACAAGAGAGTTTTGAGAAAAAGAAGAAAGGATGATACACATGGAGGGTTTGGTTGACAAACAAGATCCAAAACAAGAACAGGGTAAAAATTAGAATCGTGAAGCGCGCGTCATCAATGACAAGGCGCTGGTTGGTCGCTCTTCACACACAAGAGGGAGAGAAGGGGATACAAGAAGGAAGAAGAGAAGACGGAAAAGAAATTTATGCAGACACGGTCGAGGTCAGGGTGACAACGACATCGGCGGAGCACTCCGACTCGCTGGCCGAGGGCGCGGCAGTGACAGCGGGCGAGGTGACGGCAGCAGTGGCAGCGACGGTTATGGTGGACGAGACGGTGGTCGACTCAGCGGGGCACTCGTCCTCGTCATCGCTAGAGTCGTCGCTGGAGTCGCCACCGGTGCTGTCACTGGAGGACGAGCCCGAGGAGCTGGAGCTAGACGAGCTGGAAGACGAGCCAGAACCAGCCGCGGCGGCAGTGGTGGTAGCAGCGACGTTGTTGTTGCCGACGGCAGCAGTCACGGTCACGAAGACGGTGGTGGGAGCCTGAGTCACAGTAACAGTAACGGCCGTGCACTGCTCCTGGGCGGCACCAGAGCCGGAAGAACCAGACGAGCCGGAAGAACCAGACGAAGTGTCGGACGAGGAGCCGGAAGAAGAAGAGCTTGAGGAGCCCGACGATGAGCCCGACGATGAGCCCGACGATGAGCCCGACGATGAGCCCGACGATGAGCCCGACGATGAGCCCGACGATGAGCCTGACGACGATCCCGACGATGAGCCTGACGACGAGCCTGACGACGAGCCAGAGGACGACGAAGAAGAGCTGGAGCTGGACGAGCCGCTGGAGCTGGAGCCGGCGCTGGAGCCTGAGCTGGAAGAACCGGAGCTGGAGCCAGTGCTGACGACAGTGGTGGTCTCAACAACCTCAGTGGTCATGGTCGAGGTGAAGGTCGAGGCAATGGTGGTGGTGACAACGCGGGTAGCAGTGCCACCGTTGCCGTTACCGTTGGCAGCACCACTGCCGCCGAGGGTCAGAGTGACAACCTTGGAAGTGGTCATGACGACCTTGGAAGTGACAACCGAGGTGACGGTCTGGGTTGCAGTGGTAGTGAAGGACGAAGCAGCAGTGGCGACGTCACCAGCAGGCGACGAGGTCAGGGTCGAGCCGGTAATGGCACCAGTGCTGAAGGCGCTGATGACGCTCGAGGAGATGGCACCGACGGCAGTCACGGGGCAGATGGTGGTGGTGAGCACAACCGTGTTCGTCACCAGAATAGTGCTCACAGCCTCAGAGGGCAGCGACGACAGGGCAGCAGTGTCGGTCGCAGCAGGGCAGTTGGTGATGGTGGCAGCGCACGAGATGATGGTGACGACGTCGGTGGTCTGGACGGTCAGAGTGGTCAGCTGCTCAGTGGCAGTAGCCGAGGCCGAGGCAACGGAGGCAGCAGAGGTGGTGTTGGCAGCGTTAACGACAGCCGGGGCGGTGGAGTTGACAAAGCTGGAGGAGCTAAACACGAGAGAAGAAGAAGCGGCAGCGGCCGAAGAAACAGAAGCCGAAGAGACGGCAGCAGAGACAGCCGACGAAATAGCGTTGGAGGTGCTGTTGTTGCCAGTCTTGCCGCTACCACTGCTCTTGCCGCCGCTGCTGTGCTTGCCACCACGAGCAAAGACGACGTTGTGGCTCTCGAGGTTGGGCACGTAGTGAGCCGAGGCGGCCACGGCGTAGAGGCCGATGATGAGGGCGTTGGTGATCTGCATTCTGAAGGTTGAGGTAAAAAGAGACGAAACTGAAGTGTTTTGTTTGGTGATGTTTTGTTGATGTGTGGAGAGAGGTGGAGTAGGTTGGATGTCCAGCTGGCAAGAAGAGAACGTGTTTCTAAATGAGGGTATGTTTTGGCGCTTTGAAAATAGAGTGAAAGTCAATTCCACGAAGAAGAAAAGAGTAGTGAAAAGAAGAAAGAAAAAAACTGATTGATACCGAGCTCAAAAACAAGGGAAAAGGGTTGAAAATTGTTTGTTTGATTTGAATGAAAGGACTGTCTGGCAGAAGAGAATGAAATAGCTTAACTAGAAGCTTGAGAAAAGAAGTGAAAGTGAAAAAGAAGGATGCCGAAGGCTGGACAAAGTACTGAAAGTGAAGAAAGAGTGTGAAGAGGATGAGGGGAGAAAAAGAGAAGAAAGAAACCCAAGACGAGAGGGAGGGATCGAGGAGTACGTTCGTATTTGAACTTGATTTCTTGGCAAAGAGATGGCCCACGACAGCGACGTGGATGCCGTTGGTGTCGTTTGTGCTATTGGTGTAGTCCCACTTACACGCACCCATGTGCACTTACACACTTTAGAGGGAGCGGTCAGGCCAAGACGACGTCAACCACAACGCCATGTTAGCCGCCGCCCTGGCCAGGCCGAAGCCCCTCTCCTGTCTGGGACATACTGGGGGTGATGCTGGGACAGATGGCACAGATGGGACACAAACCCCTGGGTCCCTGGATCGAGGCCGTCCCAATGTCTCCACCCCGTCCCGGATCCCTGTCCACGATCCCTGGCGCACCCCTGTGTGCCTGGACTCTGCTTGAACTACAAGCGTTGAGCCACCCACCGACCCAGCAAGACCACGCGGAGAGCTCGCATCGTTGCACGCCGAGCATTTCCAAGGAAAAGAAAGAAAGAAAGAAATAAAAACAGAATAAGAGAAGAAAAGAGAGAGGCATAACTGGCAGTAATCGCATCGACCAACTATGATCTGCGAACCACATAGCCACCCGCAGCGCAGCCCTCTTGTTGTCTCTCGCATCTCGGCATACGTCGTCATGCCGACGTATTGCTGCTGTCGTCAGACAAAGGGCCGCCCGATGGGATGAACAAATGCGTATGCACTGCATGCGCCGAAGGACTTAAAGGAAGAGTATGTGTCTGCGCCTTTGTCAGGGTCGCATGTGAAGGCCAGAAACAGCAGAGAAGCGAAGTGAGAAAAGGAGATGAGCACTTCTCCTGGCCCAATGCCAGATGTAAGTGTGAGAGCAGAATGAGGAACACGAAGTAAGTTACGACGTAGAAACTGAGAAAAGGGAATGAAGGGGCCAGAAGGCACGAGGAATCGTACTCGTAAAAGACGGCACTGTCAAGTGGCACCTCAATACCACAGAAGTGTTCCACGCCCACCTCTGTTGGCCATTCGGCGAATCGCAATACACAAAAGAAGATGACGCCCCATATGCTGAGCGCCGAATAATGATCAAGGAGTGGGAAAGGAGAACAGACAACGAGAGGATGAGACCCTTCGCTAAGAGACAGGCGGGGAGAAAAGCAACACTGGCCGGGGTGGTCTGGCAGCGCTGGAGGGCCGTAAAAGACGAGAAAAGCAAATAGTGGGGAGACGTCATAGCCAGGGTCGCGGAGCGAAGTCTCGTTCTGGCCGGGACCACGGCCGCTTTCGCTCTGACAAAGATGCTGCTATGTACGAAGAATATTGCCTTGTGACTTTGTAGATGGCAAGGATGGGAAAATCGGTAGAAGAGGCCAGTCCGATTGGGCCACCAGCAATTGACATACTGAGAACAGATGTCGAAAACTGTTTGACAACGAGGAGGCTCAGCAACACCATGTGCGGTGTGGGGCGAGGAACAAGACACACAGACAAGACGAAAGCACTGTGTTGGGCAACCACCCAACATTAGTGAGAAAGGGGAAGGGGTCGAAGGCAAGATGGAGTTTGGAATGTTTGGGGAGGTGTCGAACAAATAAGGGGGTGTACGGAGTAAGTACGACGTAAGCTGTTGTTAGAGGTGTGCTCCAGTTTTTCTTTTTCTGTGACGGTTGCGTACAGCTCGAGCGATGGTGTTCGGATTAATGCTGCCTATCCATTAGGACTGCTAAAAGCTTGGGGAGTCTCAATGCTCGATGCCCTGTTGGGAAAACTCGCCGGTGCCCTGGAAACAGATCATAAAGCGCGTACGATTCCGTACCTGGAGATTTGGGTCTCGTTGGACTGATCTACATCCAGTGCCTGGGTGATCGGACACCTGCGCCCTCTTCAGAGCCAAGCATGGGTTCTTGCTGGTCTGCTGGTCTCGCATAATAGAGGCGGTAAGGTGCTCGCTGAAAGGTACGGTCGAGTGATGTAGCCTAGGCCAGATCGACACGAGGATACCCTCACATATGGAGGGGGGCACTTAAGGTATGGCAAACCGGCATGAATGATCGGAGCTGGGTGCAAAATGGCAAAGCCACCAGGAGTCAAGGTGCGAACCAGACAGATGGCGAGTTGAGGTGAGAGGCGCAGAGCAAAAAAAGCCAAACAGAACAAGGGAAAACAGGGTCTGCCAAGACATGGGAACAGAACAAAACAGAACAACACAAAGTCTCCATCGCTGGGTGATGGCGCTCAATGACCAGTGCTTGTCTGCAAGAGACACTTCAATTGTCAAACAGACAGTAAAACCAGAGGCAAACTGATGTGGTCTAGGTCGGGCGAAAAGAGACCGGGGTGTCGGGATGGGAATTGGTTGCTGAATGCGTTTGTGTGGGTTGAAAAAGGCATCCAAAAGCACGGTGATGATGGCGAGAAAGAAGGAAGAAGGGGGACAAGGGGGACACAACAAAATTCTGAGGCAACAGGACCGGCGACCTGCCCAGAACAGCAGTTGGACCTCTCGCTCTTTCCTAAACAATAGCGTGAGATGAGATCATGGTGCCTGCCCCACAGAAATGGGAAGGAGAGAAGGGGCTGCGACAATACTGTGTAGAAATTGGAGGGAAGTGCAAAAAAGAGAAAGAGCGATGAGTGATGTGGTGCATTTCAGCCAGACTTCTTTCCTCTGCCTCGTGGTTTGTGTGAAGACGTCGTATTAGTGACGGGGCCGTCTTTCCTAATTGGGCGACATGACGCTGCCGGGATGGCTGCCCCCTTGGTATGTGAAACGCGCAAAACTGAGCCCTTCTGCCTCGTTCTTTCCCAAGAGTCAATTGCAAAAGTCCCTGTGTCCCAGGATCCTGGTTGTCCCTTCCCATTTCTCCGATCAATTCGCTTTCAGTGCATCTCGCAAAAGAAAAGTCTCCACCTTTCCTCCTGCCGTTGCGCCATAGTATCGTGTGTCAAACACGATAACACAATTGCCCCTCCTTTTCGATTTCACTCTTTTTTTACCAATCTTCTGACAACACAGAACAAAACACAAAACATCCACCCCTTTCGTCCCCTTGGTGAATGGCCCGCAACTGCCCGGCCCTACGGCCACCATGGGCCATTGAGCCATCGCAGCTGGGCCTGCATAGTTTTATGCAATGCAAATCGTCCCAAGTCGATTAACCTTCCCTTTTGCGCTGGATTTTAATGCCTTCGCTGCTTGGCATCGCATCGCTGCCGCTTTGTTTCTGCCGCCCGCCCGCAATGCGCAAGACCTGCTTGACCCATGAACACAGCGGAAACCCTGGAAATTGAAGGGCCAGGCCTTTGGTTTGACTGGGCCATTTTGGAGCATCACGGGCAATGCTTGTTTTGGATCTGTATGCCAAGTCGGCTGCGGTCTACATAATAGTGGCTATCAATTGTACCTCAGTAACTAATACAAATTTTTTGTGTTTTGCTCACATTTACAATCCATATCTCATATTCGCACTTTGGTCAAGCAGTTGTGTGTTGTAAGTGTTCTTACATTCTTCTCCTTGTAGGAGGTGTAGCTATCAAACTAAGACTAAAAGGTCGTCTTCCACTCTTGTCGACCGTGACAAATAGTGCTCCATATGGGTATCCGGTTGAAAAGGACTGTCCCCTAATAATAACACCGTTTGTTTGCAAACCTTCCATAATGCCCTGCCTCTAGTACCCTTCATGTAAACAAATGTTGAATGCTTTTGTCCCAGCCAGCTTTTGACATCAAAGAAATGAGCATAAAAACAAAAAAACAATAAAAATCAATCGTGTCCAAACGCCGATGTTGAAATCGAACCATTACCCCTCTGTCTTCAGAGACATAGAGTAATGGAAAGATGAAGCGAAAAAAAATGTCGTCTCACATAAATGAAAATGAAAATCAAAAGCGCAAAGATGGGGTGTTGAAAATAAGACATCGCGAAGAAGAGAAGAAATTAAACGTTCAAAGACAGTTGTTACAAGCTAACAGCATGCTGCAGACAGAAAGGTTGTTGATATCCTTTCATCATGACAGAATGCGGTACGCTTACTGCTTCGAGTACTTCTCGCGGTAGGCCTTGGCGGCGTTGACCATGTTGACCAGGGCAGCCTTGGTCTCGGTCCACTGGCGGGTCTTAAGACCGCAGTCAGGGTCAATCCACAGCTGCTCGGGCTTCAGGAACTGCAGCATCTCCTCGATGCGGTCACGGATCTCCTGCTCGCTGGGGATACGGGGCGAGTGGATGTCGTAGACACCGGGGCCGATGTGGCGGGGGTACGACTCGTCGACGAAGACCTTCAGGAGCTTGGCGTCAGACTTGCTGTTCTCGATGGACAGAACGTCGGCATCAAGGGCGGCAATGGCGTGGAAGAAGTCCTGGAACTCAGAGTAGCAGAAGTGCGAGTGGATCTGAGTGGAGTCCTCAACACCGGTGGTGGACAGACGGAAAGCCTTGACGGCCCAGTCGAGGTAAGCCTCACGCTCCTTGCCGGAGCGCAGGGGCAGACCCTCACGCAGAGCAGGCTCGTCGACCTGGATGACGTCAATGCCGGCCTTCTCAAGGTCGACGACCTCGTCACGGAGAGCCAGAGCAAGCTGCTCGGCCTGGACGGACTGGTGAACGTCGTCACGGGGGAACGACCACCGCAGGCAGGTGACGGGGCCCGTCAGCATACCCTTCATGGGCTTCTTGGAGACCGAGGCAGCGTACTTGGACTCCTTGACGGTCATGGGGGCAGGACGCGAGATGTCACCGACAATGATGGGGGGACGGACGCAGCGCGAACCGTAAGACTGGACCCAGGCGTGCGTGGTGAACGCATAGCCGTTCAGGCGCTCACCGAAGTACTGGACCATGTCGTTACGCTCAGGCTCACCGTGAACGTAGACGTCAAGGCCGAGCTCGTCCTGGATGCGGACGTTCTCGTCAATCTCCTTCTCAATGAAGCGGTCGTACTCGGCCTCAGTGATCTCGTTCTTGGTCAGCTTGTTGCGCTGCAGACGGATCTCCTTGGTCTGGGGGAACGAGCCAATGGTGGTGGTGGGGAACAGAGGCAGGTTCAGCTTCTTCTGCTGCTGCGCGATACGCTCGGGGAACTCCGACTTGCGGTTGTAGTCGGCGGGCTTGATCTGGGCCTGGCGCTCCTTGACCTTGGGGTCGTTGGTGCGGCTGGAGGTGGCACGAGCCTCCATGGACTTGGCGTTGGCAGCGAGCTGCTCGCTGACAGCGGCAGGGCCCTCAGTCACAGCCTTGGCAATGACAGCGACCTCGCTGGCCTTCTCGACGGCGAAAGAGAACCAGTCGGCAATCTCGGCGTCCAGCTTCTTCTCGCTGGCCAGAGTGTGGGGGGTGTGCAGCAGCGACGAGGAGGTGGCGACAATGACGCGCTCCTTGCCGAGCTTCTGAATGGCAGTCTCGACGGTCTCGATAGCGCGCTTCAGGTTGGTCTTCCAGATGTTACGGCCGTCGACAACACCGGCGGACAGAACGGTCTTGGGGCCCAGGGCACCAATGACAGCATCAAGCTGCTCGGGGTTGCGGACCAGGTCGACGTGGACGGCGTAGACGTCCTTGGGGACAGACTCCAGGTTGTGAACGATGTCACCGAAGTAGGTGGCAAAGACAAGCTTGGGCAGCTTGGCGGCCTCGGCAGCGAAGTGCTCGTAGGCGGTCTTGAAGGCAGCCTTGGTCTTGGCGGGCAGGTCGAAGACCAGGACGGGTTCGTCGATCTGGACGGTCTCGGCGCCAGCCTCCTTCAGCTGAGCCAGGAGGGCGTCGTAGACGGGCAGGAGCTTCTCGAGCAGGTCAATGGGGTCGACAGACTGGCCACGGTCGGCCTTGGCCAGGTGCAGGAAGGTGACGGGGCCGACGAGGACGGGGCGGGTGGCAATGCCAGCCTCCTTGGCCTCGAGGAACTCGGCAACGGCCTTAGGCTTCTCAGCCAGGGTAAAGGTCTGGTTGGCCTGCAGGGTAGGCTTGACGTAGTGGTAGTTCGAGTCGAACCACTTGACCATCTCCAGGGCAGGCAGATCGACGCCGTTCTTCTGGTGGCCACGGCCAAGGGCGAAGTAGGTGTCGACGGCATCAAGGCCGGCGCTGGTGTAGCGCTCAGGAGCAGCACCGAAGTCCAGAATGTGGCTCAGGACCTGGTCGTACAGGGCGAAGTCGTTGCTGGGGATAACGTCGACGCCGGCATCCTGCTGGATCTTCCAGTGAGCCAGACGGAGGCGCTTGGCCTCAGCCAGGAGGTCGGCCTGGGAGATCTTGCCGCCCCAGTCTGTAATGTGTTAGCAATTGGGCTCTATATAGAGGAAAAAAGGGCCCAAAAGATGGAGGGGTAAAACGTACAAGCCTCGGTGGCCTTCTTCAGGTCACGGTTCACACCCATGCGGGGGAAACCGAGGATCGAAGACTGAACCATTTTGATGTGTGATTTGGAGGGTATCTGTGGGGAGAAATGACTGAAGGCGGGTGTTAGTAGGCGGAACAGACGAGCTGAAGCAGAGGGCATCAGGCGAGAAAATGAGGCAAAATGTCGTGATCTCGAGATCTTAGGAAAGAAGACGAGACAGTGAACATATATTCTGGATATGTAGAGTCGGAGTAGAATGCTTACAAAAACCGTCGGGAGAGAAGTGACGGATGAATAAGAGAAAATGAGGAGAGTATAGTAGAAAAGGAGAAGAGGAGAGAGGGAGAGAGAAGAGAAGGAGAAGGAGAAAAAGAAGAAGAAAGAAAGGAGGCGAAATCAATGGCGGGATGTGGGAAAGAGAAGATTTTTTTAATAGCAAAGGCAGAGAAAGAGCAATCGACTAACAGGGCGGTGTGACAAGTGGGAGGGGAACGCCGTTACCGTAACCGTCAGATGCATTACTCCTGCCTTACTTTCGTTCTTTTTGCACCAACGAGCATGCTATCCCACTGGTTGCTGCGCTACGGGAAGGTACAAAGGGGCCCAAAAACGAAGCTGCTGTTGCTTGATACGGAAGTTTACGTAGTGGGTACCACGAGAAGCGAGAAGGTGTGATGGGTGGAAAGCATATACGAGAGGCAGGGTCCAGCGAAGACGAGGAGTTCTGGCCGTTGGGGAAAGAAAGAGTGGGCGAGATGCAACGCTGCTTCTCCGTTTCTGCTATTCTTTCTGCCGCTGTTCTCAACAAATGAGCGGCAAAAAGAGAAGGCGGGGTGTGAAAAAAAAAAAGGAGAAGTGGAAGGAGCACGAAAAGGCAGGGACGATCCTAGGACAAGTGAGTAGCAAAAAAAAAAAAAAAACTTTCTATGGCGGGGTAATTCTTTCCTCATCCTGATGGCGCGGTTTGGGTGATTGATTCTGCTTCTGCTCCTGGTTCGGAGGGGCAAATAGTGGAGGGAGGGGCGACGGGGCTACTGTTAGACGAAGGGTCTCTGACTCCCCTCTCCAGCAAAGCAGGAGCGACTCGCGCGCTCCGTAGACGCAAGGTCCAGAGCGCCGTCGCGGGCGTCTGGGAGCTTTCTTGCACAGCTGGCGTTGCCACTAGCACGAAGAGTTTTCAGACTTTGCTGCGACACCCAGTTGATTAATTTACGGTTTCCAGAGCAATCCAGGAGATCGATTGGTCAATTGCGTTTCTCATCGTTACGCCAGCGGTTGTCATGGCGTCGATATGGTTCTTTTTACTTCCCCTCCTCGACATATTCACAGTTCTCAAATCCAGGCCCTAACTGATGACTGACATAAAAAAATAACGAAATGACGACCCGTCTTCTCCAATTCGAGAACCGGGAACCAGGACAGCCTCGCTTGCACGCACGGGACAGGAACAGGACATAGTCACATAGGGGCACGGATGGCCAGTTCTTGGCTCGTGGGAACGGTTGCCGCCAGGGACGGTTGAGCCGCTAGCACGACGATTCGCTGCAATATCAGATGTGCACAGTTTTGCACGGTAAAAATCGTCTAAATTCATTAAAGCCGCGGGACAGCGGAACCGGAGAAAAAAAGAGAAAATGTGGTATCTAGTGTGCAAAACGGCCCCCATAGATAGAGGGCAAGAAATAAGTGAAAAAAGACAAACGTCTCAAGTCTCTACGCCGAAAACAACGAGCTCATACTGCTCAGGCTCGAGCCGTTCGTGAAGAACGTGCTGCAACGCTGCCTTGCTCTGGACAATGGCAGGCAGCACGCCGTCGATCTGCTGGAGGTTGCTCTTGAGACTGTCCATGTGGTTGTTGAGCTGTGTTGCCACCGTAGAGAGGTCCTTGTCGAGGTTCTGCGAGTGGGTGTTAGTGGGGTTGTTATTCGGGGGACACATCTTCATAATTATAGTGGCAGAAAAAAGAAATACCTCAAAAAGGCCTCCGTTTTGGCCGTTCTGTCCGTTTTCGTTGTTCTCGCCCTCCACGTCTTTGCCCTGATCGTCGCCCGAGGCAGCTGTTCGTCCAGCAAGATCCACAAATTGCAGGCTGTCGCGGTTGTCGCTCCTTGGGGTCTTGCTGTTGTCGCCGTCCACTGGAGCTAGCACGTGCGCCTTTTGCGTGCGCCCGCGCCACGTGCGTATGTCAGCTTGGGCGTTGGTCTCGAGCTGTCGCAGCGCAGCATAGTCGGCTGCCAGTGCCTCCTCTTCGCGTTTGCGTTCGCGTTCGAGAAGAGCAATGGCGTGCTGCAAGGGACTGAGCTGCTGCTCCAAAGCCTGGGCACCTTCGACGGCGCGCTCAAAGTTGAAGTCGGCCGAGAGACCGTTGCTGTCAGGCTGTACCTTGGAGCTCCGTCGCCCCCGCCGCGACACAATCTGTACCGTACCTGGCGGAAAGGGGATGCCCTTGACGAGCTTGGACCGCAGCCGGCGCGTCACACCTGCAATGGCCTGGCGCGTCTGCTCCTGGCGGCGTTCCACGGCCGCGCCGCCTCCACTGGCACTGGCGCCGGATCGTATGCGGGACACGACTGGGCGGGCACACTCCTCCAAGAGGGATTGCACTGCTGCGATAGCTTCGCGTTCGAGTGGCGCCCACTTGTTGGCCATGGTGGCTAATGGGACGTAGCGAGTGCGAGGGACGAGCTGGGCAAAAGGCTGGCTTGGGCCAATGCTTCCGCCGCCACTCTGGCGTCGCCTCCGCCCCGCATCCCCCACCTCCGATTCTGGTTCTGCTTCTGGCTCAGGCTCAGGCTCAGGCTCTTCAGCTTCGTCTCTGGTCCTGTCGCCGTCTGCTTCGCGCTGTTTGGCCTTCCGTCGACGCTTGCCCTTTTGCTGTGGACCTGGGGCTGGCTCCTCAGCTAGCTCTGGCTCTGGTTCTGGTACTGCCGCCTTCTTTGCTTTTGCTGACTTCTTTGTCCTTGTACGTTCTGCCGCCTTTGAAGACTCTGCTGGTGCCTCTACTGGCACTTCAGCTCTTGTACTGGCCTTTTTTGGCCGGCCAGCCTTTCGTTTCGGTGTGTCATCTTGTGCTTCCGGTGTCGGTGGTGCTTTGGCGGACTTTCCAGGTTTTGCCGAGTTTTTTGCCTTGTCGGCCTTAGCTGGTTTCGATTTCGATCCTTTGCTGGCCTCCGTGGTCTTTGTGCTTGCAGATGTTTCTTGCTCGGGCCGAGTGCTTGTTTCGCCCGTTTTCCACCAGCTGCCGCCGTCGCCCGAGTTTCGTTCACGCCGACTCCTCCGTGACTCGGCTTCGACTGCGGGCTCAGCAGCCTTTCGAGATCGCTTGCTGGGTCGGCCGGACTCGGTATCAGGCTCTACTTTTGCTTTCCGGCCGCGTTTTCCTGTCGTCGCCGTCCTCTGGGCTTTTCGTGACGCGTCGAGCGCGGCGTCTTGGTCGCTGCCAAATGACGTGTTTATTCTGGCCTGTATTATCAAAAAAAAGATCAATTAGCTGAAAGACTCATAGGATACACTATATCATGGGGTGGAAACAGACCATTGCTGCGACGTGTTGTTGTAGCCTTGTGTCGTCAGTTTGTCGCGTCTCAAGATCGCGACTTTTGGTCGCGCCCAGGCCATTTACAGCACGAGAGCCCGCTATCGTTATCAACAAAAAGTACCAGAGACTGGTGGGGCCAGCCTTGTCTCTGTCTCTGTTTCTGTTATAGTCACGTGATAACACCCGTAACGTAACGGCTCGACCCCTGTAACCTCTATTTACTGTCCACTTGTCAGCTCTGTTGAATGTGAATGTGATATTAACGAGCCATTATTGATAATATTGCACTTCTTCCCGGTATCTCGTGCAATATTCTGAGGTAGCAACGTACTAATCTCATGCAAAGTCATCGATGTAATCGCCACTGCACTACCTACGGCCTCCAGTAAATTGCTTCGTATTTCAGTCCAAAATGCTCTAAATGCACTTTATCCGTAATTAGCAGGAACTGGTTGATCCCCGTCGCTTGGCCCGCAACGCGCAGCAATGGGTCCCTACCCTGGGAAGGTGCTAATAACAGGCTGGACAGCGAAGGAGCTATGGCCAGATATTGAGCTGCTGCAAAAAGCACACTTACGTTTTTGCACTGTGGCCTGGCCCTTCAAACTGCGTCGTGCTGTTTGCTGCCTTTCCCCACAACGCTTCAAGATAGAACGACGCAAATATCATCGTGCTTGTTGTCTCATGTTCTGTGCAAAAGAAACTTCGCTTTTCCTTCTTTCTTGTAGAAAATGCCAGATCTTTTTAAAATCCCTTGGCCCCGCTTGGGAAGGTACGCCGTTTCCTGGAGCAGTGAAGAACGGTCGCTCTTTCCTTCCTTCTTTGCTGCTTCTCTGCTTCTCTTGCCTTCTCTGCTGTTTCTCTTGCTTCCCGCTGCCTAGCTCTCCGCTAGCGCCGTTGTCACCTTCCTGCCAGAATTGCAAATACGGTGCGCTTGACAGTGCTAGCAACGCGCACTGGGCGGAAGCCCAATAGCACCGTCCAATAAGACAACAGAAAACAAGGCCCCGTCTCTACGGGACCCCGTTCGACACGCGCAATTCTACTGAAGAGCAAACCTGCGCCTACCCTTTTCTCTCTCCTTCTCCAGACTTCTGGCCATCTCTCCTCATCTGGCTTCTTTCCATCGTCATCTCCATTATCTTCAGCTTCTACAGCTTCATTCGTGTCCTTCCTTTGCATTTCCCTTTTTCGATCCGATTTCGGTTCTTCTCTGCTACTTGTAATCCCTCCCCTCCAGCTTCTTTGGGGTTTATTTTTCTTTTCTCGTTACTCTCATTCATCCCTTTTCAACGTCCTGATTTCCCCAGGTCGTGCCCCCTTTTTCAAGCCACACAAAATACAATACACACATCCGCAACAATGCGCTTCTCGACGACATCGGCTCTTCTGGCCCTACCCCTCCTGGGCGCTGCTGCTGAGGACGGCGGCCTGTTCGGCCAGTACAAGGCGCAGTTCCAAAACCTGCTGGGCTCGCTCGGCGTTGGTGCCCCCGAGGCTGCGACTGGCGAGTCTGCTTCGGCCAAGCCCGCTGCTGCCGCTGCCGCCGCTGCTGCCGGCACTGCCGCTATCACTCCCACCCAGCTGACCCTCGGTAACTGGGAGAGCACCCTCTACTCGACCGTCAAGCCCGATGCGACGACCCCCGAGGAGTGGCGCGTCCTGATCACCGGCCGCAACAAGACTTGCTTTGGTATGTCCCCTCGTGGGCTTTATTTTTTCTTTGGGCAATATAGTGTGATGCGACTGCGTACTAACTTCAGCTCAGGCCACTGCGCTGTGATCGAGTCGGCCTTCTTCGGTGCGACCGCCAAGACCGCCGCCACCAGCAATGCCCACACCGGCATCATCAACTGCGATGACCAGCCCGTCCTGTGCAACTCCTGGTCGTCCAGCCCCGGCTACCTGTACATCTTTGAGCTGCTGCCCAAGCCGGCCAACACCGACATCTACATCAAGCGCCTGAACCTGACCACCACGACCCCCGAGACCCTGGTTACTCTGTACGAGGACAAGGCCCGCACCAGCTACCACAAGCTCGACGGCTACTTCCACCCGCTTGACGGCCAGCTTGCCCAGAACGGCCTGGCTGTGCCCATCGGCTACGTTCTGTGGTTCTTCAACGCTGTGCCCAGTTGGATGTTCATGATTGGTGTCTCCTTCATCAGCCGTACCTTCATGTAAGCTTTCTTTCCCGCCATCTGCTATTTTTTTTTATTTGACGCCAGACAACTAATATCATTCCAGGGGTCGCCGTGCTCCTGGTGCCGGTCGCCCGGGCGCTGCTCCTGCGGCCGCCCGCTAAAGCACACATTTACTGCGGACATAAAACCTGTCCGAGGTGCTTATTGTGGTTTTAGTTGTGTTCGTAATGGATAGGTGGTGATACAGCTTTACTTCAAAAAAATAATGGGAGGATGTGGCCGGTGAAGAGAGGCTTCTTTTCTGCCGGAGCTGGTGGGCTTTATTGTTTGGGTATCTTTGATTGTGCGCATTATTTATTTGTTGTGCGCAAACGCTTTAAAAACATATGGCTGATGGTTGGATATCTTTTTTGGGCGGCCTAGCCCTGACTCTGCTCGTTGCATCTTTTTTTCCTAGTTTTGCACACGATCTCGACTATATTTCCTGTTTGTATCTGTAACTCTGTGCATTTCGTCGTGATGTCGTACAAATCGCCGTGCCTCGTTCGTATCATGCTGCTTGCCTGCTCGAAGCGTTGTTTGGATTTGTGTTTGTGCTGGTCTCTGCTATCATTTGTTCGCACGCGGCTTGAGTATTGCGAAGACTATCAATGACATCGCTGGAAAGCTGTGGATTGGAAAGACGGCCATATCGTAAATCGCTCAGGCTGCCGACCGACTGCTGGACAGCCGCCATCAGACGCGCCTCTTCTTCGTCGAGCATTTGTATTTCGGCCTCGAGGTCGCGGATGGCATCGTCTAGTTCGGGCACAATGGACGTGAGGGAGTGTGAGGAAGGGCCGCCGCCGCTTACTCGGGCTGTCCCTGTTCCAGCTGTGATCCCGTCTCTTCTGCTGGATTGTGATGCGGCTACAAACCGCTCAATCTGTAGCTCGTCGTCGCCTGCTGCGTCTTCTTGTGCTGCGGCGCGAAGACGTGCTCGTAGAGCATACCGTCGCAGAAGCCGACCCTTGGCTACTTCATCGTCAATGCCTGCTGCTACCGAGTCGACCACGGCGCTTCGTTGCCGCTGAAGATCACGATATAGGGAGCGAACTTGAGGCGAGGATTGGAGTTGTCGAGGGAATAATGCAGCGAAGTCGTCGAGGGAGATGATTGTTGGTAGTTGAGATGGAGCTAGCAGGAACTGCTCTAGGATGGAAGCTTCGGTCGGAGCCATTGTGAAGGATGGTTGAGAAGAAATGACGATGTACGAAAGGCGGATTGAAAACTGCACAAGTCATGCAAGAACGTCGTAGCTTGAGGTTGCCCTTGATATGACCTTTCCGAAGATATGCGGAGTTCGTTATAGTGCGCACAGAAATTACAGGCGCGTCGCGTGTCTTGTCCCTGTTGACGCGGCGTGAGAGTAGCGGGGGTCTAGAGTTGTGGGCAGGCGCTCAGAGAGTGCGTGAGAGAGGTCTGCCGCTGGCCAGCGACAAGGGAAAAATTAAAGTGGCCAATCCCGTGATTGTAGCCAATGGGCATTCTTACAGACCTCTCAACCTCACCTCCTTCCCTCTCAACTCATCGCATCCATTGTCATTTGCGCGGAAGGTTGTCTTCATCGCGCCTTCCTTTTTCGTTATATATTTTATCAGATCTGGACCTCTTATTGGCACTAGCTCCTTCCACCGCAACTTTGGTTTTTTTTCAATTGCTCCTTCTCCCTTGAACAGTGACGCCAGTCGCTCTTGCTCGGCTTGCGACTGTATCAAGAGGAAGCTTCCCCTGACGGTTCTCACGAGCATTGCTCAACCGTTCATTCTCATCAATTCCCCTTATCACTATATACAACCCAGTCATCTCGCCGTTTACTTACACTGTGCTCAGATCACCGCCTATCTGTATCAGTACAGTACAGTCTTCTCACTCGCCCATCTTTAATCACCCATCACCACTGTCAAGATGCCGCCCAAACAGGCCGCCGCGCCCTATGCGGTCGATGAGCGCGTCTTCTGCTTTCACATGGACATGTTATATGAAGCACGCGTCTTGGATGTTCAGCAGGTCACAGGAGCTGCCGCGGCAGATGGTCAGAAGTGGCGTTACCGCATCCACTACAAGGGCTGGAAGAACACCTGGGACGACTGGGTGCCGGCCGACCGCGTCCGCAAGTTCAATGACGAGAACCGCGATCTTGCGGCGCAGCTGCGGGATCAGGCACGACTTTTGCAGCAGCAAAAGAACGCCAAGGCCAAGAAAGCCGCACAGGCTGGTGGCCCAGGTGGCCCTGGCGGCGGAAGTGGCGGTGGCCGGTCCAGTCTCGCTGCTGCAGCTGCTGGCATTGTCGGTGGCGGCCCTGGTGGACCCGGCAGCTTCGGCGGTGGAGGCAGTGGCACGGGCACAGCGACGCCCGGCGAGCGTGGAGGCCGCGACCACCACCATCTCCTTGACCGACACTCTGAGATGGCTTCAGCGCGCGGCAGCGAGGAGCGGACTGCTGCTGGTTCACTTGCACATGCACGCGGCCCACGGCGCCAGCGCGACTACGATCTCGAGCATGTAAGTGGCACTTTTATTTTATTTTTTGGATCGCATGCGTTTCGTATGTTTACACTGCTGCGTTTTGCGTTTTGCGTTTTGCATTGTTTTGATTTCTCTCGCGGTTTATCATGCCGTTTGAATATTTTGTACCAAACGGCATCCCACCTGGATATAGGGAGACCATCGCTCCTTCCCAATTTTTCGTTGCTTGCCGGCCGGCCAGTTTCGACCGCCAATAGCAGCTTCTTCCCAAGTAGGGGGGCGCTTGGTTCCTGCCAAAAACAGAAAACCAAGTGCATCGACGGGCTTGTCCCGCGACCATGAATTTTTGATCTCCTTGTTTTTGGTGTTGTTGTCAATCTAAGTCCCCCCCTGCCTTCCACATCATCATCTTTATTCATTTATGCATTTTTACCCTTCCGTCTATTCCTGGTTTGCACGTCGTCACGTCTTCCTTGCACCTTCCTACTCAACTGTGCGGGACACAGTGGTGATAAATATTGTGTTGTCGGAACCTGAGCACATTCTCCTCTGAACTTCAATATTCTTGTTTTTCACTGTCTTCTCTCAATCTTGTACCTTTTATTTTACCCTTTTCTCACCTCTTCATGCCTCGACTGTCTACATCCCACAGTCTCTTTATTATATCTATTGTTACCCATCTCTTCCAACTCGATTTGAGCTCTCTTTCCATGTTTTGCCCGCCATTCAGTCTTTTTTTTTCATCCCTCTCCCCGTCTGATTCTATTTTTTTCTCCCACTTCACCCCTCCCACGCTGCCCTCCTCGTCTTGAGCTCTACTGTTCCAACCATGTCTTCCCGGGTCACCAAGAGACGCGCGAGCCCGCCTCCAAAGCGTGTTAATGCACGCATGTTGGCCGTGCTCAAAGAGTCTCGCTTTGGGAGCCCTGCCCACTACGGGAAGTACGAGAACGCTCTTGCTGCTCTCAATTATGATGAGCTGGCGGAGCTGCCCCATTCTAACGGGATTCGTTACTACATGACTCAAGGCGGCGAGCCCATCAGTCGCCCATTTCGCTTCACCGCAGAGAAATCGCACTCCCGTCACACACCTAAGGCCCCCCGGACGACGCGATCTTCCAACCGGGATGGCAGCGATTGGGTGGCCGCCATGGACGAGGCGTTATATGGTACGCCCGACATTGGCGAGCCACAGGCTGTAGCGCAGCCGAGCAGCGTAGCCGCTGTAGAGGAGGTCCAGCCCGCAGACACCTTTGAGCTTCCTGCTCGCGGCGAGTCACCAGTCACTGTCGTTTCCGACGGCACAACCCCGCCGCGCAGCCCGATCAAGCGTGCCCACGAACTGCGAAAGGGAAAGAGCAAGAACAAGCGTGTCCGCATCGGTCGCCAAACCCGTTCAATGGTGGCGGCATAACGTCTCAAACAGCATCACCTCCGCTTCAGCACACACGCGCCGTTGCCACTCCATGTTCTCCATGCACTGCATGATTTGTACATCAAGCGGCATTGCTCTTCCATTTCCATTGCAACTGATACCCTTGGTTTTTGCTGTATCTTTTTATTTTGCTTCTTCATTTCCTCTTATTTTTATCACTATTCGCATTGGTGTTTCATTTGCCTTGGCGCTTTTGTCCTTCTATATTGTTTTCGTTTTGCTTTACTTTTTTTATCACTTCGACAGACCTCTGACAACCATCAGGAGGACGGCTTCCACAACCGACCTTCCATTCGCCTCACTCTCCCCGACCACCTAAAGGCAGCTTTGGTGGATGATTGGGAGAATGTCACAAAGAACCAACAATTGGTTCCGCTGCCACACAAAGTTCCCGTCGAGACAGTTCTGAATGACTATCTGGAGTTCGAGCGGCCACATCGCGAAGAAGGCTCTGCTAGCCTCGATATTCTCGAGGAGACGGTTGCCGGACTACGCGAGTACTTTAACAAGTGCTTGGGCCGCATTCTACTCTACCGGTATGCCCACCTCCTTAATAGTTATGGCCGCATTCTTCGTACTAACCTTGCTTCCCTCTAGGTTCGAACGCCCGCAGTACATTGAAATGCATGAGCTGTGGGAGACAGACGAAAAGTACAAGTCGCCGCTCGAGACCTACGGCGCTGAGCATCTGTGCCGTCTTCTTGGTATGTAGCACTACGACAATGCTGGCTTCTTCCGTCCAACCTCTGTTAACATACCCTCTAGTTTCTCTGCCCGAGCTCATCTCACAAACGAACATGGATCAACAGTCCGTGAATCGTCTGCGGGACGAGCTGGCCAAACTGACGGCGTGGCTCGGCAAAAATATGGTCAAATACTTTGTCAGCGCCTACGAAACACCGAATTCGGAGTACAACGAGAAAGTACGTGGTGTTTAGGGTTTCGTTTTTCCCTTGCTATGGGCTTCTTTTCGATTTGTCGCCCACCTTACAATATATGTTTGGGATGATGTCTGTTGTCTGTAAAGGTGTTTCGAGGCAGGTGTACGATGTCAAGAACTTGACTTATATTGCCAAAGGCTCATATGTCGACACCGCGTCTGGGCGGTCGAGGAATTTACGATACGATATCAAAAGCTAGACGAGTATTATTTCCACTCGGGAGTGATAGAGACTCCACGATATTGTTTAAAAAAGTCTTTTTATTTTTCAATGCTGCTTTTGACGTTCCAACCAAACCCAAAATAAATCATACAGTGAGATGCTTCAAAATATATATGTACAAATGCCGCGAGCACGTGTGCTCGACCCTATGCGCCCTTCTCCCCCCTTATTTCTTCTATTCGCTCTCTTCTATCTCGCCTCAAGAGCTACCCTCCGATGGCGGCTCTTGCCGGATCTGGTTCGTCAGGTCGAGGTATTTCCGTGCCACGACGAAACCGGGGTCCGGCCGCCGTGCCTCCTTGAGCTTGGCCAATGTCGTCTCACGGTTCTCGCTAACCTCCTTGACCTTGACCAGCTCCTTGACGGCAAAGATCAAACCTGCTGACGATGGCGAAACGGCGTGCACGACCGTCTGGTGGCGCCGCCGCAGACCCAGCACCTGGAGAACGTCACGGGTCCGCTGGGGCAGGCCGATGGCCGAACGGGTGAGGGTGACCTGGAAGAAAGCCATTTTGTTCTAGGTGGTAGTGAACGTGTGAGGATGAAGTAGTAGAGGTGTTCGAGTGAGGCAATTCAAGGAAAGGCCAGCAATTGTGCTGCCGCCGTCGTCAAATTCGAGATCGAGGAAGACGAAGGTGGGTGCCGACGAGACGCTATTTTTGCGGTTAGAGTTGGAGTTCCCATTTTAGAGAGTGCGCGAGAAGGTATCTCCTTACCAATTGAGCAGCCAAAGTGTGTAATTGCCGGCGGGGTTTCGTTGCGCGCAAGAAATCAAGAACGTGGTGCACTTCGCGGTTGCTCGCCTGACGTTTTTTGAGATGCGGTCGGACTTTGGCGGGAAAATTTACTAGCCGCGCGAGCTCTAAATCTGCACGTGATTTTTTGTTTAGGTCACGTGTGCTACAATGAACAGCAGAAATTGCCCTTCACTCACGCATCTACATTCATTTTGGATTTTCCAAACACTCGTACTCTCCAACGATCAGGTTCGAATATGTGGCATTTGGTGCCTTCTGTATTTTGTTCCTGCTCTGGGCAATCAAGCTGCATCCAAAAGGAGCCAGACAGTCCAGCATTAAAGGTATTGACAAACAAATGCGCAAACTATGCGGACAGGGAAAAGAAACGATAAAATCAAGTAATAAAGCAATAAAACGTATGAAAAGCACCCAACTCCGACCTTTTTGTCCCAAAACGGAAAATAGGAGAATACAGAAAGAAAGCAAGGCCTCGCCAAAAAGAAGAATAACGCCAAAAAGGGGGATCCAAAAGATGAAGATGCCCAAGGAAATGGAACAAGTGACAGTCAAAACGGCGCCATGAGGATGAAGATGCCTAGAAAGCCAATGCGAGAAAGAAGAGGAATAAGAAAAAAGACGTACCGAGACGAGAACAAGAAAAGTACACGCAAGAAACGCGGAAAGAGGGAGGCACCACGCCCTCTATGCATCGCTGTGCTTCTTCTTCTTCTTCTTGGGCGTCTCGGCGTCGTCGTCGCGCTTCCGCTTGCTGGAGCTCTCTTCCTCGGCCTTCTTCTCGGCCTTGCGAGCCTTCTTCAGGTCCTTCTTGCTGTGGACAACGGGCTTGCCGTCCTTGCCGATCTCGACATCGCCGCGCTCGTACTTGCGAATGAACTTGGAAACGGAAATGCCAGCAGCCTCAGCGAACTGCTTGTACTCCTCCTCGGTCAACTTGGCGGGGCCCGAAGCCTCGTTCTCGCTCTCCATGGTGGTGTCTTCGGCGGCAGCGATCGCCTTCTTGTCCTTCTTTTCCTTCTTGTCCTTCTTGTCCTTCTTCTCCTTCTTCTCGGACTTGGCGACAGCCTGCTCGGCAGCAGCGTCCTCGTTGCCAGTCAGACCGTCAGCATCGGCGTTGTATTTCCGGGCCTCGGAGACATCCCACTTGCCGACAGTGCTGGCACCGTTGACAGCGGCAATCTTGGCCAGGGGCTTGTGCTCCAACCGGGACAGGCTCAGCTCGAGCTTGGCACGGGCGGCCAGACCCAGAGTGGCGCGGATGTCGTCGTCGACGGTCTCCTCGTCCTCGTACTCCTGCAGAGCATCGATACGGGCACCGAGAGCAGTCTTGGAGGCGACCTGGCGGGCCATCTTGCCCTTGTTGCGGCCAGTGGCCTGGCCAACGAGCGAAGCGTGGTAGATCAGACCGTACTTGGGAGTAGAGTGCTTGGTCTTGAGGGCACGGAACAGGGCCTTCTCGGCACCGAGGATCTGGATGGTGGAACCGGGGCTCTTGGCCAGGTTCATGAGCGAACCGGCGTGGGAAATCAGGCGGGCACCGATCAGAGGACCGACAATAGCAGTCATGTTGGGGGCAATGGCCTTCATGCGGGAGTCCAGGTAGCTGGACAGCTGCGTGCGGTAGTTGGCGTACATGACAACGTACTCGGCAAGCAGGGTGATGTTCTCGAGATCCTCGCTGGCAATTTCGCTACCCATGCTGACCTCGGCGGCGGCCTTGACGGCAGCCTCAATCTCCTCGGGCAGGACCTCAGACAGATCGGTGTTGGCGAGGTTCTCGCGCATACCAGCAGCCAGGATGACCTTGGAGTAGGCGACGTTGTCGTTGAGGATCTTGGCCAGCTCGGGGAAATGCCAGCCGTACCACTCCTTGACGCGCATCATGAAGACGTTGAGCTCCTTGTCGAGGTCGTCGAGCAGGGAAACGGCGTGGATGATCATGACATCGACCTTGTCGGCGGAGAACTTGAGCTTGTGGCGCGACAGAGAGTGCGACAGACCCAGAGACATGGTCTTGAAGCCGGCCTCGTCGATGTCGGGGATCAGGCTAGACATGTGCTGGCGAATACCACGGAAAACCTCGCCGGCAGCGGTGCCGGGACCAGCGGGGATGGCCGTCAGATTGTAGCCGGGCAGCTTCGAGAGGGTGTTACCAAGAATCTTGTCCTCGACCAGGATCGATGCCTTCTTCGACTTCTCCTTGACCTCGTCCAGCAGCTGGGTCAGGATCGGGGGGATCTTGCCATCGATCAGCTTGTCGAGCTCGGCGACGGCCTCGACGGCGCTGTTCCACTTCTTGAACAGGTTGAACTGGACCCTGTTGGAGAGGACGGTGTGGTTAGCAACGTGATTCCTGATGCTGTCGTGTGATGTTCTCGTTCGTCCAATAGTAAATATAACTTACTCCTTGTTGATCTTGTCCAGAGTCGACAGACGGTCGGTCACATCATCGCCCTCAATGAGCTTCTTGTCCTTCACCTGGAACAGGCCATAACTGGAGAGAGAAAAAAAATAGAATGTTAGCAACTAGATGCAACAACACTTTTCGAGATTGTCGGTGCCGGATCTCGAGATCTCGAAAACCTGCAAAATAACAAAAGAGGCTGGGCTAAAACGTACCCGGCACTTGTCTCCGACAGGAGGTAAAGGGGCGCCATTGTGTCAACGAGTCGCAAGTTCGACGGGAGTCGCTCGTTTCTGGGGATGAAGATAAAGAATGTTGCGCGGCGAGAGCGTGGTGCTGTCGATTGTCGTCGCGAGAGGAACTGGCTGAGAAAGGGTAGAAAAGAAGGAGAAATATTTTTTTTGCAGCGTCGAGAACTTTTTGGCTAGGGAAACTTTTTTTCTGCCAGACAGAGCTTTTTTTCGTACTAGAGTGGGGCGGTGTGGCTTTCATGCGCTAGACCATAATGGGAGATGGGAGCTGGGACACCGTGCACAGACACTGTGTATAAGGATATTCGCACTGGCCTGTATCGCTCCTGCCTTCTGTATTGCTCCATCCAAGCTGCTGGCTCCTGCGCCTTTTTCTTTGACGCAACAGGCAACGACACATCCCCAGCTTCTGTCTGCTCCCACTACAGACCATCCACAACCACCACGATGGAGGGCCTCCTATTCAACGTCGACAATGGGTAAGCTTCCGCAGACACCGGGATGCTGATGCAGACGTCCGACCAGCTGCTAACCTGACCCCTAGGTACATCGAGGGCATCGTCCGGGGCTATCGCAATGGCCTTCTGACGGGCACCAACTACAGCAACATGACGCAGTGCGAGAACGTTGATGGTGAGCTCAACACGGCATTGAAGCCATCAATATTGTCTAGCTTGGAGATGCAGGCAGCAGCTAACACCCCCCAGACCTGAAGCTGCAGCTCGGCCCGGCCTACGGCGACTTCCTCGCATCCCTGCCGCCAAACCCGTCCACCTCGAGTCTCGCCGCAAAGACGACCGACAAGCTCGTCGCCGAGTTCCGTTATGTTCGTGCCAATGCTGTTGGCTCGCTGGCCAAGTTCATGGACTACCTCACCTATGGCTACATGATTGACAACGTGGCCCTGCTCATCACCGGCACGCTGCACGAGCGCGACACCCGCGAGCTGCTCGACCGCTGCCACCCGCTCGGCTGGTTCGATACGCTGCCCGTGCTCTGTGTGGCCACGAACATTGAGGAGCTCTACAACAGTGTGCTCATTGAGACGCCGCTGGCTCCTTTCTTCAAGGGCAGCCTGAGCCACCAGGACCTGGACGAGCTCAACATTGAGATTGTGCGCAACACGCTCTACAAGAACTACCTCGAGGAGTTCTACAACTTTGTCAACACGCACCCCGACATGGCCGGTACGCCGACATCCGAGGTCATGTCCGAGATCCTCGAGTTCGAGGCCGACCGCCGCGCCATCAACATCACTATCAACTCGTTCGGCACCGAACTGTCCAAGGCCGACCGCAACAAGCTGTATCCGACCTTTGGCCGTCTGTACCCCGAGGGCACCCTGATGCTGTCCCGCGCGGACGATATTGACGGTGTGCGGCTGGCTGTCGATGGCCAGTCCGATTACAAGGGCTTCTTTGAGGCTGTCAACCTTGGTGGCGGCCCTGTCGGCCCTGGCAACATGGGTGGCGGTTCGGGCGGTTCCGATGGCCGCAGTCTCGAGGATATGTTCTACCAGAAGGAGATGGAGATCTCCAAGAACGCCTTCACCCGCCAGTTTACATATGCGATTGTGTACGCGTGGGTCAAGCTGCGCGAGCAGGAGATCCGCAACATTACGTGGATTGCCGAGTGCATTGCCCAGAACCAGAAGGAACGGATCAACAACTACATCAGCGTCTTTTAAGAGCACACGCAGCTTGTTGTTTCTTTTTCTGTCGGTTTAGCATTTACCTGTCTTCGCACGTCTTGTTGGTTCATCTAGAATATTCACTCACACACATAATCAGCTGCTGCCTATCATCACAGAGGTCTGCCATTGTTTAGTCACACGGGAAGGCGTTTGGGACTTTTGCTAGCTCCCCCATGCCGGGAAGCATTTATTTTCAGTTTTATCATTTATCATCTGCAGTTCATGTTGCACACTGTTGTTTACTTTGCTCGTTGCGTTCTTTAGTCATTTTGGTTTTGTGTGTATTGTACATAGATAGTTACATCTTTTTTCACGGGTGTTGACTTCCTTTTCCTTCCTTGTAGAATCTCCTGCGCAGCCGGCACTTTGTGAAAAACGCTGTGAAATGATATGAAACAAAAAGGTACCCAATGCCAGCGCTCTTCCGTGAAGAATGGTAAAAATGGTAAAAAGAAAGGTGAAAGGGGAAGGGAAGGTATATACATTCAAGGAGCCCTGTCCTCCTAGACTTCAATCTGGCCCCTCCAAGTCGCTTCTGTCAGGCCCAGTGTCTTGAGCATGTTTTGCCATCTCTCACTGCCACGCTCCTTGCGCTCCATGTACTTCAGCAGCTTTTGCCGCTGGTGGCACAGCTTCCGTAGGTTTCTCCGGTTGTAGTAGTCCTTGCGGCCCTCGTGGCTCTCCCACATCTTGGCCAAGACGCGAATCTTGGCAGTCAGGATACCAATCTGCACCTCGGGCGAGCCCGTATCGGGGCCGCCGCGCTGCAGTCCCTCCCGCTCCGGGTGGCCCGGTGCACGCGGCCGTGGCCGCAGAACCTTGTCTGTGTTGTGACGGCCCAGCTCATCGATACAGCGCTGCTTGTTGACCATCAAAAGAGTCTTGCTGTTCGCATTGTCCAATGACGTGATGCGCTCAAGCGCAATAACGGCCTTGCGGTGCCGGTCCTCGTGCTCCTTGAGCTCTTGTGCCTCGCTCACAGCATCCACCAGAATCCGGTTCGTGTTCTCGAGTGGTTTGCTGACCTGGTACGCCATGTTGACGGCCTCGTCAAGCTCTTGCTTTGTAAGGTGGAAGTTGAGCAGTTTGTCGTTTGTTGGTAGTGGCACGGGCTCGGCCTCGCCGCTCTCGGTTTTCTTGAAAATGATCTTCGATTCGGTCTGGCGGCCACCCGTATCAAACGACTCGACAAAGGGGGTCGTGATACCGTGGATGTGGTGGCCCCAGGAGGCCTTGCGTGCCTCCTTGATCACGTTTTGACGCTCGACGTTGACTTTCAGGCGCGCCTGCATCTGGGCCCATTTGTATGGCTGTTGCGTACGGATCTTCTTCTGCAGCTTCTTCTTTTCGGACTTGTTCGCCGCCTGCACTAATGGCTGCAGTTTCGGTGTGGGCCGCGCTGCTGATGGCCGGAGACATACTGAGAGAAGAAGCACGAGGGTTAGTATATGGTGGTCTGGAGGGTCGCAGCACGATTGTTGGAATCCAATGGACGGTTTGCGGTGAGAGACGACATACAGCTGAATGTTGAGAGCCCTTGCGGGCCAGATAGACGGATAGGCATGGCTGTTGGCTGGGATTGCTGGCTTACAGACCTGCCGTCAACGCATCATCCGCAAAGTCAGCCCAGACGCTGTCGCGATATCAAGATGCAGCTCCCAAATTTTTCGAGGCTAATGGCTAGTACGAGTTGGGTTAGTTCGTATTTGTCATCCGGTATATACTACTTCCGTGCCGGACAGGCTGCGAAAAGCGCATGAAAGTCGTTTGCAAATCTGCATTACAGGATCAAACGAAGACATCTAAAAGTAGAAAATATTTTAGATTTTAATTGAGCTTCCAGACACATCTGAATCTGTTTCCATCTTTTTGTGTTCTAATTACGTCGTTTTTGGTGCTTTTGCCGGCATTCTATCATCTGCAGGATACATCTCCTCACCTTTTTGCTGCAAAATCGGCTCGTTGTATCACGTGCACTATTTCGTCGTCGTCCAATGTTCTAGCCCTGGCGGGGCTATCCCACAAATCGCCTAGCGAATAGGGCAGCTCAATTTTCGCGACTGCCCTCTGTAAGTAAAAAAATTTGGGGTGGGATTTTGACGCCCCTCTAAAAAAATTATATCGAAAAGTGCACTGCATCGCGAGCTTTCTCTCTTGCTTCTTCTCTCCTTCTGCAAGCAACCAACATCACCACCACCCCTCAACCACCCCCCCCCCCAAACATCCGTCAAGATGGCTTCCGCAAACCTTCCGGCGATCTTCAACGCCACCACGCAGGACATTGAGAACCTGCTGGCCGCTCAGTGCCACATCGGCTCCAAGAACTTGCAGGTTCACATGAACCCCTACCTGTGGAAGACTCGCGCCGACGGTGTCAACGTCATCAACATCGGCAAGACCTGGGAGAAGATTGTCCTGGCCGCCCGCATCATCGCTGCTGTCGACAACCCGTCCGACGTCTGCGTTATCTCTGCCCGTCCCTACGGTCAGCGTGCCGTCCTCAAGTTCGCCTCGCACACCGGCGCCCAGGCCATTGCTGGCCGTTTCACCCCCGGTTCCTTCACCAACTACATCACCCGTTCGTTCAAGGAGCCCCGCCTGATTGTCGTCACCGACCCCCGCACCGATGCCCAGGCCATCAAGGAGGCCAGCTACGTCAACATCCCCGTCATCGCTCTGTGCGACACCGACTCGCCGACCGACTTCGTTGACGTTGCTATCCCCACCAACAACAAGGGTCGCCACGCCATCGGCCTGGTCTGGTGGCTGCTGGCCCGTGAGGTCCTGCGCCTCCGTGGTACCATCTTCAACCGCGAGACCCCCTGGGACGTCATGGTCGATCTGTACTTCTGTATGTTAAACTCGGTTTCTAGGAGGCTTTCGTCTCTGATGTCTTGGTTTTTGTTTTTTTCAGCGCAGACAGTTACTAACCACATTTTACAGACCGCGACCCTGAGGCCGAGGCTGAGGAGAAGGCTGAGGAGGACAAGGTCGCCGCCATCGAGGAGGAGGTCGCTGCCCCCGCTGCCGAGGGCTTTGCCGGTGGTGACTGGGAGGCCCCCGCGGCTGGCTTCGCCGCTGCCCCTGGCGCCGCTTCCGGCTGGGAGGAGGCTGTCCCCAACCAGCAGTGGTCCGCCGAGACTGGCGGTGCCCAGTGGGGTGACGAGGCCGCCCCCAAGGAGGCCACTCAGTGGTAAACACCTTCTCTTTTCTCTCTTTCAACGCAATAAAGGCGTCTGTTGCACACTCGACAAGATGACGAACGGCGCTCTTAAAAAACGGATAGAATGAAGAAAACGGGGAGTGGTTTCAATACCATTGGGAAAAATCAAAAGCAAAAAAATGGGAAAATTACAAAACTGGGAATCAAAATCCAACTTTGCAGATTCTATGCAAATCGGTGGCCGGCACCAAAAAAGTTTCTTTTCTTGTTTCTTTTAGAAGATGGTCTTTTGTTTTTCTATTGTGGCATGGGAAGTCCCATTCGAACCGCACTAATGAGGGAAAGAGACTCCTGCCTTTGGAAGATGGCGAGCAGGTGGAAAAAGGATAGACGAGGATAGGTTTAGTTCTGTCTTCTTGTTTGTCTTAATCCTCGTCGGCTGGTTGTTTTCTAGAGGGGGAGGGAATGCCCTGTGTTGGTCGACAGGAATTGACTTAAACGTGATTCCGCTTCTCTGTTGCGAGGAAACTTGTATTCTTAACTTGTGCTTTTGCGGTGCCGGGTGGTCTACTATACCAATTTACCACATTTCGCAAACTGTCAGGCAATGATGTGAAGTTGATGTGGCGAGTAAATTTCTTTTCGTGCAGTCGTATTGACGGCTCACCTGTATCAGTCCCATTCAGCAAAGTTGTGGAGAAAATCATATATGACGTGAGTGAACACGTAGTTTTTGCGTGCTGACATGCCAGCTCTATGATTTCCTCACAATCTCCCCATCATCTCAGCTAAACTATACCTGGGTCGTCCATGATACTCAAGATGCTGTTTTCCAAATGAGTATATTTGAAGAGTATGGCTATTTGTTTAAAGCAAGACATAAAAATTAAAAATAAAAATTCACGGTAACAACTCATTATAAAAGATTGTGACATAATTACAAAGTCTTTTATTACAAAAAATAAATTGATTTTTTGCGCCCAAATAAATAAATAAATAAATAAATACCAGCAAGACCTGCTTCCATAAAAAGTTGAGAATTAAGCTAAATCAGACTTTCATAACCGATAATGTGTTCCTCCGGGGATATAATGAGTCATTTGGACGCCGAAATGAGGCCAAAATGCAAAACAGAAAATGTCTATCCCAATATCGTCGAAGCGAGCAAGGACTAAAGCAAACCACGCCCAGAATAATATGCGAAACAAGTCTGGCCACCCATTCTGATGTTGATAAACTCGAAAATAGACAAAGGTTATAAATGGCAAAAAGGCAAAAACTATCATGAACGCTTTCCCATCAAACATTTTGCAGCTCGGTATTCGCGTATATCCGTGTACCGTTGTTGGGGCTGTTGATTTAAAGAAAACCCGCGGTATCCATTGTGGGGAAAAGCTGGAGGCTCTTGTCAAACGAGTCAAAGCTGAGCATGCGGGGAGACATGGCCATGATCATATCTGGCAGACCGGACATATGTGGGAGCAGCTGCTGGCTGCTGTCGTCCATGTCGTAAGCCGAGGGGTGGTGTCGGCCCAGCAGCGTATCATCGCCCTCGACCGCGTTGGGTAGACCGAGGAAGTCGTCGTTTCCATCGGTTGACGGCGGCGTGAAGTCGATACCGGAATAAGACGGGATCTGGCGTGTGGGAGGGTGCTGTTGGATGGACGGCATAGCTTGATCGTGTTGATGCGGTGATGAGGCTGGCAGAGGCGTCTGGCCATTAGCGTCTCGGTTAGTAGGAGCGGTGTTGCTGTCTTGTGTACCGGGTGTGTTCAAGTTGTGTGGTCCAGGGACACCAGGAATCCCTCTGTGCATGCTCAGCACGTTTTGGATTTCTTGATGCCTGCGTTGCTGCTGCTCTTGCTGTTGATTTTGTTGTGACTGCGATGATGATGCCGGTGTCTTCACCAAATGTGCGGCTGTGCTTCCAGAGTTTGCACCATCCTTGGCGCGTTCTGGCCTTGCACCTGTGGCAGCAGCAGCCGCAGCGATAGCAGCGGCAGCTGGGTTGGGCTTTCCGTCCTCGACGGTGCCAAATAAGCCACCAATAAGTAGTGAGTGCCGTTCCATCTTGCCCCGTGCGCGCTTCTCCAGGTATTGCTCACAAGCGGCCTGTAGATCGGAGACGATGCCAGCGTACCTCTTCGAGACAGGATCATGCTTGCCAAAAAGCGCAAGCACCTTCTGGGCAATAGCTAGACTCTTGCCGATGGGGAAGACGCGGTCTAGGTCGCCGAACTGGGCGAAGCCCAAAACGAGTGCCGACACGAACGCAGAGTTCACTATGAATGGGAGACGTTTTGGCACCTTTTGTGCATTGAGAAGACCGCGCAAGAGACTCATCGTGCGTATGGCGGAGTCCACGCATGCGTAGGCGAGAATATCGTCCGATGGCGAGTGTGGGTTGGCTACCGGTGTTGTGGTACCGCTGTCCATTCTGTACTGGGCCTTGGATTTGGTGATATGCCTTGAGATGTTCTCAATGAGAAACGGCCGTGAGAGGAGCATGATGGTCCAGTAGTAAGCTTCTTTCAGATGGAAAAGGCCAATATTTGGTCCCTTGGTACCGTCCTTATCAAGAACCAAAAACTCTTCTGGCTGGATCCCGTCCGTAGCGAGGCCAGATGCAAACCGGGTTGTCCACAGTCTATGTTGCTCGCTGATCTTTTCGATAGTCGACGTTGAGACTGTGCGTGTAGAGTAGACCTGAGTCAGGATGGCCTCGAAGATGGCGCACAGGTCGTTTGATGCTGAGTAGTTGTTCTCTGATTTGGTGTCGCGCGTCTCCGTTGTTGACGGTGGGCGCCCGAGTGATGTGCTCAAGAACAGATCAAGTACGCGCAAGACCCTCCACAGTCGTTCCCGCGGAGCGTACTCGCTGGGGTCAAAGGCGGCATTGATGTGGCTCCGGTGGATGCCGAGAGCATAAGCAGCGCGGACTGCCATGCCCAGGTACATGAAAGAAGCATTTCTCCGCGATGCCGCGAGCAGGTACATGGACAACAGGATGTACGCCTGAATGTTGGATATATTGGGCTCGACGGTGGCAACGCAGACCGTGAGGTAACGACCATGGTTGAAGTATCTTTCTGACAACTCCTCATTGTCCTCGGGGCTGGCCTGGGCGCCGATGGCAAAAATTAAGAAAAATATGGCTTCTTGAGCAGCGCTGTCAGCCGATGTTATGCTTTCGCGGCTGCTGTCGGGTGACTGGTCTTTTTGCGACTGTTGCTGCAGCCACCATAGCATGTTCTCCTTCAGCTCTGCTTCGTCGTACATGCCCAAGATGCAATTCGTCGCACGCAGGAACCATGTCAACAATGATGAAGCTTGCTCGACCGAAGGAACAGTGGGCGGGTTTTGAACCGCTTCCATGACCCAGTTGTTGTTGACCAACGGCACAGACTCGACAATAAAATGCTGTAAAGGGTCGTCGGCGAATGCGCATGAGCCTATCGACTCTCGTGTCAACCGGCGGATGATCTGCAGAAAGCACAGGTTTGCCGAGTCGCCAATATAAAAGAGGCTGCCACGACCGCCCTGGATGAGACGAGAGAGATGTGGCACGGCGGCCGCAGCCGACGAGGAGCCCAGATGAGAGCGCCTCCGTTTGCGGCGTGGCTGTTCCGGAGCACTGGCCCCATTGGTGTTCGAGCCTTGTCCCGACGCAGCAGGCTCGTCAAAGTCCATTTGCCGTAAGCCGTTTGCGCCGTTCGTCAACGATAGGGGCGCCGGCAGGGGGCCCTTGCGACCGGGGCTGTTGGCATTGGTCGGGGCAGATGTCGAGCCAACAACCGAGCTCGTAGAGTGCGGACTGTTTTCGGATTGCGGTGCCGCAGATGCAACGCCCAACGACGCCAGAGCGGACGCAGCCGCAGCCGCAGCAGGTGCCGTCGAGGCTGACCCCACGGCACCCGCGGATGCTGTCATGGGCCCTGTCGAGGGTGGTGTGTGTGTCTCAAGTGGTCGCGAAAAGTAACACTCGTTTTGGACGTTTCGAACGATGCATCGGCTGCACGGCTGGCGGCCGTCACAGCGCTCTTTTCGTCGCTTGCAGCTGGCACAGGCCTGTGGACAGCGGCGGCGTTCCGACGGTTTTACCTTGGAGGAAGGCATGGTGGAGGGTCGGGCGCGGTAGAGGGCGTCGATTTGACGATGCTGCAGGTTGCGATAATGCAGTGTATATTTGTGTTCCCACACTTTTCGGGCCACGAGCGATGTCTGGGAAGGACAGGGAAAAGAAAAAGAACAACAAATGCAGCAAAGGGCAAGACCGCTCTTGACTCCTGGGGGAAAAAAAATTAAAGGCAGGCGCGACCTATTGTCGTCTGCCTTTCTGGGCCCGCTGACAGTCCCCATACCATCGCGCCTTCCCCCCATACTCGGGGGCATTTTGGGGCTTCGTTTTTTGGGAAACCGCACCTAGCTAAATGGGTGATCGCTCCTACCCCGCTTGTTGTCGAACAGCCTTTGAGCAGGGCATGGATGGTAATGAGCGACAGGCCAACGGATTAGGAAAGGGCGGGTCTAGTTTTTAGCATACATATAGTTGCCGGTTATGAGCTGGGTATGGATGGCGGAAGTACGCAGGAGATGGGAAGATGGGCTCATGGGCTTTGAGGTTTCTTGTTCTGCGAGGGAAGGACCAGCGGAGGCGGAAAGGATGTGGAAGGCGCGAGTGGCAGTTGTTCTTGCCCTCCGACCACTCGTGCCCCGCAAAATACGTACCCCCTGCTTTGAAATACCTTTGAGATACCCTGATTGTGCTTAAAAGACATATATGTTGGACGAGGCAGTCACGACCGACCTACCCTTGATCGATTGACCCCGTTTCAAGCTCCTTTAAGCCCCCTCAAAGCTTCCTTTGTCTTCCTCCCTAGCACAAAGCGACATCACACAGCATGGCCTCCTACATCAGACCAGTTCTGCCCGCGGGCGCCAGCGTCGACCCCCGTGCCGTTGCGTTCTTCGACACGTTCTACAAGACATCAGATACTCCGACGGCACACGAGCAATATGCAAAGTCGTTTCTTCCAGATGCCACGCTGATCATGGCCTCGAAGAAGGTTGCTGGATTTGACCGTGAGTGATCCTCTGCTACGCGAGTGCTTGTTCCCTACGGTTACTGACCGGTTTATTTATGCTTAAGAGATTCTGGCTCTCCGGCAGGGCATGTGGGCAGCCGTCGCGGCTCGCTCGCACGCTGTCACCAAGATCTTTCCCTTTGGCTCCGGATCCAACGAGTTCATGCTTTACGGAACCGTCAAGTACACGTCAAAGGCTGGCCAGGACTCCGGCAAGGAGTGGGCGGCACATGCCGAGCTTGTGGAAGATGCAAGCGGAGAGCTCAAGTTCAAGTTCTACCAGGTCTATCTTGTATGTCACGGGGATATATCGGCTTCATTAGATTTGCCCTACTTTCATGTATTTTATGTACGGACTAACATCATCACAGGATACGGCTGCACCAGCCTCTTAAGCGGACTAAAAAGGCTATTCAATCTATTTGAGCTGCTGGGCAAAATCAACGAGCAAAGGCCCGACCTTGTCGCCTGCCTCAATGCAGTGCCAGTGTCCAACGCCCTCAATAACCTCAAGAGAGGCATGATGACGACCTGCGCTCCAGCTGCAGCGTTCAGAAGAAGACGAGTTAGATTTTGTTTGGATACCGCGGATCAATATACTTTCTTTTGGGATGCACTGTACCTGTCTTTGATTTTTTCCAAGCCAGCCACGGGCACGACCTTATCTTCCGCGCCTGCAATGAGTAGGGCCGGGCAACGTGCTTTTGTGTATTCGACCGGCTGTGCTGTTGCAATGGCACGGCAGAGGCCAATATAGCCCTGTGAGGTCTGTGATAGGAGCAGCGCACGAATGAATGCATGATGCGTTGGGGTCGACTTTGACCCTGTCGCGCCTGTCGGGATGCTGTCCGCCATGGGCTCCATGCCATCTGCACAACATTGATGTCAGTCATATACGAAAATGAGATCGGCTATGCACCTACGCGCGGGATGCAGTTTTTACTTTTCTCGACGGCCGCGATTCTTTGCGAGAATGCTGCCGTGATGGCCTCGCTGGGCGTCACAGCACCAATGAGGACCGAACCCGCCAAGTCGAGCTCCGTTGCGAGGGTACCAGCAACAAGGCCGCCCATTGAGTGACCGACAGCGACGACCTTTGACGAAGAAATACCCAGAGCGCTCAAAAGGGCCTTTGCATCATTTGCATGATCCCGGATGCTGTTATCATTGCCAGAGTATTTGGTCAAGCTGCTGCCTGAATTTTACATTAAAGGTCAGTTTCAAGCCAGAAAAACAGGGCGTAAAAACGCGAAAACTCAACATCTATCACGAACCGTTCATATCAAAAGCGAGACATTGATGCCCAGCTGCTACCAGTGCCGGTATCACCGTGGCATAGAACGAGCTCGACGAACCGAGTCCGTGGATGAACAGGAATGTCAGGCCCGAGCTGGCCGCATCCTCTGGCGACCTCAGCACATAGTACAGCTCTTGGTTCGGAGAAATGGTGATGAACGGCATGGTGAAAGGAATATGGTGTTTGTGACGGTTGGCGGGTGGTTGGGCACACGACAAAGTTGCATCAAACATTCAGTCTTAAACGCACGCCGGAGGTATGAGCTCTTACTGTGGCTATCAAGGGTCGTAGTTTACAAGCTACTACTGTACGAGTTGGAGACACTTGCTAACAGAACTCTCTTCTCAATACTCAAGCGCAGTGGGGGTCCAGCTGCGGCCAATGGGACACTCCAACACGCGGCTGACCCACGACCGTGGCACGCTGCACCCCTTCTTCAACCTCAGTGCAAGCTCCGTTGGCTGTCCTCCGTTGGTATCAAAGGAGTCTTGACATACGACAGACACCGACTGGTCAGAACGGCAACCGGCGGCGTGTTACGACAACTTTCATGACTTTTCATGAATTTTCAGAGCAATGATGACACTTTTTGCCATTACGTCGTATTGCGCCTGCAAGTTGCCAATGGCACTTCCGATAGCGCTTCGGATACCGGGGGTGCATACCACTAAGAAGCCTTCGGAAGAAGGGCTTTGAGCAAAGGCCACTAGAAGTGCACCACCCTTGTTCCGATCACATTTGGCGGGCGATCCCAGCACTGCGATCTAGCCGACGGATGGATTGCTCGAGCCACGCGCCCACAAGCTCCAACTTAGTGCCTTTCCAGAGACATGGATTTTTTTCTGGGGAGGGAGGGTGTTCGAGAATCCGGACCGGTACTTACAGGGTGCAAGTGCATTCTGCTTCTTTCCCACCAATGTTGGATGACAGCCAAAAGCCTCAAGATATGGTGTATGCTTTGAGGTAATATTACACAGTAGGACGTGCTATGTGAGGGCTTTTTCGTATGGTAGAGCCAACCACGTCGAAGCAACTTTGCACATCGTGCTTCTCAACCTTCGACAGCATATCGTCGCAATAACACCTCCTTGTCGCCGTATTTCCGTCTCGGGCAATAATGGTACCAGGCTGGTCCCACATCGACTTCTTTAGGAGGCAAAATCAGAAGTCGACCAGCATCCCGGACCCAAAAGCAACAGAGGGCGGACTGGCCGTGCCAAATGTGCCATCATCCCATCCCAGCAAAAATATCCCGGTTTCCATTCCCGGCCGTCGGCTGGGCAAGAAGGCAAAGGCAAGAGATGCAGGGCCGACAGATGAAACAAACAAAGCAAAGTCAAATCTCAGGTCGACCTTCTTGTCGAAACTCGCGTGCCGCGGTCGCACGCATCAAAGTCTCGCCGCCGGTGCCTTCTTGTAGGCTTAGTCAAGGCTAACTTAGGGCCGGCTGTAAGAGGATAGATTTTGGGGATGTTGGATCCGCAGATGAAGAACGTGAGGCCTTACTTCTTTGCACAAGCTGCTCACCCGACACTTTTTGTATGCGGATTATTTGCACACCCGTAACGGCTTCTTCTTCTTGATACCCGCCGAACCTTGACTGACGACATTTAACGGGGACCGTCTATCTCGGCGTCTTTTTATAAGGTAAAAAAAGTCGCGCTGTCTTTTCCCTGGTATTGTTTTTCTTGTCTCTGCGTAGGAGCTGCAGCAGCACCGCACGTCCTTTTCATTCTCACCGACACATTTTCCCCACGCGGCTGAAGACAGACACGCTCACCTCGACAAGACATATCCATCCCACACATACGCCACAGCAAATATGTCTGATCAACGCCAAACGTCATATTCGTCGCTGGAGGAGACGAGACGGGTTCTGTCGATGATTCTCAGCCTCGTGACACTGCCCAAGGAAGTCGAAGCCGCAGTACAGAACCAGACGCTATTCACGGCCGATGTCGATTTTCCCTACTTTCCCATTCCCTTCAAGGAAACGGAGACGGCGGCAGCTCTCAAGGCCATCGAGGCGGCATTTGCACTTGCCTTGCAAAACACAAAAATACAACAACAACAGCAGCAGCAAGAAAAGCCCGGCCAGATTGTCATCAACCTCGAGAAAACGACTGCGTTCCTCTTCCAGGCTTACTTGGCCAAGGTTGGGGCATATGGCAAGCTCGACCCCGAAGTGAAGAAGTATCTCAAGGACACCGACCTCCTTAAGGCCCAGTCCGACCAGTACCGTCGTATGTCGGCGAACCTGTACGAAACACGGGACCCTGGTCAATACTACCACATCCATGGCTCTCTGGAGGCAACGACAACACTGGGCATGATTGGCCTTGAGCCCTTCCGCCCAGATCTCAAGACGCACGAGGCCATCGTCGAGGCGATCGAGTCTAAGACTAAGCTGTTCTCCATCGCTGAATTGGAGGAATTGAACGCAAAGAACAAGCAAGCCGGTGTCCCTGCCCTCAAGTACGAGGAGTTCTTGCAGACACCACATGTATGTCTGAAGTCCACCCATAAAAAGGAAAAAAATAAAGAAGAAGAAAGACTTACTGACCGTTTTAGGGAAAATCAAATGTTGATCTGGCACCATGGAAGGTGGCCAGCCTAGAGTCGACAACAGCACCTCGGCCGCTGCCTTCCGGCCCTGATGAGCACCGCCCTCTTGCTGGAATCAAGGTTCTTGAGCTCTGCCGTATCATCGCAGGTCCCATCGTCGGTCGGATTCTGGGCGAGTACGGCGCGGATGTGCTGAAGATCACGAGCCCGCACTTGAGTGACGTCCCCTTCTTCCAGGTCGATGGAAACATGGGCAAGCACGCGGCCGACCTTGACCTTAAGACCCCCGAGGGCCGCAAGATTTTCGAGAAACTGGCATTGGAGGCCGATGTGATTCTGGATGGCTACCGTCCAGGGGCGCTGGAGAAGCTTGGGTTCGGGCCCACGTATATGACTGCGCTGGCTCAAAAGCGTGGCTATGGTGTTGTTTATGTCAACGAGAACTGCTTTGGCTATGAGGGTGAGTGGGCTTCGCGCCCTGGCTGGCAGCAGATTGCCGACTGTGTGAGTATTCGCTCTTCTTCTTTTTATTTACTTATTTATTCATTTCTACGTGTCACTAACCATCCTGTATTTAGGTCACGGGCGTTGCCTGGGCACAGGGCAAGTTTATGGGACTGAACGAGCCGGTCGTGCCTCCGTTCCCGATTTCCGACTACGGCACGGGCTGCATGGGCGCCATTGCCGCACTCACTGGTCTGTACAACCGCGCCACCGTTGGCGGTTCCTGGCATGGCAAAGCGTCGCTTATGCAGTACGACCTGCTGCTGTTCAAGGCGGGTCTGTACCCGGAGGACGTCCAGGCAAAGCTACGCGCCGCGGCCGGCAAAGAGTTCTTGGGCATGACGCATAGCCACAGCGTGGACCAAATCTCGGGCAACGCGCTGCTGGGCCTGAAGCGGCAGCACCCGCACCTGTTTGACGACCCGAACATCCTTGAAGTGTGGTCGTCCAAGGCCTACGGTCATGATGTTACGGTGGTCAAGCCCGTAGCACAGATTGAGGGTCTCGATTTGGGATTCCAGCGGGCATCCCGGCCCAACGGCAGCGATGAGGCCAACTGGACGTCGTTTACGAGCGACGAGGGCGACCACAGAAAGTAAGTATATTATGGGCGGCTAGATTCTTTTTTGCCTTCTTCTTTCTTTAGATTCATACAGCGAACAGCAACAGCGAGATCAACAAGAGCTAGACGAAAAACAAGATAGTATAACGACGGAGATGTTACACAATACAAAGCACTTCAAAGCACCTGGACAACACCTGGACAGGCCAATCTGCATTAGCCGTTACGCCAGATAGAATGCTACATGTATCCTTTTCTCGTTCCATTTTTGGCAGGACTTTTGATTCTCTTCATATTTTCTTCTTCTGCAGTCTCCCTTACATGTTCGCATAATCATTTGACGTGGCATGGTGGTACAGGCTTGGTGCATGAAAGAAATCTTCTCGAAGCTGTCCCCTTGCCTTTTTCCAACAGACTTTTGTTTCTCTTTTTTTTTTTCTTTTTCTTCTGTTGCTATTATATTTTCCTCGTCTCTTCCATCTCTCTTCACATTATTTCTCTCCCCACGGATCAACAGCGCCTCTGGCCGCCCGCGCCCGTGACGACCAGTGCCTGCGACGTGCGACGTATGCCGTGTAATTCAAATGTGCTGACACGCCTGTATTTCTGCATCGGGAGAGGGGAGAGCTGGTCTCGGCACGCATCAATACCGCGAACTTGCAGGAAGCACCGCAGCTGTCCATCCATTAAAAACCCCGACTACGGAGCTGGAGAAAGAGCGCTACAGCAGGCGCTAACAGGCAAGGCGGAGACGGGAAGCTGGGGCGAGGCGGGGGCGACTACTGTTACCTGAAGGATGGCGGCAGGGAAAGAGCGCATGCTGCCACCAGACGACATCCGAACGACGGTTCCGGATAGGAACCTTCCATTTTTGCCTCTGGCCTTTTCCCTGGGTGGATGCTGGAATGGTGTTGTCCCCGCAGGGCTCGCGCGCCATGTGCCTTTCGCTTTCGCGTCAAACATCGGCCATCGTTCTTTCTCTTTTTGTTCTCTGTCGATTTGCTTCTGGCCTCGATAGCCCCTTCCATTTTGGTTTTACTGTTGCCTTCCTTGGTCGTTCACTGAGCCGTAAATCCGAACGTACGATTTTCGGGAAACTCAAAAATGGCGACGAAAGCCAGCAAGATGCGCCCAGAAAGCCATGTAGGTCGGCGGGGATAAGTCGTGGTTCGTTGCGGACGACTGCAGCACTCTAGTTTTCTAATTTTGTAGCTATTTTTCACGTCAATATGATCAATGCCTCACGAAATGTAGAGCTGCCAAACAGCGCTAGTTCGCTGCCTCGCACCTGCCCTGTTGGTTTGAAGCCCGATGTTGCTCCCCAAAGGAAGGAGCTCACCAGAACGAAGGCCGAGGACACCGTGCGACAATGGGCGCGGAAGGTACTAGCGGCCTGGAGGACTAACGAATAACGGCGCGTGTGATGGTCAAAAGGCAAGAAAGGGAAAGAACGAGGAGAAGCAAGTAAAGAATGAATACCCCGAGATAATTACAGAGAAACACTAAATAAAGAAAAAATTACACAAACAAGCAAAGGCGGTTGATATCACGCACCCCGAGATCGCCCCATGTTCTATCCCAGCTCTCAGCCCACTGACCCCGGAGTTGAGTCAGTTTCTGATAGATATAAGAGGCTTCTTCTTCAATTCTTCGTGTCCCCTTCTCCATCCTCACTCATCGCTCATTCCTTTCTTGCCTCCCCTAGTTGAATAGCAGATCCGCACCTTCCGCCCCACTGCCCGTCTCAACTTACATCCGTAGCTGCCTTTCTTGTCCCTTCGAGTACTTGACTACTTTTTCCACAACAGCTTCAAGGCACCTTCCCCAATTCCATTGTGACTTCGGAACTTTCTGACCTCCTTTCTTCTCTTTTATTCTTTATTCTCTCAAGTCCTTCTCTCCTTTCTCTTTGCTGCCCACACAACATACCCTCTCAAATTCACACACAACAGCAAACATGCCTTCAGCAAACGCTACCAACGGCCATGCCGCCAACGGCGCGGCAAAGGACGTTGCTTCTGAGCCTGCCGCCGAGAACACTGTCCTCGGTCAGGATTTTACGGCCAGCGTCATCAAGAGCATGGGCGACAAGACGTCACCCCGCATGCGCGAGGTCATGTCCTCCTTCATCCAGCACATCCACGACTTTGCCCGCGAGGTCAACCTGACCGTTGACGAGTGGATGATGGGCGTCGAGATGATCAACACCTCCGGCAGGATGTCCACCGAGACCCGCAACGAAGGCCAGCTGATGTGCGACGTCATCGGCCTTGAGAGCCTGGTCGACTCAATCACCTACGCTGAGGCCGTCAAGTCCAACAAGCCGCTCACGGCCTCTGCCATTCTGGGCCCCTTCTGGCGCAGCGATACCCCGATCCGCCCCAACGGCACCACCATTTCTTTTGACACCCCCGAGGACGGCCTCGTGGCCTATATGTACGGCAAGATTACCAGCGCCGAGACGGGTCTGCCCTTGGCCGGTGCTGTCATCGATGTGTGGGAGTGTTCCACCAACGGCCTGTACGAGCAGCAGGACCCGAACCAGCAGGAGTACAACCTGCGTGGCAAGTTCGTGACGGACGACGAGGGCCGCTACAGCTTCTACTGCCTGCGGCCGACGCCCTACCCCGTGCCCGGTGACGGCCCAGCCGGCAAGCTGCTCGATTTGATGGACCGCCACCACTGGCGCCCGGCACACATTCACTTGATTGTATGGCCTTTCCCTTCCCATATCCTTCTTCCCAAGTGCACACACTAACACCCCCAGGTCGAGGCTCCTGGCCACAAGGCTGTCACGACGCAGATCTTCGACTCCGCATCCAAGTACCTCGAGGACGACTCCGTGTTCGCCGTCAAGGAGAACCTCAAGGTCGACTTTGTGCCGCGCGCCAACGATCCGCAGGCCAAGTTCGAGCTTGAGTACGATGTCAGCCTGGCCCTAGACCCCAAGGCGTAGGTGGAGATGAGAGAAGGAAAAAAAGAAAGAAAAGACAAGAAGAAAAAAAAAAAAAAGAAAGGATGACAAAGGCAAATGAGAAAATATCTCACCCTGATTTACGCGAGCTTTGTTATGTATGCATTTCATGTCCTTTTTCAGGCATGCTTGTCTGTTGTTAGCCTGCACAATGCAATGTGTTTTTACCGACTGTCAATGAGAAAAAAAGTTGTTCAAAGTTGATGAAGATGGCTGTGCAGATGTCAAAATCAGCATGAGGCCAAAATCAGCATGAGGCCAAAATCAGCATGAGGCCAAAATCAGCATGAGGTTGAATTGAAGTGCCATCACCTTATACCACCCTGAAAGCATGTCGTCACATCTTGTCTTGCTGCCGCACTCTGATTTGCTCGCTTCTTTCAGCCCTGCGATCGCAGTTGCATACATCGAATCTCAACGCATTTGCGCGGATGACTACTCCAAATTCCGAGTCAATCTTTTCGCCTTGCTGCCTGATCAACTGCTTCAGCTGGTCATGTCGCACACACTTGTCCAGCTGTGGCTTGAATATGGCTGATGTGACTCTAGAGATGTCGTGAGTGGCTAGCTGCCATTTTGCGATTCTGCGCGGGGCCTTATGTACCCACTTAAGCGCCCGCCTAGTATCAACAGCCTAAATGCAAGTAAATGGCAAGATGGCGGAGTGGTTAACGCGCGGGCCTGCTAAGCCCGTTCCTTCGGGAGCGAGGGTTCGAATCCCTTTCTTGTCGTACATTTTTTTGGGGTTTTTCAACAACCTTTTCTTTTTGCTGATACGTTTTCATTTTTGTTTACGTGGTTTTCCGTTTTCATTACAAAATGCCATTGATTTTAATGCCCCATAAATCGATTTTGTGCACCTTTTCATTGACGACAGGAGCCGCTCTCGACCTTCACATGCAATGATGGCCGTACCTGACCATAAATATTGATGGCACCTTCCTACCAACCAGCCGGCTTCGATTGCGACTTCCTTATTTTCATGTTACCCCTATTCTACTCTACTGTTTGTCTTTTCCTCCCTTTCCCGAAAAGGGAGCCTTGGCATCTTTTCGCCTTGCATCGCATCTAAACGTTTGTGCCTTCGTATCCAGGTTCATCACGGCATACCGAAATTACATGCATCGTCATGTCTGCCTCCCGATCCGCATTCACGCGACTCAATCGTTCTCCCGCTGTCGATCACCTCTCACCAACAACTTTTGCCCCCAATCCGGACTCAAGCCCAGCCGCCCCGACGTCACCAGAACCTCACTTTCTCCAGCCTTTTGGGGGATCCCCGTGATTGGAGACCTCGCATACCACCATGTATCATACACACGTAATAAAGCACTTCCGATTCGATTCCCGGGGCCCTTGATGGGCTTTTTAAGTTGCTTTGAAGTTCACTGGCGAAGGACCTACTGCGTAGGAGACCGGCTACTCCAAAACGGCAGCAGCCAGCTTCCGAGAGAGACAAGGACGAACGGAGAGAAGTTGCTGGGTATCAGTGGGGCAGAGTGTGAGAGCCTCTGTCGACGGCGGTTTATCGGTTTGTCGGTTTGCCCATAGACTGATGGACTTTTAGGTTTGGGCTATTGTCTTTCGCTCCCTAATATTCCACATCCACTCCGCACAATGCATTTCCCCACACGCGCGCTACAAACTCTCAGCGACAGGAAGCGAATTGCGACTGCTGTAATCGCTACTACCCCACATGCCCCTCGACTCCACCCCATCTTCTGACGCCCCTCGGCACCATTGTGAATGTCAGGAGCGGCTCTTTTTCTCCAAGCACCCCCAGTCTCGCCTTCACCCCGGCGGAGCAGCAAGACATGGCTAGCTTCCCCAGGACCTGGAGAGGCCAAAGAAAAACCCCCCAAGTTGCTCTCAGAGTCTCCATGGGGGAAGGACCTCAGTGGGCAATGTGCTCTTTATCGGGTTTATGGATTGAGTGGGGCATGAGAAGGGATGTGCTCGAGGAGAGATGTGCCCGTATCCGAAGGCCAAGGACCGAACCGGACCTGTGACCAGCCAGAATGGTGGTGGAGAGAGGGGGATGGACGATAGCGAAGTAGGCGAAGAAATAAAAAAGAGGGCGTACTATGGACGCTTTTTCTTTTCTGGACCCGTGCCGATCGACGGATAGAAAAGCAACACGGGGATTCGTCGACGACAGGGAGCTTCTCCATCTTCAACGCACTCAATATAAACTCTTGATGCAGGCGAACAGATATCTGTTTCTTCTTCAAACATCGCTTTGATATACAGCTTCGACCGATAAACAGAAACAGACATTCATTAAAAGCAGTTCTCGGCATCTCTTCTGTCTGACCAACATTCAACATCTAACAACCTTCACTCCTTTCCTTACTTGATACCCCATACCCCACCCCTCCTTTACCTCTCCTCCAACAGCCATGGCTTCTGAGAGCAACGTTGATGTGCTCATCGTGGGCGCTGGCCCGGCCGGCATGATGATGTCGGCTTGGATGGCCCGGTGTGGCATCAAGACACGCATTGTTGACAAGCGTGGCACCAAGGTAAGCTCTTGAACTTTGAGCCATGCATGTGTGCCCATACACCTCTCGACAGTACTGACACGTTCCTAGATCTTCAACGGCCAGGCCGACGGCTTGCAGTGCCGCACGCTCGAGATCTTCGACTCCTTTGGCTTTGCCGACCGCGCATGGCTCGAGTCCAACCACATGCTTGAGATCTGCTTCTGGAACCCCGACGAGTCTGGCAAGATTGCCCGCAGTGGACGCATCCCGGATACCATCCCGGGCATCAGCCGCTTCCAGCAGGTTGTGCTGAACCAGGGCCGCATTGAGCGCTTCTTCCTCGACCAGATTGAGCGTGAGAGTGACATCCGTGTTGAGCGCGGTGTGCTGCCCACGGAGCTCAAGTTCGACGCGTCCAAGGCCGAGGACAACTCGCCCGACAACTACCCCATCACGGTCAAGCTTCGCCACCTGACCCAGGAGGAGGCCACACCCAAGCAGGTGGCCACGTCGGCCAACGGCATGACTGCGAGCGACGGTCTGTTCCGCAGCAACCTAGCAGCAGACGACACCGCAGACCTCATCAAGGCTGCCGAGCTCAACTCCAAGGCCGGTGCCGTCGAGACGGTGCACGCCAAGTACATGCTGGGCGCAGACGGTGCGCACTCGTGGGTGCGTCGCGAGCTGGGCTTTGCGCTGGAGGGCGAGAGCACAGACTACATCTGGGGTGTGCTGGACATTGTCCCCATCACGGACTTCCCCGATATCCGCATGCGTTGCGCCATCCACTCCGCAGAGTCGGGCAGTGTCATGGTCATTCCCCGTGAGAACAAGCTGGTGCGTCTGTACATCCAGGTCACCACTACCGAGAAGAACAGCGACGGCACCTCGGCTGGCTCGCGTGCCGACCGGTCCAAGATCAACCCCGAGGTCATTCTGGCCTCGGCCAACAAGATCCTGGCACCCTACACCCTCTCATACCGCACTCTGGACTGGTGGACAGCCTACCAGATCGGACAGCGCGTCGGTACGCACTTCTCGGCCAACGAGCGCATCTTCCTGGCTGGCGATGCCGTGCACACACACTCTCCCAAGGCCGGCCAGGGCATGAACGTCTCCATGCAGGACAGTAAGTTACAGCATCCACCCAAAGCTGGATACCTATTTAAACATTTACTAACAGCCGCGCAGCTTTCAACCTGGGCTGGAAGATTGCCAGCGTGCTCAAGGGTACTGCCGACCGTTCGATTCTCAAGTCGTACGAGGCGGAGCGCAGCAGCATCGCACACGACCTGATCAAGTTTGACCACAAGTTCTCGCGCCTGTTCTCAGGCCGCCCGGCCAAGGATGTCATGGACGAGGAGGGTATCAGCCTGTCCGAGTTCAAGGAGGCTTTTGCCAAGGGCAACATGTTTGCCAGTGGTATTGCCGTCAACTACGGTGCCAGCAGCATCGTGGCCAAGGCTCCTGAGGCGGCGGGGACGAACGGCAGCAACGGCACCTCCAAGCCGGTCGTCAGCCGGCAGGAGCTGGCTACTGAGGTCAAGGTCGGCATGCGCATGCCCAGCTTCAAGGTGCTCAACCAGTCGGATGCCCGCCCATGGCACTTCCAGCAGCGTCTGCCCAGCAACGGCACCTGGCGCGTGGTACTCTTCCCCGGTGATCTGACCAAGGCCGACCGCCGCACCGATCTCGAGGCTGTCAGCAAGCAGCTGTCGCAGCCCACGTCGTTCCTGAAGCGCTTCACGCCCAAGAACGGCCGCTACGACTCGGTTATTGAGGTGCTGACGGTGCACGCCGGCCACCGCCAGGAGTTTAGCATCTTTGACTTCCCCGAGGTGCTGCGCCCTTTCCACGAGGTCGACGGCTGGGACTACAACAAGATCTTTGTCGACGACGAGTCGTACCACGAGGGCAACAGCGAGGCATACAAGAACTACGGCATCGACCCGGCCGTCGGCGCGGCCGTCATCATCCGGCCCGACCAGTACGTCGCCTACGTCGGCGGGATAACCGACTACTCGTCGCTCGACCGCTTCTTCTCTGGCTTCATGCTGGAGCAGAAGTAGGCGGGTCGTGGAGTGGTATTGGAATATTGCATGGCGAGCAGGAATACGGAATAAACATGTGGTGTGGGGAAATACACCGTACGGGGAAAACTGTGGCCAATTTGGGGAGGATAAAAAAGGTGGGAATGGCGGAGACGATCTGATTGATTTTTCGCCTAATCTTTGCATTCTGCATTTTGCTTTCGCCTCTTTTGCTGCTTACTTTGACTTCCTTCTATTCCCGCTTTAAATTGATACAATCTCTTTTTTCAAACCATTTTGCTATTGACCGTCGTTGGAATTGTCAAGTGTTACTCATTTCTATCTACAGTTTATTTTGCTACACTTAGCTACCAGCCGTACATTTGACACTTGACGCCAGACACTTGACGCCTGATATTTGATATTTGATATCTGGCATTTGGCATTTGGCATTTGGCATTGCCCACAAGATTCATCTCAACTTTGTGTGGGCAGTTGACTGGCCTGTTGTATCTGTGTGGTGAAATTCCGTAGGCCATAAATACGCAGCAATCTTTGGCGGTTGCCATCAGTGGTACTCTTGTACACAACTTCATTCTCCACGCCTTAGTTTGCTGTCAGATGCCATCCGAAACACCAACCTACCGCTCTATGTGCACTTACTTGTTGACGTTATTCGGAGGCTTTTTTTGGTGGTGATGCACTCTCACGGCAAGAGGGTCCGGGATCGGGCGACGATCCTGGAATTGTGGATCGCTTCCCAATTAGGAAATCATTGGTGTTAATGGTCGGAAAGCGCACGGAAGGCGCACGGGACATCAACAAAGCATTTACAGGCAGTTGCAGGCAGTTGCAGGCATCGATGCTTCACAATTAATTACTGATAAAATAATTCATATGATCAAATTGATTCAAAGTATACGCTATTCATTTCGGGATGTTCACCATTTTACTTCTTCACATAGAATGAGAGGTCACCGCCAGCCTCCTCCAGCTGCGTAAAGCCGTTGCCCATGAAGCGGAAGCGGTTTTGAGGGCAGCGCGAGACAATCTCAAAGTCCTCAGAGCGGAAGCTGGCCAGGATCTCCTTGAAGTGCAGGATGCTGCCGGCGTACATGGCAGTGACCTTGGCATCGGGGCCCTTGTTGCTCTTATACCAGGACTGGCAGCCGCTGGTCCAAACAGTGCGGCCCATAAACTCCTGGGTGTACGCATTGTACTCGACCGTGGCCTGCTCGCTGACGACAATGGAGTGCAGGTCTTCGGATGCAATCTTGCTGCACCACCGCAGCATAAACTCGACGGACCACTCCATGACAGCCAGCAGACTGCCGTGGCCAATAGGGCAGTTGGGGCCGTTAAAGACAAAGTAGTTGGGCATGTTGGGGGCACAGACGCCAAAGTAGGCCTGAGGATCGTCGCGCCACTGGTCGGCGAGGCGGATGCCGTTACGACCAACAATGTCCCAGTAGGGGGAATAGCTGACGTCAAAGCCCGTGGCACAGACGATGATATCGAGCTCTTCGAGGTTGCCATCTGTCGTCAAAATTCCCTTCTCAGTAATGCTAGAGATAGGAGTGAACTCCATCTTGGCATTGGGAGCCTGCAGAGACTCAAGGTACCCGTCGCCGGGCGTGAGGCGGCGGCAGCCAACATGCCACTTGGGAATCAGCTTGGCGCACAACTCCGGGTCGTTGCCGAGACGGTTGCGCATATCGGCCTCAAACATCTCGGCGACGGCCTTCTGCTGCGGCGTGTCGCGCAGCAGGGCATAAAAGAACTTGTTGAAGTTATCCTCAATGCGCCGGCGCAGGGCCAGCATGGCCTCTGGGTTCTCACGTAGTTCCTTCTTTTCGGCCTCGGTGTACTCAAAGTTCTTGCCCTCGGGCGTAAGGTCGGCTGAGTAGGGCGACGACACCCATGTGGGGCTGCGGATGTAGTTGACCACGCGGCCCGCCGTCTTCTGCATCTGGGGCAGGATCTGGATGGCGGACGAGCCGTTGCCGATGATACCGACACGCTTGCCGGCCCAGTCCAGCGACGTATCCCACTTGGCGCTGTGCAGCTTGGTACCCTTGAAGGAATCAAGACCGGGGATGGAGGGCCATGCCCATTTGTTCAGGATACCGGAGCCGTTGATAAGGACATCCGCTGTGTCCTTGACCGTGGCGATCTTGCCGTCCGCGCCAGTCTGCTCAACCTCCAGCTGCCACTTGCCCGACGCCTCGTCCCATACCGACGACACAACCTTGCTCTTGAACTGCACCTTCTCGTCCAGGTTGTACTTGGTCGTCGTCCGGCGGATGTACTCCCAAATCTCCGGGCCCTTGGCGTAGAAGCTCGACCAGTCCGGGTTCGGCTCCCACGAGAAGGTGTAGATGTGTGCAGGGACATCGCAAGCGACACCCGGGTAGCGGTTCTCTAACCAGGTGCCACCGACATCATCGTTCTTCTCGTAGATGCACAGGTCAATGAAATGGTCCATGGGCGTCTCGTACTTGTACTTGTAGGCAAGCATCAGGCCACTGTAGCCGGCGCCAACACAGACAACACGCAGCGGCCGCGGCTTGAAGAGTGGCTGTTCATTGATGGGGATGCGGTAAGGGTTTTCGTTTTTGTTTTTGGTTGAGGTGGCAGCAGCGTTGGCCACAGCGGCCTTGGCCGGAGGGTCGTTGGAGATGGTCATGGTGTAGCAGAGTAGAGAGTATTGTGATAAATGAGAGGGGATGCTAGAAAAGGATTGGTATAGGGAGGTTGGGGTATAGCGAAGAAGAATGATGGTGATAATGAACGACAATAGAATATTGAAGAGTATGGGTATCTTATAGGAGTCTACGTTCAATTATGGCTACAAGTAAGGTGTGTACGTATGTATTACCCGTCATTGCCCATCGCACGTAAAAAGGCCATAGTAATGCTCGCATCCGATGCGGTGATGTCTTACCGGTGACGAAGTCTGGGGTTTTGCGGTATGGGGTAGCGGAGTACGGAGTAATGCCAGTGGGATATTGAATACCGCGCTATGGTTGTGCGACCATAATGAAATGTGATAGTTTACAGTGGTCAGTGCCCTCGGCCAATAGGCTGGTTTAAACGGTGGACAAAGTCACTCAGGTCGTAAAAACAAGCTCAGATCCAGATCCGATGCTCCTGACTTACACGGGATGGTCAACAATCTAGCGCCCGAGGGGACTAACGTGAACAATAGTCACAAATTTTGGGCCCTGCAGATTGCCCCGTCGGATGAGCGCCAGGCAAGGCAAAGTAGAGGTGGAATCAAACATCAAACAATAGCAACAATGCGCGAGACTTGTGGTACAAAATCGTACAAAGCGTGTAACGAGAAATTCACAAACGACGTAAGCATTTCTCAAAGCATAACGTCAGAATGTAAAAACTGGGCGATAAGGCTTAAAGATAGTGAGATTGGATGCCGCACAGCGATATGGGATATCGTACAACTGTGTTCAGCTTCGGAAGTGCTCATGTCGGCTCGGGACGCCGTCGTGGTAATTGGGGCAAATACGTGTGTGTGATGGGTGGCATACAGATATAGGGGGAAAGGGCTAAGGGAGGGGTATATGTAAAGGTCAGCTGCAGTAAAAGCAGCACGAGGCTGAAAAGGCTTTTCTAGTTGAGACTGACGATTTCCCTGGACGGTGACTGGACAGCTGGCCCCCGTCGACGTCCCGGTGGCAATTCCCCGCAGTTTACAGTCGAGATCCGGGGTAGCGGGGGAAAACGATAAGACACACTCCAGTGGTAAGAGGTGAGGCTAGAAGTGTCGTGATAGGTTAATGGCATGGGGATGGCTCATAGAGGGACGGATATGGGGAGTGTGGAGAACAGCTAATAGGGAAGGAGCGAGCATCTAAAGTGGGTCTCAGCCCGGGAAGACCCCCGGACCCCGGCAGCCCGGATATTGGGGGGACCCGCTTCGGGATCGGAAGGGAGGACATGCATACAATCACAGCGACCAAAAATGCGATATGAAGAAATCAATATACATGGCAAAAGTGAATTGCCACCGACTGCGCATTGAAAAAGCGAAGTCGCGAACAACGACAGCGTGAGGGCCCGAAAAGCAAACGAACACGAAACCGAAAAGTGATCTCTAAGACGGAAAGGAGACGGAAGGGAAAAAACCGAAAAGAAAAGGCCAAATAGGAAGGACAGAGCAGGATTCAATGTCGGTGGAAAGGATCATAGACCTTTGACCAACTACTAGGTTCGTGTTTCCATTGCATCTGTACTGTTCCTGATATATCAATATAGAAGGACCATGGTCCACTGACATGGCTGTATAATCAAAGTAACAACAAGGATATCACACATTCGACATATACCAGACAAAATCGACAGCAGGAAACATGGCTGAATACACCGAGTCCTGGCAGAAGGTATGCTTCCCTTTATTTAACAGCTTCCTGACGACCATCACTGACAACAAACTCAATCAGCTCGAGGACGCCATCGGCACTCGCCCGGTGCTGGGCGGAACAATTGATGAGATGAGAGTGGCCTATGCGGGCCTCATTGGCATGTTGGTGACACAGTATCCTCCATTGACTGACGATGTGGCCGTTGAGGATGGAGCTCTCGACAACGGTCCATCCTACCGTGTCTATCGCCCCAAGTCGCTTCCCTCCGGGGCACCCATCGCCGTCTACTACCACGGCGGTGGTCTTGCTCTAGGTGATCTTGACTCAGAGGACCGTCTGTGCCGCACACTTGCTTCTGATGCCGGCATCGTGCTTGTCAGCATCGGCTACCGTCTGGCACCTGAGCACAAGGCGCCGACACAGGTGGACGACTCACTCAAGGGCTTGGAATGGGCAGCAAAGAATGCGGCCATCTTGACTGGAAGTGAATCGTCGCCTCTCCTGGTGATTGGCATCTCGGCCGGTGGTGGCCTGGCACTATCTGTGGCTCGCCGGGTAGTGCTTGGCAAATCGCTATCTGTACCGGCTTCTCGCCTTTCCGGGCTGGTGCTGCTCTCACCCGTCTCGCTGCACCCAGACAACGTTCCTGCCGCTCTCCAGAGTCGATACGCAGCCTACACCGACCTTGCGGCCAACACGGCTGTTGTCGATACCGCTGCTATGCGGACATTCTTTGCCGCTTCCGGTGTCTCTCCAGCTGATCCGGATGCATTCCCGGCCCTTGACCTCCCGACTAAAGGTTTCCCTCCGACCTACGTTGCCGTCTGCGAGCACGACGCTATTCGCGACGATGGCAATATCGTGGCCTCTGTTTTGCAGAACGCTGGAGTGGCTGTCCAGCACAGGGTTTACCGCGGTCTGCCTCACTGCTTTTGGATCTTCCCGACGCTGCCGGAGACCGCCGGGTTCGAGAAAGATACCATAGCGGCAATCAAGTCACTCTCGGGCAAGAACTAGCAGATGAGATATCAGTATCATGTGGAACAGTCATAAAGAAAGTAGCCTTAGACTATGATCAAGCAAGTTTACCTTTTGATTAATGTATACTCAATTTATTGCATTTCGGATCTGTTACGCTCAAAGGTTACGGTGTACATCATCAGCACACATCTACACATACGATCTGGCGTATAAGCTGACAGTACGCCCTTTGAGTACACCAAATGCGGATATGCTCAAACCAACATCCTGCTAATTGCTAACAGACATCTATCCCCCACAAGCAATATCGATAGATGCAGACAGCTGCCAACGACTACCAACTGTAACCAGCACCAACACCAACACCAACATCGGCGCCAACATCTAGGCTGCTGCTACAGGTCTAGATCTGTTTCAACCCCTCACGCCAACAACGAGAAACGTCCCAAGGGAGAGGAACTGATGCTTCCTTTGCCACTTTGCCGTCTATATTGATGCAAAAATTGACGCCTTGCAGAAGATGCCGACCAAATGCTGGTAATGGATGACGGCAGACGAAAGACGAATTTAACAGATATCAGGAAATGTTCAAGGCCACGTACTGTAGTTTAGATTTTCGAGTCTTGGATCTAGATTGCCCGTTATGTCGGCATCGTCTACGGAGTATTTGTTGTATTTGCAGCTCACCTTGTAGCCAACTTCGCATTCACTTTCCCCTCAGGGGATGAATGCTCTGCCAGAGAAGTATCATCAGCGTCTTTGTGTCCCCTACCACCGGCAACACGCATCTCATCTGGGGCTATGGGTATCAGAATCGTCTACTCTATCACTGCGGTTTGCCAACGGGCAGGCAAAATACACAAATTACTCCATATCTAGACGAAGGCACAAAACAAAGCTCAACTACGGCGAGATCTCGACTTGGCAGAAACCACAAGATGGTGATGGTGATGATGACTACCGCTCCCTTATCTTCAACAGAGCATGGCTGCCGTCAAACAGGGTCCTTGGTATAACTGTTACTGTTGATACTACGGCAACTGCGATACTTCCACACTTACCTCCGCCATATAGTCCAGCCTTGCATTTCGACTTTGTCCTCCCGAACCCACCCATACTCTCTCCAGGCGAGCTTTATCTATCCGCGTTGTCCGTGAGGATACCGCGTGTTCTCCAGAAAAAGGCCCTTGCACGCAGCCTTGATATTAATCTACACCGTACGACAACGGCCTGCATTGGCCGTTTTGCGCGGTTGACCGTGCTGCCTGGCCCATTTGGTCCATCTGACAGGATACTCTTGAAACATTGGTGGGTGATGGTTTTTTTTTGGCCCAAGTCTGAAAGTCAGGTAGACAAACATCGACGTCTGTACTACGCATTCCGTCATCCGTACCTCCTCTTCCCAGCTTCACTTCGTGCAGCCTATCACGGGCGTATTTCATACACATACGGACGGGTGTTTCAGCCGTGGGAACGTCTGCAATGCACTACATCGAGACGTCTATTTATGTTGATATATCTGGGCCACCGCCAGCATACGTGGAGTATCCTGATGGAAAGGCTTGTTTGGGAGAGTAAACGCTTTAGGATGCACCCTGACAAATCTGATCTCACCATGCATTTTAGAAATCAAATCAAAGTCTGTTTAAATATACAGTTTCTCATGTACTCAAGAATGCGAATTGACGAAGCTCACGTTGGATATGAATTGATTCCTTTTGGTATCAAAACAAGAAAAGTCCAGCAATTACGCACGTTACTCGTCTTGTTTCTTTCCACCAGGGAAGTCTGTACCTGACGAACGGACGGCTTGCGATCACGGATCACGGATCACGGCTCGGACCACGGAGCTCACGGACATCGCATATCTTGGGGCACATGCTATTTGATATGACGTTGGAAAGGGAGCTGCGACGTCGCCGTTGTTGTTGTTGTTGTTGTGCTTGGTTGCACTGCGTTGTCGTTGTACTGAGCTGTTGTTTTGTTGTTATGTCGTCCTACCCACCCCCCTCCCATGGATAATCAATCCCTGTGCATTTGCTGAGGTGCTGCTGATGTACCCCTGTATCTGACGAAATCTGTCGCCAGCGGCGGCAAACCGATTTTTATTTTTCTGGAGTGTCTGTGCGTCCAGCCAGCCACCCACTACACCACTACAACCACGACTACTACGACGCACCCCACCTGTAATAAACTGAGAGCTTGCCATTGCCCAATCGAGTCGACATGCAGCCTTCAGGTCGTCGAGACATTTCAATAGCTCAGCTGTGTTTCGCATGGTGTGGAACGCGGACACCAAAAAGACACCAAAAGACACGAGGCGATGAGGAGGCAGAAGAGCACTGCTGGACGACCAGAAAAAAAGAAGAAGAAAAAACATGGACGGGCCAAGACCCAAGCCACTGCAAGCTATAGAAAATTAGCGACAAGAAAGGTAAGATGCATTGTACTGTGCTTCTCTATTGTCCCCTTTTCCATCTTATGCTTCCTCTTGTCTCCTTGCATTCAAGCTCCTCAGCCCATATCTTGTCTCGTCTCCGAGACAGTGGCTGCGAAGGTGAACAAGCCTACCACGTTCCCCCCCCCCACTTTTTTTCTTCTTTCTAGATACTGCAGTCAGAGTTCTGGACGTAGAACGCAACAAAGTGAGACAGGAGGCCGCCAGGCTTATGGGCGTTGACATTGATATTGGTATTGTCCTTTGTGTCGTCAAAGAGAGTACGGAGTACGAACGTAGAGACGGGCAAAATCAAATACGTCGTTTGCTTCTTGACGTCTCCACAGTGGCCCAGCACTACGCAGACTTGGCTTTTGGCTTTTGGCTTTTGGGCTGGAAGTTTTACCTTTAGAATTCGCCCCCCAGGCGACGGTTCTTGCCGCAGCCTTGATCGCCATGGCCCAGGCGTTCAAAAAAAAAAAAAGAAAAAAAGTCTCCTCTTTTTTGGTGCTGTTACGATTTTATGTTCAATTTCCGATTGTTACGTGTGGGTGGAGACTTCTTTGATGAGAATAGATATCGCGAGAAACAACTTGTGGGCAATGTTCTCAATGTGGCATACGAAACTAAAATAACGGCGACGAACGCGACGACGACAGTCAACAAACAGTGTGAAGACTGGCTCGACTGTACGTTTATTCAGAGTACTTTGCATTCAACAACAGCATTGCGTATTTGCCCAGCAGACGTGTCTCAGTTTCGCGTGAACGCCTTCAACGCCCAAGCCACGTTGTCGTTGTGCTGTTGTTCTTCTTTTCAGGATACTGGCTGACAAGCTGTCTTCTGCGTATCCATTGTCTTGATATCACATGTAAGGGGCTGTAAATGACAAAAGAACTGCTGTCAAAAGAAGGATTGGGAAGAGTCCCCGAAACGGGATATCGCGTTGGCGGTTGGGCTGCCATCTGGTTGGGCCCTTCTGACATGCAGATATGCCTGCATCTTTGAAATGCGTGTTGTCCAGTGAGAGAAGAAAGAATGTAAAACTCTTCCCTGCATCTCTGCGTCTATGCGGGTAAAACTGGCAACTCTCTGTTTGGTTGGTGCCACGAACATTGCAGAAGCTTTCCTTGTTCTTCTCTTGCCTCGCTTCGACTGTTTTTACTCTATACCATTTCTTTTCTTGACGAAAGCAAAGTCATAATTTCCGATGATGACTGTCGAATCAAAAGATGCTGAGCTCTGACGTCGTCATTGGTGGGTGCTGAGAAGGCCCAAAGAAACAAGAGAAAAAGATACGATGGAAATGAAAGAAATGACAAGCAAGGGAATGTAAACAATGACCACTTATCACAGTACGGAGTACGGAGCACTCTCCTTATATCAGAACAAAGCGAGATACCCGGACGTCCCTTGGCTTTTGGCGCGTGCCCTTGGATGACCCTCAAAGCCCTGTCTCCGGGGTGTTGATGTCATCGACCCTTTCCGCGTGCCTTTTCAGTGTCTCTCATTCTCATTGTTCTCCATAGTTCGTACTGACGACACGTTCTTTTGTCTCTTGTCTCATTCCCGTTGCTTCCGTTCTAACGCCTTCTCCGACCCGCTCATTCCTGGCCTTTATTATATGCTCGGAGGTAAAAAAAAAAAAGGTGAGACATCAAACTGTGTGCAAGTGGCAGGCGCGATCGGGCTGTGCACCGCGTGGAAGTGGGAAGTGTGAAAGTTATGACAATGACAAAGAAAAACGAGGCAGGGCTGGCAGGCGCGAATGGCAGGACACAAAGCAATCTACGACATATTACAAAGTACGAACTACAGTCAGAGCATATCTGATACAAAGGGTCCTGCAACGGCTTGTAGGTGAGTCTCTTGTTTCTCATTCTTCTTTCATTCATTCATGGGAATCTCATCTTCATGCCTGCTGGCTTGTAACTTTGTACCACCGCGCACTCCGCTGACGGGCCCTGCAGGTAGACAAAGAAGGGCATAGACCAGGCAGGAAGAGAGAAGTACGACGTGCTCAGTAAATCAGTCACAGGCGGCGCCAAGCAAACTGGAGACCAGTATGAAGCCCCATACGCGACGGGCCCCTTTTCACGATACTTTTCCTGCGACGCACACAAAAGATGGGAAAATGGACAAGCTCAAACAAAATTGGGCAAGGGCCCCCGCTCGATAGACCGGTCCAGGCCCCTTCTTCACCCTTTTGAAAGGTCGGGGTTGCGACGCACTGGGACTCATTTTCCTTCGCCGCACAAATGAGCTGGCCAATTAGACTGCAGTTGCCCCAGATTGAGGAAGAATGAGAGGGAGCAAAAACAGACAGGAAAGAGAAGAGAAAAATAAAAGATGAAGAGGCTAGCAAAGGCGACGGAAGAAACGGGTGTGCCGCAGGGAAACTTAAAATATGACGAGATATCCGACTTGAGGAAAATAAAAAGAGAGAGCGCGACAATGGAAAACATAAGAGACGACAGAGAGCATGTAGAAGATGCGAGCAAGAGGGAAAAGGAAAACTACGACCGATAAGCGTGGACGACGACCACAACAGTCCACCGACATGGTGCATCGTGAAGTCTGGACCTAGGCCTGGACTCGGATTACGACATGGACGAGTAGTTTGTAAAGACTGCTCGTAATAACGGCTTTTGCACAAGCAAGCACAAGCGCGCGCACGCCCGCAGTTTTGCAGCAAAAAGATCAGGCCGCTATCCGTCGGCAGCATCCATAGCGGGTACGGTTCGAGGATTGATTTGAGCATGCATGCATGGCGTGGTGCTTGTCGTCGACCAACCAGAAGACCTGCCACGCAGCCCAGCCAGATCGAGAGACGTTCAGTGGACGACGAGACGACAACCTTTGCCAGCGTTGCAGTTGTAAAGGAGTCCATCGAAAAAATGGCAAGGGCAACTGCACGACGTGCGGAGTACGATGCACACATACGAACCCAGTATGGCATAGGTCGGGCTCCATCCCCGACCTTCAACTCAGGCTCGTTATCGTGAAGTCGGCAGAAGTGGATGCACAGACAGAAAAAGAGAGGGAAAAAAAGAGATTTTACTGTCGCAATCAACATGCTGACGGCCGCCGAGGAGTCGTCATTAGTGTTGGCTTGTTTGTCTCCTCTTTGTGTCATCGTTGTCAACATCCCAGCACCAACGAGTATTTGAGGACCAACATCATCCCAAAAGTCCCACCCGAGCCAGCCCAACCCCAGCAAAGAAGGGCCGTTCCGGGAGGCTGTGGTGCCTGGAAACAAGGGGCCATCGTCTCGCTCGTGCCCGACGAAGTGCAGTGCAGTGCAGCTCAACCACAGACTATCGTCGGTTTTGTCGTTTTCGTCGTCGACTGTACCCCTTCATTCGTTTGTTTTTTCTCTTTTCAGATCAGCGTCCCCTCCATGTCTCCTCTTTACCTCTCTCTTTTCGTAGTAGCATATTGTCACCGAATATCGTCGGCCTCCACTTGCCCGTATTCTCCGTAGCGGCAAGAGTTGACCAGAGCGACCGAAGTGATGTGAAATAATCGACCCAAACTAGTCGAAGACGTCTGGAATAGTCGTAGTCGCTGATAACCGTCAACATGGTGCATGTCGTTTGCGGGGAAACGTCACGGCTGGCGGTCGGCAAAAAATTGTTGATGGTCAGATTTCGTCAGTTCTCTGTTTTTATCTTCTCTTCTTCAGTCTTTCTTTCTTCTCCTCTTTCCCTCTCGAACCTCGTCGTAGTGAGTTCCTGGGGGAGCAGGCTGTGAAAGAACCTTGGAGAAGGAGCGACCAAAACTTGCCCCGGGCTATTTCCAAAATTTCCCCATGTCTCTAAACAGTACGTACTCTGATCGCGATCGCGATCGCTCTTTCCTTTGCAACGGATGTCTCCTCTTCAAGAGGCAAATCCAACTTTGTTTCGCTGGTGGAGACTTTCAGACGGAAGGAGCACTGGAGCAGAGTGCAGAGAGCAAGAAAGAGCTCTGCAAACTGTCGTGTCCACTTTAAATAATGCCCCACTTCTCTCCGTCTTTTCTCTTTGCTCTCCCACAGAGGTAGGGTGGCATTGACTTGTGATTGGCCAGAGATGGTAAGGATGGGGGAGTGGTGGGTCACCCGCTACTGCATGCTGCAGGGCCGACCTTTCTTAAGGAAAGAGCACTGGGCGGACCAGGACGAACTCTTCACTGTTAGAAGGCGCTCACCCAAGCAGGCCAATATCTTCCCGTACCGTACGACGTACTCCGTACCTTCCTGCCTTCCTGCAGAGTCCTTCCCATGTTTTTCAATATACAACAACAAAGTACAATGTAATCGACGTCCGACAGACATCTCGATAGTTATCAAACTAAGAGATACCGTCTCTGTCAGACAGCACCCACAGTGGCGGTGCTTTCACTCGTTCTTTTGGCCACCGCCTCACCGTCGCCACGCCGGTTGAAGGCTGGTCGACCGACGCCTCACAACCTGGGTCTGGGTCGTGTGTCTTCAGCCTGCGAAGCGAGATATCCTTCCCTCCTTCTTTTCTGCCCTCTATCCTTTTGTTCCTCAATATGCGGCTGTCAGCGGTCTTGGAAGATGGCCCTGGCGGTAGGTCTGTGCGGAGGGGTGCCGTTTTGTGTCGTGGGTGTTTACGAAGTCGACACAGGACTGCTGTGTCTGCTTTTGGTTTGGAGCTTCCCTGTCGAAAGTGATCACTTCAACTTCCCGGCATTGCCAACCTTTGTGCCTGCATGCTCCAGCTTCTCCGTTTTCTCCGCTCTTTCTTCAACTCTTGCCATGCCCCGCCACAGTGCATCCCAGCGCATACACCACCATTCAGTCTCCCATACCACACCAATAACGATGTATGGCAAAACGCCAAAAGAAACACCAAAAATATGTGCAACCAAAAAAGACCTCCCCCTGCTACCGTGTGACATTCAAGACATGCAAGAGAGTGGTAGACAGATACCGCTGTCGAAGCCTTGTCGTTTTTGGTGGTGGACTTTACGCCAAGAGACCTGGTCGTTTTAATAGACGGCGCAGGCACAAAAAGAAGAAACGATCGACATAAGGAGAAAAGCACAGTCCAACTGGAGGCCAGGGGGTGGTCCTTGTCTCCAGTGGCTCCAGCAGACTCCAGCAAGTCTCCAGTGGACTTGCAGCGCCAAGACAGACTTCTGCAGCCTTCTCTGAAGTTGTGAAGCTGTTCTCTTTTCGACTGTTGTCTCTCTCTCTTCAAATAAAGATTCACCAATCCGGGCTCTGGATGCCGCTCGAGCCGGACAGCGGCCTCTCTCGAGGTTTGAGTGTCTGTCGATGTTCCCCTCGTTTTCCTTTTCTGGTGCAATATCTCTCATCATCCTTCTGCCCCCCCCCTTTTTTTTGGCATGTCGCAGCTGCCACCCGGCCAGCCTTGTTCTCTGGGCTTTGTTCCGTGTCTGTCGTCTTACACCTTTGTCTACGGACAGAATGCCCCGGCGGAGAGAGACGAAGCTGACGTTATTTCTAAGCTAACACTGACTGAAAGCTGCTTGTCTTGAAAGGTTGAACGGTACCAAAGACAAAAAGACACTGCAAGACACAGCCCCCTATCGCATCTTGCTGTTGCTTTGCTTTTTCATTGTCCCATTGTCGTCATACTCGTAGAGGATCTAGCAGTTTGCGGCGTAGTTTCTGGCTCTTGACGTCTGTCACAGCGGTCAAAGATCAAGCAAGTACGAACGTACCGCCTATCGAACGTTATCATGACGCGGCCTTTGGCTGAACGGCATATTTCCTCTTTCTTCGCCAATATTCGAGGTTGACAACAAAATCGAAAAGAACAGAAAAGCTCAAGCTTGAGCTTCGTGCACAGAACGATATCAAACTCGAATTAACAACCGCAGAGCTACCCAATATCGCATGCAAGAGTAACCATATATTTATGTCCTGATGTCGTATGCACTCGATCCACAACAGCAACGGAAAGCGTAATGTGGGAAAAGAGGAGCTCCATGCAGGACAAGGAAAAAGACAACAGGGGGAGCATCAGAAGAGATATCAGAAATCAGAGAGACAGCCAGAGAAAAGGGATCCACTCCTACACCCCTGCAATCGCCAAAATGCACTCTGGCCAATCATAGCTCCGTTTCGCATGGCAAGAGCGAGACACAATTGGCGCGATAAGCAATAGGAGGCTCGGGTGGGTACCATGCACATGAATGCACTGGCCACCATTGCATCGACGATGGACCAGCAAGTGCCAAGTACCTAAAAATGGTTCAATGGGCCCTCGCAGCTGCCCTAAACTGCCCTGGGAAAAGACAATGATGCACTCTTTGCCCAGTGTGGCCTATATTTAAAAGGGTGGCGCCTTCCCTATGTTAGTCAGAGAAGGAAAGAGCGACCTGGCGATACCTTTCTGCCCAGCCTTTTCCACGCCTTTGCCTGGTACCACCATACCCCCGCCGCCAAAACGCAATCGCCATGGCTCCTTCCGTTCTAACGCTGAAGACCAGCCATGCTTTTCACTTTCTCTCTTCACTTTCTCAGGCCGCCCCGCCCACCGAAACTAAACAACTAATCCACCCCTTGCTGCAGAAGTCTCTTTTCTCCGAAGTGCAAAGCACGAAAAGCACAACTAAAAGTACCTTTTACAGGCGTTTGCAGGACTGGTACCTGTCTTTTCCGTTTTATGCTGCTGCTCCGTGCGCTTGCAAGCGGGTCCCACTGACGAGCACTTTCTCTCGTTCTTTCCTTCTGCCGTCTTTCACAAAGCCTTTGCTCACTTTCCCTGCCAGATTTCTAGCCTTTTCTCGCCTTTTCTGTTCTTTCCCTCACAACCCTTCAAAGTCCCTTTCAACCCTGGCCCGCACTTGCCAGGCCCCTCGAGTCCCTCTTTTTGCACCCCTCTTTCGCCGCAATCCGTACTTGTAAATTGAACACACCTGCGCCAAGCCCAGCAAACTGTGCCCTGCACCCTTTCAGAGGATAAAAGTGAGCACAGGCAATATTTACTATGCGTAGTAGATTGTCTACGAAGTATATTGACTATTACGTCGTACTAGTGACCGTAACGACTCTGGCCTGTCTACTTCGTGCCCAGGACTCTCGAAATGAAGGAACCAGGCTCGCACGCAGAGGGTGTGCCGCTCGCTCTTTCCTCGCGTGCCCACGGCCTTCCTTCCATCTGATTTGTGACAGAATAGACAGGCGACACACACACAGACGAGGCTCGTAAGATACAATCGTAGCAGGCACCTCCAGTTGCCCTTTCCCCTTTCGTTTGTTGTTGCCCCCTTTCCCAACATCTGCCTGCACAGGTCTGCTGTTTCTTGTACTTCTGGACACCATCTTGAGAACTTCTCCTTTTTCACCTCTTCTCGCCAACAAACATCACCAACAAATAAGACACAATCAGCCGATAAAACGCACTTTTGACGGCCCAACCTCAACAACGCGAGCAACGGGATCAGATACTCGCACCTTTGTACTCCCTGTACTCCGTACCGCACTGTGCATGTCGTTTCGACGCCACTATCGATTTGTTTCCCAGCAAAATACGACTATTATTTATTGATAAAGACAGAGAATCGAAGTCCTGGCCTTTCGCTCACACACTCATACACAGCCAAGAACGCCCCCCTGTCGCGCTATCAGACCGTATCGGCCACACTACGACACTACGCCTGCATCGCTCAGCGACTCTGACAGAGGCCCTGTTGAGTTTTTCGCCATCATTCTCGCTCTCGCCCAAAGAGCCCAAACCCCACCAGATTTCTGCTTCCAAGCAAGAAAGCAAAGTCGCAGCGGGTCTCGTTGGCACTGTTTGCCGCTATCGACCACTAAACCTCCCAAGCCCAGGCTTATCCTGTCCAATCCCCCTGTCCATCGCTACGATAAAGAGAACCAGCCGAGCCAGCCAGCAACTCCGCTAAAGCCTGCAGCCACGCAAATTCACAACCGCTAAACCTCTTTTACCCACTAAACCGGCCCCAGACGCCCACCAACCCACCAGGCCCAACCCACTGTCTATCCCTCGTTCTTCCTCTCCCCTCCCCTTTCGTCCCGCCTTTCCCTCTTTTTTCGACTCTCTGGCCGATCATCGAACGAGACGAAGCAAGACCAAAACCCAAGACCAAACCAAAAGAGAAGTGGAGGAGCAAATCAGAAAGAAAAAAAGAAACCCAAAGCCTCACGATCTTCTGTTTCTCTCTTCCTGCACCATACTTTTCCTTTGTTTTCCACTCCTTTTTTATTACACAGATTCGATCCTTACTCGACTCTCTCTCTCTCTCTCTCGACTTCTTTCCCTCAATCTCCCCTCGTCAGAAAAACGGGTCCCCTCTTCTTTCCCTGTTTCCCGCCCGCGCAAAACGAAACGACCCAAACGGCATTCTGCGCTCTTTTGCCTTTTGACACTTTCTTCGTCTTTTCACGCCTTGACATCTTCGTCGTTCACTTCCGGGTCCCTCAACGAGTTTCGTAGTCTTTTCACCACACGAAGGCAACTCGACTCAACTCTTACATTCTCTTCCTCCTGTCATCCCGTCTTCCGGCTATTCTGTCTCACCTCGACTCAACTTCCGGACGACCTTATCTACTCGACGAACTTCTCAACGGAATCTCGACGCAGTATCTCACGCAAAAGACTCACACGTCGTCTGCTCCCTCTTCAACCCGCGGTTCTCGCGCCCGCATCGACCTGCCAATGTCTCTGCAGTGACGCTTCTCGACGCCGATGGGCGCATTGCCCTAAATAACGCACGACGATAACCTCAACCTCTCCCACACACACACACGCTCTCTACCGCAACTATGGAGCCCGAACACCCTCGGCCCTCGCGGCCGCACCACCCGCATCTCCTAAGCCTCCTCCCCGTCACATCCGTCTCCTCGCCTTCCTCTCCACAGCCCGGCTACCGCACCGCCAGCGGCGTCACCCCCGCCTCCTCCCCCGGCATCTTCAGTTCGCAACAACACTCTCACTCCTCACCACAGGTGCCGACCATGGCCTCCATGGCCTCTGCAACTTCTGCTTCGGCAGCCCTCGCCGCGGCAGCCGGCACATCTTCCGCCTCTGCTACTGTCGCTCCCCTCCCCGACAGTACTGTTTCTACACCACCTGGTGGCATCTCACACGAGCACTCCTACGTGACAACACGGCAGCCTGTCCGAGAGTGAGTTTTCCAAGACCGCACCCTTGCTTTTCTTCTCCCTCTTATGTACACTCTTACTGAATTTTCTCTCTAGAACGCATATTGCCAACGTCGACCGGGACTTTACTACGGGCCGTAAGACGATCAACGAGTACCAAGTCTTGGAAGAAATTGGCCGCGGCCAGCACGGCAAGGTCAAGCTCGCCCAGGACAACCGTGACGGCCGCATGGTCGCCATCAAGATTATCCCCCGCCTCTCCAAGACCCGCCGTCTGGGCAAGGTCTCGGCCGTCGACCCCCAGCAGAACACCAAGCGTGAAATCGCCATCCTCAAGAAGATCCGTCACGAGAACATTGTCGCCCTCCTCGAGGTCATCGACGACCCGGAACTGCAAAAGATTTACATGGTCCTCGAGTACGTCGAGCGCGGCGAAATGACGTGGCGGAAAAAGGGCCTTCCCAACATTTGCTACTTTGAGCGCTACCGCTTCGAGCAGGGTGTCAACGGCAAGCCGCTGGCACCCGGTGAATGCAACTGGCACGCCGTTCTTGAGCGGAAAGCTACCATTCGGGCCCTCAAAGAAGCACGCGCCAACGGCACGCCGCCTCCTGTCAATGAGTGGACCACCAGGTACCGCGTCACCGCCGATGACGAGGACGGTCAGCCTCCATGGTGGTACGTGCCCAGTATCGGGCTCGGCCCGGACGTTTCTCTTCTCGATTCCCACTCGATGTCACGTGCCACATCCCGCGCGCCGTCCCGTGTCGCCTCTTCTGCATCCGTCACCAGCGCACCCACTCCCCACTCCTACTCTTCCGATGCCTCACCGTTGTCGTACATGGCGCAGGACGGCGGCGATCCCCATAACTTTGTTTTGGGCGACGATGACGACGATGGTTTCGGCGGTGACGGTGGCTCCCAGACTCCCGGTCTGTTGCACCCGGGCAACGCCATGTCCAACGCTCTTGACGGCAGCATGTTTGGTGCCTACATGGACGATAACACCCGCCAGCGCCATCGCTCACCCAGTATTGCCGACTCGATTATGTCTCACCTGTCTGGTCTCGACTTTAACTCGATGGTCCATGATCCTTACGCGGACGACTTTTCTTATGTGCCTTGCTTTAACATCCACCAGGCCCGCATTGCTTTCCGCGATACAGTCCTGGGCCTCGAGTATCTGCACTACCACGGTGTCGTTCACCGTGACATTAAGCCGGCCAACTTGCTGTGGTCTAAGGGCTTCCACGTCAAGATTTCTGACTTTGGAGTCTCCTACTTTGGTCGCCCTATCCGCGATGGCGAGCCTGATGTCACTGTTTCGGAAGCGGAGGCTCGCAACTTTGACGACGACCGCGAGCTGTCCAAAACGGTTGGCACTCCGGCCTTCTTTGCTCCCGAACTCTGCTACACGGACATTGACAAAGAGCCACCACGTGTCTCGGAGCAAATCGATGTCTGGTCGCTCGGTGTCACTCTCTACTGTCTCCTTTACGCCCGCATCCCCTTCCTCGCCGAAGACGAGTTCTCCATGTTTCGCAAAATTGCCACTGAGGAGGCCTTTATCCCCAAGAGCCGCCTCAAGCCCGTTGGCATCTACACCGACCCCACGGGCTCCTCTCTCTACAGTCGCACCAACGTCCACCCACAGTACCGTAGCGATGCCGACCCGGAGTACGAAGAGATTAGCGACCCGCTTCTCGACCTGCTGCGCAAGATGCTCATCAAGAACCCCGAGAAGCGTATCCGCCTCAAGGACATCAAGCGCCACCCCTGGGTTACCGAGGACATTGCCAACGTCCCCGCCTGGCTCAGCGATACCGACCCGGCCCGCGACCAGGACTGCACAATTTACGTCGACGACGCTGAAATTGGCGATGCCGTCGTGCCCCTAAACTTCTTACAGCGCGCCCGCTCGGCCGTCAAACGCGCCGTCGACAAGGTCATGCACTCGCAACGCGACGATAGCGCCGCTGCTTTATCTACCCGCGTCCGCGCCGCCAGCTCTGCCGCTAGCAGCTCTCATGCCATCGCTGAGCAGGCTGCTAGTGCCAACACTTCTCAGCCCATCAGCATTCTTCCCGCCACGCTCCAACACAACAACAGCACTCCCGGCACTGGTATTGGTAACAGCCAAGGTAGCCACAACAGTCACGGATTCGGCTCCGGTAGCCATGGTCACAGCCACAGCCATGGTCACATACACTCGTACAGCCAGGGCCACCAACCGACCTCGTCGAGCCCGCTGAGTCTCCACCATTACCACACAAGCAACAACCCGCGCGACGCCCGCCGCAAGAGCCTGCACAAGACTGACTCGCCTGACTACTTTGCAACCGTCACCCAGCTGCCCACCGCTCCCATTCCCTCCACCGCTGGCATCGGCGCTGGTTTCGCTGGCCACACCGAGCCGCACCACCCGCTGGCCCAGAGCCAGACCGCAACCCCGTATGCATCGCCAGGCGAGAGTACCCCCAACTCTGAGTCGCAGCAGCAGCTGACGAATGCGTCGGCAGCAGCAATGGCAGCAGCCCAAGCCCAGCCCGTGATGCCCGCGCTCTCCACCGTCACACCCTCCACAACCGTCTACAACTACAACATCGACGGTTCTGGCGAAGCTAGCCCGGCCACGCCACCCCCGCGCCCCATGACCCGCCATGTTCACTCTCGCTCCATCACCAACGCCATCCTCAGCCGTGCGTCGATTATGCGCGATATCCAGACGATGCCCCCGACACCGGCAGCCGTGCCTGTTGACGCTAACACCACCCGCCGTACGCGTGAGGTCCGCTCGTCATCGTCCACCGACGCCAGCTTCAACGCCCGCACTCGTTCTGTCGACCGCGCCGGTATCATCTTTGCCAATCCGGACAAGCGTGCCAACCCCGTTGTTGGATTGAGCACTGCCAACGTTCCCGGCAGCGTGCAGCAGACGAGTCTGCATATGTCGACGTCCACTGCTGGATCCGATGAGACAGAAACGCAAACGCAGGCCCAGGTCCTGACAAACCCGCTTCAATTGACTGAACGCCCCGCTACGGCGCACCGCGTGCAGGACATCATTGCCAAGGATGCCACCGTTGTCGGCCGCAACGAGTCTAACAGCCTGTCGGCCCTGCCCAACTCAACAGGGGATGCGTCCCAACTGTCTGTGGCCAACGCCACTCCGGAGAGCATTCCGTGCCCACCCTCGCCGAGACAAGCCCTCGAGACCACTGCAGCTGCACCAACCCCTCTTACGGCCAACTCGTCCAGCTCCGTGTCTCTCGATGGAGGATACGACCAGACGCCCCTCACCAGCCCAAGCGAGGTGACTCATCACTCATTTGTCAACAGCGGCAGTGTTGGCGGCAGCACCGGCGGCGCCAGTCACCAGGGCCATCGCAAGGGCAGCTCCAATGCTATGATGACCATGGCCTTCCAATCCGACCCTTCGCTGCCTGCTCTACTCAGCGGCGCCTCCTCCGTGTCCAACGACATGGAAGGTGACTTCTTGGGCAATCCTGGTGTCGTTAGCAGTGGTCCCCCTGTCGACGTCTCCGACTCGCTGACTCCGCCTGCGCTGCTGGGCAAGGAGCCCGCCGCGTTCCCAATCGTCGGTCTCAAGGACCAGCAGGGGTGGGGCAGTGGCGGGGCCATCCCCGTGGAGATTGACAATACCACTGCGACTGCCGGTGCCGGTGCCGGTGCCGCTGCCACTGGCCGGTCCACATCCACGTCGTCGCGCACACCGCTGGCCACCCCTGTCCGTGGCAACAGCCGCTGCTTCACCGACGAGGATGACGACAGCGACTCGGATGGCGGTATCATCATGATGGCCAAGGCTAAGAAGAAGGTGGCTGCTTTTGCACCACCAGCTGCCGGTACCCCAGGTTCTGCCAGCCGTACGACACACACGGTCCGCCGCCGGGACACTAGCACCAGCATTGGTAGCACCGACACAGCCAAGAAGGTCGGTTTGAGCACGAGCACGCCCGCGGCTGGTGACAACTAAGCGGTCACATCTTTTTTTACCTCATTTGTTTCAGGCATTTACAAACGAATTGACGGACATTCTGAACGGCTATGAAAGGTTTTTTTCTTTGGTGGGGCAGGGAGATGAGCATTTTTATGGGATTTGAACGAAGTATGAAAAAAGGAGACAATGACGAGGGAAAGAAGAGAGACACGTTGCCTCCATTATACCCGCAGAAGCCGACGGCGTCTTTTGCATTCGGGGGCAACCATCTTCTTTTTCTTGAGGGGGATGGAAATGAAAGACAGTGACGTCTGTCTTCCGAGTCCGTACGCATGTTTTTGTGTATGTTGGGCTCCTTCACTGGGACCGTTGTGTTTCTATCATCATTTGCACTTTTTTGTTCACACATTTTGTTGCGTCTGCCTCCTTGCGACCAGCAAACTATTTAATAGATTTTTGCATTTTATTCTTTGTTTCTTTTACTGTATAGCACGGCGGACCAGATTACTTCTCATTTTCACATTCTCTTTTGGAGAACACTCAATTGTACAGATACAACAAGCATTTTTGTTCACCTCTTTCCTTGACCGTGTGCTTTCTATTGTTAATCTCGACCAAGGCGTGGGCAATTTATGGTAGCACAGAGATACCCTCCTCAGGAACGACAACCAGTCAACCAGGAAAAAAAATAGGGACTTTATCCAAAAAGATGATTGCTTGATAGTGAAACGAAATATGGCATCTGATGCTACAGCCGTGTAATAGAGCTCATTTGAGGAGTGTAAAATGCGTAAGCCGCAAATATCATTTGAAAGGAGAGTGATCACAGTCTCTGTCGTTTATATTAAGGGTCCTATATTGACCCTTGCTACGCGCTTCGCGGTTACATTTATCAAGAGAAGCGCGTACCATCTTTATGCACATGATGCGTGGCATCCTACAGAGCACTCGTACGGATCTCGCTATCAAGATATATGCAGGCCAGTCCCCATCATTCTCCACACCGTCCATCTGGGGAAAGTATCCGAAAGCCAAGTTTTTCTCTTCTTTTCTTTTTAGCTCTTTAAAGTAGGAGCTTTTTCTCTTCTTTTCTTTTTAGCTCGTTAGAGTAGGAGCTCTCTATGATGAGAGAAGCTTTTTACAGACTCATCTGTGCATCGTTTATTTTTTGGATCAGCTTCAACATGATGTTACTTCTTGTACGAAGTAGATGGTCTTTCACACCATCGTGCCTCCTGCTGGAAGACGAAGGGCACGCAAGACCTGAGAGATTGGTCTTGAGATTTCTACAAGACGCGTTCAACGTTGGGGTAAAGAAACCGAAACGATGTACTGCTCATGTCACTAGCACCAAAAAACGCGTTTTCGTTTTGAGCAATTTTTCTGATTTGGAAAGCGAGACTTTTGGCAACCCCGTTTCCCCTTCTCTTTCCTTTCTTTCCCAAGATTGTCAGAGTATGTGTGGAGGCATTCTTCTGCCAAGCTGCGAAGTAAACTGGAAGGTGTCGGGGTAGATAAAGACAACGCCTGTACGTCGTCCAAGGACAACATCAATATAGGTTATCAAGGCCTTAATGGTGGGTGGAAACAAGATTGAGCACATGTGCGTGCACATACATCTGGGCTGTGGCAGCTATTCCGATGCTCAACAGAACGTACATTATTTCTTCTCGTTGTTGGACTCACTAGGAGCACGCAAATCCTCCATATCTTATCACACAGACAAAGCATTGGCACGGACTTATGCATGTGCAGACATAGATGGAAAGAATTGGTGTTCTCTCTCAACACAGAAAGACTGCTGGTGTCGTCGGATATGCCCTCCATTGTCCGCGAGTGTACATGAGCATGCTATGTACGAAGACGATTAGACCGTGTAGCCTATCTGCCCATGTACGACGTATGTCCCCAGAATTTACAGCATGTGCAGGCCTGCCAAGTTGTTCCAATTCGGAGCATTTTGTATTCGGGCAGGGTCGACCTACAGCGCAGGAGGCCACTCCCCCGTCTCGATGCCCACCCACGGTCCAATATTCAAGTTCCCCCACACACACTATATTTACCCCCTCATCGGCACCGTAAAATTGCGTGTCTGTTCCCAGGCCTGGCATAAAAGATTGTGAAAGGCCTGGTAAACGTGTACCCGGGTGTGTGAAAAATTGGCGGGCATCTCCCTTTTTTTTGTCTTGAACTGTATGCAACCACAACGTAGAACCAACAGGTCTTTTATGCCAAGCGACATGCACGTTTTTATATTCCCGTAGAACCGATCTCCCGGTATCGCAGCTATGCGAAATCCTGTGCTTTAGGCAAAAGTTTGCAAGTAACGGTAAGTTTAAGCAGTCGATACAAATCAGCTGCTTGGTTTGCCTTTGTGCAGGGAATTCATTGTCATTTCCAGTCCATCTCATTGCCCCTAACATTTCTTTATTTACTTTGGACGTGACCCGGCTTAGCTCGCTTCTCCTGTTTGCACGAAAAGCATCATACTAACGTATTTATTCACAGCACTACGTACAACGTACTGATTTCATATCTTGACTCCTTTAACTCACAAATTGATTTACCGACAAAGGTGGTTCCCCGTCTATTGTTTGATTTTATTGATCGCATTCAATGTCTATATTCAGTCTAACCTCTTTCAAGCACTGCGGGTATCGTCTCCTCCTTTCCCTCCCTCCTCTCAACTTCTCGCCGCGTTTTCCCTCCCTATCTCTACGCCATGGCTCCCTCTTACTCCGCGTCCTACTAGAAGCAAGCCTTTTTTCTTCCTTTCCAAGAGTACGTCGTACTCTGAGAGAACAAACAAAAACCAAGAAAAACGTGGCGTCGTGCCTGCCGGACAAGAAAACGCTGGTCTTTTTTTTTTCTTTTTTTCTTCTCGGTTCTCAAAATGCACAAACAGAAAAATAGCACTCGTTTTAGTATGAAAGGTTCTCCAATCCCGGTGCATACGGGGGACACGAAATCATGTACAAAAAGTACGACGTATGCCACCCTCTTTTCGCTAGCATTTCCCCTCCCTCTATTCAGCCATCCCGCTCTCGCTGTCTGCTTTCCGACCCTGCCGGCGACAAAAGAAGGGAAGGGGAGAAAATATGGCTTGGGCTCGTCCGGAGTGTGTTTTGTTGTCCGGAGTATCTCCTGGGGCAAACCTCCAATGGCAAGGACGAAGAGGATGCAGTACCGATGTATTTCGTACGACGTAATCGTTTCTGGCGCCACTGTCATTAACCAACAGCAAGTGAGTTGACTTCAATGTGACGATAAGATTACCCCAGAGTTTGTATGTGCACAGCACAAATAGGGAGGGAAAGTGGCCGTGGCCCGTGTTGGCTCTGTCGTTGGTGCACTGGCCCTCGTTCATTTTACTGTCTTCCAGAGAGACGGAATGCAAGACTGTACACGGTATTCGTCAAATGATGTTGGTGATCTCTCTCGGCAACTCTCACGAGATTTGCTTTTTGTCTTCGAGAATGCCTTCCAAGAACTCTTGCCCACTCTTGTCCTGTCTCCAAAACCACGGCCGCCTTGAGGGACTCCAAAATTATCAGTTCAGAGTCAAGCCGAGCGCAGTCAGATCCGGTCCAGTCCCCTTGTTCTGGAACCCAAGAAAAATAAAGCCACATGGCTTTTTTGCTTCTTTTTTCGCTTGGCCGCGCCATGTGTTCGTGTGGCCATGTGCCAGCTGTGGCAGGAGGGCGGACTATGTGACCAGGTCACTGGAGTCGAGACCATAGATCAGAGTCTTTGGGTGGTGTTAATGATGGCCATCAACTTATCTTTGACACATGTTTTGTTTGAAAAAAGAGGTAAGCGATGAGAATAGCGGCAAACGCCCGCGGCACATGTTCACCAAGCCACACAAACGCACAGAGAGACGCACTCTTTTAGCTCAGAATCCCCCTTTCGTGTCTTGTCCCGTCCTTCGTTTGTCAATTTCGTTTTCTGTTCTCTACTGTTAGTTTCTTGTGAAGAGTCGTCTAGCTGCTTGGCAGCCATGTGGTTGTTATTCGACTTTTCAAATTGTCCATTTGCCCCCTGTTTGTTGCTGGATTACCCCTTGGAAAGAGTCAAAAAGCAGCGCCGATGGCCTTCTGGTGAGTCAATGTGACTTTTCTTTGATGCTTAATGCTCTAACAACCGAGTTGATTATAATTCATCTCGGTGGCCTATATTCCGCCGTCACCAAACTCTCAATCTCTGCCACCCTTTGACGCCTCCCGGTTAGATGACGTTTGGTATAGGATATCCTTGCTCTACAGAATATTTTTACGCATTTCTACCGAAGAACAAATGCATCTCCATGCCGTCTTCTGCCATGTTTACTTTCGGGGCAGCAATCTCGCGAGAGAAAGGAGCGACGGGCTTGTTTCGTTGCCTCTTTTTGTGTAGAGCGCTGGCTAACGAGTCAAATACGGAGTATTACGACGTACATACTGAGTATATGCAGTGACAGGAGAGGCTTCAGAGAATGCTTGGAAATCGTACGTGTACGAGTTGTCTTGTATGGCCTCTTGTCCTCTCATTTTCTTCTGCCTTTTCTTTTACTCTCAATTACGGGAGACCTTTTCCATACGACGAAGAAGCCTGCAATATTATTGGCTGTTCGGGAAGGGTCCACTCTGAGCCATGTGTGATCATTGGCGCCCTCTCTCCACTCTCATCACCCCAGCTCATTTGCGGAGAAGGTTCCGCTTTTACTTTGGGTATGCTGCGTGGCTTTTGTTTTCTTTCTTTTAATTACACAGTACTTGTCTCCACAAGTGTAGAGAAAAGGGTCTGCTTTTCTCTAATGACTCTGCGCCTGCCAAACTCGTCATCTCGTAATTACTCGCCGAGCTGTGCACAGGGCAAAACTAAGCTTGTCTGCTGGTTTCAAAATACAGACGGAAAGAGCGATGGGAGGGAGAAGGTTGCGAGGCTAACTGAACAGCTACTTGGGGTGCACCTTCCGAAACTACCCTACCTGCATCACCTTTCTGCATCTCGCTACTTGAATCCCGCGGCCACTGGCCATGGAAAGAGGTACTCCGTACATGAGCAGTGGCTCTTTCCTCGCTGCAAAGCCGCGGTGACTGTTATCCTCCGTGCCCCGGCTCCGAGGAGGTGGGTGAAGGGAAATGCATATTGCCAGGACATGTTCTACTTGTATTCTTCTGCCAAGCAAATGGTCAACGGCTGCCCAACACAGGGCAGGCGCGAGCGACGACTTGCTCTTCTCTTTCCATCAGACCTTAAAGGCAGGACTTCACAAAATGCATCAAATCCTAACAATGAAAATATTGGAATAGAAGTAATTTGAAATAAGGTTTATTACTTCGCTCAACAATGAAGAACATGCTCCAAAAAGAGCGGCCTGGAGTACGACATACTGTGGACGCAGTCAGGCCCCCCTCAAAGACTGGGAGCCCATGCCCCAAGTACCCAAGCGCCAATTTTTGATGGCGCCGGACTTGCCCGCCTAAAGTCTCTTCCGGTGCATTGACGCGCCCCTTTCCAACGGTCTTGACCTCGTGCCTGCCATGTCAGACGGTTCGAGTCAACGGTTTCGCCACTGCCAAAAAACAGTCCAGGCAGGTCCATGCCTAGCATTTGCTCTGCTCCCTCCTCTTTCCTTATTCTTTAGGACGCGTTCGTTCTTTCCTTCTTTGGCTTTTTTTCGCCTTGCAAGGGAAGGTAAGGCATGCTCTTCGATGGATCGTCATCTGCTCGACAGGTTCTTTTGTTTGTTTTTCTTCTTCACATAGAATAAACACTCGAAAGCTCTAAATTTGGAGAAACTAGGGGTTTCCCTTGGGGGCATCTTGGGGCTCTTGGGGCAGTCTTGGGTGGGGGGGGTGGGGGGGGGGGGGGGGTAAACGGACACCATGTGCCGGTTGTGAGCCCCAAAGGAGGTGCTGGCCACGAGGCAGGAAGGTGCAAAGAAAGGGAAAGGAGAGGGCAAAAAGAGGGGGAAGGCACGGAGGACTGCCGCCCTTTGGAGGCCAAGGCCAGTAAGCTAAACAAGCCAGGAAAGAGGGAAGGGAAAGGGGAAAGAACGCGAGAACACCTTCTGCCGGACGACGAAGAGCGAGTCTTGTGCTTTTTGCAACCCCTTTTATCCTTGCCCAATGCAGACTTTAACCACAATGCCACGAGGCTGTTCTGGTACGGTGTCGACGATCAGTGTTGGTGATGCAGTTGACCAGAAAGTCGTCAAATCTGTCAAAGCCAACAGTTGTCGTCAACTGTCGTCTATTCTCGTCTATTCTCATCTATTCTCGTTCATTTTCTGCCACTTCCCCAGACTCTCCCCATATTTTCCATCCCTACAAAAACTAAGACTGCGACACTACGGAGTACTTTTCTCCTTTTACCCACCTTTCCCCAGACTGCTCTCCAGTCTCACTGCCAGCTCCAGACCCGACCCCATCAACGGCTCCATCCATCGTCTTCAGTGCTTCTGCTGGCCATCTCGACCGCTTCGTTCCGCCGCTCCACAGTGTCCCGCGTAGGCATTTCCGGATAGGCAAAACCCCACAAGAGTCCATGAGAAAATGCGACACAAACAATCACAACGCTTGCACAAAACACACAAACAGAGTGCTTATGAAAACAACACATCTCGTCCACTCTTTTGTACATTTTGCACAGCCAGCTCGGGTTTTGGAGCTAATATTGCACATGGCCACTCTCTCTCTCTCTCTCTCTGCCTCCCCTGTTCACCTCTTTATCGTCCCTCGACTGGGCCTCTCTGGTCTGGCCAAGTCTTGGCCCCATCCATCGTCTTCAATGGCCTCGTTTTGCTGCTCCACTCCTTCCCCGGCCAGTTTGAGTCCATAACAAGCCCTGTTCGAACCAGTCAGAAGCCAGTTTGGTGAATCATTACGATCACAGACTAGTGAGCTGCTCTAGCCCAAAGCAGCCCCTGGGGGGACGGGGTATTATCGACTATGGGGAGACGGCACATATTGTTGACTGCGGGGGGACGGAAGAATGAAGAAAAAAGAAAAAAGAAAGGCGGCACACACAACATCACGCAGAAAAGAGAGAAAACCCACCCTTCAAGAGAAGCCTGGCTAATCTCATCCTTGGGTCTCGGATCCGTGACGAGGCCGTGCAGGGGACATGAGCTCGTGTCCCCCAAGAGCAAACTAACCTATTGGGGGTCGATGCAGCCAAAGAAAAGAAGAGAAGAAGAGAAGAGAAGAAAAAGAAGAAGAGAAAACCCCAAAATCAAACGAAGCCAGCAACAAAACGCCTGATGGCAACGGCCCAGGCTCGCCCGACCAACGCCTCTGAGCCCCGTCTGTTGGAGAATAGCTGGTCACGCTGAAATATAGAGGCGCTTTTTGACCAGTCCGTTCTCCCTTCTCCCCCATACGAAGTAGCCACAGTCTCTTCCTCCAGATCCAAGCCTTCAGTCTCCAGTCTCCAGTCTCCAGTCTCCATCCCTCTCTAACCCCATACTCCATTCTCTAACTCCATCCTCTGCCCCATTCCCGTCCCCATGCTTTGTTTGTTTCGCCTCCCCCAAACCTTGCCAACCTTAGATGGGCTGACTCCCTCGGGGAGCTTCCCCTTTACACTCTTTCTTGTCTGTTGGCTGGCTTTGCCTTTACCTTTCACGTATTGTCTCTTATTTCTGTGTCTTTTGTTTGTCTCTCGCAGGGATACACGAAATATAAGAACAATCCATCCGCCCGTCTGTTTCTGATGTGACGATCTTGCCTCCTTTTTTCTTCAGTCTTTCTCATCTCTTTATCCCCCCTCCCCCTTTTATCTTCATTCTTTTTTCATCACCTTCATTCATTTTTCTTTTTTCCCCCAAATTTCCCCCTTCTACCCTCACAATGTCGGCCGACGGACACTCGGTCCACGAGGGCAAGATCGCCCACGAGATCGTCGACGGCCACAATGTCGCCAAGGTTGCTCATATTGACGGTACTGTCGACTACATCGACGCCAAAGCTGTCGGTGGTGACCTCGAGGACATGCCAAAGGGCTACTACTACAGCCCGGCTTTCGTGGGTACCATGGTGGTAAGTTCATACTCGACGTCTCACTTTTGGGTGGACTATATTCATCACCAATCCATCATCGTCACTAGAATCTCATCTAACATCGTGTTCTCCTCATCTAGGCCGTCTGCTGTGCTTCCATCTGCGCCTATCTCGGCTGGGTGCTTCCCGCCAACACGCTTTCCCTGATCAACGCCGACCTGGGCAACTCTCCCGACATCAACTGGGTCGCTACTGTCTGGACGCTCGGCTCTTGCGTCGGTTTCCTGCTCATCGGCCGTCTTTCTGATATTTTCGGCCGCAAGTGGATGGTTATGGGAACCACCCTTCTCTCGCTTGTCGGCTGTATCGTCGGCGCCGTCGCCAAGAACGTCAACACCCTCATCGGCGCCAATCTGCTCAACGGTCTGTCCGCCGCCGGCCAGCTTTCCTTCGGCATCACCCTTGGCGAGCTGGTCCCCAATAAGCACCGTGGTGTCGTCGTCACCATCTGCTTCCTGTCCAGTCTTCCCTTTGCTGTTTTCGGTCCCATCATCGCCCGCTCGTTCATCAACAACACCGCTGCCGGCTGGCGCTGGAGCTACTATATTGGCATCATCCTCAACGGCATCACCGGCATCCTCTTCTTCTTCCTGTACCACCCGCCCAGCTACAACCAGCTGCACGTTGCTGGTAAGACCAAGTGGCAGGCTGTCAAGGAGATTGACTACGTCGGCATCTTTTTGTTCGTCGGTGGCTGTGTTCTGTTCCTCATCGGTCTCTCATGGGGTGGCACCATTTACCCTTGGGCCAGCGTCCAGACTCTGTGCACTCTGCTCATTGGTTTTGCCACCATTGTTGCCTTTATCATCTGGGAGGTTTACTTCTGCAAGGTCCAGCCTCTGATGCCCCCTCGCCTGTTCAAGAACAAGGGCTTTGTCGGCATCGTCATTGTGGCCACCATTGGCGCCATGATCTACTACTCCATGACCGTTCTGTGGCCCACCATTATCGGCACTCTGTACACCACGGACAGCCTCGCCATTGGCTGGCAGTCGTCCGTCGTTGGTGGCGGTGTTCTTCTGGGCCAGGTTCTCGGTGGTCTTGCTCTCGGCTACGTTCCCCGCGTCAAGACCCAGGCCATCATTGCTTCCGTCTGCGCCATGGCCTTCATCACCCCGCTCGCCAGCATCACCAGCGGCACCCACAACCTGTTCCTCGCCCTCGGCATCCTCGGTCTCATCTGCATCGGCTACGTCGACAACATCACCTTCCCCGGTGTCACTCTGGTCCAGGAGTCCCAGGACATTGGTCTAGCTACGGGTGTCATGGGCTCCATTCGCGCTCTTGGTGGTGCCGTCGCCCAGGCCATGTACGTCTCGGTTCTCAACACCAAGCTAGCCACCAACATTCCCAAGTACGTCGGCGCCGCTGCCACCCAGGCCGGTCTTCCCGACTCCTCGCTGCCCGCCCTGTATGCTGGCATCACTGCCGGCAACTTTACGGGTGTCCCCGACATCACTCCCTCCGTCGAGGCCGCTGTCGGCACTTCCCTCCAGACCGCCTACGCCGAGAGCTTCAAGATTGTCTTTTACTGCACCATCCCCTTCTCATTCATTCTCATTGCCGCCGCCTTCATGGTGCCCAACATGGAGCCCTACCTGCACCTCAACGTCGCCAAGAAGCTACAGACCCGTGCCGACATTCAGCTCGCCGAAAAGAACGCCGCCATTGACCACGAGAAGGTCAATGTCGCGCACGCCGAGACTGCTGCCCATGTCGAAGACGCCGGCATGGCCACTGTGCCCCTTGAGTCGGTGGCTGCTCCGGCTGCGACAGCTGGGCGGTCGTAAATCCGTCTCATTGTCAAATCAATCTCTAGTTTACCACTTCTTGTCTTCTTTCTACTTAGCATTTAATTAAAGTAATGGACAAGGTTGTCGTTCTCCGAGAATAGACAGTCTTCAGTCTCAAATAGGATACCAGGGTATGCTTTTATAGTACACTCACCATCAATACCAGTTTTTCATATCATATTATGTTCTCCTTGCCAGTGATTCTATGCTGTGTTGTAAACTAAACACTTTAGGAGATTATTGATTTGGTTTTTATTCCAAGATCGCTTCATTGACATAGTCAACGAGTGGCAAAGTATTGTTGTCCATCGAGCTTTCGTGTGGCATTCATGAAAGACCTGGAATTATTCCATGGTAACAAAGACACCCTGCAAGGTAGCTCGAGTGTTTTCAATCTTGTATCGTCAAAACACTGATTCTTATTGAAGTTTTAATTCCTGTTTTGTCGTTCAGTAAAAACTCTCACATCTCAATGGACAAGCTTTTTGATTAATTTTTGAAGTGTTTTGACTTTAGCTTTGCATTCAAATAAAAATAAAGAGATAAAAATCATTAAACTGAAATCGTTTATTTTTGTCCCCCGTGTTCTCAAATATCAACAATATTTAGCTTTAACCAAATGAACAGGGAAAAAAAAGGGAAACCGTACTAGTCAAGAAATGCCCACGTAGTACTGGTTCAGCGCATCTCACTCAAAAGTAAAGACAAACACGAGAATTTCACTTTTAAAAGGTAAAAAGTATTTATGTGTATCGAGTCATCTGTGTCAAAATCATGTAAGGCATGCGGCATCACTTGCACCAAAAAAGGTATGTGTGGTATGTGTTTTAAAGATGTTCGTATTAATGGTATAAACTCTCCTTGGGGCCTCGCCGGGCACCCTGTGAAAACTTTGGTATTGTGAAAATGAAAGGAAGAAATAAAAAATGTGTGAAGAACAAATCATCGAACATCAAACGAAGAAAATGTAAAAAATAGAAGAACCATCAAGCCGTCAAACATATTACATTCCTCTCAACTCTTTATCTGTTTCTCGTGTCCAGCGTCAGCGGTCTTGCGACCGGCCCAATTTTTTCTTTGCTTCTCTCATCGTCCCCTCGGGCCATAAGCATTAATTGACGCGGATCTTGCGATCTTGTTGTTGCCTGGAAATGCATTAAGCAATTTACAGCAGGATAGCGGCAATACCGGCAGCGGCGGCGATGACGCCAACGGGGCCAGCAGTGATGATTGGAGCCTATGAATGTTAGTAAAACTGTTTAAAAAAAGACACTGTTCAAAAATAGTCGAAAGGATAAATAGGAAACTTACGAAAGCAGTGCTCGACGAGGTGGTGCCAGCGCCGCCAGCACCCGAGGTGCCAGTAGCACCGCCAGCGCCGCCAGCACCGCTAGTGGTCTGGGTGCCAGAAGCACCAGTACCAGAAGCACCAGTACCAGTAGCACCAGTGCCGGAAGCACCACCGGCACCGCCAGCACCCGAGCCGCTAGCACCGGTACCAGTAGCCGAAGCACCTGAGCCAGTGGCAGACGCGCCGGAACCAGAGCCGCTTGCACCAGTACCAGTAGCACCAGCACCGGAGCCGCTAGCACCAGTACCCGAGGCACCAGCACCGGAACCGCTAGCACCAGTGCCAGAAGCACCACCGGCACCGCCAGCACCCGAGCCGCTAGCACCGGTGCCGGTGGCCGAAGCGCCCGATCCAGTGGCGGTAGCGCTACCGCTGCCGCCCTCGCCAGCACCAGCACCGCCAGTACCAGTGCTGCCAGAGCCCGAGGCGCCAGAGGTAGCAGAGCCACCCGAGCCGCCAGCACCGCCGGCACCGCCAGCGCCGCTGCCAGTGGTGGTCGAGCCAGAGCCGGAGCCAGCGCCGCCAGTCTTGGAGGCACCGCTGCCAGTAGTGGTACCAGCGCCGCCAGTCTTGGAGGCACCGCTGCCAGTAGTGGTACCAGCGCCACCAGCATGGCCAGTGGTAGTGGTGGTGTGCACAACAACGCCAGCAGACGAGCAAAGTGAGACACCGTACTTAACGACCTCGGCAGCGTTGGAGTCGCTGCCGCAAGACTCGTAGGAGCAGTCACGGATACCGAAGATGAAGTCCTCGTTGCTGCACAGGCACTTGTAATCCGAGGACGAGGAGCAGCCGAGCTGGGCGTTCTGGCCGGACATGTTGTTGATACACGTGACCTGCATTTGTGTTAGAATATTTTTCGTAAATCGATTTGCAAGGCTCATCGAGAGAGAAAACGTACACCGCAGGCGGGGAAGTTGGCAGGGAACTGAGCGTTCACGACCGCAGCAGCCGCAAGGGCTGAGATGAGAGTGCGGGAAACCATTTTGAAGAGAGTTGTGGTTCTGTAAAAAAAAAAAAGTTAGTATTTTGTGCCTTTGCATACGACGTTCTTGGTTCTTGGCCGTCTTCCACAAGGTGAATACAAGGTGAAGGCAAGCTGACTTTGAATGTGATGTGAGTGTGCGCGAGGCGGTGATGGCGATGTGATTCTGAGGGCGAAAACGGGTATGAGGAAGGGAGAAAAGAGAGGAGTAGGAGAGAGGAAGAGAAATAAGAATCAGGAAAGAAAAATGGAAACAAAGTACAGTTTCCAGGAAATAGTTGGCAAGGGATCTCCCCAGGTTGATATACTACTCCCACTCACAAAAATCATCCGAACAAACTTTTGACTCCCAGTCATGAGTTGCGCAGAGACCAGAGATGGGGCAAAATCAAGCGCGCTGGGGCCAGGGGACCCAATACAGATCTAAGCTAAGTCCAATCGATTGAGCAATGCCAACAAATCGCACCAGGAGATAACGTGCAAGTGAAAGGGGGCAGAGAAAACAAGAGTGGAGGGTAGGGATGGGCCGTCTAACAAAGTCGAGCACCAAGTGGAGTCGTCGAGTGCGGACAAATAAAACAAAGCTAGGGAGTTGTGGTGGTCTGGGTGCAATTTAAAAAAGAAGCGACGCAGACCAGGCGGCGCTGCATCGACCTTTTTTTAATTGAACTTCGGCGTACATGAATTTCAGTGTAAAATGGTTGGTTGGATGTGGTTTAGAAGTGGGTGCCCGTGGAGAAGGTGATGAAAAAAGGAAAGGGAAAAGAGAAGGAGAAGCAGCGCGGCGAGAGACCAAGCATAGTCGAAAGAAGAAGAGAAGAAAAAGTAACGCTCATGAGAAAGCTCTGAGCATTGCTTCTCTGTTCTCTTCCCGTCAAGACCATGCAAGCATCCGCCGCCGTGGCCCTTGTGGAAGCCAATGCAACAAACAATGTCTCACTTACTTAGAACCAACTACTGTTGGTAGACAGCTTGGAGGATGGAGGAGGAAGTGTTGTAGTAGACGAGAGTCGTGAATAGAGTAAACGTCTTGGCAGTCGTTAGCTAGGAAGATGCGAGGGATGTTGTCACTGATGCTGAAAGGGAGAAGAGAGAAGATCAAGAGAGGAGAGAAGAAGGCTGGAGGAAGGGGGGAGGTAGCGAGGGATAGATATATTAGTTTTTTGACCCTCGGCGATGGGCGTGTGTGTATTCAGTAGCTACTCCATAGTATGGGACCTTGACGACGCGGAGGTCGCCCTGGTGGCAGGGCCAAGGGGAACAACAGAAAAGGTACATGGTCGACAAGACGGATGCAAGACAACTGCCAGGGCACAGAGCGGGTGTTGCTAAGCATGACGGCAAGGAAGGGGCGAAAAAAGCAAAAGAGACCCGACCAGAAGACGACCCAAGCCGACTAGGGTGCGAGGTACGTACCTTACGCGAAGAGGAAAGTGGATAGATCTTGGTGTATCTTTGGAGATCAAAGAAGAAAGAAAGATTGGTGAGAGAGATGATGTGGAGGTGGGAAAAGAAGGACAAGAGGAGAAATTTGTTTTAGGGAAGAGAAGATGGGAGAAAATGCTGGCAGACGCGGGGGGCATGGAAAGCAAAGGAAAGAGCGAACAAGACGCGTCAAAGAAAAGCAAAGCAAAAACAGCAGGGGCCTCTGAGCGTACATTTGTGAGTAAGTTTGCACTGTCATGGAAGGTACGAACTACGAGGGAGTACAAAGATATCCAAGCCAGGAAGGAGCGATGGGGAAGCGATGCATCGCGATTGGGAGGCAAACGAGTTGGGGAAACAGAGCAGCAGTGACGCTGTCTGTCTTTGCAAAGGCTCAAAGAGGCAACCGCACTCCACCGATTCGGCCACGGAAAGGGAAGGGACGAGCGACCTTCAGAGCTAGGACGGGCAAAGAAGCTCCATGGCAGCTCCGTTTTCTTTCTTTCTTTCTTTTTCTTTTCCCTCCTTCTCGACCACTTTTCCTGCTACGTCGTCTGATCACAGTGTCGGGCTCCAGCAGCAAAAAGAAACAACAGGAAAAATGAAAGAGACTCGGCAGTGGCATGTCTCTTTTTGGCGTCCCCGGAGTCACGCTAACCAATGCGTGTTTGATGGGAGAGCTTACATTCGTGCAAAAGTACAGTCCGCCGAGGCGTCTTTGAGAGAGCAGCAGCTGCGGAGTAAGGTACGCGTCTGCTACGGACAAGAGGCGAAAAAAAGGCAAAATAGGCAAAGAGCGGCCTCCATTCTTTCACTCCTACGGAGGTACAAAAAACACAAAAAACACAAAAAAGCCAAGCATAGATGATCTAATGGGAAGCTAAATTGTCCGCGGGTGGGTGAGTGTGCTGAAAAGACGTATGCCGTCGTCAGTGGTGTCTGCCGTGGCCGGCATTTGGGGAAAGACTGGTGGGTGAGATACATGTCGATGCCCACACGTCGTGCTCCCTCCCCTGTCCGCCAGATAATGATACCAGACTATTCAAGGTAGTTGCCTCGTTTGCGGAGTGAGAAAGAAGCTTGGACGGAAGGACGGCCAGCCATGGCCAGCCACCTGCCAATTGGCCTGGCAATGCCTGTCAATGGGGTCAATTGGTATCTCACAGAACACCTTGGATCGTTCTTTCCCTCTCCCCAGTTTCTTGTTCTTTTTCCATGTTGTTCTTGCTCTGTGTGGTGTTTTTTGAGCTGAACAGGGGGTTTGTAGGGCGACGAGCTAGTGCGTTTGCCTCCCCCAGCAAGGAGAGAAGGAGCTCCACAAGCTCTCTTCCCAAAAGGCTCCAAGGAAAGGAGAGGAAAAATGGCCGACGAGAGTGGGTCTTCTGGGCCTGGTCGCAAAAGAGGGAAGCTACGACCATACTCCGTAAAAAGCGTAAAAAGCTGCCTATGACGAAATGGGTCTGTCTGGAGCCAGCCGGAACTTGCAACAAGCCAGCATCGAACCAACAAACAGCAAAATCATGGCCTTGTTAAAGGTACATCCGATGCGAGGACAAAGGGCCATTTTCGTGCCTTTTTGCGCCGACTGGCCGGGTGGACCGTGTAGCGTTTCCCCGAAGCTCGATTTAAGGCAAAGAGAATGTGCTAAAGCGATTTTGCGATGGGATTTCAGATACAAAGTCCTTCCTAGAGAAGCCGATTTGGTCATCATGACATCGTTTCGTCGGACCGGCGCCAAAGAGGCAGCCAGGAGTAGCCATGCTCAGCCATAGTAGCAGCAGCTGGGCTCGTCGGAACACATTGAGCTGTTACAGCTGCAGTTGCCATTTTGCCTCCTTGTGCTGAGTGAGGGCTCTCGCTTTTTTCAGCGAAACGGTCAAGCCGTGGATCGGAGACTTCGTGGGCTTGAGCGATGCTTCTCGTCTTCCACGTCTAATAAGTGATGGCCACCAAGGTGGCACATTTCTTGCAGCGTCATGCAATATTTTCAGAGATTTCTGCGCGGTTCTCTCGTCGCCTACTAGGTCTACAATGGGAAAGGCAGCGCCCGCAACTTCGCCGAACACTTCATCCTGCTGCAGTGGAAGCTCTTATCGAGAGGCAGGAAAAGCAGGAAAGAGAGAGAGAGCTTCAAAAGAAGGTGTTGAACAGCTGGAGCTCTGTGGAGACAGGGACGAAGTGTGCAGGGCCACGCAGACCACGAAGGATTGGGCCTGCACGGCGCCAGCAAGGTGCTAGGCCAATATGCACGGCCAGACGCATGGCTAGATGCATGGCCAGGTGGACGAGGCAATTATTGACTTGGGAGAGGAGAGGAGAGAGGCTGGTGAGGTCTGCGATGGCTGTGACAGTGACATGACAAAAGTGATGGCTGAAATGGCCGTGCAGAGCCACACTTGCGGTCAACGCTGAAATGAACTGCGATGAAATCGAAGCCCGATTAAGCTAATGGTTGACAGTCCGTGGTGTTGCCGTGTTGTTGGCCTGGCCTGGTCAACGTGCAGGGATGTCGTTGGTGTCGTTGGGATGGACCAGCTGAACAAGCTGAAAGACGCAAAATAAAAGAGAAAAGATCTGCCATGGGGAGCTGAAAAAAGGTTGGTTTTGCGGGCCGCGCTAGCCACAGCCGAAGTGCAAAGAACCACTTGAGCCACTTGAGCCACTTGAGCCACTTGAGCCAGGAAACAACCACCTACTGTGGCTGCCTCTTCTTTTCCGTCCGATCACTGTTGCCGGGGAAAGAGCAAAGAGAAAGGCCAAGGGTGGTCAGGGGTGTTCATTTTTACACGCTATTCGAAGCTATCGCCAAAGAAATGGGGAGGATGATGGGGGGCTAGCGGGGTCTGTTTGATTGGGTTTTTGGCTTTACCGCCGAGATCTCTCATTGCAACCTCTGATCGCACGGCCGCTCGCCGACAGACTGGGTTGCAATCTCACGGTGTGCTGGGGAGACCCCTGTAGTGCAGCCAATGGCGAGAGCGAGGGAGGGCAGAAAGCAGAGCAGAAGATGGTCAAACTTGTGAACGAGCACGAATATGTATCTTACAAGCGGAATTGCACTACGCATATTACCAGAGAGAATACGTCGTAGGTGCCGGTCGTCCCTGCCATTTCCAATCTTATTCTTTCCTTTTTCTGAGAGCCAGCTACAAAGTCACCAGGACAAAGGGGTGCGATTGGGCAGGAGGGACCCAGAGCAAGTTCCTGGCCTGGAAAGAACGACCAGCGCACAACGCTTCCTAGACCTGATTTGTTCTCTATATGTCCCTATCTGTGTTATTTTCTCGATTGCTGCTTCCTTTTGCAGATTCCTGTTGCTGTCGTTGCTTCCTGCACGGCAACAAGGCATAGAGCACACCGCATCAAGCAACAATCCCGGCAGAAAACAGAGAAGGAAGCCCCCAGAGCAGGTGATTCGCGCTGCATGGCGATGGAGAGCTGTGTGGGTGCTGCCGCTGCCATTGGCTCGAGCACACCCAGCTACCGATCTTTTTCATCTGCTTTTGTTATTTGCGATGACAGCTTCTGCAGGGGTATACGTTTTGTGGTGGTGCTGTGCTGTCTTTGGAGCCAAAGCAAGGGGCCGAGGGGACCTTACGCCAGGGGTACAAAAGTATTTGTGGCGTTCGATTTGGGCGAGTCATACGCACCCGAAGCACCTTGCGCAAGAGAGGCACAAAAAAACAGAAGCAGAAAGAGCCCGCGCGGTCGTGCAAGCCACCTGCACGACCACAGGAACAGGGAAGGAGCCCACGATGGCCATGCTCGACGGAATAAAAGACAGCAGGGAAGGCACCATCAACGACGATCGGTGCTGTAATACTCCGTAGCATATCTGGAGGGAGCGAGTCCGCCGTCTTCACTCGGCGTGCAAGGACGATCGCTACTGCCCTCTGAGGGAACTGGGAAATGAACAAAGGGCGCTGTACTGGGTACAGGACTGAGAGGACAAGGCAGGCATCGTGAGTGAAAAGAAAGAAGACGCTGCCATTTAGTGTCGCGCCGTGGCAGGAACGATCGACAGGTCGCTTTGTGCCTCCTTCCTAGCGAGTCAGCTTTTGGGATTTGGGGCAAGCGGCCCAGCGTTCGTCCTTTTCCCGCGGCTGCCATTTCGGGCGCCTTTCTCTCTTTTGTTCTTGCCTTGGACGACTTGGCCCGCCCAGGTAGTTCGTACTTTTGTTTAAATCGCATATTTGGTAATGCCCTCATTCTTCACGCTTTCCCCCCCCTCTCTTTCTTTTCGTTAGCAATTCCGCTTTCCTATCTAGTCCTTTGCGCTGTGACGCCGTCCGGCTGCTCGCTGTTCCGTACTTCACTCCAAGCCCCCATGCCCCTGCTCTTTTTGTGCACGACCATCGTCATCTTACGAATACATCGATCTAAATGGATCTGGGCCAAGACAGTCATTTCCCGCCAAGCTCTACTTCTTGTACTGTGTACTGTGTATTTTCCATGCTGTCCAACGCAAAGCCCCCGCATTTCTTGTCTTCTCCCATATGTCCTTACTGTCACTGGCAGCCTGCCAGCCTGCCACTTGGATCCATGTTTTCAACATTTGTTACGTCGTGGAGCACGCTCTTTGTAGTCCCACGCTGCGCTTCCTTGGCTGTTATTATGGCCTTCCAGCCATGCTTTTCTGTTGTTGCCAAGCAATTGACCGGCCATGCATCTGTTTTTTTTTCTCTTCCTTTTTCTTCGTCCGGTTTTCTTTGAAAAGAAAAGAACATGTAGAGAAATAGGGAGTATCGTGAAGCCCCCCCTTCTCCCTTTATACAGCCTCTCTATTTTCCATGCCCTTTTCTTCTTTTCTTCTCATTTTCTTTCCTTTTTCCTTCCTCCTTTTGTCAATCTCCCCGCCGTTGTCTCACGAGTGCTCGCTAGGTTCCCTAATTTTCTAAAGTCGACCGGACGGCGCTCTGACCAGACGAGCCAGTCCATTAATATGGTCTTATTCCTTTATCTTCCATTTTTCGTGAAATTAGCATCGACAGCCACCCCGCTGTCTTCTCCGGCACATGAGCTCGATGAGTTCCTGGGTAGACGGCGATACAGGCACGTTGGAAGGAGTTAAGATGCTTTTACAGAGATCGGAAGCACTTGAGAACACTTAGAAACACTTAAAAACACTTTATAAGCTGACGGCGTCGGACAAATTGGTACTGTGGTAAATGAGACTTCAAGAAGGATTGTTCATGGTAATTTGAGTGATGACCAAAAGGACTGACTCTTATCTGTCATTTCATCTGCCATTCTGGCGGAAGTTTTGACGTTTTGACAGTAGACATATCAAAAAGACATGCCACGGTACGGAGCAAAGCCGCAAAAGTCGTGTGACTGGTAACAAAGAGAAGGAGACCGGCTGGCAACGTTCACCCTACATTCGCCCTTCTTCCCCAAGCGCGACTTTGCTTTTTGCTAAACGGTGATGAGGTATATATGGGATCTTCACATTCCGATCCGTCTTGTCAAAATCTGAAATAATGCTAGAAACAAATGGCACCGACCTTGATCGTAACCAACCATGTGAAAAGAACCGGGGAAAACATTCGAAATTATTCGACTGCATCGAACATGAATTGGAATCAATCGATTCACATCTGGTCTCTTGCCGTGAGACACTTTGTCGTGATCATCGTCGTACAAACGAAGCAAGGCACATAAACACAAAGAGCAGAGAGTCTAGCTGCGGTGTACTTTGTTGGGTGCCAGGCTCAGTGTTGTGCCACGCGGCGGCCAATTATGCGGTGATTGCAAGTGGTGAGAGCAAAGACAAATCGCGAGACGAAACAAAAGGAAGCAAGAAAACAGAATTAGAAGGACGAGATCCGATACGTGGCACGATGTCCAACAAGAAATTAAAAAGGAGAAAGAAAGGATCGCACCTAAAAAAATATGCGGCACATCGTCACACGTCGCATCGCAACACCAAGAACCTGTCGAGAAACAAGACAGTGGCGCCGAGACCTGCAAAACGAGATGAGGCAGCAAGAAGAGTCATTTCACAAAAGATCACCATCATGGCCGAGATAGTAAACAAAGACACCTGCCCATTGTGCAAAAATCAACATGCAAAACACAGTAAGTATGCAACAAAAAATCGAATCAAGCAGCAGTAATATTCATGGCACATATTTCTTTTTTGTCTTCTTCTGCTTCCAGCCTGGGCGGTTCCAGACCGAAAGACTCCCATATTATTTGCTCCCCTCCTAGAACAAAGCAAATAACCTCTTGGGAGGCCGAGGGGAGCACAGCGATAAAAATAATCCCTTTCATATCAAAAAGTGTAAACCCGTGAACGAAACAGCAAACATAAAAAAATGTGACAACATAAAGAGGCAAATACAGAAACCCAGGAAATATACAGATCGTTGTCACAGAAAACACGTAAGAGATAAACATCAAACAGAAAATACAAACGCATCGGATCAGAGCAGGATACTCCGTCTAACCGCTGCACATGACGCAGGCCTCGGGGTTCTCGATGCTGCAAGCGAGGACGGCATCGGCGTAAATGTCGTGCTCACGCTCGGTACTGTCCTCGTCGCCATCCTCGCTCTGCGACTTCTTGCCGTTGAGAGCAGGATCGGCCAGCTCCTCGATCTTGGGCTTGCCAGCAGGCTCCGTGGGCAGAGCCTTGGGGGACTCGCCCTCCTCGACGTCAGCCTTGAAAGGGACAGGCTTGGAGGGGGAAGCGGCGACACGAGACGCAGCAGCCGCGGAAGGTGGGGGCGTCGTGCTCGGCGTCGGGATGCCGTTAGACACACCAAGCGCCGGCGCAACGTTCTTGGCGTTGTTGCCGTTGCTGTAGGTGTGCTGGGACACACCCGAGATCGACGTCGGGTAGGTGCCGCTGGGCGGGGCACGCTTCTTGGGGGCCAGCGTACGGTTGGTGTTGGTATCAACAACGCGCAGGGCCTCCTGGTCGACGGTGAACTGGATGGGCTGGGCAGCAGCCTGCGTGCGCAGGTAGTACATGCCCGTCTTGAGACCCAGCTTCCAGCCAGTGAAGTGCATGCTGGTGATCTTGCCCATCGTGGGATCGCGCATGTGGATGTTGAGCGACTGCGACTGGTCAATGAAGGCACCACGGTCCGCGGCCATCTGCACAATCGTGCGTTGCGAAATCTCCCAGACGGTCTTGTACAGGGCCTTGGTCTCAGCCGGGATGTTGGGGATGTTCTGAATGGAACCACCATCGGCAATGATGCGGTTCTTCATGTTGTCAGACCACAGGCCCATGTCGACCAGATCCTTGAGCAGCCACGGGTTCACGACCTGGAACTCGCCAGCCAGCACACGGCGCTGGTAGATGTTGGACGTGTAGGGCTCGAAGCACTCGTTGTTGCCCAGAATCTGCGAAGTCGAGGCCGTAGGCATGGGCGCCATCAGCAGCGAGTTGCGGATACCGTGCTCCTTGATCTTGGCACGGAGTGAGTCCCAGTCCCAAAGACCAGACGGCTTGACGTCCCACATGTCGAACTGCAGGATACCCTGCGAGACGGGGCTGCCCTCGTACGACGAGTAGGTGCCTTCGATCTGAGCCAGCTCGCACGATGCCGTGAGGGCAGCGTGGTAGATAGTCTCGAAGATCTGCTTGTTGAGCTCACGAGCCTCGGGGGACTCGAAGGGCATGCGCAGAGCCAGGAAGGCGTCGGCCAAACCCTGGACACCGACACCGATGGGACGGTGGCGCATGTTGCTGTTCTTGGCCTCAGGCACAGGGTAGTAGTTGACATCGATAATCTTGTTCAGGTTGCGAACAACAACCTGGGTGACCTCGTGCAGCTTCTTGAAGTCGTAGACCTCGTTGGTGTAGTCAACGTACGACGGCAGGGCCAGGGAGGCCAGGTTGCACACGGCGACCTCATCGGGCGCAGAGTACTCGACAATCTCCGTGCACAGGTTGGAGCTGCGGATGGTGCCCAGGTTCTTCTGGTTGCTCTTGCGGTTGCAGTGGTCCTTGTACAGCATGAAGGGGTTGCCGGTCTCGGTCTGAGCCTCAAGGATGGCGTACCACAGCTTCTGGGCCTTGACAGTCTTGAGGCCACGGTTCTCCTTCTCGTACTTCTCGTACAGAGCCTCAAACTCATCGCCGTAGCAGTCCGCCAGGCCGGGGCACTCGTTGGGACACATGAGAGTCCACTCGCCGTTCTTCTCGACGCGCTTCATGAACAAGTCAGGAATCCAGAGGGCAAGGAACAGGTCGCGAGCGCGAACCTCCTCCTTGCCGTGGTTCTTGCGCAGGTCGAGGAACTCAAAGACATCGGCGTGCCACGGCTCAAGGTAGATACAGAAAGCACCGGGGCGCTTGTTGCCACCCTGGTCAACGTAGCGGGCAGTGTTGTTGAACACACGCAGCATGGGAATGATACCGTTGGAGGTACCGTTGGTGCCGGCGATGTAAGAGCCAGTGGCACGAATGCGGTGGACGTTTAGACCGATACCACCAGCAGTCTTGGAGATCATGGCGCACGTCTTGAGCGTGTCGTAGATACCCTCAATGCTGTCGTCCTTGATGTCGACGAGGAAGCACGAGGACAACTGGGCCTGGGGGGTACCAGCGTTGAAAAGGGTGGGAGAGGCGTGGGTGAAGAACTTGTTGGACATGTAGTTGTAGGTCTCAATGACACGCTCGATGTTGTCACCCCAGATGCCGACAGCCACACGCATGATCATGTGCTGGGGACGCTCGACAATCTTGCCGTCGAGCTTGAGCAGATAGGAACGCTCGAGGGTCTTGAAGCCAAAGTACTGGTAGTTGAAGTCACGGTCATAGACAATGGCCGAGTCAAAGTCCTCCTTGTGACGCATGACGCACTCGTACGTCTCTCTGTCGATCATGGGCGAGGCCCGACGGTTGCGAGGGTTGACGTAGTGGTACAGGTCGCTGACGACCGTCGACCACTGCTTCTTGGTCTGCTTGTGGAGGTTGGACACGGCAATGCGTGCGGCCAGCACGGCATAGTCGGGGTGGGTGACAGTCATGTAGGCAGCGGTCTCGGCAGCCAGATCGTCGAGCTGGACGGTGGTGACACCGCCGTAGACACCCGAGATGACCTTCTGAGTGATGGCCACGGGGTCGACATGGTCCATGTCCAGGCCGTAACACAGACGCGAGACGCGGGCTGTGATCTTGTCGAACTGGACGCGCTCCTGGCGTCCATCTGGAAGAGAGGAGACATATGATTAGCGAGGGTCGATGTGAAGCCGGAGACAGCGGCTGCAGCAGCCAGAAGAACAGAATAATACTCACCACGCTTGCGAACAAACATCGCGTGTGTTGTGTATGTGAAAGAAGCCCTTTACAGGGGAGGGTGAAGAGAGGAAGGTGACGAGGAGCGACGAGGAGGTCGTTCCAAAAGCCTGCGAAATAGAGGCAGACGAGCGTGCAGATGCAGACAGGAGCTGCAGGAGTCAATTGGCAATGGGATGGTGCAAGAGAGACGCGTAGATTGAGGTGGCTGGTGGTGATGGTTGAGCCTGGAGAGAAGATGAGAGGAGGAGAGAAGGAGGAGCAGAGGGCAGATGCAGAAAAAAGAGTCGTGTACCGCGACGGCCACTTTAAATGCGCTACGCGGTTGCAGGCGGTCTTAACGCGTCGCTGTGAAAAGCGGGGCCCAGGTGGCGCGAGAAAAACAAAGACCCAGCAAAAATTAGAGTGTACGCAGGATTAAGTAAGCTGGAGAGGCTGGCCAGTCGCCCTTTCCAGGCGAATCCAGGGCCCGTGCGGCCCCTGACATCCTACGGTCGCTCCTGCCCTGGCGAGCCTGGCTGCTGCACCCCCTCACAACGACGCGACAACAACGCGTTCCTGCCGCGGGGCCACTCAAACGGCAAATGCTCCTCCTGCTCCATAATCAAAAGCCTGCACGCACTTTACGCTTTACAATCCAGTCGCCAACAATTCTTCCGGCTTCCGAGACAACGCGCACGCAGCATCACCCACTGTGTCTGTCAATTGCTAAGATAACTGGAACGCAAGACCACAAGGCAGAAACTAGCCACTTGCCCGAATTTGGCAGGCATCAGCCAGCGCTGTGAACGGGTTGTGACTCGACCCGCCGGACGGCCACAATCCCATTCACCGAGAGTCGAAAACCTCAGCCTCAGGATCACCATCGCAGCGTGGCTCACGGGGAACTGCAGTCGCATTACAGTGGGATACAGCAGTCCATGAAAACAGTACTTATTGACCTGCCAGCGACCTCTTCAGCCCTGCCATTTTGCTAGAAATTCTCCAGTTCGAACAAGTCAAGATTCACAACGATTTACGTCGTACGCGTCCTCCGAACACGGACGAACCCAGCATTTCTTACCAGCCCCAAGGTCCAAGCAATCCCAGATGCCATCCCTAGCCAAGGGTTTTACAACAAGATTGGTTCCCACTTGGACACGCCCCGCCCGCCTCAGCTTACCAAGACACACCACACCACTTACAAGTCAACACAAACACTCAATACAACACGTACACATCACGGGCCTTGTCCCAGCAACACCCGCCCTAGCCATGTCCTCGGCAGCGATTTCGGCCACAGTACCAGCCGTGCCCACAGCCTCGTCCGACGGTGTTCCGCCCGGCTCCGACTACAGGCCCCGATACATTGATGTAAGTGGTGGTTGGGCACATAATTTATCTGTAGACTACAATTCGTAGACATGTTATGTCTTGTACAAACATACTGACTTGGCAGATTGGCATCAACCTTGCAGACCCCATTTTCCGTGGAAAATACCACGGCAAGCAGCGGCATCCTGACGACCTTGAAGGCATTGTCAAGCGAGCACGTGATGTTGGCTGCTCAAGACTGATTGTCACAGGCTCAAGCTTCAAGAGTTCCCGCGAGGCCTTGAAGCTTGCCCGGCTGTTCCGTAAGTCCACGTTACGCGACGATGCGGCTTCATTTCGACCAACAACTAACTCAACCCAGCCAACACTGTTTTCACGACTGCAGGCATCCACCCCTGCAGCAGCGCCATCTTCGAGCGGAAACATACACGGCACCACGAAGCCGACCCCGAAGACGACGCCGAGGACCACACGCCCGCGTGCGGTCCTGATCCGACAAAGCCCCATGCCGAAGATAATGAAGTAGACCTGGCCAAGTCGGAGCAGCTCATCGCCGAGCTGCGCAAGCTTGTTCTGACTGCCACGCCCGCCAATTCGTTGGTGGCGCTTGGCGAGATGGGTTTGGATTATGACCGCCTGCACTTTTGCTCGGCCAGCACGCAGCGGCACGCGTTTGCCGCGCAGCTGGCCCTTGTGGCCGACCTCGCCAAGGCCGGCCACCCGCTGCCGCTGTTCCTGCACTCACGTGCAGCGCATGCCGACTTCTTGCAGCTTCTGAAAGACCAGTTTGGCCCAAAGCTCGAAGCATTGCCGCGTGGCGGCGTCGTTCATAGTTTCACGGGCACGATGGCCGAGGCGCAGGAAATGATGGACCTGGGTCTGTACCTGGGCGTCAACGGCTGCAGTCTCAAGACAGTTGAGAACTGCGACGTGGTGCGCGCGATCCGTTTGGACCGGCTGATGCTAGAGACCGACGGCCCCTGGTGTGAGGTGCGGCCGGCTCACGAGGGCTGGTCGTACCTGGTCAAGGCTACCGAGGCTGCCCGGGCCAAGGCCCGGGAGGCCGAGGATGCACGCCTGGCTGCCGAGAAGGCCGCTGAGGATGCTGCGCGGGAGGTCGCAGAGCAGGCTGCCAAAGAGGCTGCTGTTGCCGCTCCCGCTGACGGTGCAGCCGCTGGCAATGGCCGGCCGCCCCGTCCGCCTCGGCAGAAGAAGCAGAACAACAACGCTGCGAATAACAACAAGAAGAAGGAGCCGGCCGTGCCCGACCGGTTCAGGGTTGTTAAGAAGGAGAAGTGGGAAGAGGGTGCTATGATCAAGGGTCGCAACGAGCCTTGCACCATTGAGCGCATCGCCACGATTGTGGCCGCCATCAAAGGCGTTCCCGTTGAGGAGGTTTGCGAAGCAGCATGGGCCAACACTGTCAAGGTATTTGGCACGGAGTAGAGAGCGACGACGCACGAAAAATAGAGCTAGACGTAAAGGCAAAGGCATAGATCGGTCAGCATATACTTGCATATATTCATTATTCATAGTCGCGATTTAAATATACTTTCAGGGATTCATAAAAAAAAACAAATAGCATTACAACCGAAATAACGCTAATCCAAACGCCGCATGTGAGTATCTCGACCGCTGATATGAACCCAAACGCCAAATATGGCAATAACTACCAATTATCCGGACACCATTTCATGGCATACCCGATCCTTTGTGTCCACGTATCCGTCCGTGCCTTACAGCACCGACTGTCACACCTTCCTCGCCTGTCATCCAGCCTGGCATCTTCTCGCCGTCAATGACACCGGCCTCGACCAGTTGCCGGATGCCAGCAAAAACGTGTGTGCCGTGGAAAGTAAATGCCACGCGTGGCCGCCATGTGGACTCTTCTTTCTCTTTCACAGCTTCGCCATCACCTTCTTCATCTTGATCTTCACCAGCCGCTCGCCTTGCCTCATCGCGCTCCTTGGCCTCCTCTTCCTCTGCTTCCTCTTCGTCGCGTGCCAACGCAGCATCGATTTGGCTCCGTCGACCACCTTTGGACCGACGTCGATCTGCTGCCGCCGCTGGAGCTGGTGCTTGTGATGGCTCTCCGTCTACTTCCATTGGCTCGCCTTCAGCCGCAGTCTGTTCTTTGCGATCGAAGCGTCGTCCACCGGGGAAGGGGTCTTGCATGACAATATCAACACGCTCGACTCCACAGCCGTCGCCCATCTTGGCCGACAGACCAAACCGGGCGGCCGCGACCTGTTTTCGTCGCTTCGCTTGTTGCTGATTGCGTTGCGTGCCGGGAGACAGTGGCCGTTTTAAGCTACTAGTCTCCTTCTTGGATGGGCGCCCTCTCTTCTTGCCTCCCAGCCGCGAAGCCACTGGCTCTGGAGCTGCTGTGCTCAATGGCGACTCGATGGCATTCTTCTCGTCTGCATAGATGCCCCATCCACCACCGGCTGTATTTGTGCGTCCGGCACCACGGCGCTGCAGCAGCTCGGACAGGTTGCGCGTGGCCAGGTTGGTAGGTTTGAGGGCGTAGCGCTGGCGTGGTTGAGATATCGCCTTGGGGATTGCTTCGACGACAAGGCTGCGTAGGGAAGCGGCACCGCCATTAACTCCAACTGTCGACGAGCCTGGCGCCCGTTCACCCGCTGATGACTGTGCGCTGGATAGGTAGACAAATGGCGACGCGTCGGGGAAGGCAATGTATATGGTACGGGAGGATTCGACATTGGTAAGGCGGGTTGTTTGATTTTGGTCGCCCGGTGCTTGTGGTGTGGATGCAGCGGCCAGCGATGTATTGTAGGGCGAGTCGAGGATAAAGACGCGCAGCAGCAACAGCGGCAGATGCTTGTGTCGGTCAAAGTTGTAGTGCACCTTGATGTCAGGCAGGATCTGGGCCTGCAGGTTGCGCAAAAAGGACGACGGATGGAATCTTGGGACGACGAGCGATTCTTTGTCGACGGTGGCCGATGCGGTTGCCTCGCTGTCTTCGCCGTCCGACTTGGCTTTGAGAGCCACAATCTGAAAAGCCGTCCACTTCTGGCTTGTCGGGTGGTCGTAGAGGTGTTGCAGGTCGGCCATGGCCAACTGGTATAGACTCAGGCCATGCCGCCAGTCACCTTCTAGGATGCGGTCGAGCACTTCGCGCTTCGAGCCCTTGCGCGTCTGCAGGTTGGTGTAGTGTTCTTGCAGTGCCTCCAACGAAACTGCTGGTGGATAAAAGTCGCCATCGTCTTCGTCGTCATCGTAGTCGTCGTTCTGTCGCTTGAGGTACGGCGCCGTCAAGCTCAGATTGCTTTCATCGAGCCAGTCGAGCGCCAACGACAACAGAGCCGGCCGCGACAGACGGTTCATCACGCGCGTCACGGCTGCATTGGTCGGAGCAATGCGCAGCGACGACGGCAGCCGAGACGCGATCGGGACGGAAATCGGTGCCATGGCGGAGGCTGGCGGTGTGCCTGGAAAGTGGTCGATATATCGGTATCGGCGTTTGCGATGCCCGGCGCATATGCTCATCTACGCTCGGAAGGTACGTCGTACTCCGTACTGAATGGACGCGGCTGAGCGGTTGCCCTATTGGGACGACGCGTCTGGGTGGTCCTGGCAGAAACAAAAATAAGTGGGGCGCGGGGCTACCCTTGTGCCTGTGAGCCGTCTTGCCTCTTGCCTCTCGAGGACCAAAGGCGGTGAGGACTGTTTGTATCCACTTTTCTGGCCGCTCCTGCATGAGAGCACAATTGCTCACGGCAAAAGAAATTTGCCATTTTCGCTGCCTCTCTTTTTTCTTCGACGGTGGCTGAGTTTGCCAATGAAAAAGAGAGACAGACCAGGGGCTGAGACTGAAAAAATATGCGCCTTGAGACCCAAACTACCAAGAAATTCAACCCCCAACGCCAAGAAAATCCCACACGTGGAGTTGGGTGATGCAACTCCGTATTTCCATCTGATAAAAAGGATCTGATAATCGTGCGTGGAGTCAATTTAGGAAAATATTGGGGCGGGCCCCCGTAATACCACTCAACCGTTTTCTGTATGCGTACGAAGTATGTTTAAACATATTTTGTGCGTGGTGGCTCGGAAGCCCGAGCCTGCTCGGAGGAGGGTAAAGGCTGCCAAAAGTTGTCCGCTTGACTCACCGCTACTAGTGTAAGCTGTTCCTTCCTGTTTTACCAACTTTGTTCGATCGGATAATCTGATGAAAGGGAGTGAAAAGTCACATCACAACCTCCTTCCACGTCGAGTCGTCAAATGGCAGGCAGGTACGTACCACCGACCGTCAGCATCGCGGGCTCCTCCTTCCTACTTCAACCAAGTGCCTTCTCAATTTTCTCAGTTTTCTCCATTCTCCCTGCTTCCTAGTTAATGTTGACGACGCCAGCCAGGCAGAAATGGAGGAATTTGTCCAAACTAGGAAAGACATTCATCCTTAAGGCGGCTCAACAACGGGAAGGAGCCCGGCCGTCTCACAAACAGACTGGGAAGGGACGGGGCAGAGGCCAACAAGGCGCCAGAAAAGGGGTACGCTGTAATATGATTATTGACGTGTGCATACGTAATATTTGCGACATGCTTCCCTGGGCTTTTGACATTTCAACTCCGCCATCTTCCACTCCTCCGACCGACCATCAGCCCTCGCCATCATCCATTGATTGTCATGATAGCATGCAAACAACGGAGGCATGTGAGCTATCTAACTTCCTAATCTTTATTCTCCTATCTCCAGACTCCGTTTCCTATCTCCAAACTCCGTGCATGCCGATCCTCCCGGAAAGGACGGCTTTCTCAATACAAATGGTCCAAAAATAGAGATGTTTTGGAACCCGATGACGATGACGAGGCTACGACGCCAGGCTGAAGCGGAGCACAGGGCATCGCAAACAGCTGTGCATCGAGTCACATTGCAGAGTGGCATCGTATCGGCTGGCAGCCAGGCAGTCGTTTTATGAGCTGTGAACCTTGAAGCGGCCTTCAATTCCGGGCGACTTCTCGCTCTTAGTTCTTTTTAGCCAAGACGGCATATCAAAGTCCAGTTGAGATTTCAGGTTGAGTACGATAGATACGATGCACAATATCCCGTTTCAAGCATACGAGTTCTCATATGCCACCATCTGATATGCAATACGGGGTGCCACCATACCAATATATTTGTTTTGCCCTCGACAGTCCAGAGACGGCTGGCTGTATGCACGACAGGTCATAAATTCGTCATAATGATGCCTGCCGTCTCTCTTTGCCCAATTGAAGTGAAAGTATACAAACCAATGCCCTTTTTTGGTCCACGATCCGGTGTACCGTTTCACTGGGCTCAGTTATTGAGGTTCTCCGCAAGAATAAGCTTTCCCGCCTCGTGCTTATTCCTGACTTTTGTCTTCGGGATAAAATAAAATAAAATAAAAATAAACGATCTTTGGCTCATCCACTTACACCACTTTTATAACTTTTGGCATCACCAGACGTGAAGTCTTGAAACCGCTGGATGGATGCCCTGAAGACGCTAAAAGCTCGCCACTTACTCCGTAGTGCCCTAAAAGAGAGCCCAACAGTAACCTAGCCAAAAGGCCCTGAAAATGCAGTACTGGTGCCGCGAGTGGGTCCGTCGGCGGGGTTTGCCTCGGTGTTCCGAGCTTATGCCGAGGAGGGGCTGCCAGCGGCAGGTACTTTTACGTAAGCCTTCTGCGAGCGCCTGCCCGCGAACGGAGAAGGAAACTGCGGGCGTGTGCGCATTCTCTGGCTGGTAGCGCTTGCCCTGTACGCAGAAAAGAAAGGTGCTGGACCGCCCGTAGGGGGAAAGCGCCCGCCTGTCGCACCCTGTCGTACCTGCCCCCGTTGACGTTGCGTAGCGGCCGATGGAGAACTCCATGTCGTTTTGGACGCTCTTTTTGGTCGCCACAATTGAGGTTTCTTCGTGATCAATGCACTCGATTTTTCTGCCTTTTCTTTTTTTACGACCCTGGTCTCCTGTTTTTTTGTTTCTCCCCATCGTCATTTTCTGCTTTTTTTTCTCTCTGCATCCGTTCTTGAGCAGCACAAGCTTCCGTTGCGTCGTCACCACAATCCATCACGGCCATATTTCGACCTCAACGTCAAATTTCTCAACAGTCTCAAAATGGTCCATTGAATTGACCTCGTTCAATTTACCACGTACATTTCCACAATCTGCACACACGACCACACCTTAGCCGCCACCTGGCCGTCCCCTGGACCGACCCAGACCGAGACAAACAGCAAAAGGCAATCTTTAGCGGGGGGTGCGCCTCCGGCACGAACACGCATTCGAGGCTCACACAGACCGAAGAAGACGTCGAAGAAGCAATCGAATAGTCCGTAAAGAAGAGAAGGCTACACAACCAAACGCTGTGCAACCACGGACAGCAAGCGACAGGCAGTCTTGAGCCTCGCCTCGCCTCCACCTCATTCGCCTTACTGGGTACGAACGCACTTCTCTCCTGCCGATCTCTTTTCTCGCCACACCCCATACCTCTTTTTTCTCGACTTTTCCCCGCCGCAGACATGTCGTCGCAGGCGGCTGACAAGAAGAGACCAAGCTCTTCAGCACCCAGCAGCCGCGGTTCTTCGCCCGAGAGCGACCGCTCGCACGACGACCACGACCGTGACCGCAGCGAGAGCCACCCTGCCGACGAAAAGGGCGACCATCCGCCACGCAAGCGCCAGCGTGTGCGCCTCTCATGTCTTGAATGCCGTCGCCGCAAGCTGTCTTGCGACCGCGGATTCCCTTGCGAACGGTGTATCAAGTCTGGCACACCGGAGCGGTGCACCTACGAGACCCGCCCAGGCCTTGCACCGCCGGCCAAGAACGGCCTGTCGCAGGGTGCCCTCGCCAACTTTGAGTCGCGCATCTCCGCGCTTGCCGGTGGCCTGGGCGGTGGCCCCGTTGGCCATGGCGGCTCTGCCGGTATCAACAGCATAGGCGGTGGCGGTATTGGCGGCAGCTACATGTCCGATGCCGGTATCGTGCCACCATATCGTCGTGACTCGCACCGGTCGGGCACTGGCCCCTCGCCGACGGTCGACGGAGACCGTATGCGCCGCCTCGAGCTGGAGGTCGCTCAGCTCAAGCAGCTGCTGGCCTCAGCCGCCGGCGTTGCCAACAACAACACCCCACTCAACAAGCTGCTGCTCGCACCGTCCGACGGCAGCGCTACGCTGCGAGATGACGACTCGCCACAGGAAAAGGAGGGTGGCCGGGCGCCGTCGCCGCCGACGACGTTTGTCGAGACAATTTATGGATCGGGTGGTGCGGCTGCCATGGAGGTTGGCGACGAGCTGCGCTTCTTCCGCGGCAAGGAGTTCAAGACACGCTACTTTGGCCCCCACAATGCTTGCATGGCCTTTAGTGAGCTCACGGGCCTGTGTCCCTTTATGAAGGAGACCGCTGAGGAGTGGCTGCGCCCGCTGCATGTCCACCATCACCACAGCAAGGACCGTCAAAAGCGCAAGCAGGACCGGGAAGAGCGCTTCTCGCAGCCCGACCCAGAGCTTGAGGCCCTGCTACCCGACCGCACCGAGATGGACGTCCTCGTCAATATTTATCTGGACCAGTTTGAGCAGGTGCACCGCGTTGTGCACATCCCGAGCTTCAGGCGCGACTACGCCGCGTTTTGGGAGCCGGGGGCAAAGCGCACGCCTGCCTTCACGGCACTTCTTCTGTCCATGATGTCCATCTCGAGTTGTCTGCGCGGTAACCCGACCGGCAAGTTTATCGGCATGATCTCGCAATCACACCACATGGCCGAGAAGTGGATCAACGCCTGCGATGCCTGGAGCCAGCGCCAGAGCCAGAAGCACCGCAAGCTTGTCCACTACCAGATCGCCTGCCTGAACTACTTGGCCAAACGTGTTAACACCATGAAGAAGAAGCGGTTCTGGAAGGCGTCGGGTGCGCTGACGCAAGATGCGGTGTCGGTTGGTCTGCACCGTGAGCCCAGCCATATTCACGACTCCGTGTCTGTTTACAACCAGGAAATGCGCCGCCGTATCTGGGCCACCATCCAGGAATTCGATATGCAGGCCTCTTTCGACCATGGCCTACCCACACTGCTTAGTGCTTTGCGTTTTGATGTCCACCCGCCACGCAACCTTGCCGACGAGGACTTTGACGAGGACACCACCGAGCTGCCACAGTCACGCCCCACCGACGAGTACACCTTCTCGTCCTACCAGCACCTGAGTCGCCAGAGCTTGCCGCTGCGCCTGCAGTTGAGCCGCGTTCTGACCGGCCCACCCGATGATCTGGATTACGACCAGGTTATCCGCTACACCAACGACATCACCCAAGAGATTGATGCGCTGCCGTCATGGGACGTGCGCACCGTTACGGCGAATGGCGAGGATGGTGAGGGCGGCAACGGCAGCACGGCCAAGCTGGCTCCGCTGCTGGCCTACACTTTGCTGCACATTCAGCTGCGCCAGTACATCATCCCGCTCCACCAGCCCTACCTCAAGCTGCGCAAGACCAACTCCAAGTACCAGTACTCGGAGATTATCTACTACAATGCCGCCCGCGACATGGTCCTTCTGCACGACAAGCTGGCCGAGCAGAGTGTGCGCACCCTCAACTTTTTGAGAGAGGACGCCCTCACCCTCTCCATCAATCTCTGTAGTGTCACCATGCTCCAGTCCCGCGGCTCCACCAACATGATCATGGTCAACTCCCAGCACACGAAGAAGCTGCTCGAAAAGTGTCTGGCCATGAAGGAGGACCGTGTCTTGCGCTGTGGCAACAACGAGCCCTGGGGCTATTCGATTATGTGCGCCGCCACGGGCCTGTTGGAGGCGCACCTGGGCGACAAGACGCCCGAAGCCGCCAAGGCCTCCTCGGCCGAGCGCTTTGTGAGCCTGCACTGCAAGTTGCTGGCACGCCAGGAACAGCAGACGACCAACGGAGACGCTGAGGGTCAGGAACAGACAGAAGAGGGTCAAACCTCGCAACAGCCTCTGCCACAGCAGCAACAGCAGCAACTCCAGGTACAGCAGCCGCCGTCGCAGCAACGCCTGCTCCAGTCGCCCCAACAGCAGCGCAGAATGCTGCCACCACAGATGCAGCAAGCCCTGCGTCAGCAGCAGCAAATGTTCCAGCAGCAGCAGCAGCAGCAGCGCGCGGTGAATGGAAACGGTGTCAATGGCGTCAACGGCAACGGCAACGGCGTCAATGGTGTCTCCGACCTAACAAAGGTACGTCTCAGACCTTCCTACTCGCCATCCACCCCTGCCCTAAACCGGCAGCAACAGCAACAACGACGAAACGAACACCAACAAGATTCTAACTTGCTGCCACAGCACATTACACCCTTCCTGCCCATGACCCAGGCCACGTCCACTCCCGGCGTTGTCGATGCGGCCATGCCAGCCCCGCCCGCCGCATGGTGGATGTCCAATATTGCCAACATGTCCAGCATCGCCAACCCCAATGCCGATCCCACGGCCATTCAGGCCGCCCAGCAGGTTCCCAATCCAGACTTTAATTATGAGCTGCTGGGTCTCAACCTCGGTGACCTCTGGGCCGACTACTCCTGGGAGGATATGTAAACAACGACGGAACCATTCTACTGCAATCTCTCCAACAGAGCTGTTTTGTTATTTTTTTTGCTCCCTTTGCTCTCTACTTCCACTTCGCTTCTAACGACAACATTAACGGTATTATGTTTGGTATGACTTTACACAATTCGTGTTGGGGGCGCACTTCATTGTATTTATTTTTATTGGATATTTTGGCGAAGCGTCCATTTGTTCTATTTATTTTATCTTTTACCGTCTCTGGCACATACCAGGGCGTACTTGTTTACACTATTCGCATACTTTAATATTCGGTTATACCATCTTGACTCTTAACTCAGTGACGTGACTTCCTTCTTGATCGAGTTTTGTGTTCCCCCATATTATCCCACATATGAGAATTGTAATTCTGTACCGCGTTGGGAAAGAGCGACCCAGTACAACAGGCCAGCCTCTACTCTCAAATGTCATGGCAGGTGCGACCGTACACATCAGGAAAGCGCGAGGCCGTCGTCCACCACCATCTCGCACCTTCCACCACATTCACAGCCTCGCAGCGACGACGTTGTCAGTTCCTTCTTTTATTTCGGTCAACATCACGATGCACCTTCCTCTACTGTTGCGCCCGCAACCACTACGTCCTACGTCCTTTGTTGTCTTGCCATTTTTGCTCATCTTGGGCTGTTGTCTCGTCTGTTTACCCTTATTCTCATCGCCGCCTCACCTCCCACTCGCACAATATTTGCCCTGAACCACTGCTTCTGTGCTTCGGTATGACACAATCCTTTCTATTCTCTCCTCTCAACCGTCGTTTCTGTTCCTTGACATCTTGGGAACTTCATCGACTTGCAATTGCTGCATATTTCTGAATTCTTTCTCATATTTCTCGCCCAACGTCGTACCAGCTTCTACAGCTCCAACTCTTCTCGCAATGGTCCTCTGCTTCTGCCATAGGGCGTCCATGAGCCTCTCGCCGCCGCCCGGCGATGGCGAGAGCCACCCTGTGCCGCTGTCCCCGTCTGCTTTGCCGGCTGCTCCTCGGCCTGCCAGGCTGGCTCGTCCGGGAGCTTCTGACACAGTTGTGCCTCCTGTCCTACCAAGCACCCCGCCGCCTCGCGCATTCCGTCTGCGTGGTGTCACCGCTGAGGCCGAAGCTGGTGATGTCAACTCGTCACCCCGCCAAGGCTCTGGCCGCTGTCCCATCCCCAAAATTCCAGACTTTGAAGGGCTTGCCGACAGCGAGACAGACAGCGATGATGAGCTCTTGAGCCGTGCACGGATGAGAGCCGCTGGCCTGAGTGCCAGCCCGGTTTCCAGCACCCCAGTCAGTTTGGCTCCCGGTGGCGTTGGCGGCACCGATGGCACAGGCGTGAGTCCGCTCACCAGTCTCATCAGCCGCATTGGCATCATTGGCCGCACCTCACCCGTTCGGTCCGTCAATCATGGCCGTGCGCCCGAGGCTTCGTGCAGCACGGACGACCTCATGGCCGCCGCTCGCCGTGCTGAGGTTCGTCGTCTCACTCAAAAGATGATCCAAGAAGAGCTCCAGATTGAGCAGCTGCAACAACAGAAACATCACCAGCATCAGCCACAGCAGTACAACTCACGCTCTTACAAGAGGTCTTCCATGTCTACCATCAAGGAGGATCCGTCTGATATTTCAGCACATGACTTGAGCCACCCGTACAACACTGTGTCTATCATGGATGGCAGTGGCTATCGTACATCTTTGGAGTACACTTTTGCACGCAGTCGTGAAGATTTCACCGCCCCACCTGCACTGGCTGGCAAAGGTAAAGAAGCGAGCACCTACCTTCTCCCCAAGCCGCCTATGTTGCCGCCTCCGGCCTCATCCAAGTACCCTGCAGCACAAGCCAGCAAGTCTGGCCTGCCGCAGGGAGTCGCTGCTCGTGGCCAAGCACGCGGCAATGTCCAGATTAAGGGACCAAAGAGTTCCATCTTGGCTTCCTTTGCAACAAACCCTTCGGCAAGACGTCCACTTCCAGGAGCTTCACCTTTTGCACAATCAGAAGCCTCGAAATCCAAGGAGGCGGCCAAAGCAACCACTGGAGTTGCTAGCAAGACTGTGTCTTCCAGTACACACGAGACCGATCCCCAGAACAGCCTTCGTGCCAAGCACGTCGTCTCCAACGGCCAATTTCAAAGTGACAAAAATGACAACAAACAAGGCACTGTGGTCCCACAAAATCAGGTGGTATCTGACTCTCTCAGTTCTGTGGATGAGGATGGCAGCATTCACGAGGCCCGTAAGGCCCGCGTCGTCGTGTCTGGTAGAGCATCATCTCCTCTGATCACTGCCGTGACCAAGCTCAAGAAAAACGGCCGTCGCAAGGCTTCCGAGTCATCGCAAATCAGCGCCCTCGACCTGCCTCCTCCGCTGGCCAATCTCATGTTGAGTTCGGACGGTGCAGCCAACACGGAAGTCCAGCCCACACGCACTGCTATATTCGAGGAGACCAGCGCACAGAACCCGCCGGCTCAAAGCGGTCCTAGACGGCTCCCGTTTTTATCTCTGGACCGTAAGCTGTTAAACTTTGTTATTTTCTCTCTTCATCCTTTTCAACAATTCTTTTCTAACTTCAGCTAGGCTTGAGCTTCGGACTCGGAAAATCAAAGACAGATCCGCCAGCTTCAGAGTCCCAAGCTCAACAGGCAAAGCCCTCTACGTTTTTCCGCAATGCTTCGGGATCGGTTGCTTCGTTTGGTGCTCAGCTTGAATGCCAAAGCAAGGAGAAAGCGTTTCTCAATGGCAGGGACTCGGCCTCCGACAAGTCGCAGTACCACTCTATGACGAGTGCCACTCTCAAAGTTTGGACAGGGGAGAGCCCTCCGGGTCAGGGAGAGCACGCATCTGCAGTTCATAAGCCATCACAGGTCGCAGCTTGTGCAACGACAACAACTGACATTGAGAAAATGGCAGACGAGTGGCACCAACAAATCCAGAAGCTTGACCACAACAGTCCTGTTCAGACAGGAGGTGCCAGCAATTCGACTACCACGCAAAGACGAAGCATCTCCCACACTTACCCCATAAGCAACCAATCGTCGGGATTGAGGGATCTTCCACATCGCCAGTCTGCAATGGGCCTCTGGCCCGATGTGCAACGCTCGAGGGATCTCGGTTTCAACAACCAGGCTGGCACTCGCCGTCATACACTCTCTTTTGATGCACAGCAGTTGTCCGACTCCTGGTGGTCAGAGCTCAAGTGGCAAGAGCCCAAAGCAGCTCCATCGGATCATGGCGCAGCTGATCTGGCCCCGAATGCTGAACCATCACAAGAGCAGCTGTCAGATGAAATTGAAGCCAACCCAGGCCTGGCTTCGATCAAGAGCGAGAACACTATGGTGCACAATGAGGCCTCTTCCCCTGAACCAGAGCCTTCCTACTCTCGTGTCTTTTCAAGTGGCATCGAGAAGGCCATCCGAGCTGGCTTCAAGAAGGTCCTGTACAGAAATCAAGCCTCAACTGCATCTCTCACACCTGCCATGCCAGCTGCTACTGCCTCAAACCGGTCCCTTGAAGCACAATGCTCCACCACGGCGACCGCAAACCACTCCAAGGCGTCCAGCTTGAAGGTTGAGAGAAGTGCTCCCGGGTCACGCACGATCACTCCCATCCTTGAGTCGAGGTTGCAGGTCACCGCTTCGGAATCACCACAAACACCAAGCCGAAAGGATGGTGACATGATACAAGACATTGACAGCATTTTTGGCGTCTTGGTAGATGTGGAAAGTAACCAGAGAACGGCGCCTGTCACTCCAGTGAAGCCTCAGCAGAGCAAGGCTGACGACGACAATGCTTTCCCAGAGAACGAGATCGTTTCCCCGCAAACAGTGCCCTCCACGCCCATTGCCAATGCATATGCAGAGGTGCGAGCATACATCTCTGCCGTTCTTCCGGGCACACCAGCTCGAAGACTCGGAGTGCAGGAGCTTCACAACAGCCCCAGCTCGTCCTACCAGGAGGCCCCCTCTCACCAAGGGGGGAGTCTAGTTTGTGCTACCACGCGGGCCAAAGTTCAAGCAGCGGCCTGCGAGTCCCTCGACTCTTTGTCTGCCAAGAGTGATTCAGCTCCCACCAAGAAGGCAGCAGGGTCCGACACGTCGTTGACCAAGTACATGACGTGGAATGGGCGTACTGGGCCAAAGGCACAGCCCCCCGCGCTGAAGAGCACCACTCAATTCAGCGCCGATCTCGAAAACATCTTTTTGGGCAAGAAGGAGAACAGAAAAGCGTTCCAAGGCCAAACGCTGCAGCCAGCTGTAGAGCAAAACTAGCAACTAAACACGATCGCAAAGACAAACACATTTTACTACTCGTCACGGCGGCGACAGGCAGCTAGGCTTGCATCATATTCCGAGAACCAATCATCATCTCTGATGGGAAAGCTATGTTTTTACTTACATGTTATTATCGTGACGCTCCAGCTGCTGCTTTGCTATATGTTCGGTCTGGTGGGTCGGTTTCACCACTTCATTTTTGATATCGTGTGGTCCCTCAAAATTCTTATCATGTTTGCCATGACGCTTCCCTTGTATTTGGTTATTGACGTTCCCCGAGGTATGGAGAGGTACTGGATCGGAAAGAGGACACAAGCATATTCATTCTCGCGAGTCACAGCATGCGGCTAGAGGTCGGTGGGTTGGTCTGCCATTGGTCTAATAAGATAAGATAATGTAGAATTAATGCAATAACAGTCGTCTCTATATGCCACACATATTTCGTGATGTAAGTACCCAACGCGTCTGTCTTTTGTGATGCGCCGCTGAAAAAAGATCAAAATGCAATATCCAGTACCCTCCTCGGGCCAACTCTAGGTGGTGTCTTTTATGTACCCAGACTCGTCCACTCCCCCCCCTCGACCAGTCTTTTTGGTCGCCAACAATTACAGCGGCTTCTGCTCTCATGCCGCCATGTTGAATACCTCCTTAACAAGGTGTGTGTGTGTGTTTGTGTGTGTCGGTGTCGTTTCGTTTCGTTTGATAAACTCAGCCGTTACACAGTCTCCTTCTGCAGCCCAGGGCTCAACGGCTGCTGCAGAGGCTGGCCCTGACGCTGCTGTTCGCGAAGCAGGTTCCGCTGGCGCTGCTCCTCGACCTTGCGCTGCATCTCAATCTTGCGCTCCCGCAAAGCAATACAGAACTTGCTGCCAGCACGAATCTTCTCGCCCTTCCAAATGAACAGGAACGGAATGGCGCACATCAGCAGACTCAGACCGCCGAGAAGACTGCAAGCACCGGATATCGTCAACTTCTTGAACATTTGTGAAGCCGCCAGAGGCAGAACAGTGGCGAGCAGGGAACGGCAGCACGAGGCGGCGGCGTTGGCGGAGGCGGCAAAGATCTCGTAGGCATCTGAAGGTGTCAGCTAGTGGTCGAACCTGTTTGGAGGATGGCAAGAGAAAACATACCAGTCAAATAGTTCAAGAGGGCAATGAAGATCACTAAAAGAGAAGGCACGACGGTTAGTTAACGTAGACATATCAAGATATTTAGAAAAAAAAAAAAGCATGCTCTTGACGGATACTCACGCATAAATCCCAGGCCAAAGGGGATGCCGGCCATCATGGGCGCCACGAAGGACACCTCCGCCTTGGCCGTCCAGCCGATCCAGAACAGACTGATCACAAAGACGGGGCCGCCGAGGCAAGCCAGAGGCAGACGGCGGTACTCCTCCTGCTTGGTCCAGGCCGCACCGCGATTAATGGCGTTGAGAAGGTAGTTGTCGTAGGCGTAGAAAATGGGGATAGCCAGCAGAGTGCCGGCACCAATGGCCAAGAAGATGAGACCCTCGACACCGGGGCTGAATTTGTAAATGTCTTCAAAGATGAGCGGGAATGCCGTGAAAGTCATGTAGAAGATGGCATACAAAAGGGCGAGGTAGATGCAGACACACGACACAATGAGCTCCGAGATGATCATACGCAGCGGACGAGTCAGGACAATGGTTGCGAGCTCACGCAGGTTCTTCTTCTCCATCTCGTGCGGTGCCACAATGTTGGCCTTGGGGTCCTCTTTGCGCATCCGGACGGCACGGCGCTTTAGCAGAATGGGGCCGTAGGTTTCGGGCAAGAGTGCCAGCGGGATCAACGAGACACCAGCATAGATGAGGGCAATCCAGAAAGCCCAACGCCAGCCAATGGTGGTTGAGCAGTAGCCCGAGATAATAGGGGCAAACAACGGGCCAAAAACGGTCATGGCCATGAACATGGTCATGGCGCGACCACGAGTGCGTGCGGAACCAAAAGTGTCGGCCAAAATGCCCGTGACGAGGGCAATGGGCGCACTGGCAAAAACACCCGTGAATAGGCGGAACACGAGGAAGCTAGCCCAGTTGGGCGCGAGCGCGCAGGCCATGGTCCAGATCATGAAGAAGAGGAAGGTCACAACGACGAGCGTGCGGCGGCCGTACTGCTCGCTGAGCGGTGCCCACACGAGAGGACCGAAAATATAGCCGACGAGGTAAGTGGACGTTGGCAGCACCATCTGCGTCGTTGATGTCACACCCCACTCCTTGGCCATGTAGGGCACGGCGTTGCTGGGAAGGGCACTGCCCATTGTACTGTTGATGATGGATATCATGGTCGTGATGAGGATGGCAAGTTTTCGTGGCTTGGACCAGTTGTACGGATTTTCGGGGTCGTTCTCTTCCCACGCGACAATCAGGGTCTCGCCTTCGCTGTTCGACAGACTCGGTGTCCGCTGGTTGTGGTGTCCGGGGTCTTTTGAGCCATTGCCGTCGAGGTGGATGTGTGCGCCGACGATGTTGTCGGCTGCTTCTTCACGATACCGGTCTCTTGCGTCTTTCTCTTCCATGTTGTGGATAATCTGGCGAAGGCCATCTATTTTGTTAGCAAGCAACACCCCCCATAGAATACTGAAAGGAAGCGCGTCTTCACATACGTTGCTGGTGTATTTGCTCGGCTTCATTGTGTTCTGGTTGTTGCTCGTTCTGGTGAACTGCGATTGTCGGTGTTGATTTATCGGCCATTTTGTTGACTCATGCCGGTCCTTCACGGGCGCCGGGGAGAGAAGGGTATTTAAAGGTGTTGAACTGCGGTTGCAGGGCCAGATCCGTATCCAGGGGAGTCCAGAGAAAACAATTGACCACACTTGCGGTTGTAAATATCCAAAAGAGAGCTGGAGAAAAGTACTATGATGTCGATGCCAAGATACCGAGTAATAGCCCCAGAAAGAGTGGAAATTGGGATCCGTATCCAAAAGACGTCGTCGGCTCGATAGTGTCGGCGCACAACAAAAGCCGTGTTGGTGTTATTCGTCGAGATCCGGTGCACACCGAGGATTTGTTTGGTGGGCAAAGTCTTACACACGTCTGGGTTGTGAGAAGTATAAAAGTTGGACAAGGGAAAAGTATTGTCAGCTTGGGGAAGGACAAGGACCGGGATGGGAAGGCGTGAAGGCGAAAAGGCAAACCCAGGAGTGTGGGAAATGGAAAGAGCAAAGACAGAAAGCAAGATAAGAAAGAGCGAAGGGCGGTAAGAAGATTAAAAATGAAAGAAGGAACGAAAGGGAGACAGCCGAGATAAAAACAAAAGGAAGGAAACAGAATCAAATTTCAAGAAAGGAAGGAGCAAACAGTCGGGAAACAACAGACGGGGGGAGACGAGAGACCATACAAAGTATTACTCCGTAACTGAACGGCAACTAACACGCATGATTATGGAGCACGTCTTTTTATCTACTTTCTTTTTTTTTACCTTTTTTAGCTCCATATTTGTTCTTTTTCCTTGTCCTAAAACCGTTCCTGGGACCAGAAAGAAAAAAGGCGTGCCCATCTTTCAGTCTACTTTCCCCCTTTCACCCCCAGAAACGTCAAGAATAGTTCGTACGGAGAAACGCCAAAATAAAAAGGGAACGCCCACCACCGGCCCGGAAGCAGCCCCATTTTTTTACGAGAACGCACTTGCCTCCACTGTTTTTGTTTCTTTTCGTCCTTCTTTTTCTAGTATTTAAACAAGAAGAAGCTCAATGGGCAATCATAACAGGCGGGACCCCGGGTCCGGCTCTTTGTTTTGAGACTTGTTTCCAGTTTTCCTCCAGTTTTCTCCTGTAAGGCAGCAAGCGCATTTCTTTCACAGTCGGGTTCAAATGTCCAGAATCCTAGAAGCCCACAATGGCAAGTCCTCAAGATCTTGACCGAACCGGACGCGATTTAATACATCGGCTAGCATTGGTCACAGCATTAAGATACACTACTTTATACATCATTCAACCTGACATTCATGATAGCCAAGAGACTTCCCCTATCAAGCATTTGTTCGACCTCCGATGACCGTCCGGTGCGGATCGTCCTCGTCGCAGGCGTTGGGCGGCGGGCGTGGGTGCGTCACCCTTTTTTTTGCTGGGCATTAGTGAGTTAGAGACAAGAAAGATAGTGGTAGACGTTCGACACAACATGTGAGGAGGTGGACAAGAAAGCAGGGCGTGCGTGTGCATTGAAAGAACATGAGAACTGCGTACGGAGTATTTACGACGTACATAAAGTTTAGCAATCACAGCAGAGCAGCGTCTTCGGAGTAATTATGGCCCAAGAACCAAATTGGAGAAAAGAGGAGAGGGAAAAGAGGGAAAGGGTGCCGTGTTAGCCGGGGCCTGGGATTGGGGGAGAGAGTGATAGCTAAAAAAGAAGAAAAGAAAGCGACAACGGGGGCCGGGTGCTTGAGGAACGGAAGCAGTGCAACAGTAGGCTGTTGGATGGCGAAATACACACCATGCACACACGAAAATGAGTTCAGATGTCAGCTTTCAGAGTCCAGACCGACAAATGCAGACACCAGAAGCTTGACGGATTCTTTTGACCGGGGCATTTGCTGTTTGAGTGGGCCAAGGAAACAAAAAGAATGGCCACAGGGACAGGAGAGGAGGGGCGGATAGAGAATAAGAGAAGGACCAAGCTTCTTGAGATGCAGTGAGAGCCGCCCGAACAGGCTTGGGCTCGGGGCTTCGCGTTTAGGGAGAGACACTGCATGGGGACGCAAGAACAGACGCGAGAGTGAGCGGTTGCAGTTGCGGACGGGAGACCCAATATGCTCCACTTTAATTCAAGAGGGCCGCTGTGAAAGGGAAGGACAAGGGAGATATGTGCTGCACAAAACACACCCCCTTTTCGGCTACAAGCCCGGAGTAAAACTCAGTTGTACGGAGTACGGAGTAATGAGCTTTTCAGTTGGGCTAGCTTTCTTGACCCAGCTGGAATCATATCCAAAGTTACCTGGGCCAGTCAGGATGCTGTCTTTTGACGGCCTGTTTGTCGTCCATACAACAGGCCAATGCAGCTATCTTTTCCAAGGGCAAATGATGACTTGCAGACATAAAGCAGTCAGACAACAAGAAGAGTATTAAAAAAAGAGTAACAAGACAGAACAAGCTTGTGGGTATATAGATGCATTGAGATGCTGGGATTCAAAAACGCTGCGGGGATGAGAAAATAGACCCAAGAATATACAAATATACAAAAAAGATGGGAGAGAGGGGAAAGACGACGGCACTGCCGTGCCATATGCCTTATGTCTCCAGGTTGATGCTCCGGCCAAACCGTGCGTACAGGTCGACCTTGAGCTGTGTCATGTCCTCCCGCACTGTGCTCAACGTCTCCTCGAGCGAGCCAATCTCCTCCTCCATCTTGGTCGACGATGCCTCCACCATCTTGAGCGCTTTGGTCGCCTTGATCTGGAAGAAGGCGTCGCCCACCTTGTACGGCACCTTTTCGTCCTCGTCCACCAGCTCCAGCTCTGTGCTGATGTCGTCCAGCTCCTCCTTGGCCTTGTTCTTCGCCTTGAGCTGCTCCTCCAGGTTCAGCTCCCGCTGGTGCAGCCGGCTGAACTTGTTGATCTTCTCCTGGTCCTCGCGGCGGACTTCGACCTCGGGGCCCGCGGCCTCCTCGTCTTCTCTGCTGAGCTGGGGCTGTTAGTGGTAGGTCACAGACATGGTTGTGAAGGACGCGGGGACTGACCATTCGCCGCTGCATGATGTGTGGTTGTGTGTGGTGTACGGTCGGCTGTCGCGTGCCTCGTCTGGTGCACAAAGGTCAATCTGATGCGCGCAATCTGGAAGTATCTTGTATAGGTGGTAGTGTGTACGTCGTGCGTCGTGCGTTGTACGTCGTCGGTGCTGCGCAAAGAAGTGTCGTCGTCAATGATTAAGCTCCAGTTCAGACCAAGAAAAAGGAGAAGCTTTTTTGTGCCTGGTGCCTGCCCCGCCAAATTGGACGCTGCAAGGCAGGTGCAAGCGGGGCGTACGACGACTGGAGCACCGATTAGATAGGCAGTCACCTAATTGCACCAAAACCAAATAGCAAGGCTTCGAACAAAATCATATTACATTGATTTTACGTGGTAATTGTCACTCCATCAATGTCGAATCTACGTGTATTGCATCTGAAATGGTTGGTCATAAAACAAATAGTTCGTACATGGCATAGAATGCCGATGTAAGTGACCGAGGTGACTTTTGGTACTGTGGCTGGCAGCTTCCGCCACAGCTAGCCCTCTCCCCTCATTGGCTTACATAATATAAGCTACCACCACTACGAAATACAAGCACGACGCGTCGAACGCGACTCCGCTTTCCAGCATCTGCACCAAGTAAACACAACACTCAACTGCACAACGACGACGACACGACGAAACGACAACATAGAGGCGACCACATCCTCATAGTCTTGTGTCTCAATATCGATAACTGTCGTCAATAACACACTCGGTTCTCAGCAACAATGGCGCCTGGACAAAAGATGTACCCGCGCGCGACTGTCAAAAAGATTGTCAAGGCGCATGCAAACACCAACCTCAGTCGCAATGCCGATGTTGTTGTGAGTCAAGCTTCGTCTTCAGTGGACGAGATGAGCAACAGCTAACTATGTGCGTTCCTATCAGATCTTCCTCGACTACCTCCTCTTTATGCAGACGTATGTCCAAACTCACCCTCCCGGTACAGACACGGCCCTAGCTAACAGTTCACACAGCCTTGTCAAGGAAGCGTCCATAGAATCGAAGCGCGGCGGCGAGCGCGGCATCACGGCGCGTAGCGTGAAGAAAGTGACGGCGGTAAGCTCTCTACTGCAGATGACTTATCATATGGCTCAAGACTAACTTTGCGTCTTCAGGATACCGTTCTCAAGTTTAAAGGCTGAAAGCCTTTCTCGACGACTGATTCACAAACAACGATTTAACTCACTACGAACGAAATAGCAAACGATACAATATCTCATCAGAAACCGAGAATATCCAGCACTACCTCCGTCTGCAATACGGCAGTGCCCGACAACAGCCATCGCATCAGCGTACGGAGTGGGCGTGCAATCCCACACAAAGCGATGCGACATCGACGCCGCCGAATACCCAAAACCAGTCCCGACATGCCCTTTTCTCCCAGGCGACTGCAAGGAAACTGCCACTGCGAGCTAAACATACACGTTCAGACGAAAGCCGAGATGGAGGGTTTAGATAGAATCCCAGCCGCATCCAAGCCTTTTTCCGCGCCGGCCAGAGTATATGAAGAGCAAACGAAACGGCTCCAACTCAGGCTGACACGACTATGGCTTCCGAATGTCGAAGCCAACGTCTTCTTCAAAGGCACCTTCCAAGGAGCTCCCACAGCTACAGCGTGGGGAAACAGATACCAAATCAGCATCAACGGGCAGTTCATTCTGTCGTACATTACAAAGATTTTCATGGCCCAAGTGAATAGTGAATCGGAATGCTCGTGCAATATTTAAACCAGTCGACGTCCACAACCGCGGTGAGTTGCTGTGTCGTTGCTTTGTTGCCTCAAGCCGTGTGTAACCTGTCTGTCTCGTGTCCAACGCTGCTTCCCTTGTTTGCTCTTCGTTGCTGCCCGTCCCATTATTGTGGGTACAAGGGGCATTGGAACCACACAGAAGCCATAGAAACTCCCCAGGAACCGTAATGCAGTCTCAAAAAGTGCTAGTCCAGCTAGCTCCACGGCCTGGGCTCTTGGTCCGAGCCCCTTCAAGAAGCACCCTGATTGGCCCAACTGGGAAGAAAGTCGCGTGGGGTAGAAGGCGACGGAAGGCAAGAGCGTACCAATGCACCTTCTTCGACCTGCCTCCGACTTGTCTTGCGTACGAGGTGCGCGAGGCGGGTGGTTCCTGCCTTGTCACGCTGGGGATATCAAAACACCACTCACTATTTTTTGCAGTTCACTTCGGCTTGCCACAGCACAAAACAGGAAACTGCGAAATAAATTTTGTCCACCAAACGAAAACATCTCGAAAAATCTAACATCTTCACTCTCCTCTTGCTTCTCAATCACCCAAAACCTATTCACGATCGCTCCTGTTTCGCCAATTCCTCCCGTCGTTCCCTCTGCCTCCCATACCCACTTTGTTTGGAGCAGCTAGTTTAGGTCACGCACCCCATTCTTAGCTGTCCTCCTTCCTTTTCCCTCTTTTCCCTCCTTTCCCCTTCTCTTCTTCTTTTCTGACTTCTTTCTCCTCCTCCTTTCCCCAACCTTTGCTCACTTTCCCCTTCCGTTCCTCATCTCTCAGCTCTACCCCCTCCATCCCGTCCAATCTACGACACTCTTGCGCTCAACGCTCCCATCCTTCTCTCTCCTACCAACCCTCGATCCCACGATCTGCCTCCTCCAGGAGCTTGTCTCACCAAGCAAAGAAAAAATCAACACACACATCCACAACCAAACATCCACAATGGCTGCGTCTGCTGTGCAAAACCCCGCGGCCCCCGTCGACTCCAAGTCGGCAAAGAAGAAGAAGGCCGCCAAGGCTGGCCGCACCGAGTCGCCTGCTCCCACTGCTTCGTCGGAGAAGGCTGTTTCGGTGGCGCCCAACGATGCCAACGGCGATGACTCTGAGCCTGCGTATTTGCGGGAGCTCTCCAAGTATGTTCCAGTTTCCCCTTTCCCATTGGAGATGCCTCCGCATCGGCCTTAGATGGCCCGAAGATGGCAATGGAATGCTAACATGTGTTTTACCTCAGGAACATCCGCAACGTGAACAAGAAGCTGGTAAGTTGGCCTCAACTGCAATTCACCAATTTGCCATGTTTACCCCGACCGCGGGGCTCCGTGCGCCTAGAACAATAACACATTTGCTAACTTGAACTTTTTCTTTACCACAGACGAACGCGTCCAAAACCGATGGCCTCATCGCCGAGCACAAGGACAAGTCCCTCGACCAGCTTGTCGCCCAGAAAATCATCAACGCCGACCAGAAGGCCCAAGTCCTCAAGAAGCCTTCTTTGCAAGCCCAGCTCGCCCAGCTTGAGGAGCAGTACAGCCAGTTCAAGAAGCTCGACACCGACTACCGCCAGCGCCTGTCCGCTGACAAGGCCGAGGTCACCAAGGCCCTGACCGACAAGTTCGAGAAGGAGAAGGCCGATGCTGTGCGCGAGGTCACCGAGTCGTCGGCTGCTGCCTCCGAGAAGACCCTGCACGACAGCCTCCTGACCCTGTCTCAGTTCCTGCGCCTCGCTGCGGCTCGCCGCGCCGATGACCAGAACCAGCAGCAGGACGAGAACCTCGCTCTCGAGGGTGTGCTTCTGCAGGTGTACTCGGGAGACGAGAACGGTGTTGCCACCATGCTGAAGCTCGTCCAGGGCTCCGAGGAGACCACCAAGGGTGTCGCCAACGAGCCCCTTCAGACTACATTTGCCCAGGTGAAGGCTGCTGCCGCCGCTAACGCCGGTGCCCTGTTCCAGTCTGAGGCTTCCGAGGAGCCTGCGGCGGAGGCCGCCCCCGCCCAGGCCCAGTCCGACCCTACTCTCGTCCACGCCAGCCTGACTGAGATCGAGGCCGGTACCGACACCCCCTTGGCTAAGGCTGCTGCCCTCACCAACGGCCACTCCGAAGAGGCTGACGCGGCTCCCTCTGCCCCTGCCAACGCTTCTGTTGGCGACGATGCTGCCAACGCTGTCGCCGAGAGCCACTGGGACACCAACGGCAACAAGGACCTGTCCATGTCACAGGAGTGGGTGCAGGTGCCCCGCGATCTTGCCGAGACTGAGACCGGCATCACGGCCACCACCGCTGCTACTGGCAACACCCAGTCTTGGGCCGACGAGCAGCCCGACCAAGCCCCTCCGGCTGCCGCCCCGGCTGCCACCCCGGCTGCTGCCACCCCCAACGCGACTACGGGTGCTGCTGCCAACGCTGCTGCTGATGACGGCTTCCACCAGGTGCAGCGCCACAACCGTGGCCGCAACGACCGTGACGGCTTCCGTGGTGGCCGTGGCAACGGTTTCCGTGGCGGTCGCGGTCGCGGTGGTGATGGCCGTGGCCGTGGCCGTGGTGGCCGCGGTCGCGGTGGTCCCGGTGGCGAGAGCGGCGGTAACGGTAACTTTCACCGCGGCCCCCGTCGCAACGAGGAGTCATAGGGTGGCTCTGGCGGTGACGGCTACAGTGCCGGGCGGGGTGAACCTCATTCCCAATGGTAGTCTTCTCATTGATTTGGCACTGAGAAAACTCCTTTCATATTTCTCCTTTGTCTCGAAGGCTTTTATCCCCGGTCTTTGGCCATACCCATAAATACATATCTGCCCACTTCTGTGGGATCATCACAAACAAAAACCCAAATAGAAACCACAACTGGATCTAGGTTCTGTGCCTCGTATTGAGACGCAGTTGCCCCATGCTTCCATAATCTTGTTCATCTAGCAACTGCTCTTCTTCTTTGCTCTGCGTTTTATCTTTCCTTTACTTCTTTGTTGCCCTTTTTACTTCTTTTTATCTCAACCCTGTTCCCCCCCATTTCTTTTGCTTTTGCATTTACAAATGAGCGCATATCCCATCATGGAAACGGGTCACAAAACGGCGGCTATACACGAAATATACCACACACACACTTTGAGCGAGAGCGAGAGGGTGAAGAAGGGGGCGAGGGGAAGCGATCAATTTGAGCGGAAAAAAAAAGCGAGTGAAAGTTTGATAATGATTGAATGTCTTGTCATTTTCATTGCATGGCGATCATCTGAAAAACAGAAAACCCAAAGGAGGGGAGGCAGTTTGACGTGTGTGGGGTGTGTCATTTTACTATCACCACCACCACGAGGGGAGGGCGGGAAGAAGATGTAAGAAACGAAAAAAAAGAAGGAAAGGAAATCAATGGAAAACAATACTGGTCAAGGGAGGAAATGGAGGGACGGGAACGGAAATGGACGGTGGAATCGGACACCAGGACGGTACTTTAAGAATACAAAACAAAAAACCTTTTTAATCAGCCTCCGCAACAAGAGGAGCTGGCCATATCAAAAACATAAACTTTTACATGATTAAGTGATATTCAATGTTTACGCAGTGATATAGCTGATAAAAGGCACGGCTCTCGCTGTGTGCCCATTAGATACTGTCGTACAGCGTGACATACACAGTTGAATCAAGATAGGTCTCAAACAAAAAGAATTTCTCTGCAAATCATACGGAGTATAGGAGGGAACAAAGATACATTTACGTTGCCTACTATTGATGTTCCGAAGCATGACATCACAATATTCATATACTAAAGCACAACTCACAAACAAGTGACGAGGTTCCCTACATACCGGATGGCAGCACAGACCTGAGAGCTGGAGAGATCTGTGCTTTCATAACACCAGATGACACCTGAGTGACGGGACCCTTTGCGTACGTTCCACAGAAAGCTTCATCTGCATTTTGGGGAGACGGAAGACGCGTAACGGCAAGATTTTTATGACGTGTAGAGAATATATAAAACGGTGCCCATATAGCAGGGGCTCTCCTTCTTGTTGACCGCGGTGACAACAATGAGATATCGCCAGCTTGAATCCCATTATCTGCTCTTGCATTTCGGTCTCGCCCATAATGGCTCACAGGCGTCATCCTCTAACGGGATATTCCCAAAGCTTAGTGCTATTCTTCATCATATTTCTGTTTACCTCCATATCAACTGCCACCTTTGATACCAGTACACCTGAAGCACATGCGATCCGCCTTGCCAACGAGTCTGCATCTCCATGGCCCTCGTGTGCAGTGAGTATACAGGAAACAGCTACCGGAACGATGTATTATGCTAACTTAATAGACTGCCTGCCTTGAAAAAGCCGCCCAGGAGCTTGCACTTTCCTCTCTGCCACAACTTTGTGCCGCCAGTCAGAATGCAACGCTGATTCAAGAAGCTGAAACTTGCCTTGTTGCAAACTGCTCACCGGCAGACACCCTGGGTGAGTTTATGCTTTTGGTCTACAGCCGCCTCTACATCTGCTTACACCTCGTTCTAGACACCATCCGGGCACTCTCACAGCTATGCCAATGGCCAGTGCGGTCTCGCCGGGGCAGCCTGGTAGCCCTCTTTGCCATCCAGGTGCCGGCAGTCCTCTGTCTCTTTTTGCGGCTGTTTGGACGGGCAAAACAGGCGACACGGTTTGCCGTGGATGACTGCCTGGTGCTGTTTCTGACGGTAAGAATCTTCACGCCATTTCCTTGATGGTGTGCGGCCTGCTAACACAACGAATAGCCCATATTCATCACCTTTCTGATTATTGGTCAATACGGTAAGTTTTCATACTTTCCAACCATCGAGGCCTTGACTTGCTCTCTCTAACATTGAAATCGTCTCCCAGCTACTGTAACCGGCTTCGGTGTGGACATATGGACATTGTCAAACGATGCCATCGTCCAGGCCATGATGGTAGGTTGTTAGTTACCTTGCTCAAAAAATACCATGAGTGAATGGCTGACCACTCAAAGGCATTCTATGTGGATGAGATTCTGTACCTGGTCATCTTAACCCTCATCAGGCTCTCTCTCCTGTTCCTGTACCTTCGATTATTTGCACCTCAGGCGCCCCCAACTACAACGGAGTCCCACCGGTACAGACAGCACTACCGCCACTTTCGTGTCGTCGTATTTATTCTGGCCGGTTGTGTCATTTTACCGAGCATCGTCTTCCTGTTCCTCGACGCCTTCCAGTGCCAACCCGTCGACACGGTCTGGACACGATGGACATCGACTTCTTTGATTAAAGACGACCCATTCACCTGCCTCGACGTTCGCCTCTTGGCTTACATGGCCGCATCATTTGGCATTGCCCAGGATGTCGCTATTTTGATTGTACCATGGCCGCTCCTCTTTCTCCTTCGAAAGAGCTTGGTCAGGCCTTCATCCATGTCGCCGTCCTCGATATACACACCCTCAAGATTAACCTCGACCACGGCCGCCATGGTCACCGCTCTTGCCATGTTCAGCCTCGGCGTCTTTGTGCTCGCCACCAGCTGTATCCGACTGCACTTTCTCGTCAACTTTGACATGACCTCTGTCAACTCAACGTGGGACAACACAGACAGTCTCATCTGGTCCGGCCTCGAAGTGTCCGTGTCGGTGATTGTGATGAGCCTGCCGACGGTACGGGTGATGGCCCAGCAAACATGGCGAGGCTGGAGGGAAACGATGAGGTCGAGGTCGAGGTCGAGGAACAGATGGTAGGGGATTAATTGGGAAGACTGCCTGTCACGGCCCAACCATTGTTCCGTATCTCAAGCTGTGGAGGATGGGATCATCCGGCGATAGTAAGAGCTAGAAAACTGCATTTGCTCCTCTGCGTTTCTTTTGCATCAACGGATGGTTCCGGATAGTGAAATGGCGCAGATTAACAGTGATAGAGACAAGAAAAAAAAATCTCAAGTGAAATCAAGACCGATTCTACAACAAAGGTCGTACTTTTGGATAAATTGATGCCCACGGAAACAGTCACAGGGTCGAGAAACGGATCGTTGATGCAGCTGGGAGGACCCGGATCCTTCCGGGCGAAGCATCACGGCAGCGACAAAACTTGAACGGGCTTTTCAAATCTAACCACATTGTCATCAATCAGATTTGCAACAGCATTTCCTCTGGATTTGACGACAAAAGCTGGCCGAAAAAAGGCGAGAAAGGAACGATTCAGATGCTGACCTCGGCGACTATTACAGGCCCTTGAGTGGTGTGTTCGCTGTAAGGCGCCATAGAGCATCGTTTTTCCATGAATCTCAAATGCTTCAGTTCCACACACTTTAGTATTTTTCTTGCATTTTCTTATCGCAGACGAAGTTCTAGATTTTCATGAACCTCCTCGCAGAGTTGATTGGCCCAGTCTCACTTTGTTTTGTCACACCGTCATCCTCAACTGATCCCTCCGCCTAGCAGACTCTCACGCTCGTTCGCTCCTTCCATCTCCAAATCGACCCAACTGAAAGCGCCACAGCGCCTTCCGTGCTCATTCTATCGCTCTTTCCCACTAACAAAAACAGCTGCTGACGTGCTCCGTGGCAGATCGCCCCCCACATGCAATTGCTGACACCACCAAGCGCACCCCACCTCCTACGAGTAGAGCTCTGACCTAAACGGAAAGAAGCAATTACATAGGGGAGCTCCTTCCCTCGTGGTCGTTCCGTATTAATACAGTACGAACGTACAAATACGTCGTGCTTTCCACCCTCTCGACCCCCAGCCAACGTCTTTCCCGCCTTTTCAACCTCACAACCACAACGCCAATCGACGTCCTACTCCTTATTTCCCCTCTACCTCCCTCATTACAACCGCAGCCATGACGACCATCGACGCCAAGTCTAAGCAGGCCACCATGGACCACATGAACCGCGAGCACAGCCTTGACCTCGGCCTCTATCTGCGCTTCGTCAACGGCCTTTCTGCCAAACAGCTCGCCGCCGAGGGCACGCCCGAGCTTGTGCATATAGATCTCAAGTCGCTCTACATTCGCACTGCCACCACGGGCACCGTCCACGTCGTCCCGCTCGACCCGCCCATGGCCGTCTGGGGCGACCGCCGCCAGCGTCTGATTGACCTCGCCATGGATGCCCGCAAAGCCTTTGGCGTGCCTCTGCCGGAGCACGGCGCGCCGCCTGCAGCTGCTGCGTCCTCCGCTGCCGCGTCGTCAACCACTGCTGGCAAAGAATTTGTCCCCTTTGACCCTCCTGGCGCGCTCGACTTTCTCGCCATGCTCGGCGTCGTCTCCTACTTTGTCCTGTGCGGTCTCATGTACACCGGCCGCGATGAGGTCACCTCCAACACCTGGGCTTCTGTCTTGGGTGCCGTCGGCATTACCAAGCACAACTTTGTCTTTGGCGGCGCCGACGGTTTCCGTCTGATGCTGCGCCTGACGGCCATCCCTATCCTGGCCATCCATGTTACCGAGTCCTGGTGGATGGTCCGCACCCGCCTGCACCCCCGCGGCATGAAGGCGCTGTCCGTTCATGGCCTGGCATGGACGAGCCTGACTTTTCTGATGGGCTTCCGCTCCTTCATACAGTTTGATAAGGTGGCCCGGAGACAGGCGCGGAAGGCCGCCGGTGCGACGAAGAAGCACTAAATGGGTGGTGAGGTCAAAATGGAATAGACAAGAAAGAGAATGCTGCATCTTTGGCTGGTCTTGATTTGGTGCCCTGCTGCTCCGGCACTCTCGTCCTTTTATCTTGTTTGACGGCGTCACACGTCACAATCATCTTCTCTCTCTGTATTTTTACCTCACGTCGAGCGTTTCTAAGTGTATAAATATGACTTTCCAATAACTTGTTTAGGTTGAAATGCAAACTTCTTAGACTGTCCCATGTCCCATCCGACTGCTGCCAGCAGTAGAGCCGACTCGACCAGCGACGACTGACGCCCCAGAATGGCTGCGGTGCTGCCGCTCTTTTTGGGTGCTGCAGACCCGCTCGAGTTGCCGCTGCCAGCAGTCGAGGCGTTGATGGCCGCCGCAATGTTGGACGCCGTCGCCGCATCCAGTTTGGCCGCGCACGGGTTCGGCGAGGGACGAAGCGCCGGCATCACGGCACAAGTCGACACCGTCCGCGTGTAGTTGCTGTGCTTGCCGTGCTTGTGCTTGCTCTCGAACGTCGTCACGTTTTGCGCCGCCGTCACACTGTACGTCACGGCGTTTTCAGTGCTTGCCGTGCCAGCGTGTATCAATAACAGAGGCAGTGAGGGGTGAGAAGAAGGGGGCGGCGGCACTGGATAAAACGGGACACAAAACAACATTGGCAATGCTCTCAATCGTCGTGCCCGGCGGTCAGATGTTTACACAGAGCCAGAGCAGGAGAGCATGGGCTCATCCGGCATACTTGGGGCCGCCGGTTGCGGCTTAGCGAGGCAGATGAAAGGGAAGAACAGCTAACGAACAGTCAAAGAACAGTCAAAGAACTACAGCCTTAAACGCCCATCTGCATCACCGTGAAGGTCGGCAGTGCAAGTCTACATGGACACGATCTGGACCTAATAGACCCTTCTGCCGACATGGCCGACATATTAATGCTCACCCGAGGATCAGGAAACACAATATATGTGGAGATACACGATGAGGGCAGGGACGGTCCTGTTAGCCAAAGGGAGTCAATCATAGTAAGGAACCGCCGGGCCAAAGAATGCGTTGACAGACGTTTCAGCTGAAGAGGGTGTGTGTCGTTCTGCCTAGAATGCTTTTATTGTTCCTTCGGGTCGGATGGTAAGTGTGTTCTATCATTATACATTTGTTTGATTTCCTTATTTTCCGATCCTATTCGATCTATTTTTGGGGTTTTCATGAGGCGCAGCTTCCAGTATCCCGCGTTTTTGTGAGCACCAGTCGTCCACAAGAAGAGCAACGTCTGCACAGCGATGAAGGTAGCACAGCAAAAACACGGAGAGGGAGGAACGACGACAAGCACATCACAGACACGAAAGAAGCAAAAGACGGCAAAAGGGCAAGGCGGACCGGGTAAATAAGGTGGGCAGACAAAGACCAAGAAAAAAAAGAAAAAAAAGAAGAAAAAGGAGGAAAAAAAAGCCAAGCGTAGAGAACTACATATGATCTCCATATCCGAATATCGATTATGCGATTTCCCCTCGACTTAGATACTACCCCGGGTCATGTTTGAGCCTCAACCCGGCCAGACTGATGTGATAAACACGGAGCTCCGAGCAGCTTTCGGCTCCGGCATAATGAAGTGGCCGTGGAGTGAAGTAGCTCTGTGGCTCATGTACACAGTGGTTATTTTTGTTCTCATTGCACCGCAGTATTTTACCCACCTTGGCTACTCTCGGCCTTACTTGCCATGCATCTATGGAGGCCATCGGCGGTTAATATATGCGCACAGCCTCTCATGGGGGAAGGTGCGATCTGCGCATCTGGGCGTATCGTCTTGGACTGATTTCGATCACCGAAAGTGGCGGCCGATCACGTGCTCTGTGATACTCAAGGTTCAATACGAGTACGATGCGAAGAAACAAAAGCAAATAAAATACGACGTACATGTACGGAGTAGAAAGAGCCTGAACAGCCCTCACACGTGCTGATGTGCGGAGTGGCGGGTAGAAATATCCATTCTGCCCGACAATTGGCCGCCCGCATTTTCTCATTTTCTTTCTCATTTTCCCACTTGAAGGATGCCATGTCACGATCCTTTGCGACACAGTTCGTATTATTACGAGGAGAGATATCAGGCTGTAATGAGTGAGACTGATTCAGTGTGTCTGTTGGTCAATTTTACCTTTATTTCTTTTGCACTTTCTTTTGCCCATTTCCTTTCCAATCTTCCATGCTTCACTTTCGCCTCCGCAAAACTCTACTTGGAATAACCATATTCCATCTGAAAAAAGCAACCTTTTAGAAGTTAAAAATCCAAATTACTAGAGAGAAAAGACAAAAGAATGCTCCCTGGTCGCTTGCTGCCCCTGCCTCTCGTCTCCGTATCCGTTGGACACCTCCAACTGGGTCAGGGTCCCGCAAACCAAACAATGGCGTCTTGCATCCCTGGCGCACCTGCCTCACTACTGTGTAAAATCGCACTGAATGACAGCGAGCGGCGTCCATTGGCTCCTTCCTCGCGCACTAGCCCATAACTGCCCCTTTTTCTGAAGAATCAACGGCCGCTAGCTGCAGGAGCTCTATTGGGCGCCTTCCCTGTTTGGGAGTAGTACTGAACAAGTCAGGAACAGACCTGTCAGAGCAGCATAAATCCAAAATGAGAAAATGTGTCAGGAAAGCGCCAAAATGCGTGCCCTGGAATGGCGGGGCGCCAAAGAGCCCAAATGGCTGCTTTTCGCGCTCTTTCCGATCTTTGCGCTCTCCCTTCGACTGGCTGGCGTCGTTTGTTGATGTTTCCTCCTCCGGTCTGACATGAGTGTGCCGTATTTTAGCGGTGCCGGTTGTGCCTTCCTCCACTGTACCAATCGTCTGTGCAAAATAGAGGAAAAGAGGCAGGTGCCCAAACTGCCCTGAACTATCGTGACATGCATCTTCATTTTCAGTCTCTTATCATTCAAAGCATTGCCCATAAAGGGCACATTCCTCGTCATGGCTGATATTTAGAGGCACAGAGCTTGGCGGGGGACCTTGATATCGTCCATTTCTTTGTTGCTCTGCCCAGCCTTCCCTCACAATCTCCCCACGTCGCTAGTCTCTTCGACCACCACACGATGCTCATTTTGCATCCCTCAAAGCATTGCCGTCGACCGGATCACAGTCCATCTCGGCAGACACGGGACACGCGTGCGCCACTGTGCTAGATGTGCCAATCTTGGCTATGCCGGGCACTCGTTACCCTAGATTGAGGGCTACGACATACCGTGCGCGCAAAGCGCTGGAATTTGCTTGGTCGATTCTTGGGGTCTGCTCGGCGCCGTGCTGCGTTTCTCTGTTTCTCTTTCACTGTTTCTGTGCTTTTGTGCCTCTGTGTCTCTCTGTGCCTTGTGCCTGGTGCCTTTGTGTCTCTGCGCCTCTTGTCTCAGTCCGTGCCGCCTCTATTGACGTTGTTGGTGTTGTTGGCGTCGTTCTTCGCGTGTCTTGTGCCTTTCTCTGTGCCTTTTGTATTTTGCATTTTTGCTATCTCGTCATTTATGCTACCGTTTGTCGTGTCACGATCCTGTCAGTGCTGCATCGCACTCTGTGTGAGATACCTGCTCGTACCCGTGTGCATTTCATATCTTACAACACCATGTCGTATTCAATTTCCTAGTAATCCCCTGGCTGGTCTCCCTCACTCCTTCCTATTACCCACGATTCCACGGCCTTTCCATGCCGATATCCTTTTCCCCCTTCCACGATGTGCCCATGGTGCGCTATTTGCCTCTTGCCCTCTTGGTCCCTTGCTCGGCGCATCGCTCCTGCCCCCAGTCCGCCCCTCTCGTCCCCTTTCCCTCTTTCCCTCTTTGGCTCCTTCCCTTTTGCTCCTTCCTACCCTAGCCGCTTTTGATACGATGCCGCCCCGTATTTTCCACTTTGGAACTGCTGCACTGCTGAAATTACCAAAAAATTATGTTTGGCCTGGGAAAGAGGCTCCTGGGCTCTTGGGTTCTTGGTCTCTTGGTTCGGTCGCTCTTTCCACAACAGCGCCTCGTATTGGCAAATGGGCAAACACGCCTAGAGCGCCCCTTCCCTTCTCTGAGACAAACACCACCATAGCGCCCGGCTCGCTCTTTCCCTCTCTGCTTTCGGTGCGCTCTTTAAGTGGTGTTACTGGGCATCGCTTTCCTTTCCGTTCACGTCGCCTCCGTGCCTTCTCCTTTGTGCGCCCTCCTTCTTTGTGGACCTGTTTCGTCTTCTTTCTCTCTTTCTTCCCCTTCCTTTTCCTCTCTTCCTCTCTTTTGCCTCTCTCTCCCCTTAAACATCTCCCTTCCCTCGCCATCCATATAATCTTGAAACTGCCAGGGCATCCTGTTTTACGTTCCTTGCCAGTTTTCGTCCATTCATTAACCTTCTTTTCTTCCTTCTTTCCAATCCTTCTTCGCTCTTTCTTTTGGGTCGCTATCGCCCGTTTTTGAACCTTTTCTCCATCAACAGAAAAGAAGTCGTCAACGTCATTTGCGTCTTCTCGTCCACTCCTTTCCCGAATCTCGATTTCTCGATTGTATCGAAACGTCTTGACCGTCTTTTTACTTCTCAGTCACTCTTTCGCCCGTCTCCGGAATAGCCCTTTTGCTATCATCGTCGGGCCATCTTCACATATTCTTCGCCTTCTTTCGACACTTTTCTCACAACAGTCACGATGCGTGTAAGTACTTGCATTTGAATTTGCCTTTGTTTTCGTTTTGTTTTCAATCTGTCCACCTTGATTTGTTCTCTCGACAACCGCCCTATCTCCCTTGCGCACTTCTGTCTTGCCTATCGGGACGCGCCGAGTCGTTTGTACCAAAGTACCAGACCCATCTCCAAAGCACCAAATTGGCAGATCATCCGGTCATATTGCATGGCGATCTATGCGCCGCCACTTTCTCACCATTTTGCCGGTTGTGTCGCACGACATGTCAGCCTCACAACGGCCGCACAACAGCCTCGACAGACATTGGGGCGTTATCTACACAAATAAATCCCGCCTTTAATATTCCGTCCACAAATCAAAATGCTAACTCACTCTCCAGTTGTCCGCTGCGCTCGTCGCCCTCGGCGCGCAGATTGCCGCTGCCGTCGTCTCGCTCGAGGTCAAGGGCAGCGACTTTGTCAACCCCAGCACCGGTGACCGCTTCCAGATCGTCGGTGTCGCCTACCAGCCTGGTGGCTCGGCCGGCTACAACCCGGAGCTCGGCTTCGACCCTCTCAGCGACGGCGCCAAGTGCCTGCGCGATGCCGCCCTCATGCAGATTCTCGGCATCAACGCCATCCGCGTCTACAACCTGGATCCTAACCTGAACCACGACGAGTGCGCCAGTATCTTCAACGCTGCCGGCATGTACATGATGATCGACGTTAACTCGCCCCTCGTCGGCGAGTCCCTCGACGGCACTGCTCCCTGGACCACCTACACATCGGCTTACCTGAACCGCACATTCGCCATCGTCGAGGCTTTCCGCCACTACCCCAACACTCTGCTGTTCTTCGCCGGCAACGAGGTCATTGCTGATGCCTCTAGCGGTGCCATTGACCCTGCCTACGTCCGCGCCGTCACCCGTGATATCAAGGGCTACATTGCCAAGCACTCTGACCGTGTTATCCCCGTTGGCTACTCTGCTGCCGATGTCCGCTCCGTTCTCTTCGACTCGTGGAACTTCTTCCAGTGCGCCGAGACTGGCGATGCCGACGACACCAGCCGCGCCGATATCTTTGCTCTGAACAGCTACAGCTGGTGCGGTGACAGCAGCTTCACCACCAGTGGCTACAACACTCTTGTTTCGGGCTTCACCGGCACCTCCATCCCCATCTTCTTCTCCGAGTACGGCTGCAACGTCCCTGCGCCCCGTGTCTTCACTGAGGTTGGTACCATCTACGGCGACGAGATGATGCCCGTCTTCAGCGGTGGCGTCGTCTACGAGTACGCCAACGAGGTTTCCGACTTTGGACTCGTCAACATCAGCTCCGACGGCACTGTCGATATCCTCCAGGACTTCTACACCCTGCAGAGCCAGTACGCCAAGGTCGACTTCAAGACCATCCAGTCCACGGCCGCCAACAGCTCCACCGTCACCCCGCCCGTGTGCAGCTCCAAGCTCATCACCACCAAGGGCTTCGAGACCAACTTCACCCTCCCCGTTCTTCCCCCTGGTGCTGCGGCTATTCTGTCTAAGGGTGTTAGCCCCACCCCCAGCGGCAAGATCATCTCCATTTCCAACTGGAACGTCAACTACACCGTCCGCAACCCCAACGGCACCGTCCTCACCAACCTCGCTGTCAAGCCCCTGTCCAGTGACGCTGCCAACATGCCCGGCACTAACACTGCCTCAAGCTCTGGCACCGCCACTTCGTCTTCGGGCAGCTCCACTTCCTCGGCGGCCAAAAAGAACGCCGGCCTCGGCCGTGCTGACCTGATCTGGGCCCCGGCTGTCGCCTTCGGCGCCGTCCTGCCCGCGCTGGCCACTCTTCTCTTGTAAGAGTGACGGCCGTGCAATAATGTTGAGGTGGCGGTGGTGGAGGAGAGCGTTTAAGAGAAAAAGGAAATCTTTCAATGTAGTTGTTGCGTTTTTTTTTTTTCAATCTTGATCTCTGCAATTGAATTGCCTATTTCGGCATCTCATATCTTCTATTAGCATCTGCAGACGATTTCCTCAATCACACATGTTTTATGTTTGCGTCTCTTTTTTTTCAACCAATTTTTATGTTACCCCTTTCTCGTGTGTTTTACTTTTATATCCTTTTTTTATTCCTATTCTCTCTTATCTAGATCGTCATCACGGATTTTTGTGATGATTGCAATAGAACAAATATCTTACAACTTTTAAAATGCCCCTGACATCTTTTGAGACGTAACTTTCAGATGGCGTCTTGGACAGCAACGTCCCTCTTCATTGAAAACGACGAGGGTAGAAAGGCAGCATGATTAAAATAACTGTGGTTTGTGAAAGCGAGCAAGAGTAGATATTTAATAGGAAATTTTTGTTGTTTATTGCTATTGTTCTCGTTGATTTGATATTTAAGAGGGAGAAAAACGTGGGAAAAAAAAACAGAAGAAAGTAAAAAAAAAACACAAGAAATGAAAATGAAGTAACAAAAGTCCATAAGACAATAACCTATGAGCCATTGTAGACGATGACAATGAATCGAGTATTCTATATATTATCCCTAACAGTATATGTATGCAAGGAGTATAAGCTACACATCTGCCTTGTCAATATCGACATACATACTGGGCATATCACAACACATCACTTTCATAGACGAACCCAGGACAATGCAAAACCGCATAGGCTTCTTTGAATAGAAAACTCAAACATAATACAACAGATTAAAGTCTAGTAGTAGCGTGACCCATAGAGCACGATCACAAACATATCATGTCTCTTTTTTTTGTTCTTCACATTTTTGCCATTGCCAAAGAAAAATAGTATATCCTCAGCCGCTCCGAAAAATCATCACCATACGTTTCTCAAAACGCAGGCGTCTCGTCACACACCGCACATCACTGCTCTCATCGTCGTCAACGAACTTAAGCAACAAACTCCTTCAGGTTCGACTCCTCCCACTTGCCCGGGATCAGGGCCAAGGGGACAATGCCGGACACGTGCATCTCGGGGCCGAAGATCTTGGCGTTCAGGCCAAGCTCCTGGGTGGCGGCCTTCATGTTCTTGAGACCCTCCTGGTAGTTGGGACCGGCACGACGAACCCAGATCTGGACGTTGTGCTCGTTCAGGGCCTTGGCGTACTCGCGCAGAGCCTTGATCACACCCTTGAACGTCGAGGCAACGTTGGTGAAGTTGGCAATGCCACCACCAATGAACAGGACCTTGCCCTTGGGGCTGAGGGGAGCGCGCAGCATCAGGTCCAGGACCGTGCGTGCGTAGTGGTACGTCTGCGACTCGGTGGGAGCACCAGAGTACTCACCGTAGTTGGCCAGCTCGTCAGCGAAACCAGCGGAGGCAATGGCATCGGCGTAGACGACCGAGGCACCGCCACCGGCAACCAGCGTCCAGATACGGCCGTTGGCGTTCAGGACAGTCAGCTTCAGCGAGGCACCGGTCTTGGCGTCCAGCTCGGCAATGTAAGCCTCCTCTTTGGTCATCTCACGGCCGAACGGCGCGGGGAACTCCATCGGCGGGCCGGCATCGATGTTGACACCAGAGCTCGAGGGGGCAATGTTCGTCAGGCCAAGAGCGGCAGGCGAGCGGGCAATGGCCCACTTCACACCGCATTCGAAGTCGGCAGTCTGGTCCAGCTTGGCAGCCAGATCCAGGAAGTAAACATCGGCAGAGGTGGCATCCTCGTTGGGAATGACCACCAGGGGGTTGATCTCCAGGTAGGTGAACTGGCAGTCAACGTAGACGGCATATAAGCGGGTGATGAAATCCACCAGGACGTTGTGCAGGCCCTTGGGAATGTGTTTGAGGAGCGACGCGGCAATCTCCTCGTTCGACGGGTATTGGGACAGGTCGACGGGGATCAGCAGCTTCTCAGCCTTTGCGTCAACATCACCGACATCAACACCGCCCTCGTGGGTGAAGAGGATCCAGTCGCCCTGTGAAGTAGAAAAGTAACGTGTTAGTGCTCCATAATTTTATAATGTATAGTAGCCGTAGGGCGGATTGTGTGCATCAGATAGGCAGGAGATAGGGGATGTAGGGGGGCTGGCATTGCGCGATAGGCGCAAAAAAGGGGACACAGGTAATCTCAACCTGGTCTCCGCTCGTCCGGACCGCCCAAAGTCTCCCGAAAAACCATCGGCATCTTCAGCCATATAAGCAGAAACGCCCGGAAAAAAAAGCCGGCAGGAATATAACTCGCAGCAAACGCTTTCTTTTGCCTTTTTCTCTCGTCCACTTGAACTTTCCATGATTTTCCTCTCAAAAAGACAAGATTCCGCCTTTCAAAACAGTTTCTGATCTGTCCAACGCCAATCTCTTTCTTCTTTCTTCGGCCTCGTCCAGTCGTCTAAACCGCAAAGTGCAGTCTAAGCCGAGATCGCCAACTACGGCTCTCTCTCGCCTACCATATTCTCACACCTCATCTCATCTCATACCAACGTATCGGCAATGAAGATTCGATTAGAGTATGAGTCTTTGGCAGGAACCGAGTGTGGGAAAAGCCGACGGAAATTGCAACCCGCGCAAAAGACGCCATGAAAACACCAAAAAACGAAAACGACAATTGGGGATTGAACACTCACATCACGGACGGAGTTGATGTTGATGTAGTACTCCTCGTTCTGCTTGTGCGGGACGAACGGCTCGACCAGGAAGTGCCGCAGGACACCCTCGGTGCTCTCGACCTTCTGGGCCTTGCCAGCACGCTCAGCAACCCAGGCCTTGGCCTCAGCCCAGGGCTTGTTCAGGCACAGCAGACCGCTCTTCCCCCGTCTCTTGATGAGCTGATCGGGCTTTGCGACGAACTTGGCGCCGGCCTGCAGCAGCCACGGGTAGGTGACCTCAGCCTGGTCCAGGACGGACTCGACGGTGGCGTCCTCGGGGAAGTGCAGCGATGCCAATCTCGGGGGCGGGTTGTGCGTCGTGGAAGCGGGCAGCGGCGAGGGCTTGATGACCTTGGCGCGCGTCAGGTGGTAGTTGAGGATGGCCTTGCCGTCGGCCTCGAAGATGGACTTGGCAGACATGTTGGGCTGTCTTTTTCTGTGCTTTCTGGTACGTCTCCTTTTCTTTCTGTCTGTCGGTTTGCTTTGCGCGCTCGACTTCTATTATTCTGTCTGTTACAAGTGGACGGCAGAATGAAGCCAAAGTGTCAGTCACTGGGCTGTTCGTTCGAGTATGGTCTCACATGGGGCAGCTGTGGCAGCTGTGACAGACGGCGACGGCTTGAGCTGTTCCTGGAGATCTTGGACGCTTCTGAAAGACCCAAGAAGCTCGAATCTTTTCTTGAAGCTGCAAACATCTCCATTCTTCAAGATCCCCATTTTGGAGAGCTTTTGGTGCTGTCGACAGTGTTGCAGCAGCTTGCCTGGCTGGGTAACTCACCTTTGGGCCAAAGAGCAGATTGGATCGCGGGGTGGGGATGATATGGATGCTTGAGTTTGGTCTTGCGCAAAAGCGAGGATGGAGTGCAAGAAGATGGAAAGGAGAGAAAATTATTTACGTTCGAAGTCGATCTGAATTGCTTCTGCCAAAAATTATTGGCGTAGCTCCTTTTTGGACGGAAAGGGGGGGGGGTCTTCTTTGGAGCAGGGACAGAACAGAGTAGCAGAGGGGAGGGGAAGCACAAAGGCGAAAAGCGGTCGGCCCTGCCCAGCAACGGTGTGGAAGGCAAGTGCGTCCATCGGCGGAGTACGACTGCTCCTTGCGGCTGCGACTACGACTACGAGGTACGAATTCAGGAACCACCAGCAAAAGCGAAAAACGACAAGCTTGGATGGGGGGCAGCAGCGACCGACCTAGCCAGGCGAGCCCGCCAATTCGAGAAGGCACGGCAGACAAAAAGCAACAGAAACCTCGCAGAAACAGAAAGAACGGGTCGACAACGAGAAGAAGAAGAAAACTTTGGGGAAATCCTAAATCGGCAGGGGTGCGTTTTGCAGCTTACGGCGGTGTGCTACAGGAAGTACCTGTACATCGAAAGGTTTCAAAGCGGTACTTTTCGCTGTTTTTCGACTGTCCTTCTTTTGTCCTGTTTTCCCCTCGCGATTTTTTTTTTGCTCTACAGTTCTGGGTCCAAATGTCTTGGTGACGCCCCAACACTTGGGTCCACCGGGCAGCCGTTGGGGTTGTTGGCGCCTTCCCTAGTGGGGTAGGGTCTCCTTTATCGGTGGTCAGCGATGGAGTCAGCTCTGGCGTGAGCCACTTCCTCCTTCCCAAAGTCAAGAGTCTCGTGCGCCTCGATACCTCACGTTCCTGCCATGATGCCGGCCGTTAATTGCCATTCTGATACAGAAAGGACAGTGTGCAGGAAATTGCGATGGTGATGGCATCGCAGCAAGGCAAGGGGTTAGAATCTGGAATGGCCATTGGGCCAGCATTGCTCCTACCTGTCTTTCGGAGAGCTTCTTGGGGACAATCCGGACAACATCGAAAGGGGCAACAGAGCAACGCGAGGCAAGAGCGTAGGACTTTTCGTGACAGGAACCAGCGGCCTGCTAGTGCGACGACCCCCTCCACCCAACAAATTAAAACCCCTTTGTCTTGGTGTTGTTGTGGTGTTGTTGTTGTTGCAGTTCTCGCTGCCCTTTTCATGTTTGTGTCTTCTTTTTTCCAAGGCCCTCTTTTCTTGTCATTTCTTTCCCCGTAAATTGGCTGCGATGGGCCAATTTCCCACTTCGCGATTGCCTGTTTTCTCGGCGATTTCCCACGCGCAATTCGCCGCAATTGCTGGAAGGTGCGACTCGGACGCTATGAAAAGCTACTACGAAGTAATACGACGTATTACGACGTACAGAGCACTATTATATCGGCATAACCACACCCACAGCTTTCAAGTAAAGTGCACACCTAAATTTAGGGAATCTAGTGGAAGTCCACTAACACGAAGGCCCTGAAAAGCTTTTCTGTCGCAAGCCAAGTCAATTCAGGGCTATTCCTGATTGCGCTGCCTCATCCCGCTTCTATTTTCGGGGCCTTGCTCGCCTTGCCAGCAGCCGCGGCCGAACAGCCTCCGTGGGCGAGGCTGCTCTTCTGCCCTGTTGTTCTATATTTGTCTTGCCACGCAGTGATTGGCCTTACCTGGATACGATATTGTTTACGGAGTACGTAGTGTGCGTATACAAGCTGTATGCGTTCACTTACACGAGATGATCGCTCCTTCCACTTCGCCCCCTAATTATTCTCCATTCTTCATCGCAATATGGACTGCCCGTGGAAGGTGCAGGCGACCGTCTCCTTCCCGTTTCCTCGTGTCGTGTCCTCGCTGATTCTCGTCGCTGGGAAGGCGCACACTTTCAATACTCTCATACGGTCTTCACCGCCGCGTACCGGTACCCCAATCTGTTAGCGCAGGAGCCCAGGGGTAGTACAAAGCTGGATCGACCGTCCGTGCCACTCGGTGATGCACCGGCGAGGAACCGCAAAAAGTCCTACGAGATGTAGCGGCGCTACGAACCGCCCCCAATTGCTGGCGAAATTCGGTCTCCAATTCAACAAAAAAATCGGTGGGAAGTTCCCCAACTTTGCAGGCCTTTTTGCCTTCGTCGCAATTGGAGCGCCGTAGCTTTTGCGGACAATTAGTGGAAGCGCACGATAAGCACAGAGCGATTGCTGGAAAAGGACAGCAGTTGCCTTGAACTTGAATGCCTCGGCTGCATATGGCAGGCGCATCGAGGGAACCGAGGGGAAAACCCTGACGAGGAAACAGCGATCAATGGCTTTGGGTGGGATGGCGGTTACCAGTTTCGTCAGAGGGGGTCAATGGAAGGCAGTCGTTCACCGATTGTTCAAATGCGACTGGGGGGTTGTTAGGGCTGTTGCGATCAATCCAGGAGGAAGTACCGCTACTTTGCACGCCAGGGCCATATACGACCCACACCACACCACCGCCGGTCGCTGGAAGCCCCAATCCGCCCTGCGTCACCCGCTGCGAGGCAGGCACTACCGCAACGCTGCAGCAACTGCACCACCCCTCCCCCCCCCCGCGCCGCCGCACCTCCCCAAGGAGCTGAGCACACTGCACCACCCACCAGCCGTTGCTCCCCCGTCGCTCCTGCCCCCTGGGCTTGGCCCAATCCGACAAAGGTGCATGAGAGCAGTCCAGCAAGAAGTGTGCCGGCCGACCAGACCAAGGAAAAAAGAAGAAAAAAGTCTCCAGAAGCAGACCATCGAACAGCTCCGTTCATTTTTCTCTTCTTTTACCCCATTCTGCTATCTGCTCCTTTTCTCTTTCATCTTGCACAATCACATCACGAACCTTACGAATCTTGAGTCTACGAGACCAGACGAACATTTGCGAGAGCAGTACAGCGACGAGAACATACCCCTCAGATCCCAAGGTACGCACATAGCTCCTTTCGAGCAAAAGCCCCCCCTCTCTTGGGTTTTCCCCCTTTTGCCCCCTTTGTCGCCGTCTTCGCTGCCAGCATCGTCGAAGCTTGCGAGACAGAAAAGGATTTCAAAAGACCTGGCAACACTGTCTTGTAAACTTGTTCGGAGGTCGTTTCTGCTTGTCTACTCGATTTTTGACGGCAAGCCGCGTACACGCAAGCTTTCCTTTGGCTTCACCGTGCGCGTTTGACCTTTTCCCTCGGCCACTTTTGCTCACACAAAGCTCGTTTAGCTCCTTGCGCTACAAAGCACCACCCCTTTTACACAACCGTCAACATGACTGCTGCCTCCGCGCCCGCCGGCGCCAACGGCACCAAGACGCCCGTTGGTCTGTCTGCCAACGACAACATCACCCGTTTTGCGGCGCCCAGCCGGCCACTGAGCCCCCTGCCCGCCCATGCTCTGTTTAACGAGAAGACCCGCTGCTTCGTCTACGGCCTGCAGCCCCGTGCCGTTCAGGGCATGCTGGACTTTGACTTCATTTGCAAGCGCCCGACACCCTCTGTCGCTGGTATCATCTACACCTTCGGTGGCCAGTTCGTCAGCAAGATGTACTGGGGCACCAGCGAGACTCTCCTGCCCGTCTATCAGGAGGTTTCCAAGGCCATGGCCAAGCACCCCGACGTTGACGTTGTGGTCAACTTCGCCTCGTCCCGCAGTGTCTACAGCTCGACTCTGGAGCTGATGGAGAACCCCCAGATCCGCACCATCGCCATCATTGCCGAGGGTGTCCCTGAGCGGAGAGCTCGTGAGATTGCCCACATTGCCGAGAAGAAGGGCATCACCATCATTGGTCCTGCGACCGTTGGTGGCATCAAGCCCGGCTGCTTCAAGATTGGTAACACTGGTGGCATGATGGACAACATTGTCGCTTCCAAGCTGTACCGCAAGGGCTCTGTCGGCTACGTCTCCAAGTCGGGTGGTATGTCCAACGAGCTGAACAACATCATCTCTCAGAACACCGACGGTGTCTACGAGGGTGTGGCTATTGGTGGCGATCGCTACCCCGGCACCACCTTCATTGACCATCTGCTGCGCTACCAGGCCGACCCCGACTGCAAGATCCTGCTGCTGCTCGGTGAGGTTGGTGGTGTTGAGGAGTACAAGGTCATTGAGGCCGTCAAGAAGGGTGTCATCACCAAGCCGATTGTCGCCTGGGCCATTGGTACTTGCGCGAGCATGTTCAAGACTGAGGTGCAGTTCGGCCACGCTGGTGCTTTCGCCAACTCGCAGCTCGAGACCGCTGCCACCAAGAACAAGATGATGCGGGAAGCTGGCTTCTTCGTCCCCGACACCTTCGAGGACATGCCCGCTCTCGTCAAGAGCGTGTACGAGGGCCTGGTTAAGAACGGCACCATCACCCCCAGCCCGGAGCCGATCGTCCCCAAGATTCCCATCGACTACTCGTGGGCCCAGGAGCTGGGCCTGATCCGCAAGCCTGCTGCTTTCATCTCCACGATCTCGGATGACCGTGGCCAGGAGCTGCTGTACGCCGGTATGCCGATCTCGGACGTGTTCAAGGAGGACATCGGTATTGGCGGTGTCATGTCTCTGCTGTGGTTCCGTCGTCGCCTGCCAGACTACGCCTCCAAGTTTCTTGAGATGGTGCTGATGCTGACGGCCGATCACGGTCCGGCTGTGTCTGGTGCCATGAACACCATTATTACCACCCGTGCCGGCAAGGACCTGATCTCCGCACTGGTGTCTGGTCTTCTGACCATTGGTTCCCGATTCGGTGGTGCCCTGGACGGTGCCGCCGAGGAGTTCACCCGTGCTTTTGACAAGGGCCTGAGCCCCCGTGAGTTCGTCGACAGCATGCGCAAGGCCAACAAGCTGATCCCCGGTATTGGCCACCGTGTCAAGTCGCGGAACAACCCGGATCTGCGTGTCGAGTTGGTCAAGCAGTACGTCACGGAGAAGTTCCCCAACCACAAGCTGCTGGACTACGCTCTGGCCGTCGAGTCGGTGACGACGTCGAAGAAGGACAACCTGATTCTGAACGTCGACGGTTGCGTTGCTGTCTGCTTCGTTGATCTGATGCGCAACTGCGGTGCTTTCAGCGCCGAGGAGGCTGAGGACTACCTGAAGATGGGTGTTTTGAACGGTCTGTTCGTTCTTGGCCGGAGTATCGGTCTGATTGCTCACTACCTCGACCAAAAGAGACTGCGCACTGGCCTGTACCGCCACCCCTGGGACGACATTACCTACCTGCTGCCCCAGCTCAACGCTGGCCCGCCGGGTGCCGAGGGCCGTGTGGAGGTGCAGATGTAGGAGGTTTAAGGAGTTTTCTGCTGTACGCGTCGTGCGTTCTTTGCGCCGTGTTTTTCACGCTTTTCACGCTTTCCCGCTGTGGCTCGGATTTATGTTTTACGTCCTTCTGTTTTCTTGCCTGTCGTTGTTTATTTTATAAAGCAAAACTGCGTAAGCCCAGTTTTGCGGAGGAGAAAGAGTTACGCAAAAAAATGTGGAAGAAAACAAATCATCCCCCACAGTGGAACAGAAAAGATTTTAATAGAATTTACGATATCTAGGTCGCTGCACAATTTCCACAATGGGGTATGTGGAGGCTGACAAAGATGATGGAGAAATGTTACGAGTAATAATAAGATTTAAACCAATTGCGCTTTCATTTATACAAAAACCCGGTGAGATGAGATGGCATGAGATTGGACCGGTGTGATGAGATATGAGATGAAAGGCTCGATGAGAAGCATCACGTGACATTATACGTGCCGGAGCTTGACCTTGTCAGGGTCGCGCTTGTCTGCACTTGAGAATTGAACGTACTCAGCTCCAGAGAGGCGACCTTTGCGACGACCAACGGCACACGTTTTTGGGGGCGATCGCTAACGGTCAAGGCAGGTGCATAGCCGGTTCCAGGCCCTGATCCCCGGCCTTTTCCATTTGGGGAAGCTACGACCGCCCATCGTTCTCGGGCTCCTCGCATCACATTCTTTCCTCTTGTCCCGTTCGCTCTTTCTTCTCCTCCTCGATTTTGCCAAGACAAGTATTGCGCGCCAAGGCCGGGCAATTCGTGTTCAATTTCGGGTCTCCTCTTTTTGGACTTTAACCTTTCTCTTCTTTTCTTTAACAAAGTATTTATTTTCGACCGTCGTCCACCTCCAACCTCACACCCCCGACTCTGCGACTCCACGACTTTAGCGACGTCATTGCATCCGTCTCCAAATCTCACGATTGTAATTTCCGAGTCGCATTTTGAGAGCTTCGAAATAACTGACGACGGCCTCCGCTAAGCAAACTTCTCACATCCCTCTCACCACTTTATTTTCTCGACAACGAACAGCCTTCAAAATGTGTATCGTCTTCACGTGCGGCGAGCACACCTTTCGCAAGGAAGTCGAGGGCTACGAGGGCGTCATCTGCCGCTGCTACAACTGCGGCAACTACAGCGGCCACGTCATCAAGACGCACCCCTGGTTTACTCTGTGCTTTGTCGTAAGTTTCTTCTTTTGTGCCCTCGCTGCGCTCACCTTTCCTGGCCGCACTCGTCGCTTACGCATCTCATACTCGTCGCTAACATCTCCAGCCCATCATCCCCCTCTCCATCCATGGCTACGAAGACGTCACCTGCCACATCTGCAACTATGCCCAGCCGCTCGAGCACCGCCCGGACGTCCTGGCCATGAAGAACCACGGCGGCCAACAGATACCAATGCAGCCACAAGGAGGACAGCTGCCGCAAGGCATGCCGCCACCGCAAGGGCAAAACGGGAACGGTTATAAGCCACCGATGCAAGGACAGCAGTACCAAGGACCACCGCCGCAACAGCAGCAACCAGGCCAGAATGGAGCCATGCGATACGGCTAAGCTAACATGAGGAGGGTGATGATGTGTCGTGTGGTTTACTCTCTCATTCTTTTGTATACATTCATTCGTTGAAATGTCTTTTCCTTTCAGATATCACGGCGCGGGTTTTCTTCTCAGGCTTTGTCATCGGTTATTCTTTATCTTACTCTCTCTTTTGGATATTATTACTAGTCTGCACATCCGGACATTGGATAAAGACATATTCAAGCCCATCCGCAAGATATTCTCGCGAAACGCTGTGCGACAGATCTTCCTTGAAATGCACCTCCAAACTGTCCAAATCGGCAGGCCTCCCATATGCAGCATTTGCCCGCAGTCGCATGACGTCTTGGCCTTGTGAGTTCGCACGGCAAATACTTGGTCCCACAGCGAACTACAGCGCGCTCCAGTGGTACCCTGCTCCAGCGCATCCCAGTGGTTGCTTGCTGTCCGCTAGCGAACTAGTGCCCGGCAGTAGTCTCCACAGCGAGCAGGCCTGGAGCACACCTAAAACATCAGTGCGTTGCTGACGCCAGGACGCGGCGATAAGGCTCAGGAAAAAAGTTTATCGCTAAATTTGCAGGATCAATGTCGTCGAATCGTCAACACAACATCGTCACCACGTTCGACAACCACACACACACACACACACACACACACGACACACCCAACATGCTGCACGACCTCAGCATCGTGTGGTCGCCTTCCACACCACCGGCCGAGCTCGCCAACACGCTCGCCATGAGCGCAGAGCTCGGCTATGATGTCGTTGCGCTCGATCACGTCTACCACGGCCCCGTGCCGTCAACAATCACAAGTCCAATAGGGCCTGCTGTCGAGGCGGCGTTTCCGTCCGCATCGTCTGCGGCGACTCGAAAGCCCAAGATCCTGCACCGCGCCACCGTCGTCATCTCCGACCTCACCGTCAACCACCGCCTTGGTGCCGTCGCCTCGGCTTACGACCTCGTCGCTGTCCGCCCGACCAACGAGAAGGCCTTTCAAGCCGCCTGTCTCAGCATGGCCGAGCCGGCTCTCATCAGTTTGGACTTGACCACCTACTTCCCCTTTTATTTCAAGCACCGCACATGTATGGCCGCCGTCCGGCGCGGCGTACACTTTGAAGTGTGCTACTCGCAAGCTCTGAGAGGCGGAGGAAGTGGTGGCGGCGGCGATGCTACCTCGGACAAGAGCGGCAGTGCTGCTCGTGCGCGCGCTCTATTCGTTGCCAACCTGACGGGCCTGATCAGGGCGACGCGGGGACGAGGCATTGTTGCCAGTTCGGGCGCGGTGATGAAGAATGGAAGCAGCAGCTCCGGAGGAGGCGGAGGCGCGTTTGAACTCCGCGGTCCAGCGGATGTGGTCAACTTGCTGGCCGTCTGGGGTTTGCCGCCAGACCGTGGGACAGAAGCCATGGCAGCCTTGCCGCGGAGCATTGTGGCCAACGAGGGGTTGCGGCGGCGAGGCTTTCGCGGTGTGGTCGATATTGTGCAGGTTGCAGGCGGTGTCGATGCAGCTGAGCGGTTGGAGAAACCAGGCGGCAAGCAGGGGAAGCAGGACAAGCAGCAACAAAAACAGCAAAAGCAGCAGCAACAACAGAAACAAAACGGCCAGAAGCAGAGCAATGATCAGAAGAAGCGGAAAGCAGACGATGGTTTGGCGAATGGGCCACCACAGGCACGGCAACAGCAATCCAAGAAGCAGAAGAAGGGGGCCTTATAGGCAGGATGGAAAGGCTGCCGGCGTGTGCATGTACAGATACAGATATTAGTAACGATACCCAAGAAAGGATGCATGGCGAATCATCAGAATATTAATCAAACTTTTTTTTTATTTCGAAAAAAAAAAAAGACTCGCTCTTTTATTCTTGTCCATTTTCAAACATTTTAGTAAGTAGTAGAATAAAGGGCAAAAATTCATGGATTTCACTTGACATCAGAAGGTATTATCTCACCCTTTTTGCGTTTCTCCTCTTGTTCCTCTCGAAAAGGGGGTGGCGGATTATATACAACGAAAAGAAAAGAGAAAGAAGAGAAGATGGAGAGACAAATATAGAGACAACAAAAAAAGAAATAAATTGCAAAGACAGAATAGGTCCCTAGGAACAATCGAAGCGAATCAACAAGATTCTACCACTCCTCCTAGATGCACTGCTTAATCCAACATTTAAGCAGGCACCAGTGTCTGGGCAGCCAGGTTGCCGAGAGTCAGCACACTGTTCAGCGACAGGCCGCTCAGATTGATGGACACTTCCTGCGGGTTGTTGGCAACAGCAGGCGCAGCGGCGACGGGAGCAGCAGTCGTCTGGACAGAGCCAAGGGCAACAGTTGTCTGGAGCGAGTTGATCGAGGTGACAGCCGTCAGAGCGGGCAGACCAGCAGCAGCAGCCGAGCCACCGAGGGACACAAGCGTGTTGGCGGACGAGGCAGCAGTGGCAGAAGCAGCGGGCTGGACGGCGAGCGAAGTGGCAGCAGACGACAGGGCCGGAAGAGCAGCGAGAGCAGTCGAGGACGACAGGGCCGAAAGAGCAGCGGGAGCAGTCGAGGACGACAGAGGCGGGAGGGCAGCGGGAGAAGCCGAGGACGACAGGGCCGGAAGAGCAGCGGGAGCAGTCGAGGACGACAGAGGCGGGAGGGCAGCGGGAGCAGCCGAGGACGACAGAGGCGGGAGGGCAGCGGCAGCGGCCGAGGTGGGCGCAGACAGGGATTGGAGCGTGGCAGCAGCAGCACCGGCGACGTTTGAAGTGTTGGCAACAGCTGCAGGCGTAGTAGCAACGGCAGACGAGACAGCGGGGGCAACGACCTTGGTAGAGGTGTGAGCAGAGCCGGGAACAGCAACAACCGTGACACCAACACCGCCCGTGGGAGCGCCATCAGCGGCGGCACCACCCGCAGTAGCAGGAGGAGCAGCTGCCGCGCTGGCGACGGGAGAAGACACAGCAGCAGCAGCACCGGCCACAGCAGCCGACGAAGCCGATACAGGAGCAGGAGCCGGAGCAACTGCAGCCGCACCAGCTGCCGTCACGGTCACGCTGACAGTCTCAGTAACAGTGGTGCCAGCGGCTGAGACAGTCACAGTCACAGTAGCAGGCGCAGACGATGCAGCAGCGGCGCCAAGAGCGACGGCAGCCGACGAGGAAGCGGCAGCAGGAGTAGCAGCGGCTGAAACAGCAGCTACAGTCGTGTTGGCGGTAAGGGCAGGTGCAGCACCGACGGTGATGGTTTGGCGAGCAGTCACGGTGCTGACGGCGGGGCAGCTGTTATTGGCATTGTTGTTGTTGCTGTTATTATTCTTGTCGCCGTTGCCGTTGCCGTTGCCGTTGCCGTTTCCATTGCCGTTGCCGTTTCCATTGTCGTTGTTGCCGCCAATGCCCAGGCCGCTGAGCAGGCCCGAAATAAAGTCCCGCCTCACATTGCCTGGCCGGTCGACAGCGGCGGCCTGTATATTGTTAGTATTTTCCAAGCCCAGGATATCTGTGGGAGTGGATGTCGTTGAACCCACCTGGGCTAATGTGAGCGACGCCACCACCAATAATGTTGAGGGCTTCATGGTGAATAGAAAATAGGTTGAATAATTCAAAGTTCAAGGTCGATGGTAGTAAATATAAATTTGTGCCGAACAAGTCGAGATAAAAAAAGACTGGATACCCAACAGGACCGGCCTTGCGAGTGAATGTAAGAAGAGAGACGAATACAAGTAGATGCCGTCGGGGCTGTCGTCGATTTTCGAGAAGTCGAGGTGGTGATGCTTCGAGTTCGATGTCTATGTCGAAGATTGTGGATCTGTTTTTGAAAATAAAGGAATGGCTCCGAGGCGTCCAACTGCGCCTACCCGGAAAGAGAATGTACAAATATAAAAAGAAATAGAGAACAAGAAGAGAAGAATGAAGAAGAGTAAAAAGACGAGCTCGCCGTCGACAATAAGGAACGATGGTCGACGAGTCAAGACTCTTTTTTGCAAAAAAGATGAGTTGTTTCTTCAAACGGGAGAAGTGAAAAAAAAGGCGTGAGAAGGGAGAAAAGGAGGGAAAGAGAGAAAAGAGAGGGAGGGACAGAGAAGAAAGAAAGCCAAGAAGCCAAGACCAGAGAAGGGACACGAAGAAACGACAAGAAGGGAACGATGGTGAGAAGACAAGAAGGCAGGAGGCAGAGCCCAGCAAAAAGACGAGAGACGAGAAAAAAGCTCGGCTCCAGAAAAGACAGGGAAGGACGACAGGAGGCTCAAACGACTTACACCAACCCCGGCATCCCCATTAAGACGCCTGCAGGCGCCTGGACAGAGGCTCGCGTAGTGTGCTGCAGAGTACGTTGTACAGTGCTCTGTGCTGAGCATGGGAAAAGGAAAAGAGAGGGACAATAGAACTCCGTATGTTGTACAGGGTTCTTGGCCGGCGCCTTCCAGCAAAAGTCGATGGCATTGAACGATGCATTGCGGTCTCTTCCTCAGGGCCTGTCGGAGATGTGTGGGTCAGGAACAGCCCAGTCTTTTCCCCTTGTCGAGGCTCCAATGGAGTGGGAAACGTTGTCTCTGTCGACCCTCTTTTGGCCCTGTCGAGGTCTGGGCCTTTGCGTTTTTGGTGGGGAGCAAAGACAGACTAATACGCATACTCCGTACGACCTGACGGGCTTCTTCTGCTCTTCTGCCCCTGGCTAGACTCATGAGAAGGACGCAGAGTATTGAAAAAGGGAAACCTTTTGCAAAACGTCAGGCCGGCAAAACGAAACAGAGTCTATTTTTGGGCTTGCGCGTCCGCTATCTTTGGTGAGAGGAGTGTCGAGAATTAAAAAAAAGGGGCCATCACAGAGCCATGAGCATGCAGAGGAAGGCTGGCACGGGCGGTTGCGCGCTGGTGGACAGGCAATACTGGACCTCGTCATGCCGCTTCTGCTGCCTTTGGTTGTATTTTTATTTCAAAAAGGGGTGTAAAGGTACACTGCAAGCTAGAGGAAGCCAAAGAAGACAAGGCGGCTGCCCTGACAGGTCAAGGATATGCTGGACAGAAGAGCACAGAAGGCCTGGACGTGTTCATCATTGTCACTGGTGAAAAGGGAAGAGAAATAAGCTTTCCGCCAAATATGGCTGCTTGCAGTTGGTGCAGGGAAGAGAGGGCAGAGGGTTGCTGTCGTTGTGTTGAAAAGTGTGGGAAAAGGTCGAGTGTGTTCATGGGTGGAACCCAGACGGAGGTTTTGGGTTTCTGAGACGAGGACCGTGACGGCTTGTGTTTTAGGTTGGCGGCTTGGGGGTAGGAAGGTACGGTGGGGCCACTCGACTGGTTGCGGCTTCCTTGGCTTCTGGCCGGTTGAATTGGATTGGAAGCCACGATCGGTGCCCTTGCGATGCTCTTTCCTTTTTCTGTTCGTAGACTTTCTTGCTCTTTCCTAAAATTAGACCAATATGCGCGGTGATATGCCGTGATGTGCTGGAAGAATACGCTGGGACCGGCAGCAACGCGATTGGCAGCTTGCACGGAAAGTGCGATTGACAGCCACGGCCAGCGATTGGCACACAGCACTCACGAACTCGCGGCTGTGAGTTTTGGCATCTGTTTGAATAACAGGGCACAGCGGCGATTGCAACAAGTTGTGTATCAAAATACAGCGGAAAGTGTCTCGAAGGCGTAAAAGTACAGTAAGCATACAGTGGACAATACCGTGTAGTAGAAGCTCTCTTTTTTGGGCAAGCGCTGAAAAGGAAAGAGCGATGGATATGCCATAATTTAATGAATCAAACGAGTGTTATGAACTCGGATAACGAGAAAAAGAAAAAGAAAAAAAGAGCATAATCCTCGTAGGCACACAAATGTCACGATGCTTGCATATTTTGCTGGCTCTGAATGTTTAAGGGGCCCTTGTGCAAGTGTGCAGGAAATAGGACCCTTGCCTAGGCCATTGCAACCCCCTTTTCTAGTGAAGTTATTTTGGTATCGAAACGAAAGGAAGAAGACGTGAACAAAAACGGGGGGCCTGAAGTGAGAAAGGAAATATTAAACTGTCCTGGGCAATATATGTTCTCAACGGCTTTGACTAAACATGTTTGCAATAGGATGTGAGTTACAGTTAAGTATATTGTTAGTAGAGCGGCAATTGTGATAAACAGTGGATGTCAACTTTACATAATCCGAGAGAAAAAGAGAAGCAGCAACGCATTCAAACTCAAATGCTGAGCAGAGCCAAGTCTCTGTTGCAACATGCTCTGTTACTTTTTCATTTTATGAGCTAAAAGCGTTAAAAGCGACCAAATCTAACGGTAAAGTCGCGGCACATAATCATGCCAAGAGATCGGAAGCTAAATTCGCGTGTAAGTGCTACTAATTCATTCGTATGACGCACATCTTGAGATGCTAGCCTCGTGAACACAAAATCCCATTCGAAATTCAAAGATACAAATGGTATTACTCTTCTGTCAAAATTTTGTGCGATGCACAACGTCTGTGTCCGGTCACGGGCTTTCACGGGCGTTTTCCCCTTTGCCTGCCGCTTTCGAGTCCCAAGGTAATTTCGTGGCTTGCAGCTGGGACGCCTCGCCCTCCTGACCGTTTTCGCCATGTCGTCGACGATTGGCCCCCCCGATCAGCAGCATCCCTCTCCTGAGACTAGATCATACTGTGTGTGTGTGTTGTCGTTGCCCGCCCAGCTGAGCCCGATCGCAGTGCCTTTTGGGAGTTTTTCGCTTTTGCGCTCGTTATCGAAGCCATCATCGCTCAACTTGGACTGTACATCATCAAAAATGTTCTTGCCATCGATGGTTGTGTAGACGGTTGATTTTAAAGGTCGAATATCGCAAACAAAAGTGCAGTTTCTGCACAGCATCGCGTTTCACGAACACAAGCTGAAGGCCAGCACCAACACACTTTCATCGCCATGGGGATTCACGTTCTCGACAGATACTACCTAGGTATCACGGCCATCATCACCGTGGCTTACCAGCTGCTATTCTTCGCCGTCGCATTCACTTTCAAGTTTGATAAAGTGACGGGTAAGTTCTAATCGGCCTCGCAATCATGGTCGTCGAGGACTGTCGGCTAACGCGCGCGTTTGTTTGTAGACTTCGCCGGCGGCACCAACTTTATCATTCTCGCCGTCGTCACGCACATCCTTGGCAGCCGCGACCCGCCCTTCAACGCAGTCGCGACCATCCCGCCGACGCGCCAGCTTGTTGTCACGATTCTTCTGTCTGTTTGGGCTGCCCGCCTGGCTGGATTCTTGCTGTTTCGCATACTGCGCTCCGGCCATGACAGGCGCTTCGATGACAAGCGCAACAAGTTCTTCCCCTTCTTGGGCTTCTGGATCCTCCAGATGATTTGGGTCTGGACAGTATCGCTTCCCGTGACGGTGCTCAACTCGTCGGCCATCATGAGATCGGGAATGTCTGGTAACCTGCCACATTTTGGCACGGCCAAGGACATTGTCGGGATCATCATGTTTGGCATCGGCTTTCTGCTCGAGTCAATTGCCGACGTCCAAAGGCTACGATTCCGGGAGCAGCGGCAGGCCAACGACAAGCTCAGCTTCTGCAAGACAGGCCTCTTCAAATGGTCGCGCCACCCCAACTATTTTGGCGAGATCTTGCTGCAGTTTGGCATCTTTACCATTGCCACGTCCGACACGCACTACAAAAACGGCAACAAGCCATTCTTTTCAGGGCCCGTCTACGCCTCCATCACGGGACCAGTGCTTTTGACGGTGCTGCTGCTCTTTGTGTCCGGACTGCCGCTGTCAGAGCGTTCGGCCGCCAAGAAGCGATACGAGGCCGGCGGTGCCATATGGGACGAATATGGTGCATATCTGTACCGTACGAGTATCCTTATCCCGCTGCCACCAGCCTTGTACTCGCGGGTGCCCAGATTTATCAAGCGTACACTGCTGTTTGAGTTCCCCATCTATGTGTTTACGCCGGCACCAGGCTCGCAGCCTGGCTCGGGTGATGGCCAGCCGACTGCTGCTTCTCAGCAGCAAGCGAGTTCTCCTCGCAACAACGTCGACCCCACTGTCAACCGGGATACCGAGTACGGTGATGATCCGGACGCAGTTTTCGACGACCATCGTGCACTGAAGCCGCACTTGGCTTCCACCACCTCGTCGGCGGCAAAGTAGATGCCACAACAATACAGTGTAAATACAGTGTTCGGTCGCCTATATACTGTATTTGCCTGTCGGTGCTGTCAGTTGGTTCTTTTGGTCAACGGTCAAGTTAATGTTGATGGCGTGCCTCTCCAAGTTTGACATATCTGTGATTTTTGGGAGAGTTTGAGCTTCGATTTTCACATCAATTATATCCTATCTTTTTGTTGGTATGAAGTTGAAAGGGTGTACCATTTGTTGCTAATGCGTTCTTATTTATTAGTAATATCGGCTCTCATGACTCTTAATTGATACCCTTCTGATCATCTTGCTTTTCTCAATAATATGAGGCCTTTCATGTCAGAGCAAATGACGACAAACTCCGTCTATTGCGTATTTTCTGCCAACCCAGTTCAAAGCCTTGTGCGAGAACTAGCCCAGAAACCGAGTTGGAGGGCTGTCGTCGCAGCGTCATCGCAGCGCAATCGCAAGTTGCAACTCAACCCGAGTTGCTGCTTGAGTTTAGAGACCCACCTCACGACCTTCTCAGCCCAGATCCATGGCCCTCTTTAAATAACGTCAGTCTTACCTTTGGAAACATCTGCTCCGGTCGGTACCTGGTTGCCTGGCCAGTCTCCCATTTGTGACGATGACAAGTCGTAAAAAGCCCGAGAAGAAAAGAAGCAGTGTTACTCCGTAGAAGTAGAAGATCCACCAGAAACAAACCGGCACAGTCCTAGCGCCGTGACCGGCAAGGCTTTGGCGGGGCCTTGTGGAAGGGAAAAAAAGAAAAAGAAAAAGAGGGGCACGAGCTGCGCCTGTGCGTCACAGCAAGGGCGCGCGCGCCTGCCAACGCCGACGCGGGTAATGCAGCCTCCAAGGGTAAGTTTACTTCAAGAGACGAGTGAAGGATTTCGATCGAATAAGACGACCGACGCCTTCCATCTCCTTTTCTCTCTAAATGCATTTGTAAAACCAAGGAAGAAGGCAACCAGCAAGCAATAAAGGCAGAACTCGTCAGCATATACGTATTACGGCCGCCCGGCGCTCTTCCTCTGGCGACTAGACCATCCCCGGTGCTTCTTTCCTCTGGTGACAAAGCCTCCGACCGCTCCTTCCTTTGGAGACCAGACCCCCGAACGCCTCTTTCCCTTGGAGAACAAACCCCCGGCGCCGTCACACGGTCACGACCAAACATCTGCTAAAGGTAAGAGCAGGCGAGCCGATATGCAGGATCGGAGTGGCGTTAAGCAGGAATATGTGCAAGCAGACCGTCACTCCTTCCTCTCCTCACCCAATCCACTACCAGACCAGCATGTGACCACGCGACAGGATGGTGCCTCCTGCCTCCTGAGCCAACCACATCGCATCCTGCCCGTCTTGGATGATTCCATTGTTCATAGCTCTTTCTCAATCCTTTCCCTCTTTTCCTTTTCCCCCCTTTTCTCAACACTTCTCCTTCTTTACCCCTCCACCAACCCAATTGCACCAGCTCGCGTCCGACACTTCCAAAGCATTACGACGACGTTGTCTGCCTCTCCCATTCTCTCTGCCGCCGTCATGGATTGACGCAAATCGATAAGAGACCCGAAAGACTAACAAGTTCATAAATGACGAAGCGAAACAAAGTGCAAGGCTCCCCGTGAATGCGCAATCCACAATTTGCGAGTCATTACGGCAGCCTCCGAAACAGCAATTGATAAAGAAACGCCAAGATATCAACAGAAGAAAAAGAAAAAAAAAAGAGAAGGATCCAATAACGTATATTCAAAACGTCAAGTATCCGAGCGCCTGGTGCATCGAATCTCCAATTTTGCTCCACCGCCCGTTTTTGACGTCCCCCAGAAACACAGCTTTTCTGTGAGTCACGGTCGACTTTCAACGTCCAACAGCCTCAACTCACTTACACAATACAATTTTAGAATTGTTTTCCGGCGTTGCAATTCGCTGCCAGACTATTGTTGTTGATTCTTCTTTATCATTCCCCCTTGCCGCTTTCATTTACACCGCTGTTGTGACACTTCTTTCGTTTTATTTTTATTATTTTCTTCTTTCCATCCCCCGTCCTACAGTTTTTCCAATTCACCTCATCTTACAAATGACTGTTCGATGACTGCATCGACGTCCTTGGCGGTGACCAGTTTCTCTATTTGAATCACGAAACTGCCTCTTCTTCTCACTCTTTGCTTTCATTTCAACCAACTCCCTTCGCATCAACACGATATCCATTGATCGATGCTACCTCACTATCTATCATCGCTACACTTGTCATTTATCTGACTCTTTGGCATCACTCCCGCCTCCCTCTCACATCATCTACTCTCTACTCCCCTCCCCTGTCTCACCCTCCTCACATCCATCATGGAAGCCCGCTGTCAGTGTGGTGCGGTCAGTTTCAAGACCCCCACTGCCCGGCCACTCGCCCTCTACATCTGCCACTGTCACGACTGTCGCCGCCAGTCGAGCTCTGCTTTTGGCACCAGTGCCATCTTCCCGCGGTTCCCACTTCCCGACGATGCTCTCATGAGCTGTTATACGTGAGTCTTTCGCCCAATGACTTTTGATATTCCCCCGCGTCTGTATTGTGCCTAACTGTTTGCAGCCGTCCCACATCGTCTGGGCACACACTTTATTGGTAAATATTCTCCTACATCTTCCATCACCCTTCCGCCATCCGTCTTTCTGCCCCTGCACGGCTTCTCCCGCTTCTATATTAGGAAAAATAGGGGACTTGTCAAAGGGCCAATTGACATTCCAGGAACACGCTTCTGACATACATTTCTTCATTTTTTATTACGTTGCCATTAGCTACTTTTGCAAATCCTGTGGCACCCGTCTACTCCACACCACTCCGGTAAGATGATCTTGCATATTCCCCTCTTCCCATCTCCCAGATCTCAGGGACCATCGATCCTACTTGTATTACTCATACATGTTCCTGCATGATGATTGTGACTCACACTTCTTTCTCTCTCCTTCCAGGGCAAAAATGTAGTATCCGTCAAAGGCGGCTGTCTCGAGGGTTTAGACTGGCGCAGCGCCATCCACATCTGGACAAAAACGGCCATGGTACCCATCCCGGAGGGTAGCGAGAGCCACTCGGAAGAGGCCGACTTCACCGACTACGGCTCGAGCCAGGAAGAGCTCGACCAGCCCGAGTTACTTCGCGGCAACGGCGGTGACTTGTCGATGGACAACAGCCCTTTAGTGTTCCATCCAGAAGGGCATCCCAAATAAGTGTGCCTTGATACTCGTCTCTCTTCTTCCTTTACCTTCTGCTTCACTTTTTCTTTTCGTTTCTGTCTTTTTCTTGGTCTTTTATTCTCCAACGAATAATACATGCATGGCGGCGATGTGGTAATGCTATTGGTTCCCTGTCTTGGTTCTGTTTATCAAAAGGTTTTTCGTTTTTGTTGGATCTGGGTTCGCCGGTCGTTGCTGTTGGTTGCTTTGGGCTATTCAACATATACATAACATATAGGTCTAGGATATTGCTTTGCTTTGCTTTAGTTTTGTTTATCACTTTTTCATAGTTTTGGTCGGTCATGTTGCATATACCTGTTCAGTACAATGGAAAATCTCTACATATACAGTTTTTTTTATCGTTTTTGTGAAGATGTTGTCCAATATATTTGCACACTAACTAACAACAACAGTTGATGTTCCTTTCATCTTTGTTGAGCTTTGATTCTTGACACAGTCTGGTCTTTTTGACCCCAAGATTCTCTTGCAAACATGCCTGCTCAACGCAGCTACCAAGGGCAACAATGGGTGCATCCACAGACCGCCAGAACAGGTCTGCCACCCAAGCCACCAAGCTGCCTAAGACCAAGAGACCCACAAACCATGTCGTTGCTCGCCGTGTTGCTGTCTCCATTCCGATGTGCCTGACAAGACTGTCAGCCAGAATTTTCCAGTAGTCCAGTGCTGGACCATGCAGCAGATACACAGAGTAACTGATGCGGCCAAAGTACTGTGCCATCGGACGCTCAAACTGCCGCCGTACTGCTGTGAGCTCACCACATGACCATACCAAGAGCGCACCTGTAATAGCATACCAAAACTTTTGCTCCAACAAATATTCGCCCCAGTCTTCAATGCCTCTCTCATCTCGCCCATGAGACAGAAACCATGAAGGTGTATTGGCCACAAGAATCCGGATCCCAATAGTTCGGCTGGCCCCCTCATTAGGCCAGCCAAACACAAAGAGGCAGGCCACAAGAATCGTGCTGTGAAGAGCCGCCCTGACAGCTGTGTGCTTCGAAGAGGGTTTGTGGCTGGTCTTTCGAGAGAGCTCTAGTCTTCTCGTTTCAGCCGCCTGTAGAACGTGTGCTTCAGCAAGAAAGAGTCCAGACAGGAACTCAAACGCTGCCCATCGCCCGCCCGCCAGACAATAGCCTGCCAACAATACTGTCAGCACCTGCCGAAGCCTTGTGCGTAACGGTGCCAGTGCCAGTAGCACTAGGAACAGCAACATGGCGTGTGTAAACTCGATTGGTATTGTCCACAGGTGGATGTTGTAGCCCGGCCGCAGATCGCGATCCCAGGCCCATGGCCATGCAATGCGGCCGGCATAGTTGTGTGCCCAGCTGCCAAACTGGCCAGCCCATGTAACGTCTGCGGCATACAGTTGACCGGTCTGGCAAAGAATTGCGGTAAATAGCGTTGAAGCTGCACATGGCAAGAACAGTCGGATTGGCCGGCGGAACACTGAGGAGGACAATGCAGCATAGCATTTTTCGAGTCCTTCAGGCCCGTGAAGCAGGCGAAGTGGCCTGTAGGCCAGAACGAAACCAGAGATGACAAAGAAGATGTGTACCATTGGCCGGCCAGAGTACAGCACGCGTATGAATGGTAGTTGAAGGAAAGACGAAGGATACGTCGTAGTGATATCATCGCCCTCTTCGCATGGTATTTGAGAGTGCCCGTATGTGGGCAATATGTAGCTGTGACCCTTCTCGGTGTAGTGGCAAATAAAGACCACCACAGAAGCTATGCCGCGCAGACCGTCCAAGTAGGACGTAGAGTGCAACTCCCGATGTCGACGGGGATAGTAGATAGTAATTGTGTTGTAACTGCTCCTCGGGCACATTGTGCTTGCGATGAAGCTAGGCAGTAGAGCTCGGACAGACTTGGATGCGCTACAAACATGCCATGCCCGTTGTGGAGGCGCCATTGTCAAAAGGCAGGTTGAGATTGCTGTTGGTATGCTGAGATGCTTGGCGCCGGCTGTCCTTGAGAGTGTATGCCGTTGCTTGTGTGAGCATCATGGGGTGGGAGGGTGGTCGAATATATCTGGCGTTGATGAAGTTTTCGGGCCGAGTTGCTGTCGTGAGGTGATATTCTCTCAATCAAGTTTGTGTGACACAGAGACTGCGGGGAAAGGTAAGCGAGGCACGCGAGTGTCGCACTGTATCTGCTCGAGTCTGAGTTGCGCGTCATTTAGTAGTAGACTTTGATGTGTGGGACAAGAGACGGGAAGGACGCGAGTGGCAGGCAAAGGCGGGTAGCCAATTGAAGGTGAAGGCGAGGCTGAGAGGTGTAAAAGTGAGAGAAAGCGTATTCTGCTAAAGGGTAGAATGACGTCGAGAAATGCAAAATCCAGGGAAAGAATGACGTCTAGCAGAAGAGAAGGAAAGAACGACTGGCCAAGGTGGGATGGTTGACCTATTTCCCGTTTAGGAAAGAGCGACAAAGGTGAAAGAGCGACCACCGCTCACCAGGAGTAAATTAATAACTCAGATATAAATTGATGGCTGGACCATGAAGTCAGAAATGTAGAAGAATACTTTATGAGAATAAATAAGGCCTTATTATTGTCCAGTCGCTCAGCGGTAGTTTTCTTTCAATTATTTTCGTCTTATAAAATGCGTGAAATTAAAAACGAAAATAGAACTCATAGCAATCATTTATATAAAAGCATCCACTACTTGAAGTCTTGCAAGATGCAAAGATTTACCGAATACCATATAATCGGGTTGACTACCCCATTACTCTCCCGTGATAACCTCCCCAGACTCCTGGTGCTCCTCGTCAGCCACATAGGCGGGTACGCCATGCAGAACGCCCACGACATCGTAATCAGTGGCGTCCAGCTCTGCCCACTTGAGGGTCTTTGTGTACTGCACGTTTCGTTGCGACCAGACCTTGGTAGGCAATGTTGATCAGGCTGCTCCAGCCGCGGAAATCACTCATTATTTGTTGGTGGAGGAGGATCCGTCGTACAAAGAGGGCACAAAGAGGTTGCCGCAACTAAAGACATACAACTAAAGACATAGTATTCGTATAGCATGATGCTGATGGCGGGGCACATGAAGATGCCGTAGGCGCCCATAAAGTCCAAGAAGGTTACGGCCGAGATATGAATCTTCCAGGGACAGATGATTCAAGCGAGAAAATCAACAATGAGGTAGCCACCTCTGGGTCAACTCTGGATAATATCACATACGTTAAAAAATAATCATTTTCAATAAAAGTAATTATTCTCAATACAAAAAGCTTACAATGGAGAGCGTACGGTGAACGGCAGAAATTAAATGAAGGAAACAAAATGGCAGTGTGGTGGTGACAGTCAAGAGGTGACGTTGACAGTCACATGACTAGTCACGCGATCACATATCGGCAAAGTAGCAGCGACGCCAAGGAATGCAGCTCGACGCGCCAGGGTGTCCGTCGGCAGCAATTTACGGGAAGCATTTGTAGGGCAATTTGGCCCCAATTTGCGACGTAGCAATAGAAACAATTCGCAATCTGCAGCACCCCCGGTTCTCCAGCTTCCAGGCTCCATCCTCAGCCCATACACCACCTGTCCACAGCTCTCCTTTGCTCCTTTGCGGCTCGGAAATCTTTTCCTTTCGGCAGTGTCAACCTTTTCGACGTCCCGTCTTCTAGAACACTCGTTTTCGTTTTCGATTTCGACCTCGACCACTTCTTTCCTTCTCGACATCTCTCCTTCAAACACCCTCTCTACGGCATAGCTCCCACACAATGGATACCGTTCGTTCTCTTATCCAGCCAGTGACGCACAACCTGCCGGCGCCGATCCGCGACGTTGGCGTTGGCCTGCTCGGCGACACGTGCTACAAGGCGCTCATTTTGGATGTTGACGAGACCAATGTCGACTGCATCAAGCTGGCCGTGTCCAAGGGCCTGGGCGTCGGCATCGTCGCCGCGTCGGCCGTCGTCAAGGTGCCGCAGATCCTGAACCTGGTGAGCTCGCGCTCGGCCGCCGGTGTCAGCTTCCTGTCGTACCTGCTCGAGACCACGAGCTACCTCGTGTCGCTGGCCTACAATGTGCGCAACGGCTTCCCTTTCAGCACCTACGGCGAGACGGCTTTTATCCTTGTGCAGAACATTATCATTACGCTGCTCGTCCTCAACTACAGCGGCCGTGGTGCTGTTGCTGCTGTGTTCGCGGCTGTTCTGGCTGTGGCTGCGACGGCCCTGTTCGGCCTGGCCGAGGGCACCGCTTTGAGCATTGACTCGACCCAGCTCGGCTACCTCCAGGCCGGCGCCGGCGCGCTCGGTGTGGCCAGCAAGATCCCGCAGATCCTGGCCATCTGGCAGGAGGGCGGCACGGGCCAGCTCAGCGCTTTCACCGTGTTCAACTACCTGGCCGGTTCGCTATCGCGCATCTTCACGACACTCCAGGAGGTCGACGACAAGCTGATCCTGTACAGCTTCATCGCTGGCTTTGCGCTGAACGCGGTGCTGGCCGCGCAGATGGTGTACTACTGGAACGCGCCGGCTGCCAAGAAGGCTGGTGGTAAGAAGTCGGGCAACAAGGCTGCCTCGCCGGCCTCGGCCACGCCGACACCCTCCAAGAAGAACAAGAAGAGGTCGTCGAAGAAGTGAGCGTCGAGTAGTCGACAGAGAGGATTGTTGTGCGATGGTTGACGGAAGTGGTAGGCCGTCACAGGGAGAAATACCGAGAGAGGAGGGAGCGAGGTTGATACACGTCCGAGGATAGGACATGGGATAGACACACCGGGTACTGGACACTGGGATTCTGGACTGGACCGGGCTGGATTGGTCTTTTATTCGTCATTTTGCGGCCGACACGCGGGCTCGCTCATATTTTCCTTTGTTTTTCATATTTTGCTGTAGTTGTCGTAATCTATAATGGCTTTCGGGCTTCAGTTCAATTCATTTGTCGTTGATCGTTAGTCGTTACTCGTTACTCGTTACTCGTTTTTCATACTCCGTTGGTCGTCAACTTGACGCCGTCTGTTGTCTGACATGCAACTTGCGTGTCGTTGTGTCGTCGGGTGCGCAACGTATAGGTTGAGTGTATGGTGAGTGACAGCACGGCGTCCAAGGGCGTCAGCTGCTCTTATCTGTCACGGGGGGACGTGGGATAGGTGGCTGGCTGCGCATCCATCATTGTCCACCGAGGATTTGACCGACGTCGCCTTGTTGTCTTCGCCCTGGCCGAATTTGCATCCACAACTCTCTTCACTCCCTGGTTGGCGACAGGATGTTGTAGAATTCCCGCTGTCGTCCTCCCCACATGCCCACATGCATACCCGCATCCGACGGCTGCTACGTCAAACGAATCCATCGGGTCCGGTGTCGTCCGTGTAAATGACAAAAGCTGGGAGAGGAGGGGCAGACGACAGAGTAGATAAAGGGACACCGAAGAAATTGGAGGAGACTGGAGGAGACTGAGCGCGACAGAGTATGAACCCTAGATCATTCCTATATAAGTCTAGTCTAACGACGTCGTGCACACCGCCAGATACTCTCCCGAGGACAGCATGTGGCTGCGATTATGTTGGGGATAGCTTGTGAACGTGTCGGTTTAGAACGGCGTTCATTTTCGGCGATTTTGTGTGATGTGTGTGGTATGTGTGCCGTTGGTGAGAGATCATCCAGACCAGACAGACCAGACCCGACGAAGAAATTGCTCACGGGCTAGTTTGCATGGTCTCGTGTTCACATTTTTCGCTCGCTCTTTCCTGTACTCTAGAACTCTCCCTGGCGGTGGTTGCCTGTCCGTTCTTTCCCTTCTTTGTCGACGCCGCTGCGGGCAGTCTGCACTTGGAATTTGTGTTCAGAGTTTGCACATCCACGTGAGTTCTTTCCTTCTGTGAGCGATCCCTTCACCGTTCTTTCCGGTTTCTTGTCTTTATAATTCTGTCTTTTTTTGTCAGCGCGGCAAGCGCAAGTGTGTTGTTTGGTCTGCTCCTTCTGTTTGCGCTCTTGTGACTACGGAGTACGTTGGCATTGGCGTGTGTGTGTGCATGGCACTTTCCGTTTTCGCAATTAGCAATTCGCAACTTCCTCCTGCAGCAACCCTCTTGCTATCTCCTTCCTCTTAATTAATCTGATCGTGCCCCTCGTTCCCCACGCCCTTCTTGCCCGATACAGACACCCTAACCGGCCAAGACAACACCCATGCATCTCGCAAGCCAAAAAAGCTCCAATAAGCCCCCCTCCATTATCACAACACACACAAGAAAACCACGCTACACTGACTCGACACTTTCTTGCCCGCCACTTGCGTCCCCGATGCTCCCCTTTCCGAACCTAAACGCGCTGTCGGCCAATCGTCGGGCGTTCCGGGAAAGCCTAGCGTTCCAGTCGTCCCCGGCGTCCAGCGTTTTAATCGGAAAGAGCCTCCAGTGGGCGTTCTGTGGGACCCTGACAATCACTCAATCGCTCTTTGCCCCTTCTTTTGTCTTCTTTTGTCGCCGTCTAGCCTTTCATTGGCGTTCTTTAATGTCGCCTGGTGTCTCCTGGTGCCTTTTCGGCGGTGCCTGTTTTGGCGTGCCCCCAGACTGGCGTGTCGCTTGCAAGCGCTTTTTTGACGGTGGTACGTATTTATATGCCGTCCGCGCCGCTTCTTTTACTTTTCTCTCTCTCTCTTCCTCCTGCTAGTGTCGATTGCACCATCGCCACAGCTAGGATCTTGTCGACGATTGCGTGCTTGGGATTACTTGTGGTGCAAGCTACACTGAATTGCGAATTTCGGATTTCTTGGACTATACGCAGCTTTCTGCAGCCTTTTGGCAGCTTTTCTTGTGAACGACGTCGAAAGATCGTTGGAGGTTTCGACGTCTATTACGAGTTCTTTTTTTTTGTTATTCTGGGGAATCGGCAGTCAAGGGATTTGTGGTTTGTGGCCAAAAGGGGAAAAAGGAAAGGTCTTGACATATTTTTTGTACAGATTATCTCTCTCTTCTTCTCCTCTTTTCATCGTCCTTTCTGTTTCTTTTTCTTCCTTTCCTCTTTTTCGATATTCTTCTTCCTCTTTTCCTTCTTCTATTCATCTTTCCATCTATCCTCTCTCCCATCTATCCCTTCCCCGCGTTACTCTTTGTCCCGACGTCGGCTGACTCGCACCTCACAACCTCCTTTCACGCCTCGTCACTCACTATTCACCGCCCTTCATCACTTTCTTGTCCTTATATTGTTCTCTTTACTTGTCCTTTCTTCTCTTATCCTGTGTTCATACACTTCAAAAAAAAAAAAAAAAAAAAGAAATATTCTATTGCCTGTCTTCGTGACAGCTTCGCCTTTTTATTCTTCATCGTTGTAGACAACGAGACAAGACCTTGTTACTTACACAGGATACAACCGACAACTCACAACTCAGATCATTTTCACCACCGGGCACCACAATGGCCCCCGATCTCAACTCGATGCCCGCATCACCGGCTGTCGGCTCTGCCGCGCCCGTTGCTTCGTCCACGGGTCCCCAGGCCGTGCCCAAGGCGACTCGCAAGCAACCCAACATTCTTTATGTCATGGCTGACCAGCTGGCCGCGCCCCAGCTCAAGATGTACAACCCGGACTCTCAAATCATCACACCCAACCTAGACGCTCTGGCCGCCAAGTCAGTCCAGTTCGACTCGGCTTACTGCCCATCGCCTCTCTGCGCACCCTCGCGCATGAGCATGATCACAGGCCGCCTGCCCATGGGCATTGGTGCTTACGACAACGGCGCACAGATTGGCAGTGATATCCCCACGTACGCGCACTACCTGCGTCTGCAGGGCTACCACACCGTCCTTGCCGGCAAGATGCACTTTATTGGCGACCAGCTGCACGGCTACGAGACGCGGTTGACGAGCGACATCTACCCTGGTGATTTCGGCTGGGTCGTTAACTGGGACAAGCCGGAGACGCGGCTCGAGTGGTACCACAACGCGAGCTCGATCGAGCAGGCTGGTGTGTGCGTTCGCAGCAACCAGCTGGACTACGACAACGAGGTCATGTTCCGGTCGGAGCAGTACCTGTACGACTACGTCCGCGCAGACCCGGAAACGCGCCGGCCATTCTGCCTGACGGTCTCTCTCACCCACCCGCACGACCCCTACACCATCCACCGCAAGTTCTGGGACATGTACGAGGGCGTCGACATTGATATGCCCAAGATTAGCATCCCCAAGGAGGAGCAGGACCCGCACAGCAAGCGTCTGCTCAAGGTCTGCGACCTGTGGGACAAGGACTTCACCGACGAGCAGGTCAAGCGTGCCAAGCGTGCCTACTATGGCGCTGTCAGCTATGTCGACGACTGCCTGGGCCGCCTGCTCGGCATTTTGAAGGACTGCGACCTGGCCGACGACACCATTGTCATATTCAGCGGCGACCACGGTGATATGCTCGGCGAGCGCGGTCTATGGTACAAGATGTCGTACTTTGAGTCGTCTGTCCGCGTGCCCTTCCTGATCCACCACCCGCCTGGCATTGGCGTCAACGGCGGCGAGGGCCAGGAGCACAACGCCGACTCCATCAAACCCCACCGCGTGTCGCAGAACGTGTCGACGCTCGATATCCTGCCCACCATGTGCGACCTCACGGGCGCCACACCGCACCCCGACCTGCCGATGGACGGCCAATCGCTGCTGCCGCACCTGCAGAACCGCGAGGGCGGCCCGGACACCGTTATTGCTGAGTATACTGGCGAGGGCACCAACGCTCCGCTCATGATGATTCGTCGCGGCGCATACAAGTTTGTCACCTGCCCGTCGGACGGCGTGCAGCTGTTCAACCTGCAGACCGATCCCGATGAGGTGGTCGACCTGGCCAAGGCGCTGCACAAGAAGAAGGAGCTGGGCGCTGCTTTGACGGCAGAGGACGAGGTTGCCCAGCAGGTTCTGTCCGCGTTTGAGGCCGAGGCCGCCGAGCGTTGGGACATGGACGCCATCACCAAGGCCGTGCAGCTCTCGCAGCGCCAGCGCCTGCTGGTGTGGCCTGCCCTAAAGACGGGCAAGTTCACCAGCTGGGACTTTAACCCGAACGACGACGGCCGTGAGAAGTACATTCGCTCGCACATGGATCTCGACGATCTGGAGCGCATGGCTCGTTTCCCGCCCGTCGACCGCTGGGGCAAGGATGCTCGGGTATGAGCTTGAAGTTTGAGGTGCAGGCCGAAAGGCTGAAGTCCATGCTTCGTATTTGCGACTATATCTACTATTCGCTTCTTTTTTTTCCTTCTTCTTTTCTTTCTTTTTATTCTTGGCATGGCCTTTGCTTTTTCATATTTCCATTTTTCTTCTACCTACGCGACACATGAGGAATGACTAGTCTATATAGCACTCTAAAAAGTCAATCAAACAATTAATAAATGAAGACAATACGGCCATGATTTGTGAGATTGTGTATCTGTAAGAGACGACGTTAAAGTGAGGTTGCACAAGTCGCATTGTAAACTGTTGCAAGTGTAATAACGTTGGTGAAACATCAATGGTTGGTTGCCAAAGAGTTGGTGTGTGCTGTTGGCTGTTGGTGGTGCCCCACTTTTATATAGGCACTTCTCCCCACCCACCGATCAATTGCCAATTCAGTTGTCGCTTGATGTGCAGCTCCTTCTCTCGGAGTTGCAAAGCTTCGTTCGCTCTTTCCTTCCACCTCTCTTCCACCTCACCTTCGCGACTTCTCTTGACGGCGCCTCCCCTCCACGACACACCGCCCGTCTCTCTCTGCCTCTACGACGACACACTCTACTCTCCTCTCTTCTCCTTCACCTTGCCAACGCGATGAACTCCGACGACACAGCCCTCGGGCTCACACAAGAAGACCTCAAGGCCATCGACACCGTCCGCGCGCGCCTCTACCAACTCACAAACAGCGTCCAGCGGCTCAAGGGCGATGTCCTGATGGGTGGCGGCCGCGGCGATGGCGTCGATTCTACCCTGTTGCCCTCGCCCGAATCGATTGAGGCCTCGTCGTTTGTCCTCCAGCAGAACCTGCTGTCCCTCAACGATATCATGGCCAAGCATGCCGAGCTGTTCCGGCGCATTGTCGTGCACCCGGATCCCATGTATCCGGGCCGGACCGAAGAGCAAATCTTGACGTCGCTGCTGCGAAAAAAGCTCGAGCCCGATGTCGAACAGGTTGCCGAGCGGGCACGCGAGACGGCGGCAGCGCGGGGCATTGGCCCGTCCAGTTTTGCTGAGTCGCTGGCCGACAAGGGACGACTGGACAGCGGCAACAACCAAAATAACTACAACAACTTCAACAGGTACAACAACAACTACAACAACGACGACGATGACGACGAAGAAGAGGAGGAGGAAGAAGAAGAAGAAGGCAACGCTGGCGATGCCGGGATCCCAGATGACGACGACGGCCCGCGCGAGCCGTTTGGACTGGGCGATGTGTGGTTTGAGGTGCAGGAGTGGTTCGAAAAACGGTTTGAAGATTTTGTGAAACTAGAATCTGGCGATGTGTACACCAAGGAAGAACGCGAGATGGGCGTGGAGAATGTGCGGACGGGCCTGCGGCGATCGCTCGAGGAAGATGATGATGAGGACGACGATGACGAAGACGAGGATGAGGACGACGAAGATGAAGATGAGGACGGCGGGAACAAGGCCAAGAGTGGCGCCGATGACGATGTTATCATGATTGACGACGGCGCGCCGAGGCCAGCACCGGCACGTGCACCACAACCAGCAGGCCAACCAGAACAGCCACCCGTCGGCCCGGCCGTTGAGCCCGAGGTACTGCTATGGCTGGCTGCGCGGGGTGATACAGACCTGCCACGATACGTCGAACTGGAGTCGCAAAGGGCAGCAGCCGCAGCGGCAGCCAAGCGGCGATTGTGAGCGGAACTGAGAGGGATGCGATGGAGAAGCGCGAGAGACTGTGTGCTGTACGAATTATACCCAAATGACTGGATTTACAAGTTGAATACAACAATTTACGACTCACATGGCAGAATGCCCAATGTGTTGCTTTGAGCAGGCAATCTGGAGGGCTGCGGTAATGACGGTACATTTCTCGTATTGGTATGTTGCACAGCATCGAGTAAACGCTGTTTAGGCCAGGCACATGCAGCTGTGTATCGCGTCGAAGGCATTATCTTTTGTCTTCGTTCTTCCTCGCTCCTGAACGTCATTTATTCCAAATGGGCTGTCGATCTTAGCGGGGACGAACACCGGATGGCAAAATGACAGGGAACGGAGACGGAACGGAGAGGTTGAAAAGTAGTACTGCAGAAACAACGAAAATGTAAGACGGAAAATATACGGAATACTTGGCACCTGTAGAAATACCGGTCAGGTAATACGTCAGACGCGTAACGACAAGAAGGCACGCATTTGGAAGGAGTGCAAGTTGTGCCGAGTGGGCGGTAGCTCTTGCTTGGCTCAACTTACACCGCTTGCAGTGGCTTCTTGAGTGTGATTCTCGTCTAGGAAGGAGCCCCCACAACTGTACGCAACTTTGGGCGAGGCGATGTCCATACCAGCGTCATATACGTTGTATTGCCGCATCCAACATTAGTCGAATAATTCAGTCTGTGCTCCGTATTTTGAATGCATGTTTCGTATATGGACAGGGCTCTGCCCGGTCCCTCTTGCAACAAGGCCAACGCTTGTCTTGCCAGGCCTTGATCCTGAGGGGAGATGAACCGTCAGCAAGTCTCTTTTCTTTCTCGCTTGGTTTTCCTTTGAGCACTGGCCAGTGCACTTTCGCTCTTTGCTTCCACGTTGAGGACTGATTGACCGCTCGCCTGTCACGCTGGCGTGGCTGCTGGCAAACGGCCATCGTCGTCAGCCCGTTTTTCGTGCATCATGTCAGAAATCAGCGCTTATGGCCCGCTATGCCTGGATCGGTCTTTCCTTACTAGGGGGGCTGCAGCAGCTTTCGTGCCTTCCTACACTTTTGGCGCACCATCTGCTCCTTCCTTGGCTGCTCCAACCTCAGCCTCATTGGAGCAACTGTCCTAAAGAATTTCACAATTTGTTACTTGTCGACTTGTCCTTGGATCTGACACCAACCTTTTATGAGATGACGCTCCCAAAAACAAACCAAACGAACCAACAGCAGAGCCCCATGCCCGCGTCCATTCCCAGTCCCCTGTTAGCACGACCCCCATGGGCAGTTTCCCCCTCTCTCTTCAAAGGTTTAGCCCAATGGACCCAACGGATAAGCTGACAGGGATATTGTTCCTTCGAAGTACAACCTCCCACCACTTGCTGCGTGAACTGGTGACAACCTTGGCGGCGTTGGATGGCGAGGATGGTCCCCCAGTTGGTCTCTTTAGGTCTACTCCGTATGGGTTTTGTCGAATAAAATCTATCAGACCGCCTGGAACTTGGGGTGCCAGGGGGGGGGGGGGGTGAGAAAGAGAGAAGAAAGGGAATAAAAGGTAAGAGTTACACTTTGGGGCGAGGCAAGGTGGCCACCAGAGAGAGAACATAACAATATAGGATTTATTCTCTGGAGAAAGGATGTCAGACGACGACGTATGCAAAGTACAAGGACGTCGTATCTCACTGCCTTTCCCAAAATAGAGACCCTGACCCGTTGCTGTTCTTCTTCTATTCCAGCTTCTGTCCTCAATTTAGTTTTCTTTTCTTCTTTTCTTCCTTTCACAGCTTTGTTCTGTTTTATTCTTCCTCATTGTGTATTCTCCGTGTTTTCACAGCCCTCTTTTCGAGATCATCCTCACGAGTCACCTTTACACAATGGGCGAAATGTTATTTGTTCGAGCCGCTCATGCCAAAGAGGCATGGGCTGGAAGCAGCATCACCATGTCTCAAACAATTACATCGGCACCAACAACACCAACCACAGCCTCAACACCATACAGAACAACAGCGTTCGGTGGTAGCTGTGCAGATATCGCACAGACAATAGCAACAGAAATCTCAAATACGATAACTAAACCAATTACGAAGGATGGCGATGATTGCACAGAAACGACAGACGCAAAGGCACCATCACCACAACTAGATGCCGAGCCAGAGACACAACAGGACGATGTCGTCCGCTCTCAGAGCAGAGCAGAAATGGCACCAGAACCCGTGGCACGGCAAGCACTTTCACCGCTGCTCCAGCTGCCCCTCGAAGTCCGTCTACAAATCTACCGCTGGGTCTTGTTGCTCGGCACGGTCGACCGCAAGAGTCCAGAAGCGTCTGGGGCCGCCACAACGGCCAACGACGCCGCACCGTCAGTCTCCGTCTCCAGCATCCTTTCCCACTGTATGCCTCCTTACTTTTTCGACAGTCCTACACATTTCGGGCCCAGTGACGGCAATATGTTTATGCGCATGTTTGCCAGCAATGCCCACCAGCGGCCCTTGTTTTTCCGAAAAGTTGTTCTGCCTACCGAGAGCGACGGCAACAGAAACAAGAAGAAGGACGACGGCGTACAGCTGCTCCCCGCCTACCGCCCGGTCGGACGGGCCTTGCCTCTTGGACTCATGTCCAGCTGCCGTCAGGTCTACCAGGAGGCACGCACAATCGCCTTCAAGACGAACGAGTTTGTCTTTGTACGGCTGTTCTGTTCCGGCCTGTCAACAGCGCACGCCTTTGTTGTCCTCGGAAGCCAGATCTACCCGGGTACTGTTGGTGGAGATATTCCGCGCCTACAGTTGTGGCAGCGTGACAGCCTGAGGAATGTGCGTCTCGAGCTGGACGTGAGCGTTGCCGATATGGGCTGGGCTGGCCCAGAGCGGGATTCCAAGTACCTGACTACCGGAGACAGCAGCCAGGAGGTCAAAAAGGAAGGGTCCAAGATCATTGACGGTCCCAAGTGGCTAGCTTTCTGTGAAGCACTGGCCAAGGGCCTGCGCGGCTTGCGTGTGTTGTTGAATATCACAGAAGAGCGGCACCATAGGACGTCGCAAGATGAGGGCGAGGATTGCTGTGACGATAACAAAGAGAAGTACACCGAGGAAGAGTATGCCGCCGCCGCACGGAGCATCGTTGTTCAGGGATTCGCCCGTCTGGCTGCCCTGCGCCAACTTGAGATTGAGCTCGCCTGGGTCTTGCGTGGCCGGTTCCGCAGTCGTGCCGCCAACATGCCACTTGCTGACATTCGAAATAACCTCATGTGGTGTGCTGCCGTGGAGACCGCCGTCAATGAGGCAAGGCAAAAGCGGGCTGAGACGGACGCACCTGAGAGTCCAACACTCCATCCTCTATATACCAAAGTTGTCTGCGTGGAGCGTATCTACGATGAGGAGAAAAAGAAGGAGGGATTGTAGTGGATTTTCCCATTTATTTTTGTTTGTTTTACTAGATTGGTAGCATTGGATAGAGCGAGCGTGTATTGTGTTTGACAGATATTTTGATAAATCACTAGTCTGTCCTGAAACTACTTTTTTTTTTTTTTTTTTTTTTTTTTCATACCCTGAATGCATCTATACATAGTGTAGATGCACGCCTGGAGCGTACGTCTACCCTCGCGTTTCCTCGTTATGGCCTTTCCCCAAGAGAGCACGGCGTAAACTTAAATAACATAGACAAAGCCATACCATTTTCAGTCTCGTATTGTCAAGTATAAGATCGGAGTGTGAAGACACAAATGCACAGGAGAGAGCACAGCGTTGATGGGAGATATTTTATTGCCATTCGTTTCATCATTGTCGTCGTTTGTATACGCAATAACCAACCAAAAAAAGATAACAGGAAAAGAAGAAAAGAAGAGTAAGAACAATACGAAGCAGAGGGCAGTAATGTTGATAGATCGTCGAGAAACGAATGATGGAGGATAGGCGACTGGCCAAGACCATGTTGTATCCTCTCTACATATCCCCTCCTCGACCACCCGTCACCCTCTTTGATGCTTCCATATACTACCGCACAGGTAGAGAGCCATGATTTTTTTGTTTGATCCTAGCCGCAGCAAAAGGAAAGCCACCAAAGGAAAACGCAGGACGGTAACCAAACCAAAAAAGAAGAAGTAGATGATGTAAAGTAATGAAAAAGAGCGCACCGCCAATAGTACCCCCCCAATGAAAAAAAGAAAAATGGATAGTGCTAGAGAATGAGAAAGGAACAAAAAACACATCAACGTAAAGCCTCATCTAACGACGTGATTGACGTTTAGATGGAGACAGTCTAATCAGAGCGTGGGTTTTTGTCTTGAGCAGCGAGTCAATGGCTGTGATTAGCCCACAAACGCCATTTGGAAGTGACGCATCTAGAGTTCCTCCTCCTCCTCTTCCTTGAGGGCCGGAGATTTTGCCGCAGTTGTTGCTGCGGGCGCTGTCGGTGATGTGCCCAGAGCGTTGCCGAGCGAGCCGCCCAGTGCTGAGCTGAGAGTCGATCCAGTTTGCGCGGTGCTGCCTGTCTGTCCTGATGTGCCGAACGCTGCCTCCGCCTTGGCGAGAATATCGCCGAGGGCCGGTGGGAACGCGCCTGAGTTGAAGACTGATCTGGGGTCACTGTCAGGGCCTTCGGCTACGCTGGCACGGTGCCGCTTCAGTGGGCTGCCGATCACGGAGTCATCCGGCAAGCTTTTGCCGAAGAGAGAGCCAGAGTTGGCTGATGTACTGAGACCGGCCGCGTCGCCGGATGCGCTGCCAGCACCGCCCGAGGCTGCGGATGCAAGGCTTGCTGCCAGACCTGATGCGCTCGGCGTGGCACCGCTTCCCTCGGTCGGTGTCAATTCGCCGCCAAATGGCCCTGTGCTGGGGGACTTTCGGAAGTTGTTGGACGAGGCCGTTGCGCTGTCGGGGTCGATTGAGTGCTGACGCTTGAGCTAGAACGTTGTTAGCAGGGAACGAGCAAAAGGTGAAGAAAAGTGTTAGAGGGACTAGAGGACATACCCGAATGCGGTTCACACCGTCGGCCAGCTCACCCGAGAACTGGGCGTCCTCGGGTGCAAGCCGGTCTGAGGACTTGGCAACGTCCTTATCGTCGGTATCTTCCATCTTGCCAAGGATCTTGTCGTCATCATCATCGTCGTCGTCGCTGTCTTCGTCCATGGCGTTGGCATTGGCATTGGTGTTGGCCACGCTGCCGTTGCGCTTGTGGCCTGTCTTCTTCTGGCGTGCCGGGCCGTCGTTGTCGCGGAATGTTGAAAAGCCAACTGTGCCTGCTGTCTTCAGAGGGCCAATACTTGAGAAGTCGAGCTGTGCAGATTTGCGCTTCGCATCGGTGGATGTTTGCTGTGCGTTCTTAGCGGAGGGAATGATGCCGACTTTTTGTAGTTGGCCTACGTTGAAAAGTTAGCATAGGTGCAGGTAAGTGATGGGCGTTTCAATAGCTTGGGCTTCAACTTACGCTCGCCGCGGTAGAAGAAAGTAAAGGTCGCATAGGGCTTGTCCGGGCCGTCAATACCGGTCACCGTCTGTGTGGAGATGGTCTTGGGATCGAGGGTCTTGGGCTTAGCAAAGCTTGTCGTGTGCTCAACATCAGCGTCGACACCACCGCCGCCATTTCCACCGCCCTCAGCATCGTCGTCATCGTGTGCGTCGAATTGGGGCGAGTATTCTCCCTTCTTAATCTCGCCTGAAGCGAGCACGCGGAACATGGCCACCTTGATCTGCCCTGTCGCCTCAGGAGGCTCGTCGTCTGAGGATGCGGAGTCGTCCGAAAGGTCGTCGTCATCAAGAGCTTCAACGGGTGACTGCGCATCTGCACCGCCATACCGCAGATCGCGGCTTGCACTGCTTTTTCTGCGGTGGGCGCCACCGGGCGTTGTTGTGGAGGAGCCGTTCTGCTTTTGCTGCAGCTCCTGCCTCCGCCGGCGCTTCTCGAAGCGCTGTCGTCTCTTCTCTAGCTTAGCCGCAGCATCGTGGCCCTCAAGATCCAGGCCGTTCAGCCAGCGCTCGAGGCCCATCTCGCGGAACAAGAATTCACGCTCAGCTAGGCCACCGCCCTCGGCGTCGGGCACTTGGACCCACCGGCTGTTAACCCATGTTTCCTCGCCAGGCCGCAGCAGCGTAGCAACCTCTTCTTTGGGGCGTCCGTCAAAGTAAATGTACGCGGCAATGGTCTCGTTCTCGGAGTTCGTCATAGGGATGTACGGAGCAACGATGCCGGCAAACTTGCTGTCGCTGTTAGACGAGGGCAGCTCGCCAACGACGTGTGGCTTGGGATAGGGGTTGGCGTCGGTAGCCTTGGGCGTCGAGTATGGAATGGCAAGGCCCGGTGTGAGGAGAGTAATGGAGATGGCGAACTTTGCGCCTTCGGGCTTGCCAGACTCGGAAGACAGCTGGGGCGCAGGGACGGGAATGTAGCTGTTGATGCGAGACATGCGCGACTGTTTCTGGATGCCGTGCTCTGGGAGCGGCGCCCCATTTGCATGGATGCTGACCGCGATGCCCTTGAAGCAAGGCATCGTGGCGGCTGTGGTGTGGAGAGAAAGGGAGAGAAGAAAAGACAAGGTCTTGTGCAATAAAGCCGTCGACAAGCGTTCTCCTCGTTGCTTTTCCCTAGTCAGGGGATGCTGACAATCGATGTAAGGAGATGACGAGGGGCTCGGATCCGGATCGGGACTCGAGCTATCGGCTGTTGTGGCGTTGGAACGTCAAAAGGGAGCAGAATCGGGGTCTGGCGATCGGGGGTTGTGCAAAACAGAAACCAGAAACAAGCCGTGAAAAGTGAGCTTCTGGTCAGCTTTCAGGTTTCGGCTGGGGGTTGTGTCGTCGAGGAAAGTTCCCTGTGTTGCTGTGGCTGGTAAATGGGGGCAGCCCGCGTGGGTCCCCAGTAGTAAGTAGTACGTGCTCAAACTGCTTTCGTCGGCGTTGCGGCTAGCGAGCTCGGCTGGGTTCGAGAACGCCCAGGGGTTCGGTATTCGATGTTCTCTAAATTGCCTGGCGACGATGGAATGGCCATAGACGATGCTATCGTGACTGTTTAAGAGCGATGCTGGAGTGAGAATGTCGAGGAATAGCGAGAGAGAGGATTAAAGTGTCGTGGTTTGCAGGCTAACAGAAACTCGAGGTCAGTTAGGAGAGGGGTCCTTTCAATAATAGCACCTCGAACGCCTAGTAATAAGTCGGATCGAGGCTGGCGGGGCAGGGAGTGGACGTGAGGCGGAGACAAACCAGAAAAATTTCTTAAGCAAAGATGGAGATGCAGTTGCTTGCAGCAACAAGGCGGAGATCCAGAAACTGAGGAGGGAGAAGGAGGAAGTGCAGAGCAGATTTCGGAGGGGGAAGAATATTTGGCCTGGGTGTTGCCCCTAGAAGTGACGGAGGAAGGTGTTGAGCGAGGGGCAGTAGGAGGCTGGGAGGCTCCTTCCGTCTAGTTTAAATTTGTGCCTTATGTCCTTGAGCAGGTGCTTTCCGTTCACGAGAAGAAGGCGTCGTGAACACGCAGTTTGGGAAGGGGCGTCCGAGGCGTGCAGGTGTGCAAGTCGTGCAGGGAAGAAAACAAAGTAAAAGAAGGAGCAAAGGTCACGGATCGCGGGTTTGGCTCGAAGACGCCCTGGGCGCGGGATGGTGTCGATGGGGGGGGTTCGAGCTGGGGGATAACAGAGACACGCTACAGCGTAATACAGTGCAGTGGGAGGCAAACAATAGCACGCGCGCAGCGGTTAGTGTGGGCGGGTGACCGCCGGAACACAGCTGGACAACAGGCAAGACAGAAACAGCGACAACAAAACAGCGAAAACAGCAACGACAAGCAAACTTGGGACTAAAGTTTGGGGCGGTTAATGATGTGGCAGATCATTGTTATGCGGTGTGGCTGCCGGCTTTGGGCCGTGCTTTCCTTCCCAAAAAAAATGACATCTTACGTCCCACGTTGCTTCTTCGTTTGTTGTTTCTATTGTCGTTCTTGCCGTTCTATTGTTTCAAGTACATCGCATTTTCTCTGGTATCTACTATTTATGGGTGGCAGGGTGGCTCCTTCCGTGGTTGATCCCTTTCCATTGGCGACCCGACGACGCACAGGGGCAGTACCTTCTACTGTTGGGAGCTGACTGACTGTCGCGTGGTTCTCGGAGGGGGTGCGCCTTCCCGAATCGCAGGGGCACTTGCCGGTTGTATTACTTCGTAGATGACTTGTATTATTACATCACCTAATAGAGGCACACGATGGACTGCACCGGGCCAGGAACAGACAGCTAATAGGCACGGACGTATTTTAAAGATGAGAAAAAAAGTGCTCCTGCACGGTCATCACCAGCATGGGTCGTGTGAAAAATCTAGACAAAAAAAAGTCGATGGGGAAAAAGGGATGCGCTGTTCTGGCGGTGAGCGTGGTCGCTCTTTCTGTTTTAGGCGTGATCGCGCCAGCTGTCGGATAGTGGGGAAAGAACAGCAGCTCAACAACAGTACAAGTGAGGGGAGGGAGGTTGGTTGAGGAAGAAAAAAAATTAGGGGCAAAAGGAGGCCAAAGAAAATGAAATGGCGGGAAAAAGAAAGCCGCTTCGGGGGAGCGTCAGAAAGCTCCTACCAAAAACATTGGTGGGCTGGGCTGGACTGCCGAAGCTCTTTTTTTTTTACTGCTCTTTACTCCGTACACATACGACGTACAGGTGGGGCCCTCGAAACAGCGGCAGGAGCAAAAGCGAATATAACTCTGCAACAAGAAAGTGCGCCGGGATGCACTTGCTGTTTGCACAGTGTTCAATTAAGCAGGAAAGTGCAATCACTATCCGCAATCCGCAATCCGCAATCTCGAGTCCACGAGGGTTGGGTGAGGTATGACGAGCTGATCACTTTAGCGGGCATTTGCCTTTCGCCTTTGTGCTGGTGACAACGGTCGACTCTCGTAGATAAAGAATGAGGTCACCGACTCCCAAACTCACCAAACAGCACGGTGCATGCACAGTGCACGTGGCCAACAAACGTGTTTGGGCAACAACGTGCCAACAACAAAAATGAACGACATTCCAACCGGTCTTTGGTTTCTTTGATTTCTTCAATAACTTCAGTTTGCGTATATTCTAATATCCGAACAGTCTATTGTTTACTTCCTTCCACTTTCGTCTTTCGTCTTTCCCTGTTCCCCTACCACTGCGTCTTCCACCAGTTCACCATCTTCTCGACCAGACCGCTCCCAATGACATCGAAGCCAGACCGCATCGTGGCACTGACCGCCTCTGTCTTGTGTGTGCTAAAGACCAGCCCAGCACGGCCGGGGCGGTCGTTATCGTACTTTTCGGCATAAAAGTCAATGAGCTTGATGGTCGGGTTCTTGCGCGGATCCGGATCCGAAGCACGCAGACGGGCAACCCATTCTCGCTGAGAAACAACCTCAAACTCGAGACCGGCAGCACGCAGGGCAGGTAGCAGATCCTCCGTCCAGCGGAACACGCGGCTGTTCTGAACCTGGTAGACGGTGGACACGTCGGCAGCCGCAGCAGCTACAGCGGCGTCGGCTTCTTCATCACCAGTCAGACCCGACAGCTCAAGCACGGAACGGGCCATGGCATCGACCGGCATCCACGAGGGCGTCTCGTCGAGGGCCGGCAGCGTGCCCGTGGTGAGGGCGCTCTGGAAGATGAGGGGGATGGCCTCGGTGGTGTTCCAGATGCCGTGCTGGGCATCGCCAATGATCTGGCCGAGACGCAGGACCTGAGCAGTCATGCCAGTCTGCTCGGCGGCGGCACGGATAATGTGTTCGGTAACGACCTTGCTGCGAGCATAGCCCATGGACTGGGCGTGGGCCAGGTTGTGGATGTAGCCCTCAGCAATGGTGGCCGGGATGGGCGTGCCGGCAGCGGCTGAGATGGACGAGCAGAAGAAGAGGCGGGCAGCCGGGCGACCACCTTCAGGTGAGAGGGCAACATCCAGCAGATTGCGTGTGCCGCGGATGTGGTGCGACTCAAAGCTGCGGACACCAAGGTTGAAGTTGACGGCCCAAGCAGCGTGGACAACAGTGGTCAAGCTCTTGTAGAGATCGGCAAGGACGGAAGCGTCAAGACCCAGCGATGCCTGGCTCAGGTCGGCCGGCAGACAGACGACACGGTCATCCTTGGGAAGACCTTGCAGTCCCTTGGAGACCAGTGTTGCTTGGACACGCTCCTCGGCGGCTGTGGGAGAAGAAGCCCGGACAAGACAGTAGACACGGGCCACCTGCTGTGCGTTCTGCTGCAAGAGCTGGCTCAGAATGTGCGCACCTAGCGAGCCCGTGGCACCAGTCAACAGCACAGTCTGGGGGCCGGCACTGTGTGTCTTGACTGACGTGTCAGCCTTGGCGTAGGCAGAAAAATCACTGTACTTTGCAATCAGCTCCTCCATGGCCTTGATCTCGTTGGCATCGTAGCTGTTTTCTTGGTCGGCATCGCCGCCGGTACGCAGAGACACAAAGTGCTGGGCCAGCTGCTTGATGCTGGGAAACTCAAAGACGACATTGTGGCCCGGCTTGCGGCCGCCCAGGTCAATTTCCCGCAGGACTTGGGCACGGGCGGTGATGGCCTGCAGACTGTCGACACCGGCCTCGAATAGGTCCGTGTCGGCTCTCAGACGGTCGGCAGAGACACCCAGGGTCTTGGTAAAGAGGTTGAGAAGGTATGCCTCGAGCTCGGCCTCGTTCAGAGTGAGCAGGGGCTTTGACAAGTCCATGTCTGTGTCTTCGCCAGCCGAGCTCTCAAAGCGCTGGTACACAGCGTCAATCTCAGCGGCAAAGCGCTGGTAGAAGGCTGCGCGGATCACAGTGCCCTTATCGGTGCGCGGATACTCTATGTCGGTCGGCAGAATAGAGACCATCTCACGCGAGATGCGGCCAAAGGCCTCGGTCTGTGCATTGGTAGCCTCGATGACAGGCATCAGAGCATCCAGCAATGCCTTGTTGTTTTCAGACGCGAGCAAGGCACCCTTGTCGCTCGGGATGATCATGATACCGGGGACCGCACGATTGACACCAAAGACGATGCACTCACGCACGAGGTCGTGCTGCCGGATCTGGTGCTCATAGGGGATGGGCAGGACCTTTTCACCATTGACAAGTGTCACACGGTCGTCGATACGGCCAAGGTACTTCCAGGCATCGGGCCGTGTGGGGTGCTTGGTAAAGAGGTCGCGGGTGTGGAAGGAATTGGGCGGGTCGTCGCTGTTGGAGACAACTTTGGACGGCAGGCCGTCGAGGACGACACACTCATAAGTTGTTTCTGCTCCCACGGTATCACCGGCACTGGCGCCCAGTGGCACCATGCTCAAGAACGGCTTGGCCAACGGCACCGGCCGCATGTATGCCCAGTCTTTGTCCGTCTCAGGGTCGCGGAAGGACGTCATCAGCTGGCCCATTTCGGTTCTATAGGTCGGCGTAAAAAGTGTCAGAAAAAGGGTTATTTATTCAAAGAGAGTTTGAATGAGAGCAGGGACAGGCACAAGGAGAGAAGACATACGCTCCGTAGTGACCACACAGGTAAACACCAGCGGCCACGAGCCGATCGCCCAGCTCGTCGGGGCAGCTGCTACCGCCGTACAGAACAAGCTTTAGAGCCCGCAGCGTGTCGATACCGCGCGGGTCCTCGGCCATGAGCTTGAGGGCATAGGGCACGCAATGCAGACTCTCGGGTGCAACAGCACGCATCGACGTCACAAGCGTACTGCCGGCGAGCGGCAGGTTGGCATTGTAGAGGGCGGCGGCTTTGCCAGAACAAAGGGCACGAAACAGTGTCGAGATGCCGTGGTTGTGGAAGAGCGGCAGTGTAATGAATGCACGGAAGGGAATGCCGCCCTCGTAATTGGCAATACAAGCTGCGTGAGTCTGGAAGATGGGCTTGGGCAGGCCCGTCGACCCAGATGAATGGATGATAAAGGCAATACGAGATGCAAGCGTGGCGGCCGGCGTCGTGGCAAAGGTAGGCCAGGCGGCCTCGATGAGAGCGCGGTTGTCGGCGGCCGCTGCAGGCGTACCAGCCGCGGCGGGCGGTGCAGAGTACTGCTCAAAGTCAACGAGACTGAAGACAGAGACGGGGCGCTTGCCCTCGCCGCTTGCAGTTGTAGCCGCGGTAGCAGCCTCAACAGCGGCAGATGCATAGTGTGGCGACACAATCATCTTGGCACAGTCTGTCTTCAGTAACAAGTTGACAATAGCATCAGTAGCCAGCCGGTTCGACAGGAAGAGCACGGCAAAGCCTAGCCGCGACAAGGCAAAAATGGACACGACGTAGTCCACGCTCGATGGTGCCAGCAGAGCAACGACCTCGGCCTTTTGTGCGCTCGGGTGTTGAGGGACAAGGCCGGACTGCAGGTAGAGGCAGGCGGCCGCATCTGCATAACGGTCAATGTCGCCAACAGTGTGGTAAACATAGTCGTCCTTGCCCCGTGGCGTGGCCGGGTAGGCAAAGAAGGGTGCATATTGGCCCTCACGCACACGGCGGGCCAGCAGGTCGTTGACGACGCGTGGTGCCGGTGCCGGTGCTGGGGTCAGAGATAATGCATCTTCCTCGTTAGCAGTGCTCTCAGTGTGAAAGCGGTTATGTTTAGAAGAGAAGGGGCCCGCAGCCGTCGAGACGATCGGAGCAGCGGCGGCCATGATGTAAGATGGAGGGATATATCAGGCTGTGTATGGTCTTGGTGTCTAGATCTGGTCTGGAGCTGTATGCAGGGGAAACGATACGCAAGGATAAAGAATGGAGTGATGCAAGAGAGAATAAAAAGAATAAACCAAGACAACAGACTGAATAAATGCGAATGAGGAGGACAAGGCTTGAAGAACACAAGAGGGGTGTGTATGACAGAAATAGAAACCAAAGAGCCGATGTCGAAGACGTTATTGGATGCCTTTCGTTGTCTTGTAGCAGGCTTCCTCGTTGCCCAATAAATGTAAAGACAAAGAGGGCAGGAGATGGGGTGGACAAGGAAAGGGCGAAGAAAGGCCGGGATCGCCGGGATCGAAACAAGAGGCCAAACGTCTAGACGCTCAGCGCAGCCCTTTTTTTCGATGGCGGCATATGTCGTAGCCGGTATTTCACACGGATTTCACACGGATGAATGTCTCAGAACCGCTTTGGAAAAAGAACTGAGGAGCGGTCGAGGAGGCGATCACGGCGGAGTGGGAGATGCATCCGGGGGGATAGTTGCGCGAAAGCGTGGGGGGAAAGTGGTTGTGTTGCTTTTCCGATGCGTGTTAGTGGTGGAGGCGGAAAAGAGCACAGGATAAAAGTCTCGTCGGAAAAGCGCTAACTGCTGCGTGTTAGTGAGTGGGGCCAATGACAGCACCAGTCCAGACCCTGACACCAAAGTACTTTGTACTGAGAGCTTGCGTTGCTTTGTTGACCTTCAGCTGGAAGATATCTTGTAAGATCACGGCCAATATTGAATGCAATTGTACAGAGTAATCGACAAAAAAAATTACCAAAGAAGATACGCATTCAGAAGATATCCAAAATGGCCCAACATTTTTACGACGACGACTCGGCGCCCGTCTTTGACGCCCTCCAGGCACTTTCGCTTGTCCGCGAAGATGTCGAGTTCGACCGCGCTCAAAAGGTCATTTACCGGACATCCCACGATGCTCAGACGTCCGTGGCTCTCATCTCAGGCGGTGGTGCAGGTCACGAGCCGGCACATGCCGGTTATGTCGGTGAGGGTGCACTGACGGCTGCCGTGTCTGGCTTCATTTTTGCCTCGCCGAGCGTTGCACAGATCGTGTCGGCCATCAAGCGCGTTGGCGGTGCAGCTGGCACGCTCTTGATCATCAAGAACTACACGGGAGATGTGTTCCACTTCCATCTTGCGGCTGAAAAGGCAAAGGCTGCTGCTGCGGGCACTGCCGTGGAGGTGCTTGTTGTGGGCGACGATGTGGCCGTGGGCCGGACCCAGAGCGGCAAGGTCGGCCGTCGCGGTCTGGCCGGCACTGTTCTCGTTCACAAAATTCTGGGTGCACTGACCGGCGGCACGCAAACTGCTAGCTTGTCTGACGTGTTTGCCCTCGGCCAGGACATTGTCGCCAACATGGTCACGGTCGGCACCTCGCTGGGCCATGTCCATATTCCCGGCCGCGCTGAGGATGCTTCAGAGAGCGCTGCTTCCAACCAGGCTGAGCTTGGCATGGGCATCCATAACGAGCCCGGTTGCCGTGTATTATGTCCCCGCCCCAGCCTGCCGGTTCTAATCAACACGATGCTCGATCAGCTTCTCGACGAAAAGGATGCCGACCGCGCCTACGTCGCCTTTTCCGACAAGGAGAAGAATGGCAACATTGTCCTGCTCGTCAACAACCTGGGTGGTGTGTCGCCACTCGAGTTTAGTGGTATCACCACGAGTGTCGTGAGGGCTCTGGCCAGCCGCGGCATCCGCCCCGTTCGCCTTCTTTCTGGCACATACATGACGAGCCTCAACGGTCCTGGTTTCAGCATCACGCTTCTGCGGGCGACGCCACAGATGGTCGAGCTTCTGGATGCGCCGACGACTGCAACAAACTGGATACCCGCAACCAAGATTTATGGCGATGTCAACGAGAAGGCGGAGGAGGCTGCCACAGCTGAGGAAGAGGAAGGCCCTCTGAGTGGTGTTATGTGTAAGCTAATCCGTGCAAATTCACGACTAAGAAGAATTTTGCTAACAGCTGTAGTAAACACTGCCCTTTTCCAGAAGGCCGTATCCGCGGCTTGTGCCAATGTTGTCTCCCAGGAGGCCACCATCACTCAGCACGATCGTATTGTCGGTGACGGTGACTGTGGTGTGACACTTGCTCGAGGTGCCAAGGCTGTCGAAGCTTTCGTATCGAAGACACTTCCCGGCGATGGCGATGCTGTCGCCACTTTCCGTTCTCTGACGGCCGTCGTCGAGAAAAACATGGATGGCACGTCTGGTGCGCTGTACAGCATCTTCTTTGCCGCTCTGACGGCTGCACTGGCTATGCAAACAAGTGGTTCTGTTCTCGACTCCAAGGCCTGGACTTCTGCCGTGTCAGAGGCGCTGTCGCGCCTGCAGCAGGCAACACCTGCTCGGCAGGGTGACCGTACACTGATGGACGCGCTGGAGCCGTTTGTGCGGGAACTCGAGAAGGGTGACGCTACATCAGCCAGCTTGGCTACTGCACTTGCTCAAGCCAAGTCGGGTGTTGAGGACACAAAGGGTATGAAGGCATCGCTAGGTCGGTCTGTGTATGTGGAGGCGTCCAACTGGAGGGCAGTACCCGACCCGGGTGCGGTGGGTGTGCTCGCCATTCTCGAGGGTATTGTGTCGTCCTTGTCCTAGATTTGTTGCGTGGAAGTAAAATGAAAATAGTAAGATCAATCCAAAAAGCCGATTACGTAAAGTGCTGAAATTGGTTTGTATTCTCTTGTATATGGCAGTGGTCACACTCGTAATTGGTGATCTTCACTGAGCAGAGAGTCAAGAGGCCAGAAGCCTGAAGATACCATAGAGTCAAAGTAACCCCAGCTGGTGACATCGGCGAGAGAACTGCTTGGGCTCCCGTTCCAGTCGGCAAGGCCGCCAGCAAGGCCTCCAATAAGTCCGCCAGCCAAAGAGACAGCCGACAGGTCAAGAGCTGGCTGGTGTGGCTGTGCCTCCTGTTGAGAACGGTGTTGTTGGGCCTGCTGATGCTGCTGGCCATTTAGTCCAGACAAGTCTGTCGGCAAGCCATTGTTCGGATTGTTGTAGCTCACACCATTTGGCATCCCTCCTTGTGCGTCCACAGTCGGTTGGAAAGCTTCCATTTGCTGCAAGGTGACAAGTCGAAGCTCTTCCAGGACGAGAGAGTATCGTTGGGTGAGCGAGCCGCTCTCAGCCAGTCGTGCAATCTGTCCCTGGCATGCCACAGCGGCAGAAAGGTATGATGCGTATGTAGATTGTGGTGCAGACTGGTGTTGAATAACGTAGACATAGACGACGACAACAGCCGAGAAGGCAAAATACATTGTGAACTTGAAAAATGTTAGCATACGAAATATGAAGATGTTCAAAGAAAAAAAGACTCACCCAATAGGCTCTGAAGAGCTGACCGTCTTGAAATAAGTCGTCGACAATCTCAATAATGTGCATGGCGGCATCGAGGCACTGTTGCATACTAGCTTGTGCTTGAGCACGAACATCAGGGTCGCGCGCGTCTGCCCGCGACGATGCGTTGCTGCCAGAAACAGCGACATTCTTGTCGTTGGCCCCTCCACTACTGCTGCCACTCGCGCCCTGCCGGAGATAAGCAAAGTTGCTCAACAAGACAGGACGATGTGTGAGCAAGAGTGCGTGCCAGTATGCCAGATTGAGCACGTTTCGTTGCCGTTGGAAGACGGGGATGAGCAGAGATGCGCTTAGACGGTCGGCATCCAGGAAACGAGACAAGCCCGAGTCTTCCTCACGCCATAATTTTAGAGAGGCCGTGTGCTTTGCTGTGAGACTAGCCCGAGCGGTCGACGATATGGGCCGAATGGCATATAGGTCTCGCAATATCATGCTGACAATCTTGGACAGACGGGCGTGAGCGACGGGGGCCTGCATAACAGACATGCCGCGAAGCGCGCCACCTCCACCTCCACCGCCACCTCCACCTCCACCGCCACCGCCGCCGCCGCCGCCACCCAAGCCCATATTCATATTGAGACCAAGGCCGAAGCCCATCCCTTGTCCTCCCAGACTCAGCCCCGCACTCGGTGATAACCGCCAAATGATCTCGCCATGCAAGATATCGTCATCTTCGGCAATGGAAGGCAGTTCCTGGTCAATATCTTCGTCGTGGAAGGTACGCGGACGGCCGAGGGCAGCACTCAGGTAGTTGTCGAGACTGTATGCACACCAAAATGTGCGACGACGGCACTCGACATCGATATGGCTGAGCCCACCGGCAGGGTCGGCCCGGCGGTTACGGTTAAGGCCGATGGCGAGGGCGAGGTGAGCGGTCGTGCCGAACAGGCTCCAGCAATGGTTGATACGCGACTGAGATAACAAATAGAAACATTGGCACAATCGAGCCTGGACACTGGCGAGGCGGACGGCACCTTTTTCACGGGCGAGTTGCAGCTCGGCAGCGCGGTAGTACTGGGCGCTAGAGTCCATATCCGGGCCAACGGCAGACGCAGGCAGGTAGTCACGGGCTTGGGCGAAGACCATGAAGAGCACTGCAGCTTGAGCACGGCCATCCTCGCGAGCTTCTCGGCCGTTGCCAGTGCTACTGGATCCATTTCCGCTGCCATTGCCGTTGCTTGTTGACATACGACCCCGCGTCGCATAAAATGTGTCGAGCCACGACTGGACTGTAGGTCGGTGCAGAAATCGATGAGTCGGCACGGCAAAGTCAAAGTAGCGTGCCAGTAGGCCATTGGCTTCTGGTTGTGTCAGGAAGAGCATATCGGAGCCGCCAGCTGCATCAAAGTCATCGTGAGCCTGTGCTGTTGGCTGTAGTGGAGCATCGCCAAAAGTGAAGATGGACGACGACGTCTGTTGTGAGAAGGAAACATTGTCGTGGAGGCGTTTCTGTACCCGCAGCAAGAAAGAGACGCCTGAGGCTGGACCGACATAATGGCCCTGCAGATCGGTCTGAAGCGGTTCGGGCGAAACACGGGACGAGGCTGCCGGGGCATCGGCCGTCGGTGGGAGGGGAGGAGGTATTGTCAATGGGATTGACTCGGGAACAGAAAGAGTAAACGGAGGTGCCTCGCCTGGCCGTCGGTCCATTTCTGCAGCTGCAGCTGACAAGAACGATAACCCTTCCGTAGGTTGTTGCTGTTGCTGAGAATGTTGTGTTTGATGCGTCTGCTGCTGTGGTAGCTGCTGCGGTAGCTGCTGCCCTTGATCATGTTGCCGGCCATCTTGTTGTCCAATCTGTGATTCCTGTTGTTGATGTTGCTGTTGGACCGCTGGATTGAGCACGTCATTTACTGCACTGTCTCGGTGGATGGCTGAACGCTCGGTCGGCACCGGTGAAGCCAGCACGCCGTACGATGTAGCCGGGATGGGTGAGGTCGAGCTTGATGGTGACTGATCGCTGCTAGCCGCTGAGATCAGTGGGATCGAGGGCAGTCGACCCCGGGAATAGGAATGGTCGTAGGTGCATGCCGTTCCAGCTTCGATACAATGCTCACACGGCCGTACGCCTGTGCATCGGACCTTGCGTCTGCAGGAGCACCTGGATCAGTATACATTCCAGCACTTCCTCACTATTTAAAGCATACTCACTTTTTGCATCGGTCACAGGCGCGAGTGACGCGTTGCCGAAGATCATTGCTGTCCTTTTTCCGGCGTTTTGTTGCCGGGCTATCGCTCGCCGGCTCCGCATCATGTATCCGTTGCGATTGATGCGAGGCCCGTCGTGGAGACGGACCAGCGTCGTCGGAACGCGGGCTCGAGTCCATGCTCCCCTTGTTTCTCCGGGATGGTAAGACGTGTCTCTTGTCGCGTCGTATCCGTCAATTTCTTTTCGAATGTCTGAGCACAGCGGATCGGAGCTCCTTGACTTCTGTGAGAGAGTGGCTCAGAAGGAAGGAAGAGAGAGTGTGGAGAGCAGACGGCAGGCGCAAACGAGCGGAAAAGTGGGTGGTGGTCTGGTAAAAGATGGGGAAAGCGCGATGGCGGCTGCATTTTCCGAATTCGGAAAGTGCTTTTCCGGCCACTTTCCCCTCGTTTGGTCGCTTTTCTCTCTCCACGCGCGCACCTCCGCAAATGAATCCACGCCTCACAAGTGCTTTTTTGCGGCAATCACCACGATCGCAATTGCCGTTTTATTCGCAGCGCAATTCGCTGGTAACTAGCCCGAGAGAAAGGCCCAACCCTCCACAGTATTGCCTTCATTCGCTCCTGCCTCGGGGTATGTTTTGATGAACAAGTCGAGGAAAGAGCGATGCACAATCGCACCCCCTTTTCTTTTGATGCCATTTGGTCTCATTCGTGCCAGATTCTCGTAGCTTTCTCAAAACGCCCAAAAATACCAATCCTACCTCAACCTCCTCGCTATCGTCATCGTCATCAGCACCAACCTTTACCATGGCCTCCGGCGCACCCATTGACACACCAGTCCCAGAGCGTCCGCCGTTTGAGAGCCTCCCGCTTGACCCAAATGGCCCGCCGGGCAACGCTTGGGGCCTTTATGGCGAAAACGACCGTCTCGGTGCTCTCAACATGCTGACCCCAGCCGTCGTGGCCGCCGCCGCACGCCAGGAGATCCAGACGGGCGAGCGCGTCTCGCTGGACTGGTCACTCAACAAGCCGTCACACCCCAGCTTCGGCCGCCCGCCGCTGGAGTGGAAGCGCATTGTCAAGAAGGACGTGCACGGCCGCGACCGGACAGTCAACGACGACTATGTTGCTTTCAACACGCAGGGGTCGAGCCAGTGGGACGGGTTCCGGCACTACGGCTACCAGCAGGCGAAGCGGTTCTACGGAAATGTGGCGATTGAGCAGCTAGAGGGCGCACCCGACGTGATTGGTATTGATGCATGGGTCGAGAAGGGCGGCATTGTTGGCCGTGGTGTGCTGCTGGACTATGCGAGCTACTGCCAGGCGCACAAAATTGATGCGCCGCCGTACGAGTCAACGGCATTCACAGTGGCAGACCTAGAAAAGGTGATTGCGTTCCAGGGTGGGCCCGAGCTGCAAAAGGGCGACATTCTGTTTATCCGGTCGGGCTGTACGGAGGCCTACGAGAAGATGACGCCGCGCGAGCAGCAGGCCATCTCTGAGCGGCCGTCACCCAACTTTATTGGTCTCACCTCGACCAAGACGTCGCTGAAATGGCTGTGGGAGCACAATTTTTCGGCTGTTGCAGGAGATGCCCCTAGTTTTGAGCAGGCGCCGCTGGCCGGACCGCATGTCTTCCCCGGCCACACAGAGCTGAGCACTGAGGACGAGGAGAAGATGAAGGGTGGTGGACTGATACACCAGTGGGTCCTGGCCGGTTGGGGTGTACCGATTGGCGAGATGTTTGACCTAGAGGCACTGGCAGCCAAGTGCAAGGAGCGGCAGCGGTGGTCGTTCTTTGTGAGCAGTGTGCCGTTGAAGGTGCCGGGTGGTGTGGCCAGTCCTCCGAACGCAATTGCCATCTTCTAAGTGCAGGGCAAACAGGAAATAACAATTTCAATAAATGTTTAAAGAACAATGGAACCAGTATATTCAAGTGTGACTATTGGGCTAATCGATGGTTCCATTAAATAAATTTCAAATCATACTATAAACGTCTCTCGTACTATCACGTACGGAAACTTCATCCACTTAGTAGATGTACCGGAAATTGAGGTTCTCCTTGTCGGTCATGTCCTCAAAGGCGGTGGCATCGAGATCACGGCGCTCCTGGTGGTGCGTCTGGTCGATACCTTGCAGACGGTCACGACGCTTGTTCTCTGTGGAGAGTAGGAACCGCAGGGCAATGACGACGCCAATCTCAAGGATGAGCACAACAATCATGCTCCAGATCCCCAGCGGGTAAGTCGGCGACTGATTCGCCTTGTAGAAGAAGGGGCCGGCAATGTTGCCCGCACAATAGCCGAGGAACATGCAAGCCGATGTGGTGAGCTTCTTTGTGTGGCCGGCAATGTTGGCCGTCTGCATCGACAGGAGAATCACAAAGGACGCACTGTGAGAGCCAGTCAAGTAATAGCAGATGAGACGGCCGACACGGCGGTCATCAGGGACAAAGTGCAGGCCAAAGGCACCGGCAAGTGTGGGCAAGATGAAAGCAGCCAGCACAAAGCAACGGTTATTGGGCGGCAGGTGGTCGTTGATCCAGACACTAAGCAGGATGACCAGGAAAATGAAGGCGCCGTAAGGGATGTTCATAAGTGTGGTGGTCACTGTATTGTTTTTTTTTTTAGTGTGAGGTTATGAGATGGATTGGAAAAGAAGAGAACTTACGAGTATCAAAGCCAAAGCCCTTAATAATAAGAGTGCCAAAGTTGGTGGTGCCACCGTTGACAATGGCCTGACAGAAGGCAATCATGAAAAGGAAGTATGTCTTGTAGTCGAGTACAGCTTCAAGCATCTGACGGGGCTTAAACGTCTTGTTCTCGATGCCAGTCTGGTTGTCACGAAGACGCTCAACAGCCAGCTTCCTCTCGTGGTCGGTCAGCTTGAAGAGCCAGCGACCGAGAGGGGGAGGCCTGGCCACCGGGTTGTCAGGCAGGACCAAGATGATGACGATACCCCAAAGCGTACACAGAGCACCGATAATCAAAAACTCGTAACGCCACGATGCCAGGTGGCCGCGGATCTGGCCGATGCCGTAACCGAGAAGACCACCAAGGGCAACACCGAGACCAACAGCCGTGTACCAGAGGCCAATCTTGACGGGCTGCTCGCGGCGGGTGTACCACATGCTTGTAATGAGAATGAAAGCTGGGTCGGCCACAGCCTCGACGGCACCACCGAGGACACGCAGAGCAGCAAGGCTAGCAAAGTTGTTGCAGGCGGCTTGGGACATCAACAGGACACCCCAGAGCATGATGTTGACGCCGAGGTATTTGGCCACAGGCAGACGCTGGAGAAGCAGGTTGGACGGCAGAGCCCAGACCAGGAAGCCAAAGTAGAACAGCGATGACAGCCAGCTATAGTCGGTGCTGTGCATGTTGAGGTCCGCCCGGATGCCAAACACGGCGGCATACGAGAGCGTGGTTTTGTCGATCTGACGGTCAGTCCCTGTTGATCAACAATATTGCTTCGCGCTTTGTGGGACTTACAAAGAAGAAAATGTAAGAAATGGCACAGAGAGGTAGCAAAAGCTTGTCAATCTTGCGCACCAGCAGCTTCTCCTCTTCCGGGTCAATCTCTTCGCCAATGTCGTCGACATCAGCAAACAGCGCCAGAGCAACATCGCCGTGGCCAGCCGCAGCTGCGGCCAGCTTGCTCACATCCTTCTCGGGGTCGTGCATGCTAGAATCGACGCGGCTGTTCTCAACCTCGGCCACGGCAACCTTGTTGGGGAGCTCTTCGGTTGTCATGATAAGAGCAGTAACCACAAGAAACAGAGGGGATGAAATGTAGATGAAATATAGCAAACAAGATAAAAATGAAGGGGATGAAAGAAGAGATGGGGAAGGTCGAAAACTCGGTCGAAAACTCTTAGACACGGCCTCACCCTATATACCACAAATCAACATCCGTGGCCAAGATGTTCGCCCATCCGAAGGAGAGAGATGACCTGAGTGTTTCGATAGAGTGTGTACTTGTGCATGTGTGTGCGTAACGTGGAAACGCAACGCAATACGTTCGTACTCCCTGGTCGGTTAACAAGTCAAAGACTCAAGGCTGGGTCACGGCAAAGACAGACAATTGGGATCCTACTGCGTTCTGCGTTGATTGCCACGTTCTCCCAATGCCCCTGTCTCTCTCTGCTCCTTGCTTGTGCAGCCATTTTTCGTCGGTGCTTTCCCCAGTTTCCTTTACCTTTTTACCCCCATTTGTCGTGGAGATGAAAAAAAAAAAAAAAAAAACAAGGGCAAAGGGCGCCCAGGCTTTTTCCCCCATGGGGGCTGACAGCCGGGGATGAGGGATGCGGAGAAGAAGGCTTGGAGGCACGAACCGCTTTGCCTTTTCCGATCCTCAATTGTGAGGGTCAATTTCACAGGGAAAGGGTAGATAGGACACGGCTGGTGAAAGAAGTCGCTTTTCCGGTTTCACGGCAGGCAAATATATCGTGACGACAGATTTTGGAGGTGGCCGATTATTTTACCATTCTCATTGAAATCATAACGTACATGGTACGGGCTTGGTATGGGTATTAACATTAAAGCAAAGTGGCAATGGAGCAAAGACTAATTGTATAACAAATGTTTCTCAAAGTGGGAGAATATTCTAGTAATTCAATGTGATAATCCAAATAATTTCCTATTTATCGAGAAAAAAAAGTAATATAAAGTACGTCGTACATGTGAATTTTCAGAATGTTCGATCAACCAATACTACGCCGCTATTGGTTGTTGATGCTGTAAGCTGTAAGAAACGTATGCGTATGTGACAGGACTTGGCAACATCAGCCTATTACACGTGGAAGGGCGCCGCGCCACGAGGACTCCGTCTCATAATCATGTGCTTCGAATATACGACGTAGTTCGTATTTGCATAGGGCACCTGGATAGACTCGACTGTTCTTACACTTTTCACGTCCCACACGGAAAGAAGCAGCGGACGGATAAGCTCTCCTCTTGTGCCCACTCGGTCTTTCCCTGCCCGACGAGGCGGCACTAAGAACTTGGCGGGGCCGGCGGTGTATTTTGGTGTGTTTTGCGCCAAGGGGAAAGAGCGTCACTTACGCAATTCTGGGGGAGGGTGGGGGAGTGAAGAACGAGGGATGGGAACTGGGAAGGCACGATGGGAGGCTTTAATGAGGTGCTGACCACCAAAGTTCTTGCAGAATTTTTGAAAATTTCAGGAAATAAGAATTCAAACAAACAAGCAACTTGCCATCAACAAGGTTTAACTTTCACTCATCCTTCAGCCTCACAACAACCCAACCACACCTGCAATGCCTCTCCAGACATCCTTCAAGCTCAACTCGGGCTACGAGATCCCCGCCATCGGCCTGGGCACATGGGTGAGTCTTTGCCTCTTTACGTATTGCTCAAATGCCCAAATGCCACTGGCTAACAATTACAGCAATCCAAGCCCAACGAGGTCAAGAACGCCGTTGAGGCTGCTCTGCGCTCCGGCTACCGCCACATTGACGGCGCCGCCGTCTACGGCAACGAGAAGGAGGTCGGCGACGGCATCAAGGCTTCGGGTGTCGACCGCAAGAACATTTTCCTGACGGGCAAGCTCTGGAACACGCACCACAAGCCTGAGGACGTCGAGCGCCACCTTGACCAGTCGCTGGCGGACCTGCAGACCGACTACCTCGACCTGTACCTGATCCACTGGCCCGTTGCCTTCCGCAACGCCGGTGACACGGAGCGGTTCCCCGTGAACGCCGAGACGGGGCAGATTGACGTCATTGACGTGCCCATTGCCGACACCTGGAAGGCGCTGGAGGCTGTTGTGCGTAAGGGCAAGGTGCGGACGATTGGCGTGTCCAACTTTACACGCGAGGCGATCGAAAAGCTGTGGGAGACGGCCGAGATCAAGCCGGCCGTCAACCAGATTGAGGCACATCCGTACCTGCAGCAGAAGGATTTCCTCAAGTGGCAGCAGGCGAACGGCATTGTGGTCCAGGCGTACAGCCCAATGGGCAACAACATTTACGACAAGCCGCGGGCCATTGACGACCCCAAGGTGATTGAGCTGGCCAAGACGCTGGGCCAGGATCCTGCCCAGGTCTTGATTAGCTGGGCCGTGCAGCGCGGCACTGTTGTGCTGCCCAAGTCGGTGACGCCCAAGCGCATCCAGTCAAACCTCGAGGTCAAGGAGCTGCCGCAGAGCGCGGTCGAGACGTTGGAGACACTCGACAGCCATACACGCTACAACTTCCCCAAGCGGCTGGGTGTCAACATCTTTGGCGAGTGGAGCGAGGCGGACCTCAAGGCGGCTGTCAAGGAGTGGGTTGAGTCTCAGCGGAAGCTGAAGCAGTGAACGGAGGTGGAACGGGAAAGGAGATGGAAACAGAGGTACGTTGTACACAGTAGACACTCGCCATCAGCTTAGGTGACAAGGGCGAGAATACTGTGCCGGAAAAACTTGATAGACCATAGACGAATCAGAACAAGTCAAGATAATACCAAAAAAAAAACCCAAAAAAAAAACAAAAAAACAAAGACAATCGAAATGTGCCTGTCAGAACCGTGTCGCATCGTGACGTTATGTCAAGCACAATTGGGGACAATCCGTTGGCGACGGATAAACAGCTTTTGTTGAGTTTAAACATTTGGTGGGCATTTGGTGGCGTTCGCTGGCTTTTGGTGGAGACGGAAAAGCACCGGAAAAGCAAACCTTCCCAAAAGGGTAGGCAATCAGAGGCACTGAGCGGCAACGGCAGGCAATGAAACGGCGAACCAAGGAAGCGGCGACCGACGACCCCGCACGCAAACTGTAGGCAAGCTAAAGAGCTGGGGAGCTGGAGAAAACACTGGGACTCCGACAGCAAGTCCGACTGCAACTTCCGTTTTGATTTGCAGTGCATCATTGTATTGCCCGGTGGTCGCCGACATCGTTCAATTGAGTCAGTTAGTCAGTTGGCAGTTGGGGTAGTCTGCAGCTCTGCAATTGAAACTGAAACGTGTGGTCAAGTTGAGCGTCTGGCCATTGTTTTGAAAGAAACAAAAACTTCTTGACTTTGTCGATCATTACAGCCACAAACAACTCCAACGACAACAAGACTGCATCTCCGACAACAAGACTGCATCTCCGACAACAAGACTGCATCTTCGACAACAAGACTGCATCTCCGACAAACTTCACGAGCTTTGACCCAAAGCCCTTCCTCTCACATCTATCTCAACAAATACACAAGAAACACTCAACCGCCATCATGGGCAAGATCGCTACCATGGAGTGGTTCCGGGTGCCGCCCCGGTGGTTGTTCGTCAAGATCACCGACGAGGCCGGCAACGTCGGCTGGGGTGAGGCGTCGCTTGAGGGCCACTCGCAGGCTGTCGAAGGCTGTCTCGACGCCTGGTTTGAGCGCTACAAGGGCATGGAAGCCGACGATATCGAGCACATCTGGCAGATGTCGTGGCGGACGAGCTTCTACCGCGGCGGTCCTGTGATGATGAGCGCCCTGTCCGGCATCGACATTGCACTGTGGGATCTGAAGGGTGAGTCGACAATGCTCTTGGAAAATCCGCTCTGTTCCTTTGCCATCCACTGACAACAGCAGCCCGCAAGCTCGGCGTTCCTATCCACCAGCTGCTCGGCGGCAAGCTGCGCACCAAGCTCCGCGTCTATGCCTGGATCGGCGGCGACCGGCCCGACGATGTCGAGAAACAGGCGTGAGTCTCCTCCCCCGAAGCAACATAAATTTGAACATCGCCTAACGCGACGACAGAACCGCCCGCCGTGACCAAGGCTTCCGTGCTGTCAAGATGAACGGCACCGAAGACCTCGGCTGGCTCGATATGCCCTCCGCCCTTGACGGCTGCGTCGCCCGTGTCCAGGCCGTCAAGAACCTGGGCATGGACGTCGGCGTCGATTTCCACGGCCGCGTCCACAAGCCCATGGCCAAACAACTCGCCAAGGCCCTCGAGCCCCACCGGCCCCTTTTTATCGAGGAGCCATTACTGAGTGAACACCCCACGGGCATCGAGGAGCTCAAGGCGCTCACCACGATCCCAATCGCTCTCGGTGAGCGTCTGCACAGCCGTTGGGACGTGCGCCCGCTGCTGCCGCACATTGACATTTTGCAGCCGGACGTCTGCCATGTGGGTGGCATCTCGGAGCTGCGACGTATCGCTGCGCTGGCGGAGACGTACGATGTGGCCCTGGCACCGCATTGTCCTTTGGGTCCTATTGCCCTGGCGGCGTGTGTGCAGGTTGACTTGGCAAGTCCCAACTTTGCCATCCAGGAGATGAGCCTGGGCATCCACTACAACGCACAGAACGGGTCCCAGCAGGACCTGACGAGCTACACGCACAACCCCGAGGTGTGGGCAGTTACGGACGGCTACATCAATATGCCCACGGGCCCTGGTCTCGGCATCGAGATTGACGAGGAGCAGGTGCGTCGGCTGGCCAAGGACGCCAAGCCGTGGGTGTCGCCCGGCTTCATCGGCCCTGGCGGTGAGATTCGCGAGTGGTAGTCAACAGGTGGACAAAGAGATGGGAGTAACAAAATCATATTAGACGGCCGTAAAAGGATATGTACATAATAAAAGGAGGGGTACATTAGAGCAGCGCAAAAGGATATAAGCTCGATACAAAAGAAACAGGAGAATAAAAGAATGAAGAGAAATTTGATCAAACTAGCCTGTGAGGAGGTAGAAAAAAAACTGCAACAGAAAGGTATAACAAGAGGCTCCCCGTCGCCCAAGCCAACTCCAAACAGATAATAATAAAAATCACAGCGAGTCAAAAATACGCATTCTAAGCTGACCTGTGCAGAGTTTCGGACTGGGACATCCGCTTCCTTGCCGGACTTCCGTGATCGTTCGAGGCTGTGCTGGTTGCGGACAGGTTGGATGCGTCCTTCTTGAGTGGTCTCTGCCGAGCAGGAGTACTGTCAGTCGGAGATGTGAGGGCCTGGCCTGTAGCCACGGCCGAGTCCTTGCTCTTGTTGGCTTTTCTCGGCGATGCAGGGCTGCTATTCCTAGATTGCGACTGTGCCTTGTTGTTTTGCTTGCGGCTGGGTGTCGGTGGGATGATGGGTTCACCGTCGTCCTCCTCATCGCCGTAGTCGCTTTCGTTGTAGCTGTCACTAGAACCATCTTCTCCTTCCGGCTCGTTGATGATGCTCTTCCGGTTGTTGGGGGCTTTTGACGGTGTGAGCGTCGACGTCCGGCTAGGGCCCTTGGCCTGCTTGTTTTTGTCGCTCTTGCCGCTCTTGGTGTTCTTGTCGCCCTTGTCCATTTTGTCGTTTTTGTGTTCGGGCGCCGTAAAGTCTGTGTCTTTCATGTCCTTAATTTCATCAAAGCTCTCGTCGGTACCCTTGGCATCCTTAATATCCTTAGAGCTCGTAGAGCCCTTAGCATCATTGGTGTCCTTGGTATCCTTGCTATCTTTGGCGGTAATGTCGTTCCTGTCGTTCTTCGCGTTCTTTTCGTTCTTTTCATTCTTCTCGGCCTTATTGTCCTTCTCGGCTGGCTCAGTAGTGGTGACTGCCTCGGTCGGGATGGCTGTTAGCTTGGAAGTCTCCTTTCCGAAACTGGCTTCCTCGGGCTCCTTCTTGATGCTCGAGAGTTCCTTTTTAACGCTAGAAGGCTCTTTCTTCACGGGCGCAGGGTCGAGTCTCTTCATTTCGGGAGTTTGTTGTTCGTCATCGTCGTGTTTCTCATTCTTGGATTCGATCTGTTTGACTGGCCGATGGCGGATCGATCCGTTGCTGGAGCCCGCGACCGACCGGCCAGCGCTGGTACCTTGCTCACTGTTGCCACCAAAGACGACACTCAGAGCAACCATCATGAAAAGCATGGAAGCCACCTCGATCACCCACCACGTCGTCGTAAGCAGCAGAAACGAGAAAATGCGGTGGTGGTACATGATGTAGCGCAAACCGTGCAGCTTGGCTGAGAACACAACCTCCACACCGTACGTTTGCAGCTCGTGTGCACCACTCGTGCGCAGCTCGAGGAACAGCACGGCAGGCAGCACAGCGTTCGGGCCACCCGGACCCGAAAACGTCAGAGATTCTGCCATAGGAACAATGAGACGCGTACGGGAGGCGGCTTCGGGCGAGAAAAAGTGCACCGGGAGCAGTGTAAGGCGCGTAGCCTTGGCCACAAGGGGGTCGGTGTAGGCCAGCAGACCGGGACGTGACGCTGCGAAAAGCAAGCGCTTGCCGCCGGACTCGAGGAAGTCGCGTGCATTGGCGGGCGGCAGGCGAGCTGCGGCAGTAATGGCCGAGGAGGAGCTGCTGACACTGCTGGCAGCTAGGGCGAGCTCGACCATAAAGTTGCCGACCTCGAGATTGTTGGGCGACCGAGGCACCGAGAGCACGATAGACAGGTCGTACTCCTGGTCGGTTTTGAGGCCGAGGCCGCGCAGGTCGGTGAGCGCGAATGGGTGGTGGAGTGGGCCACCGTGCAGATGCTGTTGCACGGCCTGCTCGGCCGCAAAGAGGCGGCTGCCAGCCTTCGCGCTGGCCATCGAGGGAGCCGCTGCGTATTGGAGGTGGACAGGCGCCGAGCGCACCTGGTGTGGGACATATTCGTTATAAAACCCCAGATAGCCGAGGACAGCAATTCCATAGAGGATTGTGGACGTGGCGATGACAAGGAAAGTGTAGAGGTAGGTTCGTTGGGCGGTCTTGGACGTGATCGCCCGGTAGGCATCGCCTACAGCTGAGAAGATGGACTGGAGCAGAAGTCAGCCATGTTTTTGTTCAAAGAAGACCTGCAATGCGCGTCAGGAGAGCTTGTGTGCGCTGTCTGCACGTAGGGTCGAAAGACCTACCATTGTAAAAGTCGCGTCCGAAATGTGAAGCTTGAGAGCTTACTTTCGCATGATTGTCAACAAAAGAAAACGGGTTGCGGCAGCCGGGCGCGAAGCGATTGGCAGTTGACGGGATCAGTGGAGAAGGAGAAGAAAACTGGCGCGTCGTTCCATTTATACGTCGCAAGATAGTCCGCGTATCCTGGGAAAAGATCGGGCATCGGTCGAGAGAAACCTGTTACGAGAACGTGGGAACGAGGATAGCAAAGAAACGAGGGAGGAGCGTGAGAGGAGGGATGGATGCACAGCAGCGGCGCAAGCTTGTGATTGTGGCGTCAGAGGGCAGCAAAAAGGAAGGAGCAGAGCTTGTAGTGTGGCAGCTGGCAGGCGCAACGGGCGTTGGTGTGGTGGGTGTCGTCATACAACAGGGCCGACCGGCCAGCCAGTCGAGCCTTCCCCAGTTACTAAAATGCCCCAGTATCCCAGCGCCGTCCGTCGCGCTTTCCCACTTCATTCCAGGAAAATAACCACAAAGAAATCCCTGCAATCTGTGACGTTTTGAGCCGTCAGACGGCAGGCGCGATCGTGATGGATAGCTCAAATGGCAACGGCTCGTTTGGTCGCTTTGTCCTTTAAATGGCCAGATTGTGAGCCTGTCTAATGGTCACTTTTGGACGATTTGACAGCACCCGTGGCCGCCTCCACCGTGAAAGTACGACGTATTAATACTCCGTACTCGGTCACAATAAGGCTGCAGGGACTTTCGTTTGAGCGGGGCCTCCGAGGACCGTTACAACCTCATCAGTTCCTTTTTCTCTCTTTTCCATATCGAGTTGGTACTGTCTATCTGAATATCTGTAGCTGTAAATGATGTCCATTTTGTTTCTGCTTGGCGATGGTATAACATCTTTTTAAGGAAGGATGTAGGGCAATTACAACGGTTGTGCCTTCCCCTGATACTTACCAAAATATCTCCGACGCTTAATAACGAGGCACGCGACAGCAGCTCTAAAAAGACAACATACAGTTACACATATAAACGAAGAGACGAAGACATGCTTGTCCATTTACATACTTTTGTCTGGCCGTAACAGCGTATTGTAGGGACTGATAAGGCCTGATAACAGCTCTAGTCCTGGGCTGCCCTGTCCGCCTTTCCAACGCGTTCTTGCCGCTCGAGTCCCGCTAGCCCGCTTGCACCTTCCCCGCCAATCCCAATCGGCGGGTCTCAACCCACATCTCAGCCTCTGCAAAAGCCCGCCCGGCTACTCGCCGACTCGTTTTCTCGCCTTCAGCCCTTGCGCTTTTCGCCCTTCATTTCTCTGCATCCCGAATCCCGACTCCCCGTCTTCAACAAACCCCATCGGCTCTCCGCCACGCGACCCCGGCTTATCATCGCCGACGACTCTACGAACGCGCCCCGTGTGCTCCTCCAATTACACCGCATCCCTGTCCCCGCAATCGCTTCTTTGCGTCGCTGTCAGGCGTCGTAGAACTGCCCCCTCCACCCCCGCCTTCGTGTCACCGGCGTCGACCTCTGACCCCTGCTCGCCGAACCAAAGACACGAAATCACCGACAAATTCTATCCAGGTGTCGTCTTCAGCCATCTCCGAGGCATTCTGGGAGCCGCATCTGGCAGCTCCCCGCCCTACGACCCCTCATCGCTACCATATCCTCCCCCTCCCATCTTTTCAAGATTGCCACAGATGGCGGACGCACAAGCTCCGACGGCTGCTGAGGCGGCCCCGGCCCCTGTCGAGCATGCTCAGCCGACAGAACCACAACCACATCAACAACAACCTGTCCCAGTGCCGGCTGCAGCACACGATCTGCCCTTTGTCACACCATCATCCTACCTGCGACCAAATCCTGATACCAGCGCCCGCGCCATGGCTGACGCCCGGGCATACTCCGTGATAGACCGGGAACAGATGCAGGGCCTCGAGAACATCCGCGCGTTTCTCAAGATCCGCACGAGTTACGATGTCCTGCCGTTGTCCTTCCGTCTCATCGTCCTCGACACCGACCTCCTCATCCGCAAAAGCCTCACCATCCTCATCCAGAACAACATCGTGTCCGCGCCGCTGTGGGACTCGCACAACTCGGCTTTTGCAGGCCTGCTCACGAGCACAGACTTTATCAATGTCATCCAGTACTACTGCCAGTACCCGGACCGGCTCCACGACATTGACCAGTTCCGTCTGAGCGGATTAAGAGGTACGTAGCACTCCATTCATTACATATTGTTGGGATCACGTTATCTAACCAGCCCTCATTTTAGACATCGAAAAAGCCATCGGCGCACAACCGCTCGAGACCATCTCGGTGCATCCCATGAAGCCCTTATACGAGGCCTGCCTCGAGATGCTCAAGACCCGTGCCCGCCGTATCCCGCTGGTGGACGTCGACGACGAGACCGGCCGTGAAATGGTCGTCAGCGTCATCACCCAGTACCGCATCCTCAAGTTTATCGCCGTCAACAACGAGCACAACACCGTCATGCTCAAGAAGTCAGTCCGCGAAATCGGCCTCGGCACCTACACCAACCTCCAGACGGCGCACATGACCGACTCCGTGCTCGACGTCATCCACGTCATGGTCGAGCACAACATCTCGGCCGTGCCCATTGTCGACGCCAACAACCGCGTGCTCAACGTGTTCGAGGCCGTCGACGTCATCCCCTGCATCAAGGGCGGTGTCTACGACGACTTGCAGTCCAGCATCGGCGAAGCCCTGTCAAAGCGCGCCGAGGACTTCCCCGGCATCTACACTTGTGGCGAGGACGACCGCCTCGACTCCATCTTCGATACTGTGCGCAAGTCGCGCGTGCATCGCCTGATTGTCATTGATGACGACAGTCGCCTGCGGGGCATGATCTCGCTGTCCGACATCCTCAAGTATGTCCTGCTGTTTGGCGAAGAGAACGATGCCATCTCGCCGGATGCAGTATAAGAGATAATTAGGGCTGGTCTGTTGTTGTTGGTGTAATCCCGGGTTTTGCATTTTAAGGCGTCCAGTAGTGGCTGGCCTGGGCCGTGAGAAAGGACGGGACCCAGACCACTCGATACTCTCGATTTTTTGTTTACTATTTCATATCATTTTTCTCTTCTTCTTTTGATTTCCACCATGTCGACCGCGCACATATCATATTCTTTATTATCTTTTCATGGCCCTTTATATAGATTCGGGAGTGTTTTTTTTTTTTTTTTTTTCTTTTATCGCGGCTTGGTAATCTCTTGATATTAATAAAAAATTTCGGTCGCCGAGTTTCTTCTGATATCGTGTGTCGTATTCTTGTTTTCTTCTTGTCTTCGCTTACTTTGCCTCTGCTGTCCACCTCGGGACTTTGTACTAGGTATACGTAGGGTTTGTTATTGTCACACATACATCACGAATGCGGAACAATATCAGTGTCAATTGTCTCGAGCCGAGACGGCGGTGTATGTGTACAAGCACAAGCACAAACAGGAGCCACTGACTGACTGCCCGTTGAAGCCGCCCGCATAATCACTGTGAAATGGTCGTGGTCTGTGTTTTGTGGTCTGTGGGTGTGTAACACGTGAGTTCGTATTTTTAGGCGACAGAACGCCTCATTCGTACCTTCTGTCAATTTGTCGGCCAATTCAATCATTCTGCCACTTCTTGTCATTCTAGCGTCGCTCTTTCCTTTCGATGTTTGTCGTCGGCCTATCGCTCCTACCATGTTCTGCATCGCTGTCCTACTTCTTTTGTCGTTTCTTCTTTTTCGCCCCGATGTTTCTGCCTCAGATTGGATCCTTTTCCTGCGAGTTTGTACTGCCCAAATGCCCATTCATTGGCTGCTGCCACAAAACCTGGCGAATCCGTCCTTCGTTCGCTTCTCGTACTGGTGGAGAGCCCGTTTCCCGGTCACTGCAATTTATCCTGCTCAGCCGCTCGCCTTGTTGCTTTGTCGCGTGTGTGTTCCGACAAGGGAAACAAGGCAACGGAGAGGAAGGAGCGAAGGAAGGGAATACGAGGTTCGTGGGCGAGGGAAATAATGCAGGCGGTGAATTGTGGCACAACATGGGCGTCAGAGACGTCCAGGGTAGGAAAAGGAAAGAAGGTAACTGGAAAAAGAAAAGAAAGGAGCGAAAACAAAAAAACTGGGATGCAGAAAAAGGAAGGAACGACGAAGACACAAATACACAGTAATTACAACGAAAAAGCCTTGCGGATGCTCGAGGTGTTTCTTTGGAAGGAGCGTAGAACGAAAAAGCGAGAACAATCGACCCGCGACTGCCCCTCCAACCGTACGCCGTTGCTTCCCGTCCGTGCGACATCAACAGCGCCTGCCCTAAAACTCCAAAAAAGAGTCTCCAGTCCAGCGGGCAACCCCCAGGAATAATACACCCGAAACCGACAAAAGTAAACAAACCCACTTTTTCTCTTTTGAGCCTCACCAAAACAAACCCGCCCGTCACCTTTCAGCGCGACGCTGTGCTGACCAGTTTCGTCTTCTTTTGTCGTTTTGACGTCTGCTGAGGCTCAAAACTATCCCGGCGGTATCTTATCTTGCACCGATGCAACAGCCAAGCTTGCATTGAGCTATCTGAAGTCTCCAGCCGCGTTTTCGATCGCCTGCCAGTCAAGCAGTCTCGATCGTCCTTTCCCTGCCATTTTCCTGCCCTTCCACGCTGCTTCCCCATCCCACCTTCCCACACCTTCTCTAGTTCCATTCTTGCTCTTGCTCTTGCTCCATTCCTAACCCTCCCCTCCCCTACCTTTTCACCCTCTTTACCTCTAATTCTCCCGTTCACACCACACCTCTTCATCTCTTTAGCTCGCCTCTAATGCAACGGCCCTTCAACCATGCTGGTCATGATCTGAGTCTCCGACCTCCGAGCCCGAACTTTAGTGTCCGACAACCATCGTCGTCATCATTAGCAACTGCCGGGCATCCGACTAGTCCAGCAGCCGTGATGGACTCGTCTGGCCCGCCGCAGCCGTTTGGCTCGTGGTCGCGTTCCGGCCTTAATGTCAACGACGATCGGTCACTGGACATCATGCCAGCCAGGCCAGTATTCTACGGCAGCTCGACATCGTGGACTTCCAACGGCAGCGAGGCCGACGATCCTTTTACCGACAGCAGAGGAGGCAGCTCTTCAACACTGCCGCGGCAGAATCTGCTGCTCCAAGAGTACAATCGTCTTGCAGAAAAGGTGTGTCTTGCTGTTTTAACCCACTTATTGAGATTGTCATGACGATCCGCTAACAATTTTCTGCAGCGTGGACTTCGGCCACTTTTACACGCCGGCGACGATGAAGACGGCTCGGTCAATGACAGCCAGTCTGGCGAGAGGCGCAACTGGTTTGCGCGCACCTTTGGCAAGCCGTCCGCACCGACATCGAGGCGGTCCAGTAGACACTCCATCGGCGGCGGCAAGCATAAACGAAGCGATAGTGACCCGACGAATCCGCTCCAATCTGGATCTGGCTCCAAGTCCGACGTGTTGGACACACTGAAGAACCAGTCGCTTCAGACACTTGTGCGCACCTGCGGCAAGAGCTTCCTCTACCTCCCGACCGACTATGCGACTCGGTCTCTAATGCTGCCCACGTGCTTTCGCGCAGCAGCTCAGTATCTCGTTCAAAATGGTCAGTCCCCTCCATATTATACATATCTGCTATCGTTCATCCCTGACCATTAGTAGGCCCAGAGACTCGCGGCATCTTCCGCATTTCAGGCTCTATGAGAGTTGTCAACGAGCTCTACGACTACTACTGCATCAGTGCCGACGACGACAACGACGGAGATATTGCAGCGACAGTTCGGTCACCGAACCTGCCTTTCCACATCAAAGCCAGCGTCCACGATGTGGCATCCATGTTTAAACGCCTCCTCGCAGGCCTTCCCGGCGGTATCCTCGGCAACCTGCGGCTTTTTGAAGCCTTTGTCGAAATCCACAAATCTGATTGCCACGCGAGCAACGAAGTTATGGAGTCTGGAAGAGCGGATCCGGGACAAATCAAAGCCCGGCTTATAGCACTTGCTATCGGGTCTGTTCCGGGACCGCTGCAGCGTGAGCTGATGTGCTCTGTATTCGGACTGCTCTCACTCATTGGCCACTCAGCCGAATCGGCAGATCTAGCCCAGCCTGTCCCAGGAAGCTCCTTGCCACACTCAGAGATGATGGGATATGCAGCGCTGGGAATCATCTTTGGCCCTCTGTTGATGGGCGAACTACTCGACTCATACTCACCAGAAATTGCTACTTCGAGTGACTCGAGCTTTTCTGCATCGCCATCCGCTGGTCCGTCGTTCCAAGGAACGCCGTCTCCCAAGTCGAAATCCGACAAGCGACGCAAGAGCATGGCGTCTGACAAGCAGTCCCTGGCCAACCTCCCGTCAACGCTGGACAAGATCCTACTGGCCAACGATGTTGCCGAAATGCTCATCGCAAATTGGCGGGCCATTGTGTACGAGATGAAGCACATGGGTATTATGAGGAAAGAGTCCATGCTGCAGCATCCAAACCAGCAACCCGCCCGTGCTGCCCAGCCCATGCCTCGGTCACTCCGTCCTTCTAGGTCCGAGACGTTCACTGACCATAATGTGGGCTCAATGGTTCAGCAAGCCTCGCAGATCTACAGCTCTAACTTGCGCAAGACGCGCAGTGCTTCAAACACATGGAACGCCATCGAGGCCATGAGTCCCAAGCAGCCTCTGCCTAACAACGTGCCCAACAACGGTCCTGCGCAGCGACCAGCAGACATGTCATTCGAAGAGTTTGCAGCTCGCAAAAAGCTCAGAAACTACGCGTCAAATATGTCGATCGCCTCCGACTCAACCTACTCAGCGATTGAACCGCAGCCGGTCAAGCCTCTGTCTCCCCCGATAGAGGACCCCTTCTATGTTCCGGGTGCTATCGCCATCTCGACACGTTCGGGTGCCGCCAAGTTGACCAAACAGCGCCGGGCGAGCGGTGGGTTTTCGACTATTTTTGGAGGTGGCGACAAGGCTGCAGCATCGTCACCGACGAAAGACCTGCCCAAGATAGCGAGAAAGGCAGTTAACAGCCACAGTGACAATCGTCCCTTTGCTCTGGATGGAGGTGATAAGGTTACTTCCCCGTGGAATGTTACGCTGAGCCCACCCAAGGTCCGCGGTGGTGCGTCGCACGAGACGAGCAACAACAGAAAGTCTTCGGGTTCTCCGAGGAAGGCAACGCCCACTCGGGCACACCATAGACTCGACCCTGTCGACGCTTGTCGGTCGGAACCTGCTGGCCGTGTCGGTATCGGTATTGGAGCCACTCCTCAATCAAAGACAGCTGCGTTGATTGCCAAGATCATGAACACCAAGCAACAGCAGCCACCACCACCTTCGCCAACGCCGGCCAAGAAGACCAGAACTGTGGGCGACTTATCCAGCCGCAGAGACAAGACTCCAAGGGCCTCTCACGACACACCAAGAATCTTTGAATCGAGGTCTGCTAGCAACAGCCCAATCAAGAATCATGGAAACTGGACTCGAGGAAACGCTTCACCGTCCACTAAGTCGGAGAATCGACCGATTGAGCCCACAGCTATTGTTTCACCAACACCCAGACGGCCGTGGAAGGCACAGGCCAGTGCGTCTATTTTGGCCCATGGACGTGCTGCCAGTCCACAATCAACTCTGGTGAGAGGAAGCGACTCGCCGGTTACACGGTTGACAGCTGCTTCAGGTGGCTTGGGAAACCAGTCGCCGATGCAGAGATCCAATAGAGCTGGAAAGCCATCTGTGACACCGCAGAGAAAACCTGTTGGCAGTCAGGGGGCAGGGGCTGGAATGGTGAGGGTCGGCGCAACCGGACCGAAGAGTGAAGAGAAGCCGGCCAGACATGCCACTCACAATCAGCGTGCTACGGCGCAGCTTACAAACGACCCGACCTCGCCTCTGTCTGAGATAAAGAACGATGCCCGCAGCATCGCCCGGGCCAACTCGAATAGCTCTCGCGCATCGAAGCGAACGCAAACGGACGGGTTCACTAAGGAAGAGCCCAAGTCTTCAACCGCTGTCGGTAGCTCAGTAAAGGCGATGGCTGCGATGTTTGATACTGCAGCCTGGAAGTCGTCTGATCCGCTGCCTCTAACGAACCCACAGATCTCAAAGCCACACACGCCAAAGCGAGGCTCTGCCCTATCACAATACACGAGCAGCATGTCACCTTCGAAGACGTCGGAGTTTGTGACCCCGCCTCAGTCCCCGACCCAACTGAAGCACGGAGGGCACGACAAGACGGAGGGCCGTGGTGCAGACTCCGTCGCCATGCAACGTACCGCTAGTGAACGGAGACGGATGCGGCTTACAAAAAGCGAAGGAAGAAACGGACCTCTTGGCAAGGTCGGGCGGCTGGCTGCGACTGAGCGGAGAGAACTGGCGCGATCGGTGGATCGACACGAGGTGAAGACTGATGCCGGGCGCCGGACTCCATTCGGCCTTGCCAAGGACAGCGCGTCACCGTCCAAGGACTCCAGCTCGGTTGGCACACTGGCCCATGGGAAGCATGCCACAGCACTGGCGGCACCAGATAACACCTCATCGCTCGCACGGGGTGGTGCTTCTGTGTCGTCTCGCACCAAGGGCCGGCCAGTGTCAGCGGTGCTTGCAGCTAGCCGCCCAGCTTCATCGATGGAACTGCAGCGACTGCTGGACGACAAGACCAGCGAATGCGACAGCTGGAAAACGCGGGCTGAGGCCGCTGAAGCCAAAGTGGCCGAGCTTGAGCTGGCTCTGGCCCGCGTGAGTGTGACTGATGCTTCTTCCAAGCTGGACTCATTCGTTTCAGTGACAGAGCAGGGTAGTGACCTGTCCTGGGCATGGCAGAACCTTCTACCGGAGACAGACCCCATTCACCTGTCCCAGGAGAAGCTGGGAGTGACGAGCACGGTGCGGGAGATTGGAGAGACAGACAACGCTGTGCCTGCACCGTTGAAGATGGTGTCCCGTATGCGGAAGGATATGGAGACGGACGATGGAAACGGCTTGGAGACGAGCGGTGGGTCCGGCCGGTTGATGAACAAACGGCTCTTGCCGTTTTCAATGTAAGATAGGAGTTTTCATTGTCACGAGACTGCGGGAAAGGGTGTAACAAAAAGAGGAAGAAAAGGCGGATGGACAATTGGGACATGGGCAGCAGGCAAAGAACAGGACAGGACAGGAACAGGAACAGGAACAGGGCGTGAAGGGGAGTATACTTGTATTCTAGAACATGATGGCTACGACAATAATGATTATTTCCAATGCCCCCAAAATACAGACCGGGATGGGAATGGTATCTTTTCTTCTCTTCTTCTCTTCTTCTCTTCTTTCATACGTAGATATATTTTGTAGGTAGGATGAATCTATCTTACACATGGCACGCCCCCAATATGCTCTTTGAAAATAAAACTTTTTTGTATACATAACTAATGAAGCGGCAACCAACCCAAGCCGCCTCTGCCACCCTGCCAAGCGTCTTAACGCACAAACTTGCGTTTCGGCGTGGCAATGCGGTGAGTGTACTTCCACAAGTGGCGGTACTTGGGGCCCTGGTGCTTGGCCTCCCAACCGCGGGCCTTGCGTGGCGGCTTGAGCGAGTTGTAGCGCGTGGCCTTGAGCTCGACATCGGCGCCGGGCACACCCAGACGCTCCATGACACCTGCGGTGCCGGCATCCCACTCGGTACGGAACAGCGTGCAGCCAATGACCTTGAGCTTGTTCTTGTCGACGAAGCCGCGGATGCTAAAGTTGTCGCGACCAGCAAGGACGTCGGGCTTGCCGTCGGCGGTGACATTGGCAATAGCCGACGCCGGGTCGCTCGAGAAGGCCTTTTGGAGGGCGGCCGTATCGAGGCGGCTGCTGTTCTTCTCAAAAAGCTCGGGGTCGACGGCGGGCTGCTCGAGGACAAAGACGGCCAGACGGTGCGGGTCAGAGCCCTTCTGGGCAAACGCCGGCAGCCAGGGCAGGACGACCTGGCTCGAAGCGTCGAGACGGGCCAGCGGCACCGAGGGCTCAGAGGGGCCGACGGGGACGTTGGTGGCGATGAAGTGGGCACGGCGGGAGAAGGCGTCGTTGTCCAGATCGGGCACATCGGCGTCGACGACAACAATGGTCACCAGACGGGTGCCGCGGTCAAAGACCTGAATGCGCAGGCGGGGGATGACCTCGCTGATCAAGCTGTCGACAATGGCGCCGTGGCTGACCTTGTAGGTGCGGAAGAAGAGCTCGACGTCAGCCGAGGGGATCAGCTGGTTGGGCGGCAGCAGATCGGGGGCCAAGTTGAACTGCTCGATGCGCTGCTGGATAAGACGCAGCGGGCGGCCCCGCCAACGCTGCTCAGCCAGATGGCGGTACACGGGCTTGTTCATGTCGCCTTTACCGTCCTCAAAGCGACGCTTGACGAGCGGGTCGTTGATATCGGCCAAGACCTTCAGGTGGTCCAGGTGCTTGCGCAGACTGGTCAAACGCTTCTGGATGTAGCCCTTGCCGCCGCGGGACGAGACCTTGGACGGGTCGCTGTTGGCTGCGGCCAGGACCTCCTCGAGCTTGCGGATCTTGGCCGTCTCAACGGCAATCTTGCGCAGCTTGTCCTCGCGGTCGACCTGCAGGACTTTGCGGGCCTCCTGGAAGCACTGGTAGGGCATCAGCTCAAAGGGCACAGGGCCGCCGCCAACGTAGTCGGCCTGCGAGTCGGTGCCGGCCATGGCACGGTTCATGGCCGTAGTCATCTGGATAGCCGCACGCCGCCGCCGCGAGCCAATGGGCGGTGTTCCGCGGCGCATCAGCTCCTTCTCGGCCCAGGGCAGGGCGACGGAGTTGGGGTCCCGCTGCCAGCCCTCGAGGTCTTCGAATCGTTGTGGTGGTGGCGGTGTTGATGACGAGGAGGAAGAGGAGGATGTGGTAGTTGTCGCAGCGTTCGATTGGCGCGCCGAGGTCGACAGGGAGGCATTCATGTGCGTCGCTGGCCGCAAAACAAGAGTGGTGGCATGTTGACTGCCGCCGGCCCGCAGACACTGCACGAGCGGCCGTGCCGCCGGCGTGTATCGGGACATTGTGAGGTAAGAGGGTGTGAGAGGGTGTCGGAGTGAGCAAGGTCGGTCCTCGGTCCTCGGTTCTCGATCCTCTGCGCTCTCAACTGGTGTTGTGGCGGGTCGTAGTGGGTTGTGGTGCTGCCCTCAAAAAACTGAAGCTATTCGGCTGCCAATAATTTACCACGCGACAATTTTTTCTGAGCAGTCTTTCGGGCAGGGTGCTCCACAGCTCCTTCCGCCGCCAAATTCGTAGTGGTGGGGCTGCACGTGATGTCCATTTGTGGTAGGTGCAGTGGATTTGCGTCTTCTCATTGGCCAATCTCAACCAGCAGCCGGGACCCGCGTCTGTGCGCTAGCGACGGTTTTTTCTCCCATCACGAACCTCAATCGAAGCTTCACTGTTTGTCGTCCCATATTGCCAGCCTGTGTCGACGCACCCTCCCCGACCCCACGAGTCTCAGCACCGACCACTTTGGACAACCAGCCGATCTCTTTTTGAAGTGCTTTTGAAGTGCGTCCTCACACACACACACACACACACACACAATGGCTGCTGCACGGCGTGGTGCGCAGAGCCTGACGGAGGCTTTCCATGGCCTGACATTGAGCTCCCAGACCAGCCGCGTTCTTGTGTCCTCGTCGTCTTCCTCTTCCTCCTCTTCTACCTCGTCGGCCTCGCCGTCATCACAACAGCACCTTGCGTTCTCGACAACACCATCACAATGCAAGCGCGTGGCCAACCCCTCGCCCTCTGCTCCTCCCTTTTCCTCCGCCACAACCCGCTACGACAAGAAGATCCGCATGCCCTCCTCCTTCTCGTCCACCATCCCGCCGCCCCCCTCGGCACCGACCACGGTTGCTAGCATCACCGAGCGCACCGTCCCCGTCACCGTCTTTGCCTTTCCCAGCCTCGAGCCCCGCTCCCTCGAGATGTGGCCCGCCCAGCACCTGCATCTACCGCTCCGCCGCGATCTGCTGCACTTGGCCGTCGTCTACGAAGGTGACAACACCCGCCAGGGCACTGCCTCGTCCAAGACCCGCTGGACCGTCCACGGCTCGCACCGCAAGATGCGCCCGCAAAAGGGCTCGGGCCAGGCCCGTATCGGCTGGCGCCAGTCGCCGCTGATTCGCGGTGGTGGAAAGACGTTTGGTCCCCACCCGCGCGACTTTGGTACCGACCTCAACCGCAAAGTCTATGATCGGGCCTGGCGTACGGCCCTGTCGTACCGCTACCGCCGCGGCGAGCTGATTGTCTGCGAGGACGGCCTCGAGCTGCCCCTGCCCGACGAGTTTTTGCGTTTGGCCCAGGCCGGCTCGCTCGACCGTGAGCTTGAGGATGGCTTTGTCAAGCGCTACGTCCGCGCTCTCCTCAACGGCAACCTTGTCGATGCTGCCGAGGCCATGGCTGCTCTGCCGTCCGTCGGCGGTGTGAGCACCGTTGTGCCCGGTATTGCCGCCGCTGCCGGCACGGGTATTGGCAGCATTGGCCAGGCCTGGGGCCGTCTGGCTGGCCGCACGACGTTTATTACAACTGAGCGCCGCCCCAACCTATTTACGAGCCTCGAGACCGCCGGTGAGGATGGCCGCGCACTGGCCCTGGACGACGTCGATGTCAAGGACCTGCTCGAGACAGGCCGCATTGTCATTGAGCGTGCCGCCCTGCACGAGATGATCAACGCCCACCAGAGCGATCTGGTCAGCAAGATCTACATCCACGGCTCAAGACCCACAGGTCTGCCCACAGGGCAGGCGGTGATCGGTTAGGGGAAAGTGTATGTTTTGTCAAACGAATGAAAAAACAAGCAAATAGAACACATCATCTCTTGCATGTACGAATAGGAAAATCAAAAGCAGACGCCATTTGTAGTATACCATTCTCGAGTACGATCCGTGTGAATGTGGGGGGGTGGTAATTCGATTGCCAAGCTCGTAATGTCTTTTGATGATTGTCAAGTTTTGGCTGCCGACACTTTGACCATTTTGTTTTTTTGCATATCCGATTTTTATGAGGTTCTTGTTTACATTTTGTAGTTTTGCAGTTTTGCACTCTACATGTACTTTGTTACTTTTTTTGTTATTTTTATTTACATCCACGGCTCACGCTTTATCCGATGCTCACTGCCACATCTTCATCATATTCGACGGCCCCCACCCCAAAATTCCGAGCCTCATCTATCACATGCTTGCCGTCGACGACGCGGCGTCGACGGTCTCTTCTAATGACAATTGAGGCTGGAAGACGGCTACTGATCCTTTGTCTAACAGAAAAGAAGCTGTCAGGGTGGGTTGCCGTCGGTAAAGCATTGTCGGGAGCTGAGGCGCAGCTTGTCTTGTGGGAAAGGCATTACGACTTGGAGGCCGGTCGGCAGTAAAGATTGAATTCAATTGAAAGGAAAACATACTGTTTGGTGATTTGCTTCTCTAGGAGATGGGGACAAAGCATGCGCCTCTTGCATATTACATTTGACCCCCAACTCGCAGAGAAGAAATCAAACGACACAGTAAGAACAAAACAAGACTGCTGAACTGGACGAATGCATGGAGTATGCAGAAAGTGCCATGAAAAGCACAAAGAAGTCATAGAAGGCTGCCGAAGATGTGGATATTATCTGACAAGCCGCAGAACTCCCTCGTGCAATGCAACGTTCAGAGCGTGGCAATGTCCGCAACATAAATGAAGTACGCAATCGTACATGCACTGGAGCGATGCCTGCCATTGGGCGCCAGGGTCGGAATGCAAAAGTAAGTGAATATCTCGGCAAAGAAAAATGAGACAGTAGAGAACAATTGTACACACACCGCCTTTAACTGTCTGACCTATTTTGAGGCCAGCCTTAAACCTGCGTGATGGTGACGAAAAAAGAAGGGGAAAACCGGAACTGAGAAAGAAGAAGAAATAAAAGAAGGAGAAAAGAGGGGCACAGGCTGCCCGTCTACGAAGTATGTAAAAGTTGTGACCCATGTACGGAGTAGGTCACACGTCTGCAGACCGTACTTCGTATGTGTATTGTTTTCCTCGACCCGGAGCCGTGGGGGCCAAAGGAGTGGAGATTTTTAGAGAAATGCATATGAAGTAAGAAACAATTGAACCATAATTTGGATGCTATGGTTCTCCAGCTGTCTGGTTTATGTACTGCAATTTTTTCTTTTTCCTTTTGCTTCTTGTTCTCCGTGGCATCTCTCCGCGGTTGCGTCTGAGCTTCTGTTATCTGGGATTTGCAGCCTTAACAGAGAAGCGGATTGGCTTGATGTACATCGTCTCAAAGCGAACCAAATGCGTGGTACGGACACGGAGTACACAGTTCAGCGTATGTGGAATGGAGGTCATTCTCGTAGGTCTAGAACCGTCCTGTTCTTGTGTGAGATCGGCCTTTCCCGTATCCGACCGCCCGCGGTATAAGTTCTTATCCAGTAACTTACATGGGAAAGTTGTGCATATGCTGTGTCTTGTGTGATTTGATGAAAACGTTTTCGAGAAATTGTTTCTTTGCTCCGTTGGGTACAACGGCACATCCAGGTGGCTTCAACCCGCCCCCAGGCCGGAGGCAGCCAACAATCCAACGCACCACATCGGAAAAATGCACATCTAGGTCGGGATGGGTGCAAAGCCTAGGCTACCTAACAGCGAAGACTGACCGACTCTTATTCCATGTTGTTTTATGTATCCATCTTGCCTTCTTGAATTTTCAGTCCAGTTCGAGGTGCCTTTCTTCTTTTCTTCTTCCCAACGGTCGATGGTGGTGTGCACGAAGACAGAAAAAGCAGAATCGGACGTCACGTATGCACTGGCTTGTGTGGCCTGGCTGCCTGCTGCCATCCGCTCCGAGACGCCTTTACTATCCATTTTTGGTAATAATATTCGAGGCCTTGGATGCATTTGTCTCGGAACGTGCAAAGGGTCCAGGTATGCTGCCAATGCAATTCCAAATCCTGCTTTCCCTCGTGTTTGATTTTTCTCTTCGGATCTTTTTTTTTTCTTTCTTTCTTTGAAAGGTATGTCTTATTATTATCCCTTCTCTATTGTGCCCTTGTTTTTCAGCCAACTCTGTTACTCGGTTTGGGCAAGAGTCCGAGCAGATCTTCCCACAATACAGAATACACAGGAAAAAAAAAACACGGCCCCGGACAGAAATATATCACGGCTGCGATGTATGTATTTTCTTAATCATCTATAAAAAGAAGAGCGTGGCGTCTTTTCTTTCCTATTTTGACTCTTTTTAGGCTCGATGTAGTTATTTATGGATATGGGGATCGCGATGGTGACTAACCGGGAGCTGCATTCTCCAAAGCGTGTTTGTAAAAATAGACCTGGACTTGATCTTTACCGCCCCCTCCCATTTTTGTTTCGTTTTCCCTTTTCGTCTGAGATACTCCGCATCGTTACCTTTACTGTCTCAAGGTCTTCCAACGGACGATCAGGTTACCATCCGCCATCCTTCGCCTTTAGTTGACTCTTTGGTGAGTTGGCCCAGGTGCGGTTGCGGCCCCCACGTAGTTTTCATTTGTACGTTTAGAGCCTTGCATAGAAAATTTTACGATGTCCGAGGTCTTTTAATGTAAGCTGCAGACTTTACATCTCCAATAGCCCGGTGGGAACCACGCAAAAGACAAAAGAGGAGGGGGAAAGCAAGGCGGAAAGTGAAGAGGAGCACATGAACACGCACAATGTCTACAATCGACCGGCCGGATCCTCATAACCCCTCTGTCTGTTGACTCATACTATCTCTCCCCTGAACTCGCCTTTCAAGCCGAGCAGGGGCCTGGCCTCTGTGATACACACCAGAGGACATCCGAAGAAAAAAATATGCGGAGGCGTGACGAGAAATACGGCAGGAAGATAATATAGGGTACCTTGCACGGTACTTTACCCTTGGTGGCGATGGGTGAGGCAGCGGTGTAAGTGCTTTCTTTATTTTATTTGTCTATGGCCGACTTGATTTATTTCCTCGAGTTCTGTCCTCCCATCCTTACTTTTTCTTCTTTTCTTAACTAGTTCGGTCTTTTAATGCTGTTATGCTTCTTCTACGGAGTATGTCGTCGCTCTTTCCCTTTCTTGCGGTGTTTATTCTCCGCCTCGTGCCGATCCTGCCCTTGTTTTGTATCTTACAGGCGCTGTTGCTCCTTCCACCTGACGCTCCTGCCTCTGGTCGCCACGTTTTCTCGCCTCCAACGGCAGGTACGACGTAATTACGTACTAATTAACAGTCGTGAACCAACGTCATATTCTTAACAAGAAGATTGCGCCTGCACTACGTTAGTACTTGTACGCCCTGCAGCCACAAATACGGAGTGATGATGCTGCCTCTCCTTAACCGCTGTGTGTGCTTCTCGAAAGGGAACAACGTATACGCCGGAGGACTATTTAGATCGTTTCCTTTGTTTTTCCTTTTGTCTTACTATAATACCCGGTGGTCGAAGTCATCCGTCGATCACACCTGCCGCATCTGCTATGAAAACCAGATTTGTAAAGCCAATTAGTGAATGCCGTGTCGTCAATCGACCGACTATTTTATTCGCTATGTGACATGGGAGCCCGGGCGCCTGGGTTGTTCCAGGTCACACCGCCTACTCTACGTCGTAGTTGCAGATGTCAATACCAAGAACCACAATAAATTTAAACCAAAGAAAGCGCCTGGCCGTATGCCTCGCAATGTGCCTCGCCGAAGGAGACACGGCCTCGAAGAGTATCGAGATTCAAACGTATTTTTGGATTTACTGCCCAATATTGCGTCGTATGTGTGTGAAGCCAGTGACTTACACCCTGAGGCGCGTTGTGAGACCCACTGCCTGCTGGAGTAGCCTAATGCGAGTTGGCCTGGCCGAGGCCTCAAAAACTCCCAGATAATGACTTCCAGATTCCAGAACGATTTTTGCTCTGCTTCGGGACCGAGCCACGACAACTTATTATGACATTTCAAAATAAGAATGACGAATTCAGCGTCGATGCTCTTTGCATGTCTTGCTTTCTTCTTGCAGAAAAGCCACGGGCTCGGTAAGGCTAATGTTCAAAATGGCTTAATCCACTAAAACTTTGCGGCTCTGCATGGGTCCTCATGAAGTTGTCGTGTGCTTGTAGTCGAAGTAAATTGATTTTGTGCCTTCCTTTCTACTACATACCAGTGCTAGGGCCGTGTTTTTCTTGGGAGGAGGCGGGGGGGGGGGGGGGGGGGGTAGGAAGGGGGGGGGGGTTTTTTTTTGTTTGTCGAATACCACCCTGTTTTAAAATTTTTTGGCACAGCTTAAAATTTGGCGCGGAGTTAATTCTTGTCTATCAAGTACGTCGTATTACAACATGCATACATAAGATCTCATTCCGGCTAGTATTGCATGCGTCTGTTTGTGCGCGTGCATGCGGTGTCTTCAGATCCTCGCCCAGGTTTTAATTAACATCGTTTTACTGAACACAACTGAACGGCCCGGGTGGTGTTTGTGCGTGTACTTGTATCCAGGTAACAATGTGCTTGTCTTTCGTGTCACACCCGCCCAGATGGAAACTGGAGCACTTCCCAATCGTTACCATGAATTTATGATGTCCTCGAATGTGTATAGTTGGGTGTACAGCAGAGACAAGGGCGACAAGAAATTGTGCATGGAGTGCATGAAAGCGCGGTGCACGCTCTTACTGGGTGGGCGAATAGAAGGAAAAAAGAAAGCAAGACGCGAACAGAGTAACAAAACATCAACAACAAACACGTCGCGTGATGTCTAGAAAGAGCCGCAAAGCGGACTGGTACAAACGTATATCGATTGCGAACCACGTAAGGCGCCCGCTAAATACGCCACGTCAGTCTGTCGCCTTTATACCCTGTGTGTTCGCCAAAATTGGGCGATTTACTTGTACATGATCAGGTTTTGATTCTGGCCTCGTCCAGAAAGAAAAGAAGGAAAAAACGGTGAGAAGCATGGAGCAGTTATCAAAGACGGCTAGGGTGGGAAATAGGTGGGACGAAAGATACGGAGCGAGGGAGCATATACGATACCGGTCTACGCAGCTTGAGGCTTGAGCTCGACAGCGATTCGCCGTGGCTCACATGGCCCGGCCTTGATCCAACAAGTACTACCAAGCTGTCAATAATTTTGTATTTCCCAAGGCTACGTTTGTGACCAGGTACAAGCTTTGGTACAACTTAAAGCACCCTGTATTGTTAAATTCTCCAAGAGCCGCGTGCCGTGGTGTCCTTTGCCCTCCCCGTGATCTATCGAAGAGGCTGGCTGTACTGAGTTTCTTCTTTTCCTTCCCAATTCCATATGGTTTGCTGGCAATATTTTAGCCCGTAAATGCACAGCTACCTCAGTTTTGCCTCGTGGTTTTCAATTCTTCCCGTCCCCTGTCCTTCCCCTTCCCCCTCTCCTCAACTGTTCGCACGTACGTCGTACTCGGCCCTGACTGCACCTGGACCCCTGCCTTTTCTACAGAGTTTGCTCCGCTGTCTTCTGTGGCACTGACAAATAAACCTCCCCCAATCCAGGGCCCGCCAACAGACCACGAGCAGGGATCGTCCGTGTAAGTCATACCTTAAAGGCGACAAGAGCACGGTAGAGATTCGTAAAGTCAATGGCTAATTTAGTCCCAATAATAACTACAACACCCTAAAAACGGAACGGACGACGCAAAGGCCCCGTCCGTGACGGGCCTCTCGCGCTAAAAATAAGGCTTGATTAGACCCCGTTTTCTAAACTGGGATGCTGGGGAAGCTTTATCAAAGTCATAACCCATTATCGAGGGACACGGCGAGTGTTTTTTTTGGGTCTTCCTGCCTTTCTTGAACCAACCAACCACGACCAAGCGCCTTCAGTGGATAGGCTTGCCGTACGAGAAAATAGTCTCCAACATCGTCGGCTTCTGTTGTTTATGGTTTTACATGATATCTCGTGGGGTAGCAGAGGAAAGAAGGCCCAAGGTGATGGAGGTAGTAAGACGGACGGCAAACAATAGGCCTCTAGATGCCGAGAAGGAGCGAGTAAGATGCCAGAACCGATGTGCCCTGCGCGAAGAAACCCTGGCCATGAAGAATCTCTGGCACTGGGGGTCAGCAACCACCGGAAGTTGAAAGGCCAAAAAAATCTTCTTTGGATTTATGTGTGAATTGTTATTTACTGTTTATAAGTTATTTTTTTGTCTGCAAGGCAAAGGAATACCACCTCTTGATAGGTCATCCATGGTTTCAAGGCTCAAGGGTCGTTGTAGGTACCCAACCCTGCAAGCCTCTGCTTTGCTTTAACCCACTTTGGCGCAATACAGTCAAGTCTACTCCGTAATACACCATACGGAGTCGTCTTGCCTCCTCGCCCTCTCAACGGTCCAGCAACACACAGATTCGACCAACGCGACCAACGAGAGGCAGCGCCAGCAGCTGCTTTCGCGTGCCCTTCACTATGCGTCGGATATGGAACACCTGGTTATCTGTCAGATGCCACGATCTCGCTTTCAATATGGCCATGACTGTTCCAGTAAAACGAGAGTGTTTCTAGAGGCATGTTCGCCGAGCGAAGGTGATGGATGGGGTTTCAAGAGAGGGACAAAAACTAGCTATGGCGAAGACTGTAAGCATTGCTCCTCACATCATCTCCACAAAGTGGGCGACAAGGTTGAAGGAGATACCACGAGGTGAAGAAGAGCCCAGGGCGAATCTACAACACCCCTATGCGCGAATCCAGCCCTTTTATGTCAGGTGTGTACGTGTCGACTCGAGCCCATGCCTTGACGTCCACCCACTAACACACTCTGATTTGCCGAGCCTTTCAATTCTCCCTTCTCAGTGGCTCTCAGTCCAGGCCTTTGGGAAAACAAGGGGGCACCCTCCCCCCCGCCTGCCTCTTTGCCCATCCCCTTCACCAAATACCTGGCTCTTCTAGCTCTATTGTCATCTCACTGTAGGTGAGGCTCATCCCCTTTCACTTACTTGCGCAAGGGCCGCGTTACAGAGAGCAGGCCCTCCCTAGCCATTATATTCATTATATTATCGAGGAACCCCAGCATAACTGCACTCTCTTTTTACATCTCCTCCACGATCACGGACCTAGTTACGCTTGCGCTTCTTTTGCTTCATATCCGCCTTGGTCGTTACGCCTTTCTTTTTTGTTCGCCCTCGTCACTCTTTGGTTAAGCTGTAAGTCATGTCTTGCTTCAAATTATCTCATCATTTCCGTCCTATCCACACGTTGCATCGGCCATTTCCCCTACTGTTGTGTTCTTACATTCAACAACCTTTTCATTTTCCAGTCTCAGTCATCATTCCCTTTCTACTTCACGGAATCTACATCTTCTCTGAGCCTCACATGATAAACATGTCCTCCTACCGTTTCATCCAGTTTGGATTTTGTCTGCCGTCGTGATAGTCTCTATTCCGCAAGTCCATTCTCTTTCCCTCTTGCTTGAGCCCTGGCCACCGCATCGGAGTTTCGTTTCTTGTCTTCGGTCTTACCGCAAGCTTTATCTTTGGGCGTTGTTGATCCAGCACCTTTAAAGCGGCTACCAACCGGCCTCGCTCACCTCTTTGCCGCTTTCCTTTGCTACATAAGTACTGCGCAGTTCCCAGTCCCATCCATTCCTCGCACCTTGCACTTCACCTCCATCAATCACCCATCTCATATTGCCTGCCTGCATTTTTCTTTCTATCCCCTCTACTTCGTGTCCTGGTCAGATACTCGCTGCATTGTCTAGCCACAGGCAGAGAAGGGCAACTAAAGCATCTGCCCGTCAACTACTCTGCGAAGACCACGCACCCCAATCTCAGCCACCGCCAGAATCGTCGTCTGACCTGCGTCATCTTTAGCTTTGAACATTTGCATCTTTCTGTTGTCTGGGCCCTCATTTCTGCTCCATTATTTTCCCCTGCATTCCCTACGCTTGTTCCTTCCTCGGATACGCCACAATCTGTCACCTATTTCTTAGGCAAGGAACAAGGTAGCGGACAAGCAAAAAGACATATAACTCCAAAAAGAAGCCCACCAATATCGCCAAAACATTCAAACGAAGAAAAGGCCCAAACAGATTGCACTGCTCCTCGACCGGCCTTCCCTGACAGGACAGTACTGCCTTGTTTCTTGGTCAACATTGAGCGCCTGCGGGCATATCAGTACACTCCAGACAGTCGCTCCTTTCTGCAACTGCCTGTGGCACACCCTCCTTCTTTCCTTCTCTCGACACACCTTCCTGTATACCCTTCGCTCTTTCCTCATTGCACAACTTGGACCCCAACCAGCTGCCGCTGCCTTTTTTAGGAGAAATCCAAAAAGGCAACGCCAGGTTCAGCCAGTGTTTTGCAGAAACGGAAATAAAAACAAAGCACTACCAAGACTTGCTTTCCCGACCACACCCTTGTCCTCCTCCCAACATATATATCTACCCAGTGTATGGCCCCGTTGCCAAGTCGCAAAAATGTCGAACCCGCCCAATTACGCCAACTTCGGTTCCAACGATCAACAAGGATACCTCACCCCGGGTAATGGTGAGGAACAGCAGAACCCATATCCTCATCTACACTCGGACCCCAGCAACGTCAACCCAACCGGCCACACATTACCGACCGACTTCCAGACCGATGGCTATCTTGGTACAGGACAAAATCCAGACGAGCTAGCACAAGCACCTGATCTGCGGCACGGCTTTGATGGGAATAGCCATCATCCGGTAGCAGCTGGTTACGCTGTCTATGGCTATCTCGGCGACAACTTGGTGTACGCTGTTGGTACGAGACAAGCTCTTACTGAGCCTGTGCAAGGGCTGCTCCAACAACCAAACCAGTCACCTTTGGAAGGCTACGGCTACGATCAACAGCAGCAGCAGCAGCAGCAGCAACAACAACACGGACAGATTCTATCTGAGCAGCTCGTGCAAGGCCTGCCGGAATTTCCTGGCCAGTCCCTTTCCCTTCACGAAAGCATCCGTCACTTCCAGTGGGACGTTGAAAAGGACGTTGGCCAGCTTCCGCAACAAGAGCAATCTGCTCAACAACTCAACGAGAGAGAGAAGCTCGACTGCGAGAAAATGGTTAAGCGACCATACTCTGACATTTCCGCTGGAGAAGGACCTTCCAGCTCGCGTCAGCCCCCTCACAGCCCGACAAGGTATCGCCAGGGAATGCGGATAGCAGGAGTAACACCATCTACACTTTCCAACAACCATTATGCGGCGTCCCAAAGTCCTTCCATGGCCGACTCAAGGTCAAACACAAACACCTACTCAACTCGTCAACGCAATCACTTTAGACAGCCGCCCGCTACCTATAGGTTCAGTGGCATGGCTGGTGTGGCACACAGTGTCATTGGTGTCAACGAAACAAACATCACATCACCAAGCGAACAATTGTACGGTGCAAAGTCGATGGGTGACAACACCTCCAATTTCGGCGAGCTCGACGACTATTCTGAAACGACAAGAGGCCAGCGAGTTTACGTTGAGGAATCTATGGATATGATTCTTCAGAATATCAGCGGTCGGTTCAGTGAGAGCAACACCACCGCAAACTCTCGCCCTGTCCGCAACCCGAGCACCAATTTTGGAAGGCGTGATGCCACTGGCATTACGACTATTCCTTTGACTTCAGGCACTTTTGCAGGGGCTGCACACAGCATGCTGCTCGGTGCTGACAGTGGCAATCTTCGAAGCATATATGAATATCACCACTCGGATGCAGGAGGATACACTGGTACTTCTTCCAGTGGCATAGCCACTGTGAGGCCCTCGGAATTTTCGGAGCCCTACGGTGTAGGGGCCTATGACCAATACGGCCAATTCGGGAGCTCTTCGGCCACCGGCATGCAAGTTGCTAGCCACGGAGCTGACCCTTATCCCGGATATGGCCTAACAGATCACAATGTGCTCCAAGATACCAGTTCCTACTTACCGACCATGGCCAGCACCACCGACACCGAGCGAGTTGCGCCGGAAACTGTATCCTTTGATGATTCTGTCTCAACCCATGACCCGAAAGGGAAGGGGAAAGCCAGAGACACAGCCCATGATCCCTCGGCGTCGTCCGGGGGCAAAAGCGGCAGTAAAAAAGATCGTCGTGTGCTTTCAACAGCTACCACAGCAAAACCCATTCAACCCAAGCCGGACGTGGCGAGGACGCCTTCCGCAACTCCGAATCCTCGATATCGCTGTGACCAATGCAGTGCGGCATTTGAGGCGAAAAAGCTGCTCGACAAGCATGTCAACAAAGAACATGCGGACATCCCATGCCCTCTTGCAGTCTTTGGTTGCACGAAAACGTTTCATTTACGGAGCGAAGCAAAGAGACACGTCAACACCATCCATGCAAAATGGTACGTCTTTTATTGCCGCCATGTCGACTGCCATGAATTGGGCCCCTTTTCTCGAGACGATCAATTGAGACAGCACCTGAAGAAGAAGCACCGGGCAGAGGCTTCGACGCACAAACGGCTCATGGAGACTGCTGCTGCAGACAACACGCCATATCCCACGTGCATAGCATGTCGCTATGAGGGCTGTGACCAGCGGTTTGTGGAAAAGACAACCACGAGAAAGAATGGCGAAGTGTCTCTGAAAACCTCGTTCGGCTTGTGGTTTGATCACTATGTCGACCATCACCAAGGACATGGTCAGATGCCTCTGGTCGACTTTTATGTCGGTGAGGAGCAATATGATTTTCTCGCTTGGTGGCGGTCGTACAATCTCGTGGAGCGGAGCGAAGACGGCAAAGCTTGGACGCTGGCGGAAGAAGCCAAAGGCAATGAGCGGCGTCGCGGCCGGGGGAGTCGTGGGCAAAGCAGCCTGCAGGCCGAGCACGAGGACGAGCAACAGAGCGAGCACCATGACGGACTGGAAGACCAGCTGGAAGACCAGCTGGAAGACGATGATGATGGCTTATACGTTTATCCCGATCCGTCATTTGAGGGAGACTTGGCCGACGCCTACACGGGTGAGAGTCGGCTCTGCTGAAAAGAATGAGGTAGAAGTGCTTTACCTCTTTCTACTTTGACTTTAAACACGTTTATCTTTTTGTTCTTTCCTTCCTTTTTCTCCTTTTCTTTTTCTTTCTCCCATTTGTTTCGTTCAAGCCTTTCCACTTTTCCCTTTCAGCTGTTCTTTTTCTCATTAACTTTTTTTATGACTCTTGCGTGGACAATATTGCACCTATTCGTGTTTTTCTTTTGTCGGGATTCGGGATTCGGAAACAAACAAAAGGACACTTTTGGGCAACTACACACGTGGCACGATAACAGACACAAACAATTTTGTGACAGAAGCAAATTGTAGTCTACGACCTTTATGACAACATTTGCGATGCGATTTGTTTCTTTATGTACAGGGCGGGTTTACCTTTCTTTTTCTTTTTCTGTTATTTTTGTGTTACTTTCCTCATTGCTACCGGTGAATCTGCCTTGTTTGGTATACTTTTATATTTTCGTCGTACTCTTGTTTGATTTTTGGACTTTTTGGATCCATCACCGACTCCCAATGTTGAGTCGCATGTTGACGAAATCTTACGACCTCATATTACTACGAAACAAAATGACCTCCATCTTCCTCCGATTTATTTCTTCATTATCTACTCATATCATCCGTTGTCGGTGTGAATCAAATCTGTTGATATTATTGAACGTGTATGACTCCCATTTCCGCGCCGGGTCTAGTTTTGCCCAAATTCGTTTCATGACGAGTTCCGTTTATGGGGACGGAATTAAGGTTAAGTTCTGATGGCGTCTAATACCCCGGAATAGGAGCCGCTGCTATTTTCACAGCCCCTGAGCCCCGGAAGGCGATTGAGGCTGACCCGCTAGTCAACGCCAGTGCCGCGACCGTTTTACGTGACGATTTCCTTGTCGCTGCATCTTGTACTTATTTTATTCCATTTTAAATCTCGACTACGTACCTAACTGATTTGTCACGAATAATTGGCAACGCTGCATGACTGCATCTTGGTCATTACTTCTTCCTTCCCCCTCTTTCGTTTCAGTCCCATCTTGACTCGCAATTTTGACCCTTGTTTTCACTTCTCTGTGTTTCCCGTGCCCATTTTTGAAGGATCGTCTAGTTCTCCGGGGTCCACGATTGCGTCATCGGCTAGCATTTAAGAAGACACATCTCTTGCAAAATTCAACTCGAAAATAGCTTCAAATCACTAAACTTTCTCATATTTCATCATTCTCTTCAGATCGTTCATCCCCTTTTCTCACAATGGCTTCTTCGACGGCACAGGCGAGCGCGACACTCGGCGTCAACAACCTCTTTGCGACAACGGGCCAGGTCGCACTGATTACGGGCGGCGGCACCGGTATCGGCCTTATTATGGCACGGGCCCTGGCTGAGGCCGGCGCGGCCAAGGTGTATATTGCCGGTCGGCGTCGGGCCGTGTTGGAACAGGCAGCAGAGTCGGTCAACAAGGAGCTCTCCAAGGAGGTGCTGGTGCCGATCGAGCTCGATGTGACGTCCAAGGACAGCCTGGCCGCAGCGGCAGAGTTTGTCGAGAAAGACAGCGGGTTTCTCGATGTGGTTGTCTCGAATGCAGGCGTCTCTGGCCCGCAGAAGCCGACGCCGCCCGACAACGACACGACCACGACGCTCGCTGAATGGCGCGAGAAGCAGCTCGAGGTGGACCCGTCCGAGTTCCAGGACACGTTCAAGGTCAACACGACGGCCGTCTGGTTTACTGCCATTACCTTTTTGAATCTTCTGGACGCGGGCAACAAGCGCCGCAACGACAGCCAGGGCGTCGGCCGTCCCACCTCGCAGGTGATTGTGATTTCGTCGCTGGCCGGATTCAACCGCAAAGCCCCTGCAGGCTTTGTCTATGGCCAGTCCAAGTCGGCGGCGACGCACGCAGCCAAGCAGCTGGCTGTCTTGCTGCCGAGGTGGGGCATCCGTGTCAATGTGATTGCTCCCGGGCCCTTCCCGAGCGAGATGACGACGGACTTTATTGGTACTTTGGGTGCGACGACGGACCAGGCGGTGATTTCCATTGGCAAGGAGCAGGTGCCTCTGGGCCGCATCGGCGACCAGCAGGACATGGCGGGCACGATTCTGTACCTGGTGTCGCGGGCCGGCGCCTTCTTGAACGGCAATGTGGTTCTTCTGGACGGTGGCCGTCTGGGCACGTTCCCTGGAATGTACTAGGGTAGCAGGTTTATGTATTATGTATTCGAAATAGTTTGAAGTAGGGACACAATAAATATAGAGTGCCTTTATGCCCCTCCTCCGTCTTTCTTACACCTGACCCTCATCGTGAATAGCAGCCGCCTCCACGCCTCCAGCTAGCCCTTCTTCTGTCTTATCTCTGTCCTTTTCAACAATATCGGTACCGTCAGCCGTCATGTGAAGCACCACGCGGTCGCCAAACAGCTCGGCCACTTCTTCGAGCGTGCGGCCCTTGGTCTCGGGTACAAAGAAATAAACCACAATCGGCGTCGCCATGGAACAGGCAAACCAGACCATGTACATGCGCCAGCCAATATTGCGAAAGGCAGTCGAGGCGGCTTCTGTGTAGGTGACAGCGCCGACAAAGTAGCTAAAGAAGGCCAGACCGATTCCCTTGGCGCGGATCACAGTCGGGAAAATCTCTGCAGCGTAGGCGAACTGTGTTGGATCGATGAAGAAGCCGTAAAACCACTGATAAAAGAAGATGAAGAAGAGGGCAGCAGCGTTTCCGGCGTGGTTGGTCGTGGAGTTGTACTTCATCTGGAGCAAAGCCGTGGCCAGCATACAAAGGCCGGCAGTAGGGAAGCCCCAGACTTTACTGTTAGATATAGGCAGGCCAGGCTATACAAGCATTATAAATAGGGATTAAGGAAACTCACGGAGCATGGTCCGACGGCCGAGGCGGTCAACAACAAAGATGGAGCAAATGTTGGGAATCGTGCCACAGATGATGTAGACTGTGAATGTTAGTGGAAGGTGCGGCCCAGATACACAAGCAAAAGAGGAAGGAATGGGCGGGACAGCGGGAGGGAGGAGCCGAGCGACTGCAAGAGGAAGGAATGGAGAAACAAAAAGACAGAAAGGGGAAGGAACGAGAGCCAACATGTAATATCATCGACAAAAATGGAAAAGAACTGAACTCACCTCCGTACATCAACAGCGGCATGTGCCCACTCAAGCCCAAGTTCTCATAGATGAGAAGGGAGTAGTTGGCGATGCCCAAAATTCCAGATGACTGGCTGGCAAAGAACAAGAACAAGGTAATCAGACTCCGGCGACGCCACGATGGAACACGGACCAGCATGTCCCAGTAGCCGGCCGAGTGCTGCTTGTCATAGGCAACCTGCTGGCTGATCTGCAAGAACTCGGCCAGAGCGGCACGCTGGTCTGTCGGATCGCGAGGATCGTGGTGCAGCTTTTGCAGGACGGCCAGAGCTTCATCATTCTTGCCGACCCATGAAAGGTAGCGAGGTGACTCGGGCACAAACCAGACAACAGCAGCTAGAATCATAGGAGCAAGCGAGGCCAAGGCTAGAGGAAGACGCCACTGGAGAGTGAGATTGTCCGCAAAAGAGCAGCCATACGCGACCCAGGCACAAACAAGGTAGCCAAACGCAAATCCACAGGCAGTCAAGCCAGACAACATGCCGCGCTTGTGAGCAGGCGCCACTTCGGAAATGTACAGAGGAACTTGGCAGATGAGTGCTCCAAGACCAACGCCTTCCAGCAAACGAAAGACAATCATCATGGCAATATTTTGAGCGCCGGCCGTAATGCCTGCACAGACGACCGTGACGATTGAGCCCCAAAAGATGGTCTTTTTACGGCCAAGCCAGTCGCCGAGCCACCCTTGGATAATCGACCCAGAAGCACAGCCGAACGCAAAGAGGCCATTGACAGCACCGATGATACTGGCCGTGTAGGAAGAGGTGGCTGTCCTGTTAGAGTAAGGGTTTTTTTTTTTTTTTTTTAAGAAAAAAATCATTTTCAGGAGGACCCACGATCAAGTTCAAAGAATTCGTAGAAGCCTTCAAGGCCGATGGACGTCACGAAGACGGAGAAAGCGAAGCCATAGGTGTAAGCACCGACGGCAACAAGGAGGACAATCTAGAAGCAGAGTAAGGGTCAGTAGATATTTTTTTGATGATGCAAGCAGAGACTCCCTTTTTTTATTTTGAAAAAAACACAATCTTAATGTACTCACATAAACGTTGTAGGAGGAAAGGTGTGCCATTTCGAGTTTTGGGACACTTTGTGCATGTGAGATATCAGATCAAAACGCATCTGACGAAGCAAAGAACGCAAAGGAGAAGAAAAAGACCAAAGAGGACCTCGGCGACTTTATGGACACAGAATTCACGGTGCCGCAAGGGTATGGTCAACATGCCGTCCTCCTCCCTTTGTACTCCTTTTCCACTCCTGAAAGATTGCACATTCAATAGTTCGTACCATGGAACGAATACGACTCACTTGAAGGTAACAAATCAAAACACATCACAAAGAAACAAAGACTGGTTTCGTAGTATGCCTCATTTCACTTACGCGGATACCTCTTCCCGGACTCGTGGTCGTCGTAATTGCCCAAACCATGCCGTAGTCGTCTTAGTCTGGTATTTCCCCGCGGGGAAGTTCACTAGATCATAAACAACGCTAGCCACTGCCCCTGGTGCCTTTTTCTAGCTACCCCTTCCTCATTTTCCATCTGGGGAACAAGATCGTTGGAAAACATGAATATCATATCGGATACTCTTTAACCGGCCTCGCTGCTCGGTGATTGCTCGGGGTGGCATTACTATCGTTGATTTATGTCTTATCCCGGATGAGGCTCGCCCTCCCGTTCTTGGCAGTCTTTAGATCGTGTTTGTCGTTTCCGTGTTAGTGCCATCCCAAGGCCTTCTCCACGCGCACAAGCCAAAAGGGAAGATGTTCTCCGCAGGATAACAGTGCGGAGGCCAAATCTGGGGTAATGAGAAGAAAGATACTCCGTACTCCGTAATTTGTATGAAACCGAGCACAGCTAAAACCATGCCCTGAAATACAAAAAGAACACATGTGATGTAGATTTCACCAGCTCATCGTTAGGCTATTGTGTATCCCCAGGTTCAACGTCACCTTCATTGTCACGTCGTCACACCGTCATCACTATCCCCGTCTCTCTCTTGTCACTTTGACTCACCTGCTCTCACGGTCTCACCACACTAAAGCGCACCGTACCACAAATCTCACCATGAGTCTTGCCTCCAATACAGTCCGCCACAACTGCGGACCTCTCAACCACGAGGGCCTCGCCGAAGAATGGGTGCAGCTCGAGAAGACACTCGGCTTCCGCCCGGCCGTCAACCTCGAGGGTACCGTCGACAAGCAACGGCAAGTTCTTGAGGAAGGATGTGCTGCACGAGATAAAGTGTCTCTCACTAAAGATCTGCTCGATGGAGTAACGGCCACCGACTCGACGGTCCCCAGCAAGGATGGTTTCCCGGTTCCCATCCGCATCTACAAGCCGACATCAACACCGCCGGCTTCTGGGAGAGCCTGTGCCGTCTACATCCACGGCGGCGGATGGACTCTTGGCAGCATTCAGGCCGACGATCTGTTTGCCCGCATGATTGCCCGTGATGCAGGCCACGTCGTCGTCAGCATTGACTACCGCCGTGCACCGGAGCATGTGCACCCCACGGCCAGTGATGATTGTCTGGCCGTGTTTCTCTGGACCGTCGCCAACGTTGCCGATCTTGGTGTTGACCGCTCCAAAATCTATGTGACGGGAAACTCTGCCGGCGGTCACTTGTCGGCTGTCACCGCGCTGAGAATTGTCACAGAGACAGACGTTGCCGATGCTTTGGCCGCGCAGATTTTGCGCATCCCGTTGACCTGTCACCCTCTTGCCTTCCCTGGCACATTGCCTGTCCGCACCACTGTCCCCGTCTATAACGACCACGCCGCCGTCAGCATGTTCTCCGAGTATGCGCCCAACAAGCAGGACTGGACGAATCCACTGGTATCACCACTCCTGGCCAGTGATGGTCTACTCAAAAAGCTACCACCAACCTACATCGACACCTGCAGTGAGGACCCTCTTTACGACGGCGGCATCGCTTACGCCGAGCGCCTCGACAAGGTCGGCGTGCCTGTCAAGCTTCTTGTCCTGGAGGGCATGCCGCATGGATCATATAACTTGTTCCCAGAGCTGGCATCGAGTAAAGCTGCTAACAAGGCCGTCATTGATGGGACAGAGTGGGCATTGGCGCAGAGGAAGGAAGAGTGATGCGCGGTGTTTGATTGTTTGAATGGGGGTTTTTTTCCTTTCAGTATCGTCTTTCACATTTATCTTCTTACGTCATTCATCTCTATCTTCTTCTTATCTTATTTCTCCGACGACATGTTATTCGTCCACCATCGCCATGTGAGTGTCATGCATTGGGTGTGGTTACACGAAACGCCACAAGGCAGAGCTGTCTGCTCTTGGCGAATGATTGACGTGTACCTCGTCCGCCCGTTTGTTTGCTGCCTTTGGGGGTTTGGGCGTTTGGGCGTTTGTCGGGCCCTCACCCATGCCTCACTCCAGCATCACCCTCGCATCGCCTTCTTGTCACCACAGGCTCACTTTGGCTCCCAACTTCACGTCAGTGACTGGTCAAGCTGAGCAAACAAGAAAGCTTAGTACTATTGTTTTGGCAAGATCAATAGCCATACCTGCCTTTGAACATAAAACAGTCACCTTCACAGCCCATCTACTCTGTGCCACCCGACGATCTGGCAGCTTTCGTTTGCATGCAGCATCCCGACATCAGAACTACATAAACTTGCACGCTTCCCTTTGCGCACAGCGCCATCTTTCGTCGGGCGATTCTTGTCGAGTTCCACATCACGGCGCTGGCTATTTTATTCTTAAAGAGCCAATACAATTGACACACATCTTTCGTCCCAGCACCATCATCAAGCTTTGACATGGCAAAGACCAACAAAGCAAAGACCAGCGAGCCAAAGACGCCCCCACACGTCAACAAGAAGATTGAGACACCGCCCAAGAGCTCCCCCTCGAGGAAGGTGTCCATGGGCGCCCACTCGAAGCACCACTGGTACGTGAAAACCAGCTACAGCCTAAAGAAAACAAGAGAGAAAAAAACACGAAAAACTTTCAACAGATTAACAGCGTGCAGCCCAGTATGCTTCAAGATGGCGTCGCCCCGCTGCACTGCCAAGGGTCACTTTGTTGTGTGCCCCGTTCACGGCAACCACCACAATGCCAGAGAGGGATGCATCAAGTGTCGTTCCAAGGCCCAAAGGTCAGAGAAATCTGAAAGGTCGGAAAGGTCTGAGGGGTGTGGCCGTGGTGGAAAGGCGGAGAAGTAAGATAAGACGGGATAAAAGAAATGGCTTCGAGTGTATTTTGACTGTTCAGATAGAGTGCTATACTTGCAGAGATGACAAAGACGACCGAGGGCAGATATTTGGGATGGAGGATGAACAAGAAATCAACAGAAAGGTCTTGTAGAAATTTGTGCATTAGGGGTAAAGTAAACACAGTGGCCCAGCCCAATAATGTACGACGTACTACGTACCACGATGAAATAAGAGAGGACTCACAAGACGAAAAGAGCCAGATAGTGCAAATGGAACGAAAGGATCAAATCAGAAAGTCACTGCACCATATCTTGAAGACCTCCATGAGGACTTTCTTTGATTCGACTCCATTTATTGTCCGGGTGATGGCCATTTTCGTAAGTGTCTTTTTTTTTGTACATCACTGTACACTCAACTAACTCTGTGTAGCATCGGATATCCTGCTATTGCGCCTCCCCCGTTTACCCGCAAGCTACCATCACCATGTCTGCCATTGACTGGCATCACATCCGCGGGCTCCGCGAGGCCGTGCTCTTCCTCTTGTACTTGATCTTTCCATGTGACGATCCATTCTTCCGTGCTGCCGTGGCTCTCCAAGTTACTTTGAGCATCTACACGACGATCATGCGCAGGATGGGCAAGATTCTTCCTGGGACGAGGAGACGAAGCTGCCAGCTTCCAAGGGCGAAAAGGGTGAAAAGAGCGAAAAGGGCCAAATGGACAAGGCTCATATCGAACGTTTGACACCCTACTCGGATACCGAGCCGTTGGTTGATGCCGAGAATGTGTCACCACACTCTGACGACAAGCTATTAATCCATATCGAGAATCTGCCACCCTACTCTGACGACGAACCGTTATTCTTTTACAGCCCTTGATTAAACAAAAGGGGCTGGCTCTCTGCCCCCAAGCCTGGCCATTTCTTGTCTTTGTGGCCCAAGGCTTCCCTAGTTGATGTCTATTATTGTCAGTCCTCTCCATCCCCTTTCTCTTCCTTTCCTCCTCCTGCCTCTCTCCTTGTTTTCTCTTCCCCGTCTTCTCTTTCCTTTTACAGCACTTTTCACACGCTGACTCTGTGTAGATGCGACGACTGGCCACCGCCAATAAAGCAGAAACCGACTCTTTGGTGGCATAGCAAATACGCGAGATAGCATTACCGTACAAATTCGAACTTGATGGCTCACATATACTCTGAAAATATATTTCCATTATCTATATCGTTTCTGTATGGAGAGTTTTTTAGATTTTCAAACCTTAGTTTTGTGTTGTCGGTTTTAGGTCCCTGTTGGTGTTGGTAGGGTGATTGGTTGCCATGTACCTTCTATATGTAATCTGCATATAAAAGGTACTTTTGTCCGAGCAACACCCGACATCACCCCGTCATTGCTTACTCTACAGCCTCGTCGTGACAACTGCCCAACTGATATCTTAGTTTTATTTTTGTTTCAATCACATGCTTCCCAGGGTCTCTTCTGATATCTTTTTTTTGTCTCAACTCGCCTCCAACTCATCTTCCATCCATTTTATCGAATCCCTCAACAGCTCCACCGAATTAACTGCATCGTTTCGACTCAGTATCCATCCGTCTCCGACTCAAACCCTTTTTTTCTCGTTCAGCAGCCATCATCTATAATGTATGTCAACTGCAGCGACCCCGTCTATCCGTCGGTGCACATCTCGCATCTCGAGTGCCTCATTTCGTATGCTGGCGACGAAATGTACTGGATCCAGCGATATATTCTCCACGTGCCCGACTTTCTCGGCCTCTACAACTCTCCCACGTTTCCAGACCAGCCGCCGTATCTCAACGGCTTCATTTTCGTCCTATACTTTGTGGGAGTCTATATCACCTTTGTCCTGATTCCAGCATGTCGGATTGCCAGGATCATCAAGAGAGTCTGTTGTGGACAGATGCCGGATCCAAAGGAGCAAAGAGAACAGGTCTCTGCCATTCTGCGCTCGGTTCCGGGACCGACGTCCACGTTTGTACTTACTCTGTGGTTCAGTTGCTTTACTGTAAGTATCCCTCTCCCTTTACTTTCACACTGTTTTGTATGGTCTGTGTCTTTGTCAATTTCTCTGTGTTTACACTACACACACTGACCTCTCCAAGACTCGATGCTTGGCATATATCTGGCTTTACTTTGACCACTCGTCATACCACCGGACCGAGCCATACACATACGTCGTGACCTGATACGACAGCTGAAAGCACCAAGAAAACAACCTTTAAGGGATCCATAGCACAAGGGGCAAAAATACGAACAAAGCTTGTACTGAGTAACAATACATCGGTCAATAATTCACTTCTTTGAACTATCCAGTGGTGTTCCTGACGTTTATATCCACCCTCCACCCACAGCACAACTCCTAATACGCATTGCTGCTTGCCGCACCCATGGTAATGGCCTGCACCTCGTCACAGTACGAGTGCTGCTCTCTAAAGTAAACATTTCCCTGGCTGACCTCGACCGCCTGGCCCACAATCGTCGTGTCATCCAGAATCCGCTGCACGGCCGCTACAATGTTCTCGACCGTCGTAAACTGCTCGGCCGGGAAGCCCTTCCATGTATCTTCGTCACACAGGTTTGTCCGCACAACACCGGGCAGCGTGCAGTTCACCCGAATATTCTCCTTGGCGAGCGTGGGGCCCATGGCGCGCGTCAGCCCGACAACGCCAAACTTTGCCGCCGTATAGATGGGCAGGGCCGGCGATGCATAGATGCCCGCGGCCGAGCTAGTCATCACAATCACACCGCCCGGTGTCGGGTTCTGCCGCATGTAGTGCATCGCCAAGTACGACGTGACCTCGACGCCCAGCAAACAGACATCCTGGCAGACGAGGGGGAGGGGTGGCGGCGGCAGCGTGTCGTGCTTTTGGTAAAAGTTGTATGTGTCGACAATGCCCGCATTGGCATACACAAAGTCGATGCGGCCATATGTCTCGCGCGTCTTTTGGAACGCAGCCGCCATGTCGTCGTGCTTGGCCACGTTGGCCTTGGTAAAGATGCCGCCAAGCTCGGCCGCCGTAGAGACGCCGGCGGTCTCGTTGAGGTCAACGACGGAGATCTTCCAGCCCTGCTTGGCCAGGTGGCGGGACACGGCCAGACCCATGCCGGAGCCTAGAAAGAACAAGATTAGCAGAAGAAAGAGAGAAAGAGGCTAGAGGGGAAAAGAGAGCGTGGCTTACATCCGCCGGTGACGAGAGCAACCTTGTCAGTCATATTGTTGATAGTGATAGGGGCAATGATGTCGTTGTGCCGTCGTTTACTCAGAGTGAAGGATTGTCGATGATGGAAGTCTGGCTCAAATTGAATATTGATGGAGCACAAAATATAGTATCAACACATGTGCATCATACTTATACGGCAACTCCGCTTGAGAGAAACCTTCTCGATAGCTTCTCTATATTATCCCCTCTCACTGCCATCATGTCTTGCATAAACTGCTCCTCCCTCCCCAAAGCTGCCTTTTGTTACTAAACTCACTTGCATGAATGTGCCAAACCAACACTAGTGTTATTCCTGCCCACAGTACGTCGTAGATTCATAGATACCCCCCCTCCCCCAAAAAATAGGGCCCTCCACGTCTCGTGGCTACCAATAGGCGTCTCCCTGTCAGTCTGTTTTACCGTTCTGGACTGTGGGTCTAGGAACGAGAGTTTCCTAGGGCGATAAACATCCTGTTGCACTTGGGTCAAGCTCACTTTCCCCATACTTTTTCTTAGCTGCCGGGAAACTTTTCCGAGCCACACTACGGGTCTTTGGACTGGCGCTATGCCTTAATTACTTTTGGGAAATGCGGAGGCGGATGATCATCTGGGGAAAAGAAAACTAGCAAGGTTATCTGACGTGGGGAGACAGAATACAGCTACCACGCTGGACTTCGTTCTCGTTTCGTTTGTCGCCTCTCGTCCTCTTCGACAGTATCATCTCTTCTTCGAAAGGCTATCGTTAGGCGAGACACCGAGCACCGTCCGATGGCCGATGGCCGCTGGGCCGAAGACGCCGAGAATAAAGGAAATTCAGCTTGCTTTCACCTTGGCCGGGACGTGGAAGTATCCGGCGACATTTTATAGACCAGACGTCTCTTTTACAGTATGGAAAACATCTTCCCTTGTTTGCTTCCTTGGCTTCTCCAAACCGGTGATCGTTGGCCGAAGGCATGACCATGGGCCTACTCCAAGTAACTCCGCTCTAGAGATTGTACACATACTCTACTGGATATCTCCTGTGCTCCTGTCTTCCTATCTGTTTCCATCTGTAGGCTATCTTCTTGCCTCTGATCGCCACCGGCTGTTGATACTCCTGACGGCAGTCTTTACCTAAACGGGGCATTATACACCTTGTATATAACCTCAGTCAGCAGTCTCCCGGGTACATCTTTCTTTCTTTTTTTTTCTTTTTTTTTTCACAATCATCTCCACATCACAACCGCCACCAATCTCCAGCATGCCCTCTCAAGCCAACGACTACCTTTTTGAGCTGTCCGACAAGGCCATTGACGACACGCGGCCAGTGCGCGTCATCTGTGCCGGTGCGGGCTTCAGCGGCGTCTGTGCAGCCATCCGTCTCCCTCAACGCATTCCCAACTTGGAGCTCGTCGTCTACGAGAAGAATGCCGACGTCGGTGGCACCTGGTTTGAGAACCGCTATCCCGGTGTAGCCTGCGACATTCCCAGTGCCGCGTACCAGTATACCTTTGCCAGCTGGTCGCAGTGGACCGAGCTATACTCTGCCGGACACGAGATTCAGTCTTACTTGCAGTATGTGGCCAAAAAGTATGGCGCGTACCGCTTCATCAAGACACGGCATCAGGTGTCCGGGGCGACATGGAATGAGGAAACAGGCAAGTGGACAGTCCTGGTTAAAGACCTGGCCACGGGAAAGACTATCACCGATACATGCGATTTCTTCTTGTCGGCTACGGGTATTTTGAACGACTGGCACTGGCCCGACATTCCCGGGCTCAAGGATTTCAAGGGCCCCGTGGTGCATTCGGCCGACTGGGACGACTCGCTGGACTTGGCCGGCAAGCGCATTGCCCTCATTGGCGGCGGTTCGTCTGGCATCCAGATTCTGCCGACGTTGCAACCAACTGCCGCACACATTGACCACTACAACCGTTCGAAAATGTGGATTGCCCAGGGCGGATTCGCTGCCGAAGAGGCCTTCAAGCGCAACCCGAAAGGCGGCAACTCCAAATACTCGGCCGAGGAGCTCGCCGCGTTCCGAAAGGACCCCGATGCCTACCACAAGTACCGCACGTACGTTGAAGCCATGCTCAATGTCGTCCACCGCGTCACCTGGTCCGACTCGGACCTGTGCAAGAAGTCAGAGGAGCTGTTCCGTGACTCAATGAAGAAGAAGCTGGCTAGCAAGCCCGAGGTGTTTGCCTCTATGAATCCCAACTACCCTCCCGTCTGCCGCCGCATCACACCCGGCCCTGGTTATCTGGAAGCCATCTGTGCGCCCAATGTCGACTTTATCTCGGACCCCATTGCTCGCGTCACACCCACGGGTCTCGAGACCAAGGACGGCAAGCTGCGTGAGGTCGACGTCGTCATCACCGCCACGGGCTTTGACACATCGTACCTGCCGCGCTACCCTGTCGTCGGCCGCAACGGCGTCTCCCTCGAGCAGGTCTGGGCCGAGCCGCACTACCCAGAAGCCTATGTCAGCGTGTGGGCCGAGAGCATGCCCAACTACATGATGTTCCTGGGACCCAACGGTGCACCGCCCTCTGGGTCGACCATCTTGGCCATTGAGTCACAGGCCGACTACATTAGCCAGTGTATCCTAAAGTGTGTGCGCGAGGGTTACCGCACCATGGCCGTCAAGCACGATGCCCTGAAAGCTTTTTCGGGCTACATTGACTCGTACATGCCGCGCACAGTCTACACCAAGCCGTGCAAGTCGTGGTTCAAGCGCGGCAATTCCGAGGGCCGTGTGGTCGCCCTTTTTCCCGGCTCGGCCAATGGCTACCGCAAGATGCTGCAGAACCCTCGCTGGGAAGACTTTGTGTTCACGTCAACAGAGGACACCAAAGTGAACCCCTTTGGCTGGATGGGCGTGACAATGACGCGCGGCGAGATGGACGAGACAGACCCGACGCCGTACCTGCGGGACATTGACTTTCCGCCGGTTATCGTGGAGGACGAGACGGTGGAGGCGGCGGCGGCGGCGGCGGCAACGTAAGTCTGTAGCAGTGTGTATTAGCGTTGTGGTTCTCCTTCCACCCCATTTCTGTATATGATAGAGTTTAAATGAAATTTGAATTTTGGACACGAGAGAAAAGTGACGACACCCAATCCGATAAGATAACAAGAAACTCCAAGCACTCAAAGAGGCGACGGAACGCCTGAGCCGATGGGGTCGGGACCCCCGCGGTCGGGAATTTCAAAAAAAGAAAAGGAAGAAAGCGATATACTCGGCACTTTCCGAGTTACGCCCCGAGATTGGCAGATTCAAACAAGGAAACAAGGGTGAGACTACACTGACCCGACCACATCGCATACTGTCGGCTAGCACAGGTGTTTTTGTGTTCTCCCCTACTGTATACTTTGAGCCCAACAGTTTAATGCCAATAATAACGTACGAGGAGTCGGACGAACCCAACGCTGTCGATTGAGTAGGCAACTCGCGTCAATTCGCGTCTACGACGTCAATCTCCCAATTTAGCTCACCGTGACAACATGCCGTTCACCTTGCATCAATATCTCGCTTACCATGCTCGCAAGAAACATCGTTTTACGACGTGATTTCGCCACTCAACTCAGATTTACAGGGAAGCATTCCGAAGTGCGGCTTTTCCGTTCCGTCGACGAAAAGGCTCCTCAATTCAGAAAGGGGCTACGACGTAATACACAGTAGAGTATGGAGAATGGAACAAGGAACCGCCGTTAATTGTCCGTGCTTCCTCACTTTGTAATTAAATTATCGTCTCCCTCTTTATGCTTTGTCTCTTCCGAGGTTGCTATCGTCGGGCTTTGCCGCGTTCTTTGCCGTTGATTCCCAAACAGCAAAATGTTGCCTTCACCGGTCCCGGTCCGGCACGCTAAGCCCCAAAGGGGCTGTCTGGGACCCATATCTGACCGGCGTCCCGGCTATGTCAAACACCACTGAGCCGAGAATTATCGGGGTCAGACTTCCAGCTACAGTTTTGTCTCGTCAACGCAAAAGCGGTGTAATCAGTCATTTTATTTCAAGGATGTAAGGAGACTGGTCAGTCCAAGAAAAGGAGCAAAAAAAAAAACACTCAAAATGAGTGGAAGCGCTAGGATGTTATCCGATCCGGCGCCGATTCCGCCAAAAATAACGACGACGATTGTTCCGGGAGGCTGAACAATTAGGCCGGGCCAAGGCCCAGCTTGTAAGAGGACGCTAATCTAGTTGTCTAGTCGTATTAAATAGTAGTTGAGTTTGGGGGTCCAGTGGGCCATTGACAGCGCTTTTCCCCAGAGGCGCCCCACTGATGCAAGCTGCAGCCGCGCACCCCTGCCGAAGCTCCAGGGCGATGAGGCCGTGCGACGATTTAGGAAACCGATGCAAGGCAGAAGAAGGCCAGGGCCAAAGGTTCCATTGACAGAGATGATGAGAAAACGTAAGATGTTGGGGAAGTTATGCACTAAAGCAGAAAGTACGATGGCTGCTTGTTGCAGGCCTGGACGTCTTTGGACGCTCGCACTTGCCATGTTGTAACCCGGCTCGCTTTACTCCTTCCCCGAGAACAGCCGGGTTTCATTGTGCGTTGTGGGGCCCGCCACTTACAGGCGTCACGAGGTGCAACTCAAGGAAGGTCTCCAATCTGATAGAGCTATCCGCCAAGGAGCAAATCGGCTTCGAGTTCGCCGGGTCGGCAGTGTAAGTCAAAAGGTTGACGACAACAGAAGGTAGAGAAGAGTCGATGAAAGAAAGAAAGCAAACGAGGGCAAATAAGTCTTGATGAAAGAGATGAGAATGTTTGCAATTATTAATGAATGAAGGGGCCGTGGAAGCGGAATCGCAGGCTCCTTCCTCAAGTGTTGTCGAGTCGTACTCTGTATTCCTCAAGCGCACTTGCCGAGTGGGTCTTTCCCAAGCGCTCTCTTCAACACAAAGTCGACAAGGCAAGAACACAATCTAAGAAGGAGCAACCCAAACAAAACAAGACAGACAGCTTTCAGAAACGCAACATTATTATATCGATGCTCCCTGCTGTTGTCCACATGGCCAGCCATTTTATTGGCTCACGTTGCGGAATGATACCCCGCACTTCATAGGCCACGGCGTGCCCTTTGTGTTGATGGGGGGCATGAGACCCAAGAAAAAGAAAGGTCCAAGGTACCCACAATTTGTCTCTTAGCATTATCGACGCACCTCGCAGCTTTTCTTCACCAAAACGCGACGGATGCAGGCACGAGGGCAGCAGAGACAGATTTCATTCGAACATGATCAAGGCGATACCTGTCAATCTGTTCTTATTAAGGAACAAGAATAAAGAACATGTGCGTAGGGCTGTATCGGATAGAAGGGGATCAGGGGAAATGGAGAGGCGTTTTTGTCGTCCAGATGTTGGTGAATAAGTCGACAAGAGTTTCTTTGTACCCCGGGGTGGTTGCCCTGTCCACGAAGGAGGAACCATGCCGAGTAAAATACGAAAGCATCGACAGCCAAATATCATCAGAAAAGCATATGCCGACAGCCTAATTTCATCCTCAAGCAAGGATGGATGCTGTGGTCGAAAACTTGATGGAGGGTAGAGAGGGCGAATGAGCGCCTGCAGAAAGAGGGGGGAAAGTGTGGCAGACGTCCAACGGGGTCAGTCCAAGACGTGAGAAATGAAAGACGGCAAGCCAAAGAAACCAAAGAATTGCTCATAAAGGCGGTTCGAGATGGATGGCTCGAAATGTATGGCCGCTAGGCTGGCGCTGGTCGCAGCAGAAAGAGGAAGAAAGAGACATGGAGTGAAAGAGCAAGGGAGGGAGGGAGGTGCAGTGGTCAGATGCATGGGAGTGACAAAGAGCATCGACGAGGAAAGAGCCAACGGCCCAGAATAGGGAAAGAGCAGAAACACAAGAAAGAGGGGAAGGTACGCTCGGTGATGTCAATCGCACACCCAAATATTACTACGAGGCAACCACGAGTACTTTCGCAAGACATCGCATCACGACGAGTCCAGCACAAGCATCGCTCAAGGGGAGCATGGACGCTCAATGGTCCAGCTCCCTCCCGTTCGGACGGCCACCGGGAACTGTGCGCATCCTCCCATCGACGCTCGTCCGGCCAGGGCAGCGCCTCGTCGCGCCGGCCGTTTTGTACCATCGAAAGACCAAAACAGCATATCCGTGAGATGCGTGGCGTACTTGTCCTGTCCCTCGCTCACGCCCACTGGCCATGACGCAGAGCGAGTCGCGACAATGTATCCCTCCAAGTCATCTCCAAAGTCGCTTCCCAAGTCGCTTCCCCTCCCTCTTCCGTCCTTTTGTGTGTCTTGTGCTTCCCCCTCCGCCTCACTTTGCCTCTTTTCTTTCGTCCATCGCTCCTTCTGTAGTCCTTTTTCATCGATGCCGACCGCGCCTGCCCGTAGTTGATTCTGTAGTTCCCGATCGGTCCCTGTGCCTTTCCTCCCTTCCTGTTTTCTTGTCACTTCCCCCTCGTTCCTGCCTTTTGCGCAAACATTCTCGCCGTCGCTCTTGCCATCAAACCGCTGTCTCGTGCCTGACTGTTCCGTCCATCCTTCTTTTTATTCAGGTCCCTTCCTCGCCATCCTGCTTCACCCCTGGCCGTCCATCCCTCCTCCCTCTCTTCCTCTTTTCTTCCTCCTCTCTGCCAATATCTTCTTGTCTTTGCACTCGTGCCTCTTCTACACAATCACCACCGCCAACCAGAACCGCATATTCCAATACCTGTTTCGCAGCAACTCACAGCGACTTACATCGTCACAGCGTCACAGCCTGCGACCGGACGCTCTCCAACCCAACGCCCAACTCCATCAGTCTCCTCTCTGTGCGACAGAAACACTGCTCCGACAGTTCCTTGATCTCACTCTAGGACTTGCTTGACATTCTCCCAACTGGTTTCCAAGGATTGTCTTCTTTGCATTTCCATTATCCTCAACGGACTTCCTACGCACAGCTTGCCTAGGTCGCTCATTGAATTCTCGCTGATATCCGAACATTCCTACACAGCTTCACATATTTCGCTCTTCTCTCCCATTTTCACTTCTTTTCTCTTGCTTCATTCTCGCATATCGGCTTTCAAAAGACCCTACTCATCTCAGACTTTCCCTTCCTCTCCTCTCAAACTCTCCTCACACTTTCTTTGTCCCATTTGCTAGTGCGCGTGCCCATTTACGGTCCCGCAAGACACGACACCATACACTACCAGTTTCCAAGGACTCTTACACACCCTCCTCCGACTTTCTCCATCCGGATTGACACGGCTTTTGCACTAGCTGGAGCAAATCGAGAGGCAAACTTTCAACTGGAAACAAGAGAGCTCTCGCCTTTTGAAGAACGAACCCCGCATCATTCCGCACGTATCAGAACCATCGAATCGAACGAATCGAAAGAAGGAAAACAAGCAACGAAAGAACGCAACCAAAGAAAGCGGTCTCTTTTTGCCCTTCTGTCTATCTGCATATTGGCCTAGCCGAGTCTTGTCCTGAAGCCTTGATTCTTTGAAGCCTTTGGTAAGTCATATGTCATTGTCTACAGCCCTTCTTTTCTAAATACTATGTTTTTCCTTGCTCGCTCGTTATCTTGTCTTCCCACACCCTGCTCCCGGCCGCGGACAGCTCCAACGTCGTGCAGATCGACCAACCGCATGTCTCTGTCGGCCTTCTGCAATACCCACTTTGTCGTCAAACTTTCCCCCAAAAAACCAAATCCCTCCAAAAGCCCACCCACACTGCGGCTTCACTTACACCGTCCGTTCGGCTCCGCTCCACTCTCTTATGCCTGGGTCTTGGCGGACCTTCTGTGAGCGCAGGCGGTTACGAAGTAGAGACACGAGAGAGAAATAAAATGAGGATTTAAAACGGAAAAGGCGACAAAAAGAGACCCAAAAAGAAAGAAAGAAAACAAATATGGACCCCCTCCCCTCTGCCCCACCCCCAACAACGGCATCTCCACTCTTGACCGGATTGGCCTGTCGTCCGCACCTCGTCGGTTTCTCGTCTAGCACCGCTTTCCTCTCTCTTGTCTCGCTGCCGTGGACGGCTGCCGTTGCACGCTTCGCAAAAACCCAGTTACCCATTGGTTTACCGAAAATCCCTGCCGTTCCCGAGAATACCCCAAACAAGCCAAACAGGCGAACAGGCCCAGCCCGACCAGCCAGGAACGACAAGAAAACAACTCATTCGTCATTCAAGACACCCCGGTCCTTGCATTAACCCATACCCACTTCATTTACACGCTGCCAGCCTTCTCTTCAACTAAACACCTTCCATCCATTCTCACACATGTCTTTTCATGCCTCCCAATGCCTCACCTGCATCCGAGATAGGCCAAGCGGCCACTCAGCCTCCCCTCCCCCGTCACCAGAGCGCCACAGAGAAAGAGCGACGTGCAAACCAAGCTAGCTGTACGGACCATTCTCAGTCCAGATGAACCGGTCAGCCTCGGTGGTGGTTCCAGAAGCCTGTCGAGGCGTGAGCGGGTCAACAACTACAACTGCGAATAACGAGAAAAACTTCGGCTCATCGCCGGCTACAAGATCCAACGACAACTAATCCCACACGCCTTGGCCACGGAGCAAATTGGGCAAACCACACAGCCCACAGGCAGGGCAAGGCGGGCAGGCAGACAAACACGGCAGGCATGAAACATTCTCTCTTCCGTGTCCAAGAAGGAGCAGTCTCCATTTTTATTTGTCTGTATCTCTCTCGTTGACTCCTTTCCTGGGTATAGCGTCTTTTTCGTGATGACATGTCCTGGCCATCTACACGTGCTTGGGCCAATCACTGGCCACAAAGCATGTGAGTGGCTCTCTGTGTGTTTTCAGCAACACTGGAACAACGATGCCTGTGAAAGTCACAGTGGCCGCCAGAGGCTGGAAGAAACATTGCCACCAGCGTCTTGCTTGTCCCGTAGCAGCTGCCGGGCCCGGTGGACAAGCAAGTACCTGCTTGAGCATGCCTTGAATTCATTCTCGTTCTTGCTCTTCGTTCCTGCTTGTGATCTAATTTCGGTTCTTCTTTTGCTTCTGATTTTGTTTTGTTCTTCCTTTCTTCCTTTCTTCCGTTCCTCCATTCCCTCTGCATCATCCTGTCTACCACAAAGCATCTGAAGCGTCCAATCATCAAAGCACGTCAACAAAGATCAATTCTTACTAACATATCCCTCTCAACTACATCAGTCTTTTTTTTTTGGATAATTGAAATTTGGTACATAGAACCTCCGTTGCCGGACTCCGTTCTTGTCCATCTCCCTACCACTGAAGATCATAAAACTGTCCTCCGCTTCGGTCGAACAGCACTTATATTAAGACACAGCCCACCCCCTTCCCATCTACCAGAAAAATCTCCCCTCCGCCCAATATGAGCAGCAACACCATCAAGCAGGCAGCCGAAGCAGCCCGGTCTAAGTCATCCGAAGTCATGAACACTGCCAAGAGTGAAGCTGCCGTCGTGGCCTCGTCCACCCGCGACGTCTTCCACACGCCTTTCATGCGTGCCGCCCTGCCTTTTGTCAACGGTGGCCTCGCCGGTATGGTCGCCACCACTGTCATCCAGCCCGTCGACATGGTCAAGGTCCGCATCCAGCTCGCCGGTGAAGGTGTCGCCGGCGGCCCCAAGCCCACTCCGCTGTCCGTCACCCGCGAGATCCTTGCCAGCGGCAAGGCCGCCGACCTCTACACCGGTCTGTCTGCCGGCCTCCTTCGCCAGGCCGTTTACACCACCGCCCGTCTCGGCTGCTTCGACACCTTCATGGGCCGCCTGACCACCCGTGCCAAGGAGCGTGGTCGTGCCGTCGGCTTTGGTGACCGTGCCACTGCTGGTCTGTCCGCTGGTGCCATTGCCGCCATGATCGGCAACCCGGCTGATCTTGCCCTCATCCGCATGCAGAGTGACGGCCTCAAGCCCCTTGCGGAGCGCAAGAACTACAAATCTGTCATTGACGCCCTGGGCTCCATTGCCCGCTCCGAGGGCGTCGCCGCTCTCTGGGCCGGTGCTGCTCCCACTGTTGTGCGTGCCATGGCCCTCAATTTTGGTCAGCTTGCTTTCTTCAGTGAGGCCAAGGCCCAGCTCAAGGAGCGCACCAACATGTCGTCGCGTGCCCAGACACTGAGCGCCAGTGCTATTGCTGGTTTCTTCGCTTCGTTCTTCTCCCTGCCGTTTGACTTTGTCAAGACCCGTCTGCAAAAGCAGTCAAAGGGCCCTAACGGTGAGCTGCCGTACAAGAGTATGGCCGACTGCTTTACCAAGGTGGCCCGCCAGGAAGGCATCCTGCGCTTCTACCGCGGATTCGGCACCTACTACGTGCGCATTGCACCACATGCGTAAGTACATTTCCTCACAGTTCATTTGTGTTGTCTCAGCCTTGCTCCCCCACACCCTCTCCTCCAATCATTCCACCGTTAAAATTCGTGGGGTGATTTATGCTGTCATCCCCAAATTACCCAATGTGTAAAGTGTGTTTGAACAATGACGCTAATAATGTTGCAGTATGGTGACGTTGATTGTTGCCGACTACCTCGGTTGGCTCACCAAATAGAAAAGTGAACAACCCATCACTTTGAGCCAGCAACAACCGTGCTATGTTGATGGCAATAACCTAGGTTGTCTCGTTCTTGTCCTTTTTCTTGTTGTTTCTTGTTTACTTTTCTTTTGTCCTGTCTTGTCTGCTTGATCGCACACGCGTTTGGAAATGCTCTAGTACATACCCCGGTTTTTTATCGCAATGACTTTTTTGGACCGACCTCGTCGACTGCCGTCTTTTTTATCTTGTAAGACGAGTGACGTAACAAAAAAAAACTACATGAAATAAATGTATGAAATCAAAACTGAAAGTGCAAGCGATGTAAAGTGCAAGCGATGCAAAGTGAGAGCGAGGATTATTGTGGAGACGCGATGTTGGACCCGCCCAACCCATATTTACACCTTCCTACCGCCGGCCATTTCATATGTAACGTTTTCTTACACTATGTATAAGGTGTTGTTATCAGATTTTTAAGATATTACACTTACGGGACGCATTTATTTTATTTAGATTTTGTTATATACTTTTCTTGTGTCCGTTCTTTTTCTTTCTTTCGTTTTGAGAAAAAAATACACATGAAGCCAAGTAAATTGCAAGTGGCTTTTGATCACGACCTATTTAATCTTCGTATGCGCACTTGCTTCGAAACATAAATATATAAATATCAAGTATGGGCTTCTCTTTCTTTCTCACATCGGTCTGGTCACGCAACCAAGTTCATGTTCAGCTGGTACAACGATTCCTGCTCAACGGATAGCCTCGAGGCTAAGGCTAAATCAATGCGCGGGCCCGGTCAAGTTTACTCACGTGACCATATTTAAAGCGGCGCGCCCCTCCCCCACTGCGGCAAGCACCACCACCAACAGCGCGCCTGGGCTCCGCAGGAGCACCGCACGCGCGTGTGGTTCGCTCTTTCCCACACTACAGTGGGAGCTGCACTAGCCCCTTTCCGTTATTGGCGCCCTGCAACCCCCCTTGGCTTGGCCTTGCGACGGTTGTTGATAGCGATTGAGCAATTCCCATACTCCAAACCTTCAACCTCACTCCCTCACTTTGAACTCAATCGCGTCGGCGCCCAGCATTCGTTGCGGATTGGCATCCCCCCTGGCCACGCACATGATCTCATATCCACCGACGAAGCATTCTTATCGATATCGACACGCGAACCACGGACGATGCGCCTGCAAGGCCTCAGCCCCCGACCTTAATTTCCTTCTCCCCCCTCTCAACTAACAATCAAATTCCCGTATTCTTTCACGAGACACAAGATCACGAACGACACAGCGCGCCTAGTACGACGACGTCTCCCGGGAATGTGATCCCGCGGCCCGACCGCAAATGGATCCCGAGTGGACAGAGGTTGCCTGCGTGCAGCTGAGCTCGTCAAATGGCGGCCACGACGAGCCAGCGGCCACGCCAGTAACGGCGCTGGCGTTCGACACGACCCAGGAGCTTATGTGGACGGGCAACAACGAGGGCCGTGTGGCAGCCTTTTACGGCTCGGATATCCAGAGCTATGTGTCGTACATGATACACCCGGTGGCGGACGGCGAAGTGCGCCACATCCTGCTCAACGATACGGGCGTTCTTTCGCTGGGGCCACGAGGTCTGCACATGGCTCTGCGCCGCGGCCTGCCGCTATGGAACAGCCGACACGAGGCCATGACGGACCTGCGTTGCATGAGCTTCACGTCGTCGTCCAACTCCGAAGTGCTTGTGGCCGGCCGCCAGCACACGATGCTTGTGGTGGACCTGAAGGAGGGCGAGGTGGTCCGGCAGATTGAGTGCTCGGACCACTATACCCTCATGAAACGCAACAGCCGCTTCATCTGTGCGGCCACCGTCCACGGCAGCGTCGACATCATTGACCCGAACACATTTGCCGTCATTAAGAGCTGGACGGCGCACTCGGCATTCATTCACGACATGGACGTGCAGGCGGATTTCTTGGTCACGTGCGGCGCGACCTTGAAGCAGCAAGGCTCCGTCATGTTCGACCCGTACGTCAACCTCTTTGACCTCAAGCAGATGACCTCCATGGCGCCCATCCCCTTCCCGCCTTGTGCGGCCTTTGTCCGTATGCACCCGCGCATGGTGACGACGGCCATCGTGGCGTCGACGTCGGGGCAGATCCATATTATCGACCTTATGAGCCCGAACACTAGCAATGTGAAGCAGGCCAACATTGCCTCCTACTTGGCGCGCATAGAGATCTCGCCGACGGGTGAGGCCCTCGTGCTGGCAGACAGTGACTGCTATATGCATCTCTGGGGCTCGCCGGCGCGCATCCAGTTTACAGAGTACCCGACGATGATCGAGACCGAGACGGTGGAGCCTCCGCATAAGGAGACGGAGTGGGAGGAGTGGTCCGACGAGGAGAACGATGACACACTGCCGTTCAATATTGTTGGCATGCCCTACTACCGTGACGTTCTGCTGTCGGCCTTTCCCAGCCTTGTGTCGGACGTCGGCGCACCGCCACCGCGTTACGACCACAGCATGCTAGAGGCCATGACGCCCTTTGAGCATGGCTGGTATGCACCCAATACATCGGGCACACTGCCGAACCAAGTCGAGGACACACGCAAGGACGAGAACAAGACGACACAGACGATCCAGGCGCCCAAGTTCCTGAGTGAGCGGTCGCGCGACAGCGCCGCCCAGCAGGGATTTGGCAACAGCGTGGACGAGATGGGCGCCGCACTGGCGTCGTCGGAACTGGCCAGTCTTGGCCCCGAGGCACCGGGTATGTACCGGACCGTTGAGATCAAATTTAGCAAGTTTGGTGTTGACGACTTTGATTTCGGCTACTACAACCGCTCGCGGTACGCTGGTCTCGAAAACCATTTTGCCAACTCGTACGCCAACGCGCTACTCCAGCTGCTGCGCTTCACGCCCACGATCCGCAACCTGGCACTGCAGCACGCCGCGGGTGCTTGTCTTGAGGACCAGTGTCTGCTGTGCGAACTCGGCTATCTCTGTGACATGCTTCAAAAGGCCGAGGGTGCCACATGCCAGGCGACCAACATGCTCAAGACGCTCAGCAGCCTTCCGCAGGCGCACCAGCTTCGGCTCATCGAGGAGGAGAACCCTAACACGCCCATTACCGAGATGCTGCAGAACCTGACGCGGTTTTTGCTGACACAAATCGCCGGCGACTTTAGCCGCATGCTGCCCGAGTCGACGGCGATGGAGGACGCGCTCGCCACGTCGGGCGTCACTTATATGCGATGCATTGCGTGCAAGAGCGAGACAAAGCGTCCCGTGTCGACGTACGTCAACAACCTCAAGTACCCAGCGCCACCGCGCGCAACGAGCCGTGGGCACAATAAGAACGCCAAGACGACGTTTTCGCAAGTTTTGAAAATGAGCGTCGAGCAGGACTCGACAACTAAGGGCTGGTGCGAGGTATGCAAACGTTATCAAACGCTGCAAAACCGCAAGACTATTACCAGCGTGCCGTCGGTGCTGACCCTCAACGCGAGCGGACCTCAGAACCTTAACTACCCTGAGCTGAAGCGGTTGTGGGGCACACCGGGATGGCTGCCGGACGAGATTGGCATCATAGTTAACGAGTATGGCCAGTTCTTCTGCTTTGAGGGCGAGGATCTGAAGCTGCACCTCCAGCGCGCTATCCACGACGTGAAAGTATACTCGCTGATCGGCATGGCCGTGAGCGTCGACAACGGCGGCCAACCAGCCAAGTCGCACCTGGTGTCTTTGGTGAATGTCGGCCACTCGGAGCCCACGGCGCCCGAGCAGCCGCAGTGGCACCTCTTCAACGACTTCTTGGTGCACCAGACGTCGCCCGGCGAGGCTCTGTCGTTCAACACGAACTGGAAGACGCCGTCGGTGGTGCTCTTCCAGCTCAAGAGCGACAACAACAAGATCGACATGGAGTGGAAGAGCCGCATCGACACGTCTGTGCTCTACATTGACAACGACACGCCGCCACAGCCGGGCATTGAGTCCACCTACCGTCCACTGGTCCCCAACCAGGAGCGCCCCGGACCGGACACGATCGTGGCGCTGGACACCGAGTTTGTGGCGCTCAAACAGCCCGAAATCGAGATGAGCTCGGAGGGCGAGATGGAGACTATCCGTCCCATGACGCACGCCCTCGCGCGCGTCTCGGTTGTCCGCGGCCAGGGCATGGATGAGGGTGTGCCCTTTATCGACGACTACATTATCATCAAGGAGCCCGTCGTCGATTACCTCACTTTATACTCGGGCATCACGGCCAACGACCTGGACCCGCGCAAGTCGACACATACGCTGGTTCCGCTCAAGCGCGCCTTCAAGAAGCTGTGGGTGCTACTCAACTTGGGCTGCAAGTTCTTGGGCCACGGTCTCAAGCAGGATTTCCGCGTCATCAACATCCAGGTGCCTAAGGCGCAAATCATCGACACGATTGACTTGTTCTTCCTCAAGACTCGCCTGCGTAAGCTGTCCCTCGCCTTCTTGGCCTGGTGCGTGCTCAAAGAGAACATCCAGCTCGAGACGCACGACTCGATTGAAGACGCACGCACCGCTCTCAAGCTGTACCGCAAATTCCTAGAGTACAACGACGCCGGTATCCTAGAGATGCAGCTCCAGGAAATCTACCGCGAAGGCCGCGACACCAACTTCAAGCCGCCCAAGCGCAACGGCGACGACGCCGAGCTGCGGCGTGGTACCGACACGCCGCCTGTTGGAGCACCAGCGCCTGGATCGGCGGTCAGTCCCTTGCTCGCACGCAGCCAGCCGGCACCGCCGAGTATCACTGTGGCTGCCGTGGCCGTTGCCAATGCCGCCAAGGAGAGCAACGCCGCCCGGCCAACCCCCACGAGCACACCTAGTTCTTCGGGTGCTTCCAGTGCCCCTACAACAGCTCCTACTGCGGCTACTATTACACCGACTGCTGCACCTCCTTCTACGACTATACCCTCACACAACAACAACAACAACAACAGCAACAATAACAATAACAGCACACCTACCAACAATACCCACAGCAGCAACGGCGGTGGTGGCAGACACACCAGCAATCGATCGAATGCCCACTGGCCCATGTCGGGTGGCCGCGGACACGGCGCCAATGGCGGCAGTGGAAGATACCACCCGCCCAACTCTTACCGCAACAACCAGAGTGGACAGCACCACTCCAACTCTGGTCACGATGGCAGCAATAGCGGAAGTAGCGGCAGCGGACATAACCTGCCGTACCGCCAGTACCGGCGGAACTAGCGTGTTCGCAACTAGCATAGTCCGCGGCAGCTGATCATTGTGAGATACAATACATTGCGAGACGCTTCTCATCTACACGATGATTAACATATCCCCTTATTACCTCTTTGATTTTTGCAAATATTGATTATAGCCCACCGACGTTTTTCTACTTGACTTGCTACTATTCTGAGAGCGGGTGTCTGGCTTTTTTTTTCCTTTTTTCCTTTTCTACATTTCGTTTTGTATTCTCTTTTTTGTTATCTGTATGGGAGGGAGGCGTCCAAAAAAGGAGGTTGAGAATGGACTGGCCGGGTTAAGAGCCATGGTGGACTGGGCACATAAAAGAAGAAAACCAAGTAAACCCCTTATTAAAATTCAAAATTCATTAAACAGGTGTGCCAATATAAGAAATGTACCGTATCCGGAAATGCAACTGGTTTTCTTTTTCTTTTTTTGTTGAAAGATCCAACAGACAAAAGAGTGATACGACTGTCCAGATCGAAGTAAATAGAGCCATTGTTTCACGGTGCATGGTTTGTGTAAAAGAAAATGATACCAAATAAATGAAAACAAAAGGGAAAGAAGGACAATGGCTGGCCAATGAGAATTCACAGAATACAAAGGGTTGTCGCAGCCTTTTACTCTTTGTATTGTTTTCTTTCACCCACCCCTTTGTCGGGTCCCCCTTTTTTGAGGCCCGGCCACCATACTGAACAAAGCCAAGGGTCCCTTTGACGCAAATGAACAGACAACGAAAATCTGTGCAGCCTTGATTTTGTCGTTTGTTCACTCCAAATCTCTTCATTCTCTTCCCTTTGCATCGCATTTCCTCCGGTTTCACCATACATTTTGGTTATGACCAGCGAAAAGACCACATGAACACGGCGCAATGTTCAGAAACGTGGTGGAGATGGAAAGGTGGAAAGGGGAAAAGAGAGAAAGATGAGCCATGAACAGGATTGAACGACAGTATCTCGTATATAATAGTCGTTCGTCCTGATCTTTTTTCCTTTTTTTCCTTCTCTCTCTCTCTCTCTTGATCCTTTACATCACAACACTCTATTCATCTTTACTTTCTTTCCCAGCTCTACACATAAGCCGTTTGATACTGCCTTACTCACTCATTTCCCCTGTTTGTTATTTCCATTTGCATTCACGGCGGTAAGTTTTTCACAGTCCTACCCACTTGACTTCGTTTGCAAAACTACAATTTAGGTTCCCTCTCGTTTGTCCCACGACAAACCCGACATTCCCTTCAAATCTTGTGAGTTTGCACATCATCTTGTCCTTGACACACTTCTGTCCGGCCTTCTCTTCTACTCATACGTCCATCTCATATCCAAGATGAACGCCGCCCAGACTGACAGCAGCGCAACACAGCATTCCACTTCCCCCACCACTTCCATCCCTTCCATTCCTTCCATTCCTTCTTCTACAACCATGTCTTCCAGTCCTACCTCCAACGGCGTCAACCTGGACACGGCCGTCATCTTCAGTCTGGATCCCTTTTCAAACGCTGTTACGGCCGAGGAGAAGACACGGCACATTGCCGGCGACGACGACGGTGAGCATCTCATGGGCGCGCTGGCCGCTGCCTGTGCTGCTGCCTCGCCGACGACGCCTGTGGCCCCCCTCTCCTTCTCGTCCAAACGCACTCTGGCCAATGTCCCCTATCAGTTTCTCCACGTCGAGGTCAGCGACAAGGGTCAGGTCAAGTCGCAGGCCCTGGGCCAGTTCAACACTTCGCTGGGCGAGCACGGCGCTCTCGCCAAGTATTTTCCTTTTACCTTGCTTGACGGCACGGCCAAGGACAGTCTCTGGGGCCTTGAAAGCAACCCAGACTCCTACAGCGAGGACTATCCCTTTTCAATCGATAATTTCGATTGTGAGCGGCTGGTGGGCGATCTCGAGGACGACAATGACCTGCTCGATCGTGATGTTACGACTTGGGCGCTGTGGGCGGCGATGTCCAAGCCCGCTTCGTCTTCGTCACCGGATGCTTTCGAATACCGTCAGCGCATCTTCCTCGTCGACCATCTCTTCCAGTTCCTCGACAAGGTCCGCGGCTCTCTCAACAGCAGCATCCCCATCCCCACCGTCTACTTCATTGTCGCCGTCTCGTACATGGGCCGTTTCCGGAACTCGGACGTCACCGCGGATCTGGGCGGCATGATGATGGCGGCTCCGCTGCACTCGACCCTCACCTTCTTCACCAACATGGTCAACAAGAAGCAGGCGCAAGCCAGCCAGGCGCCGAGCTCGGTCGGTGACGATGATGAAGAGGACGACGATGAAGAGTATGACGACGCCGCTGTCAGCGTGGCCAGCAGCAACGAGGCCTACCGGGCCATTGGCTGGAGTCCTGCATGGTCCTACAGCATGGACTCGTCCGAGGGCGGCGGTGTCATCTTCACCGGCAACCCGACGCCCTTCCATACTCGCCGTGACTCGAATGGCGAGCTCGTCTTTCTTGGCTACCACGACATCCCCGAGTCCTTTAATGCGACGACGGGCGCCTATGTCCGGAACCCGGTCTATGGACATTGTGATGTCGACGACCAAACAACGCCTTACAACCAGGCAACGACTTGTGCTCCTTCACCTCCCACCTCCTCTTCTTCAGCACCATCAGAGCGCATCCCCACTCCTCCTCCTCCCTCTATCCTCCAGACTCTCGACACCAACGCCGCCAAGGGCGATGCGGTCGAGGGTGACCTGCACGCACTGCTGCCCGAGGCACAGTCTCCGGAGCAGGCCGCTTGGGAGCAGTGCTGTCGTCTACTGTGTATCGACCCAGAGGCACACAAGGACGCGCAGGCACGGTCGGTCAAGATTCCCGGCACAGACAACATGTGGGTCAAGCCCAGCCAGCTGTGGACGGCCTACTGGATGCTGACGAGCCGGATGGACCGCGGTCTCTGTGGCGGTGTTCTCGCGGATGCCATGGGCACGGGCAAGACGTACGTCTGCCTCGTCGTCTGTCTCCTGCGGGCGTATATTGGCTACAACCGCGCCGAGGTCGAGCGGGAGTGGCAGCTTCGGGAGCACGAGGCCAAGAAGGGTGCCGGCAGCAGCAGCGGCGGCGGCGGCGGCAATGTTGCCCCCAAGCAGCATCTGCCGCGCAACGTCGCCGGTGGTGAGAGCGTGGCCTGCCCCTGTGGCAACGCAATGGGCATTGAGTGCTTCGCCAACCCTGGCGGAATCACTCGCCAGATTGCCGACACTCTCTCCCGCGGTGCTTCTCTCATTCTCGCCCCCCAGACGGTCCTCGACAACTGGGTCAAGACGGTCAAGCACGTTCGTCTGCAGCACAAGTTTTATGAGCCGGTCGTGTTCCACAGCAAGATGTCCAACGAGGATGTCGCTATGCAGCCCGCCCCGCGTCTCAAGCAGAAGCTACAAATGGGTGTTCGTCCTCAGGCCCACGTCAGCAAGGACGGCCTCTTTGCACAGACTTGGCAGCCCAATGTCCACGACGTTATCCACGACTACCAGCCGAGCATCGCCAAGGATGCCTACCCAGAGCGCTTCATCTTTTTGGCTACGCACACGCCCGAGAAGCTCACCGAGTTCTTCCAGCTGCCTGTGCCGCTCCGCCGCAAGGCAGGCGCTGGGACTCGCGAGCGCAAGACCGTCTATGGCTGCCCCATCGGCATCCAGATGGTGGATGAGTTCCACAAGGCCAAGGACGACGTGGTTGCGCTTGCTCTCCAACACAAGCACCTCCAGAGCAGCGGTGGCGACGGCGAGCGTGACAACTTTGACTTTTGGGCCATCACCGGCACACCCATGCCGGCCAAGCTGACGGATCTCGAGCCGGTCGCCGATATTCTGCAGCGTCTGCCCCAATGGCACGATGCGGCCAATCCTCACCACGGCAGCCGTGTTGTTGCTCTGCGGGAGCTGCAGGTGGTGTACGAGAAGGCGGTCGCTGAGGACGGCACGGCAGAGCAGGCGGCAGACTTCCGCAGCCGTGCCGAGCGCTTCTTCCAGGGCGGCATCATCAAACGCCACACGGAGAGCTCCATGTTCTTTGGCCAGCGCATCTTCGACCTCCAGGACGTCACGGCCAAGGTCGTCGTCCACACCACGCCGGCGCCGCTGCGCAACGACGTGAGCAAGGTTGTGGCTCGTGTGGGCGCCAAGATCCGGGAGCACATGGCCAATAGTCCTTCTTCAGACGCCAACTGGGAGCAGGCCGTCCGGTCGAGCTCACTCTTCAACCACATGATGGACCTTGAGATCCTCGCCACCTTCCCCGGTGCCGCGCCTCTCATGCTTGCTGACCCGCCTGTTATCGACTTTGGTCTCGCCGCTATCCGCGCCGAGATCCGCAAGGCCGAGAACCACGACGTCAACAAGGTCGAGCTCTTCCAAGCCCACCTCGACACCATCATCAAGGACAGCCCGCACTTGCAGGCCATCCTCGAGACGCTCAAGGAGATGGAGGGCAACCGCACCAAGCGCCGGGCCCTTCCCACCCCCGTGGCTGCTGGCGCTGCCAACAGGTCGGTCCTCTCTAAGAAAAAGGCCGACCTGTCCGTCAAGAAGCTTGTCGTTCTGTGTCCCCGCATGGGCGAGGCCGTCTTTGTCTTTTTGGCCCTGCGCAAGCTCCGCCCCGACTTCAACCCCGTCTTCCTCCACGCCGACCTCAAGCTGTCGGAGCGCACCGCACTCCTCCAGGACTTCAACCGCCTCGACGCGCCCACGCCCGCCGGTATCAACCACACGGCCCGCATTCTCGTGGGCACATTCCGCGATGCTGGCACGGGCAACGACCTCACTGTCGCCAACTACCAGATCCTGACGGGCCCGCTGCGCCTCCGCAGCCAGCAAGACCAGGCTTTCGGTCGCACCAACCGCGAGGGCCAAACCCTCCGCCTGCACCACCGTCTTCTTGTGACGGAGGACAGCCCTGTAGACCGCATCGTCATGGTGACGCAGGCTCGCCGGCATATTGTCAGCGACCCGTTCAATATGGACGAGGAGCTCGAGCTGGTGGATATTGAGAAGGAGGAGCAGTAAGTCGCGTCTACTTCTTCTTCTTCTTCTTTTGTTACCCCTTTATAGCGTTTTTGGAGGTTAGAAATTTAGCGTTTGGTTGCTTCCTGCCTTTCATGAATAATAGATCACTGCTCTTTCCGCATCTTGAATGTCCCCATCATCTTCACATGCTTTTGCATTTCTATGCTCATTGTGCCTTCCAAAGTAAACATATCAAAAATGATCGCCCCTTCCTAATATATTTACCTGCGCAACAATAAACCTGCCTGCCTGCCGTGAGATGTCCTGATATTACCTGCCCACAGTAGCCCACTGTAAACCCACAACGCGGCGTTGCGCCTGCCTTTTAAAGCCCGCCTAGACCATGCCCGGCCCACGCCAACACGCTCACCGCCGATCTCGCCCCAACACTCTCGGCATGCACTAAGCGACGTCGCCCATCGTGCTTTCCATGTTCCGCCCATCCTTCAGGGCTTCCTTCCGCACATTCCACGCATTCCAACGCTCCCACCTTCCGTATTCCGCCAACTTATTCGCACCCGCAAGACAAATTGCCCTGCCCCTCTTCCGTCTCCGGCTGGTTGGAGTCGCTGTAACAGCACTTAAATATACAGTCTTCTCTCTACATTGTAAACCATTGGCCAATCACTGGCGGAACAATGCAAGCTAGTGCTGTGAGCACTCTAACACGAGAGCCTGCTCGCCCGTTCCTTCTTGCGGGTGCTTAGTCGGAGCGCCCTAGCGGCCTTTTTCACGCTCGTTCGCTCTTTCCAGCTCTGGTGGCCTTTCTACCGGGGCCGAAGATAGCCACTATTGAGAGCTTTGCTGGGTCGTTCCTGCCATTTTGAATCCGACTCGCGGTCGACGGCGACCTTTTTATTGTTCTCCATTTCTTCCTTTCTTTTTGGCCTTTTGACTTTTCCTAACCTCACATCCTCTTCTTCTTCTTCGTCCCATTACGAACTGCCGAACGTCGACGACCGTTGCACGAACCGATTTTCTCGTCGTATTTTCGCACCTATCATTTTTTTTTCTCGCACATCTCCCCGCCTCTGTCTTCCCCGACCGTCCAATCCGTTTGCGAGATTCACGCGCATACTGAGTACAACCAAAGAAGGCAGCACGAACCGAGCGGGCGCATTCGCCATTGGTGGTAAAGAAAAAAGGACAGAAGACAAACTCGACAAAGGCGTAAGACGCACCTGCGTCAAAGAGTACGGCAGACACTGCACCAGGCAAACAAAAGCTGTCCCGAAGAAGCACGAGCAAAAGCCACGAAAGAAACGTCGTCTCGGCTCGGATCTTTTCCTCCTCAGACAACGGGATCGAATCACAGACAGTTGAGGCGGCTCCACGAATCGAACACGAGCAGAGTCAGAGTCGCTTTCGTTTCTTACGTTTCGTTCTACGTTCTTCGCTCGTCGGCAGTTTTCAGCAATTTGTCTCGGTCGCTTTGGTGTCTTTTTTTGTCGACACACTCTCTCCCTTTTCTGGCGAATCGATTCTCAACATTCTCGACGAGCCGATTCAACGACAAAGACGGAAAGAACAAAAGAAGAACTGGAATACGGAATATCGCAAACATATCTCTTCCACGGCTCTTATTCGCTCGTCAAAAACACCGAATACCGACAAACGGAACAAACACTTCAACCACTCAAAACCTCTCCAACCATCCTCCAAAAAGCCCCCAAAAACGTGCAGGGGTCAGTAAAAACGAAACCATGGATCGGGCAAACAACGCTGGCAGCGGTGCCCGCCAATCAAAGCGCATGCAGCTCGTTCAGAGCAGCTCGGGCAGCGACAGTGGAAGTGGCAGCGACAACGACAGCGAAAGCGGCAGCGGCAGCGAACACGTCCCAAAACGGCAGCCACCACCTTCCACACCGCCGTCGCGGCTTGTACGACAAGCATCCGATCATCAAACACCGCAGACACAGCAGACACAAACAACGCAAAAGACACAAAAGTCGCACGAACACCAGCAGCAGCAACCTCACAGGTCCACGTCATCCGCCGGCGCGCCACATACCCGAGCCAAGGCACAGAAGCACGTTGTAGGCGGTGGCGGTAGCACAGCTCGGTTGCACGCACGCGTTCCTTCATCCAAAGCCCTCCACAAAACCGTTCATCATCACCACCACCACGCCTCCTCGACCAAGCTCCAGCAACAGCAACAACTTCAGCAACTTCAGCAACTTCAGCAGTACCAACAGCAGCTCCAGAATCAACAGCAGCATCAATCGCATCACCGCCGACGGTCCTCTGCTTCGCCCCTGACAACACCCGCCGACTACGCAGCTCGCTTCCCCTTTGCGGCCGTGCCGCCCCAGATTGAACAATCCGTGCCTTCACAACAGCAACGGCCTCAGCCGCACCGCCGCTCCACTTCCACGACGGAGTCCAATCTGAAGCGCAGCGCGAACTCGGCGTCGACGTCGTCCCTAGTACGGCGAAACCAGTCGGCCACGAGCCTCAAGCGCAACCGCTCGCACGCCGACGTTGCCAAGCGGATGAGCCACGGAGGCTCGCGGTCGAACACAAGCGCCAACATCAAGCGTGTCAACTCCAACCCGGCCGTCAACAGCGACCGATTGCGGCCGCTCTCGTCCGCCGGCAAGAAAAAGTCAAGTGCCGCAGCCGGCGGGGGCCAGGTACATTTTGAGATTGGCAGCCCCGACGCCCAAGACCAAGAAGACGAGTGGGTTGACGCTGGATCGTCCAACGTGAGCGGGTCTCGTAAGAACAGCTACAGACACGAAGAGTCGCCCAAGTCGCAGAGAAGTCCGGGCAAGCCGGCAAAGGACGAGTCGGAAGAGGAAGAAGACGACAGTGAAAGCGAAAGTGAGACCGACAGTGAAGAGGAAGCAGAGACCAAGCCGACAAAACAGCAGCCACAGCAGCAACAGTTGAAGCTGCCTATCCGGTCTGCCAGCGGATCCCAGCAGCTGCCGCAATCGCAACAAACGCAACAGCAACAGGAGCAGCAAGCTTCCAGAGACAGCCAGGCCGAGGCACAACCCTCTTCCTCAGTATCCACGGTCGCATCGACTCACCTCCGAACCAGCTCCTCGACCACCCGTCTCCTTCTTCCCCGCACCCCGCCCCGAGGCGCTCCACCTAAGATGTCGACCGAGACCGTCTCGGCGACGCGTAACACGCAGTCTTCATCGCCCGACTCGAGCCCAAGCCGGCGACTACAACACCGCCACCAACAGAGCCTACCCGGTGGAAGCAATGACCGCGACGCCATGACCTCTCGCTTCATTACAGCAGGCAGCCATGAATCGGCAGGCGGCACAACGGGCGGCGACTCTTTCTACACCACGTCATCCTCACGGCCCAGCACAGGACGTCAGCCCGACGGCGGCGCATCAGCTGGTACACCATCACATCATCCTCGCCGAACACGCTCGATCGGTGGCGAGACAGTGCAGCAGCAGCTCACAGACGACGAGGACTCGAGCGCCATTAGTGGTGGCGATGTGCGCAAGATGACATCAGCAGCCTCACCCACAGACGGTCCTGTTGGCACACATCCTCGCCGAACTCGTGCACCACACGCCCCACCAGCCGAGCTCAGTCGCACACAGCAGAAGCTCAATCTGGAGCGGGCCAGCTCCAACATTGACCGCGGCAGCCGCCAGCATGCGGTCCCTGTCGCTGGCTCTCTCGTCGGTGCAGGCGAGTTTGGCATGCACGACCCTCGCATCGGCAAGCTCATGGAGAAGACAGGCATGGAGTACTACATGATCCGCCGCTACCAGAACCCCGTCACCCGCAGTCTCAGCCGTCTTACAGACCGCCTGGGCGGCGACAGAAACTGGCGCATCCCGGCTGCCAACGGCGGTATCAGCCGTGCGTCCACCGGCCTTTCCGATGCTCCGGCCGCACCTGGTCACAGAGCAACCGCTTCTGCTGCCGGTCTCAGCCAAAGCTTCCGTGAGCGCGACATCCGTCGCGGGGTTCTGCAGTCGGCCGCCGCCGCCGCAGCAGCTTCCGGATCCGGTGCCAACCCCCCGAGTGGTGGTGCGCCGCGGTCCGGCAAGCCGTATATCCTGAACGGCAACGGTGCTGGCGGTGGCAGTGGCAGCGTCAGTGGTGCCCCCGGCGAAGCGGCCCGCACATCGTTCCAGCAACAGCAGCAGCGCCTCAGCGGAGCCAGCCTTGTGGAAGGCTACGACGAGGACAGCACGGCATCCATTCTGCGCAATCTGTGGGACAAGAATTTGTATCTCGGCACCAGCCAGGACTAGGAATCTGTCGATAGCGAGTGCGCCACATTGTATACTGGGTCTGGGATTTGCCATTCCTAGGCTTTTTTCGGGTTTTGGACGGGTAGATATCTTGTCTCATTGTATGGTTTTTCTTTTTCTTTTATTGGCATTTTTGGCCTGCTTCTTATTACCCTCTTGGCGAACTGTATTTTAATTACTCGTTCAAAAGCTCACTTGCAGCTTCTTTTAATTTTTACTTTTCAGCATCTTTAATACCCGACAGAATAAGTCGTTGCGGTGATTGGAGTTTCCGTAATGAGAGTAATATCGACTATGTGTAGCTATAAACAGCCTGCCCCAAAAGCAGACAACTGAACACATCTTATGCGTTCTTCGGTAGAATCAATCTAGGTGCGGTTCTCGCGATGGTGAGTTGAGACTACAACTGCTAGCATCGCCGATGACGTATTCCAACAAACACCTCAATCGCACCTTCTCATTATCCCTTTCTTTGTTGAGAAACTACGTCTCGGTGCCGCTTTATCTCTATTTATCTGTTCGCACCTTCCATTATGAGTGCAAGCGATATTACCACTCAATCGCACCTGCCTGCAATTCCCATCCATGCCCGTGCATGAAACGTAACCCCTCAGACACGAATAGAAAGGGAAGTCGCAAGCCATTGCCGAATCCCCTCATATTATTATGACCTTCTCCTCCTTTGTCGTTCTCTTTCTCTTCCTTTCCTTCTTGCTTTTGGTCTGAATCATCGAAAATCTCGAATCGACACGGCACCTGCCCCATCATGGCCTCCGCTGCCCTTCTCGGGCTCACCAACTACAACAACAGCCCCTTCTGGAGCAACGCAGTCCCTTGCGCCCTCGCCTCACTTGCCGCTCAATATGCTGTCGGTCTGCCGTCTACTTTTCTTGTTAATCCGCCCTCGGAGCGCTACTATGACTTGACCGGCGCCCTCACCAACATTGCCGTCGCCTTCTTGAGCTTGTATGTTCCACGATGGCGGGCAGAGGCCCAGCTCGCAACCGCCAGCAACGGTGCCGCCCTCACGCTCGAATCACCAAACTGGCGTCAAGTTGCCCTTACTGGTGCCGTCGTCATCTGGGCCACCAGACGTATGTTTTTTTTTTGTTGTCCTCGCTTCGCTTGCTGATTTATTTATGTTTTTCTCTTCGCTTCGCTCGTTATTCTTTCTTCTGCTGACCTCGTACACAGTCGGCACGTACCTCTTCCGCCGCATCCTGCGCGAGGGCAAAGACTCCCGCTTTGATGCTATGCGCTCCAAGCCGGCCAAACTTCTCTTCGCCTGGACCGCCCAAGCTCTCTGGATCGTCCTCTGCCAGTCGCCCGTCACCGCCGTCAATGCCGTTGGAGCTCCCGTCATCACCGCCGCCAAGGCCGATGGAGCGCCATCCACCTCAGTCCTCCCCGCCGGCGTCCTCTGGACCGATATTGTCGGCTTTGGCCTGTACGCTTTTGGCCTCATCTTTGAGTCTGTCGCCGACTACCAAAAGGTCGCCTGGTCTGCGGCCAAACATGCCAAGCAGCACGACGACGTCTTTATGTCTCGTGGTCTCTTCTCGTTGAGGTACGTACCGTACTCTGTCATATGCATTTCCACGATGCTCAACAGCACTAACGAACAGCCGCTACCCTCATTACTTTGGCGAGACAACGCTCTGGACGGGTATTGCTGTGGCCGCTGCTGGCGTGCTCACACTTGCTCCTGTCCGTACCGCTCTTGGAGGTATCAGCACTTTGACGGCCGTCTCCATTGCGGCCATCAGCCCGGCTTTCACAGCATTTGTCCTGCTCAAGTTGAGCGGCGTGCCTCTGAGCGAGCCCAAGTACGACAAGAAGTATGGCAACCGCGCCGACTACCAGAAATGGAAGAAGGAGACGCCCAAGTTCTTCCCAAAGTTCTTTAAAACAAGGCCGGCTTCTCTTTGATTTTTTTTGAGGACTTGTGACACTACAGATTGCGATATTGCACAGATTTATTCCATTTGGATCATGTCAGTTTGGATGTTGATGAAATTGTCTATTCGATTGATCAAAAAATAAGAAAAAATATCAAAAGAACTCTTGTCGCCTGTGGCTTTGGCTCGACGTCATTTTTGTGTGCTCGTATGCTGCCGTCACTCAACTCTTTTTTCCTTCCTCCGCGACGCAGCCCTGCCTCCTTTTTGGGTATTACGAGCGTCTGGCGTTCCATCCCTTATGATACAATGCTGCCCGGGATAGTTTCGACCGTTAATGCATTTAAGCCGCCTCCTCATCTGTGATCAACTTGATGATCTTGCCAATGGCGATAGTTTGACCCTGGTGGTGGTGTTAGAGAATAAGGTGCAGCAAAACTAAATCAGAATAAGGCGATAGGAAACATACCTGATCACGAAGCGTGAAACGACCCATCTGCGGGTAGTCCTCGAAGCGCTCCACACACACGGAGCCGGCACCGCCCGTCACCGTCAAACGGGCGATGATGCTGTCACCACGCAGCGCGTGCGACGGCGGCAGCTTGCTCTTGCGGCCGGTACCCTTCTGCAGCTTGTGCAGCAGCGCCGAGAACGTCACCTCTTCAATGGCCGAGTGCACGTGCAGCACACAGTTGTAACCGGCCGTCAGAATCGACTTGAGCTCCAGGATGCGCACCTGCGCCTCAAAGGTCTTGACGTTGTGCACCAGACGCTTGGGCGAGCACAGCACGAAACCGGGCAGGACGTCCTCCTCTTCAATGCCACGCAACCGCAGGCGCACCTGGTCACCGCACTGGGCAATGGTCATCTCGTCCTCTGTCTCGCCGTACACAGTCGTAATGTCGACCTGGTTCTTGTTGGGCATCATGGTCAGGGTCATGCCCTTCTTGACCACACCGGCCTCAATTTTGCCCTCGATGACGGTACCCATGTCGCGGTACTTGGCGCTAATGGCCATCATGAAGGGCGCGTTGACCTTGCGCTCGAGCGTCTTCATGTTATCGAGGTACTCGAGCAGCGAGGGGCCATCGTACCAGGGCGCAACGCCGGCGGGGATACGATCCTTGATGTTGATCGTCATCTGGGCGGCAATGGGCATGAAGAAGACATCCGTCTTCAGGTTGTAGCCCGTGCCCTTGAGGAACTGCGAGAGCTTGGTCGTGCACTCCTTGTAACGCTCGTGCGACCACTCGACTGTCGGGTCGTCCATCTTGTTGATGACGACAACCAGCTTGTTGACACCCTGTGTCTTGGCCAGCATGGCGTGCTCGCGCGTCTGGCCGCCCTTTTCGAAACCGGTCTCGTACTCGCCCTTGCGCGCCGAGATGACCAGAATACCGACATCAGCCTGCGAGGCACCGCCAATCATGCTGGGCACGTACGTCTTGTGACCAGGTGCGTCCAGGATACTGTAGCGGCGCTTCTCTGTCTCGAAGAAACCACGGCCAACCTCGACCGTCTTACCCTTGGACCGCTCCTCGTTGGTCAAATCCAGGGCCCAGGACAAATACCACGTCTCACGACCCATCTCCCTGGCCTCACGCTTGTACTTGTCCATTGTGCGCTGGTCGACCATGCCAGTGGCGTACAGGATCGAGCCACCGAGCGTCGACTTGCCGGCATCGACGTGGCCGATGAAGATGATGTTGACGTGCTCCTTGCCGTAGACCTCCTTGAGGGTGTCCTCGTCGACATCTGCGGTCTGCTCCTTCTGGACAGCATCGACGTCACGCGTGACCTTGGGGCCAGCGGGCGCCCGCGACGGGCTTGAGCGGCCGGAAGAGGGCGTCGGCGAGGTAGTACCGCTGGCCGAGGCCTGTGTGGAGGCGCCAGTCTTCTCAATGGCCTTGGCTGCCGACATCTTCGCGCCAGCCTCCGCAGCCGCGGCGCCGGAGCCACCAGCGTCGCCAGCAACAGCGGCAGCCGCAACGTCCTCCTTTTTAGGAGCCTCCTCCTTCTTGGCCTCCTCCTTCTTTTCCTCCTTGGGGGGAGCCGGGACGCCAATGCTCAGGACCTTGGCGACCTTGGGCTTGGCATCGCCGCCGATGCTCAGAACCTTGTTGCCAATGGGCTCAGAAGCCTTGGGCAGAGAAACGACGGGTGCTGCTGCTGCGGGAGCACCGGCAGCCGGTGCAGCCGCAGGGGCAGAAGCATCTGGTCTCTTTGCAAGCGTCGGAGCGCCGCGGTTGCTGCTGTTGTTAGATTGGGCGCCGCCACGGCCCTGCTGGTAGCCGCCGCGCTGGTACTGGCCTGTCCGGTGTTGTCAGTACATTTTTCTGGGATGAGCCGTTGCGTCTCTCGTCGAAATAGAGTACATACCGTATCCTTGCTGCTGCTGGTTGTTGTAACCCTGGTTGCCGTAGACATTGCCGTAGCCCTGGTTGGCCTGGTACTGGTCGTAACTCTGCTGCTGCTGGCCCTGGCCCTGGGCACCGTACTGCTGGTAGCCACCGTAGCCCTGGCCATAGTACTGCTGCTGCTGCTGGTACTGCGGCACAAAGTTGTTGCCGTACGGCTGGCCGGGGTTGAAGGACTGAGCGCCAGGCTGGAAGCTGGCCACGCCGGGCTGGAAACCGCCACGGCCACCACGACCGCCGCCGCCGCCGCCACGGCCGCCGCTGCCGAGGTTCATCTGCTGCTGTGTCTGGCGCGCCAGGTTGTCGTCCTGGGCGGACGGGTCGTCTTCCCACGAGTTGAGGTGAGACATTGTTGATATGTGGGTCGCGGAGAGAGAGAGGGCTTTGTTGTGGTTGTGTATGTGTTGTGTTGGTGATGGTCTCAATCGAGTCGAGTCGTCGGGGGCGGCGATCGATGTGATATGGTCCGAAATCGAGAAACTTTAAGCCTGAAAGGTGAGGTAAAATTCGAAAGCAAAACAAAAAGTGTTGATGCCCGGTGGCTCAATGCTGGGATGTTGGCACTGTTGGAGGGGAAGCAAGGCAACAATGACGCTTCAGGGAGAAATGCTCAACGGTCGCGTCGAAAACGATCAAGGACAACGGTTGTGGTTGAAAAAAGGGACGTGTTGGCCGTTTGTGGATGCAAAGAGGAGAAAGGCAAAAGGGAGACAATGACAACAGTTTTGGCCTTTGGCTCCATTTACCCTTCTCCCAGTGCTTAGTTTTTTTTAATTTTTTTTTTTTTCTCTTTCTTCCTTCCCGTTTCGCTGGCAGCTGGGCTTTTTTGCCCCGCCATCGCTCTTGCCCGCAGCGGCGTTAGCTCGAAACATTGGCCCGACTTGGGAAGGAACCTAGTACAGACTGCAAAAATTGCGGGCAGAATTTTCATCACGTGAGACTACGGGGCCTTTCAGTGCACAGTGCGCTCCCATAGTACGTCATAAGGGGTGCTGGCAGCTGCTAATGGCACGGCAGTGGGGCAGCTGCGTCAGGCTGCGGTAGCACTTTAAGGAGGGGCAGGAGCAATGCGAGAGCCTGAACTGGGTCCCGAGTCGGGCTGACAGTTGTCGCACGGTGCAGGTACCTTCCTATTTCACTAACATGCGAGCAACTTGAATAACACGCAAAGAAGCGACGGTCGGTCGGTCGTTCTTTCCTATTTGGGACAGGAAGACAATACACAATTGAATGACTTGCATCTTCTAGCCTTTTGGTTTTGGCCCCCTTTGACTTTTTTGCACCTCCCTTTTCAGATCCCTCTTTTGTTCCGGGCGTCTTGCACAATCCTTCCCCAGCATGGCACGAAGACAAGCACGATACAATGGACGAACTTCTTGGCCGACTCGGCATACAGGCCGTCAACTACGCGATGCGTTGCGGCATCTCCCTCACCTCGAATTTTGCCATGAATCAATGTTCTCGTTTGTTGAAGACAGTCGACAACAAACGCCAGTATTTGGAGCTTGAATCTCTTCAGAAAGTGCTCAACAGCAAGATCAAGGCGAGTAGCCCTTGGCGAAAGACACGCTATATTCGTCTTTATTCGTCTCTTAACAGTTTGATAGATTGTCTCCCCGGCCCTCGACCTCATCGAGTTTAAGTGCGTGTCCAAGAAAAGTTTCGTCAGCCCCTCAAGCACTCTTGACCATGTAGTACTGATTCCCCCTTACCCTAGGTCCGGCCGTGGAAATGTCTTCCTGGGCAATGCAGCCACGCTGGCCAAAGGGCTGCACCGTGATATCGTGTCTCTGGGCAAGCGGCTAGAGAAGGCCGCAGTGACAGAGGAAGAGGCACAAGAAGACAGCGATGGCTCTGCACAAACAGCGGAAGAACAAGAGGTCGAGCTTTTCGAGATTATCCGCGACATCAAGAGGCTCCTGGCCCGCATCGACAGCGATATTCCTCTTTTACAGCTAGCCATTACTGCATCTGGCGAGAGTTTCTCGACGGTCCTCCCACCCAGCATCTCTCCATCTCGGCTTCTGCAAGCAAGCATGTGTCTTGTGGTCGGAGATACACAGTTTTCTGGTGATCCACACAGACCCGTCCAGATTGGGCCGTCCTTTACCTTGTCGCTGTACATGCTCTTTCTAGGCCACTCGACCGCTAGGAAAGCTTCCAGTCAAACAGAGCCAGGTGGCAAGGACCATGATATTATGCCACCGTATGGTATCGGTCCCGGTGAGAGGAAGCCCATCTGGCAGGAAGTCTTGCACAAAGCTCGCGTCCGCATCTGTCGGACACCTCCAAGCTGGATGTTCCATCACAACCGGGGCTTTATTCCGCTGCCGAATTCTACGGGGAATTTATCCAGCGGTGACAGAACAGTCTCGGCAAACGCTCCTCTACAAGATGAAGGGAAAGACGAATTCTCTTATTTTCTGGAAATCATTGAAGAACTTGATGACGGTCGTGCTCATGAGGACCAGACATGCGCTGCTGCTTGTGACGGCATATCCAGCCCTGGCCTGAAAGAGGCCATTCCCATGTACCAGATCTCCAAGCTTTTCTATACCGACTCAGGGCGCATCCTGAACATTGGCAACCAGAATGATTTTGAAAACTCATCCGTCCTGCTGCTCAAGCGCGATCCGTCGGCCACTCCGCCAACAAAAACAATGGAGCACTTGGAGCCAGAAGAGAACGGGGAAGAGGAAGAGGAGGGAAGTAGTGGATCCTCAGAAGAAGATTGTGAAAGAGACGACCAAGATGACACAGATCGCCAACTGCGAGAAGAAACCACAGGGCGCGCTGACTTGCAAGAGCCTACCAGCAGCACCGAACACAATGCAAGGCGTTGGATATTCCCCAGTCATCTGGACCCAGAATGGCTTGCTCTCGAGGTCTTTATAGAAGACAGCAATGAACAGCATGAGAGTGAATGCGACAGCAGTGATGACGACGACGACGACGACGACGACGACGACGACGACGACGACGACGACGAAGATGCTAGCGACGGTGACAGCAGTGATTATGATGCTGTGGCTCTTCTTCAACCCACCCCCAAGCAGCGCAGTTCCGTCCAAGCTCGCCTGCCAGCAGACATGCGCAGCCTGTCTATTGCGAGCCCATGCCCGACCACCCAGAGACAAATGATACAAAGCCAGGGACCCAAGGAGGGCAGCAGCGTCCCTTCCTCCGAGTGCAGGCCTCCACAAGTCTCCCAATCGCCATATGGATCCGTCACATCATCACTGTCGCTCCTCGAGATGCTGATCCGCCTCACGAGTCTGCAACAGTTCCAGCAGACATCGCACCTCGCGATCCCCGACCACATCCTCACCTTCTTCCTTGAGGAGACGTCGGCGACAGGCCTACAAGGCGAGGCAAGATGGCAAGCAAAGCGCGCTGCCAAACAGAGGATGGGATTCGATCCGTTCACAGACACGCCGACCAAGCAAGAAACACCCAAAGGCCAACGAAAAGGAGTGCTGTAAGAGGAAGAGACGCGTTGGGCTGCACGAATTGCATCGCGACAAGGATGGTTGGAAATTGCGCTGCTGTGTTGGCTGGACGCCGTTGAGTGGCTTGGGGGAACATGTACTGCAGTTAGCATTTTGTTTATGGTGATTACCTATTACCACTATGGAGCCTTGCGTGAAGTAAACATAGACTACAAAAGTCACAGGTACTTGTAGTCACCGCACAGTGTACCTTATCTTATCACTGGTAGCGTTGCTCAGCAGCCACCTGTTTATGCCGCCAGCGCTAACCAATCAGAGTGCATGACGCAACCGCCGCCTTTAATCCGCCGGGAAGGCGCAAACGCCAAACAAGCGTTTTGTGCCTGCCCTTTCAGAGTAAACCACTTTACACGACTTTTCCATGTAATTTTGAGACGAGGCATCCATACATCCCACCAACCCTCAAGATCTTCAGTCCTCAACCAAACATACGACGAGGCCTGCCACGACACACCTGCACACCTTTGACCTCAGGCATCGCTTTCTGCTGCTACTAGCTGTGACGGCTGCGGCTCAATGAGGTGAGTCTTGCTACGCACTGTGTTCCCATCCACAGCTGTCGTTTTTGTTTCTTTTTTGTTTTCTTTCTCTTCTCTTTTGTTTTGCATCAACATTGAGTCGTCCCCTCGCGCTCAATCCCTCTTCTGGACTACCTTGGGAGCATCCTTTTCTGACTCTTTCTTTTTTGTCTATAAATTAGGACCAAGCCCGGCGCTGGTTTCGGTTTCCAACCCAAGGATACGCTCGCCATTTCGGACTCTCCTTCTTTCCACGATCAAGAGAATCGCAACAGTCACAACCACAACGACCGCAAGAAGCAGCTCAGCAGACCTGCATCCCCTTTTAAACCCTCTTCCCAGAGGACTGCTCCTCCCTCCTCTCCCTCCAAGGGCAGCGGCCAGCTCACCCAGAGCTTCTGCGACCTCATCCGGTCCACGACCGCTGTTCCTCCTTCTTTTTCTTCTCTACCATCCTCCTCTTCCTCGCTCAGCATGTCTCGCTCTCGCAGCGCCTCCTTCTCCGACGATGATCTGATGATTGTCAGCTCGCAGGCCATGAGCTCGCAGGGCTACGGCTCGCAGGACTTCGGCTCACAGGACTATCCGTCCCAAGAGCTGGGTGGAGACTTGGGCGACGGCGATCTGATGTCGTCACCGCTGCGTCCTATCCGGGCGCCCAACGATGTTATCGACATCACGAGCAGCCCGGTAGCACCAGCGTTTGCACCGTCCAAGGGAAGCAGCAGCATCGGCTCGTCAGCAAACCCCATGACAAGACAGCCCGTGTTTGGCCGGCCGACACAAATGTCAACACCGACGTCCTCTTCCCAAAGCTCACAACACAAGCCGGCCATGTCCTCTTCAGCTGCGGCTGCGGCTGCACTTGTTCAGCGCCGACAGAATGCCCTCTTCAATGCCAATCAGAAGCGCCCCGAGCACCACCGACCGCAACGGCTTACTGGGCCGCTTGCACCGAAAGCGCCCGACCGCAAGGCAGCACCACGGCCCGTGTTCAGCTCCATGGGCTCGACGCAAGAAACCGGCGGCACGGCCTATCCCGTCAGCTCCTTCTACAGCAACACAACCACCAACAAGACCATCATCAAACAGAGTATACCCTCATCCGTGCATGCCGATGTCGACTTCTACACCGATCCGAACAAGGCCCAGGAAGACCTAAAGGCACTTCTCGAAGGCGGCATGGAGGACGATGAGGACGACGAAGAAGACACGCCAGCTACTGCTGCTGGCCCAACAAAAGACGCCGCCAAAGACACAACGACTACAGCAGACAAGGAGCCCGCCAAGAAGAAGGCAAGCAAAGAGACCGAAAAGTACGATGACGGTACAGTCGAGGGCATCAAGGTCAAGCTGCTCCCCCATCAAGTGGAGGGTGTAAAGTGGATGCGCGGCCGCGAACTTGGCCCTGTCAAGCGTGGCCGTGTGCCCAAGGGCGGCATTCTGGCCGACGACATGGGCCTGGGCAAGACGCTGCAGTCCATCTCGCTGATCCTGACCAACCCCAAGCCGACAAAGGACATGCCTGGCTGGAAGAAGCACTACGAGAAGATCACTGGCGGTACACTGGTGGTCGCGCCTCTCGCGCTGATCCGTCAATGGGAGGCCGAGATCAAGGAGAAGGTGTCTCGCGATCCGCCACTAAGCGTCTGCGTCCACCACGGTCCTCAAAGAACGGTTCGTCCACAAGACCTGGCCCGTTTTGACGTTGTCATCACAACATACCAGATCCTTGTCTCCGAACATGGCCACAGTAGCAATGCCCTCCGCAGCGGCTGCTTCGGTCTCCAATGGTATCGCATCATTCTTGATGAAGCCCACAGCATCAAGAACCGCAACGCGAAGATGACAAAGGCCGCGTGTGCCATTCCTGCCGAGTTCCGCTGGTGCTTGACGGGTACACCCATGCAAAACAACCTCGACGAGCTACAGAGTCTCGTCGCCTTCCTCCGCATCACTCCCTACGACAACCTCGCCGAATGGCGCGCCCACATTGATGCACCACTCAAGAACGGCCGTGGCTACCTTGCGATCCGCCGACTACACAGCTTGTTGCGGTGCTTTATGAAGCGGCGTACCAAGGATATCCTCAAGGAGGAGGGTGCTCTCGTGCCCGGTGGCAAGAAGGCCATTGAAGCTGCTGCGGCCGCCGCTGCAGCTGAGGAGGAGGCCATCAAGAACGGCACACAGACCCTGACGCCTGGCGGAAGTGGCACATCAACACCTGCTAAAGTGTCTGCCGCTCCCAGCTTCAAGATCACAGCCCGCAATGTCGTCAGTGTCTCGGCCGAGTTTTCACCGTCTGAGCGCGCTTTCTATGACCGGCTGGAGGAACGTGCAGACAAGAGTCTCGAGAAGATGATGCAGGGCAAGTCCATGAGCTATGCCAACGCGCTTGTCCTGCTGCTTCGTCTACGCCAGGCATGCAACCATCCCAGCCTGCTCACTTTCAAGCTGGAGAAGGACAAGGATGCCATGTCGACCGATGCCATGCCCGCGTCACAAAAGCCGGCTGCTACAGATAGTGACATTGACGCGCTCGCCGATGTGTTTGGCGGCCTCGGCATCCAGGCAAAGAAGTGCGAGGTTTGCATGACCGACCTGACTAAAGACGAGCAGCGGGAGTGCGAGGCGGCTGGTGACGGCTTTGTCTGTAACAACTGCATCGAAGACCGCGATATCCTTGAAGGCAAACCGAAGAAGACCAAGAAGGTCAAGAAGGAGACGAAATCCAAGAAACACCACCGTAGTGACAAAAAGAGCAGCAAGGATAAATCACAAAAACACAAGGTGAAGAAGCAGGCAGCTGCAGCCGACAACGACAACGATGACGACGACGATAGCATTCTTCCTGCGTCTCGGAAAGCAGCACAGCGGAGGCCACGACACCGCCGGGCGATCATCGACAGCGATGACGAGGAGGAGGACGGCAGCTGGCTTGTTGGCGAGGAAGAGCAGGGCTCACTCCATCTTGGCAAGGCTGGTGGCGAAGAGGACGAGAATGCGGAGGGTGGTGGTGACTGGATCAACAGCGACGACTCCATCCACAAGTCGGAAGACGAGGATGAGGATGCCAGCCGTATGAGCAGTTTCATCGAGGACGACGAAAAGGAGGTCAAGGCTGCCAACAAGAGCGGCAAGAGGAAGCACTCCCAAAAGATCCTGCGCGTTGGCGGCCAAGACTGGGACAGCGGCGACAGTGACGACGAAGACTTTGTCTCCTTTGCCAAGTCGACTGGCAGTGCTACCGACTCTAACGACGACGACGACGACACCGTTTCCGGTTCTGACACCGAGTCCGGCACTGGTTCTGACTCCAGTTCCGATGCGTCCTCGGATGCCGACAGCGAAGAAGACTCACGCATTTCGACTTCCGAACTCATGTCCAACGTCGACGACGACTCTTTTATCGGAAGAAAGTCGGCTGCGCGGCGGAAGAAGAAGGTGCCACGTGGCGCATCCGACGAAGACGACGATGACGAGACTGTGCTTGTCTCGGCCAAGATCCGCAAGATGATGTCGATTCTCAAGAACGAGGCTGGCGAGCACAAGTTTATTGTCTTCTCGCAATTCACGTCCATGCTCAACATTGTGAGCCCCTTCTTGATGCGCGCCGGCCTCGGCCATGTCCGCTACGAGGGCAGCATGCGCAACGACGCCCGCGAAGCCAGTCTGCACAGTCTACGCCACGACCCCAACGTCCGTGTCTTGCTGTGCAGTCTCAAGTGCGGTGCTCTCGGTCTCAACCTGACAGCCGCCACGCGCGTCATTATCCTGGAGCCTTTCTGGAACCCCTTTGTCGAGGAGCAGGCCATTGATCGTGTACATCGTCTGACGCAGACTGTTGACGTCACCATTTACAAGCTGACTGTCGAGGACACCGTCGAGCAGCGTATCTTGGCTCTCCAGGACAAGAAGCGGCTGTTGGCTGCACAAGCTCTGGAAGCTGGCACAATGGGTGGCAAGGGCAAGAAGGAGGCTCTCAAGCTGGGTCTCAAGGAACTCATGGACCTGTTCAAGCACGACGCCCGTGGTGGCCCGCCCGGTATGCGGAACGGTGGAGCCGACGATGCTGGTCAGGATGGTGTCAATGATGCATTTGTCGACCAGTTTGCTGCCATGGGCTCAGGTCTCTTGCGGCGCCGCGAAGGTGGCAGTGGATCCCGGGGTGGCGCATCCCAAGATTCGGCATACAGCCGTCGGTGGTAGACACTGTTTTGCACAGAGGTTGTTTCTGATAAAAGACTTTGTTACGATAGTGGCATGACGGCAGAGGGTTGATATTATTCTTTTGTATTTCACGAATGCAATACGATTTTACGCGTTACAATAAAAAAAAATTTTAAAAAAAAATAATAGAAAAAAAACTGAAACAGGTTTGAATATTGGTTTATAGTCACTAAAAATCGGAAAATAATATTGAATGCTAAAGAAACGTTGCATTGAATTCGCTTGAACGACAAAAAGTCACGGCCGTGATGAAGCATAACATTGAGAGTCAAAAAAAAATATTAAGAGTGTATAAACTGACTAAAAAAAGCAAAACATGGCATGCATTGGGTAGGCAGTTACAGAATGGGTACGAAATCAAAAGCAAGTGAAGATGGAAGCAAAAGACTACGTAGCATCACCTCATACAGTCAGATTATCTCCACTTCTCTCACACCCTCCTCCTCCACGTGCACTTTTCACCTAATAGCCTACCCGACCCGTCTGCCGGTAGTAATCATCAACGGGCGGGCTGCCTCCACCCTGCTGTGGTGCCGGTGCATCCGTAGGCGGCACATACGGCCGGTATTGCTGCTGCTCAAGTGGCGGCGAGCCCGGTCCGGCACCGGGCGCAGAGGTTCCACTCAAACTCAGGCGGCTGGGCAGGCTCTGGCGGGAGTCGTAGTGGGTGGTAGGGCCACCAGGTGCGGGCGGCGGAGACGCAGTGGGGGGAGCAGGTGCTGTATTTTGAGGTGGTGCAGGGGCCGAGGACGGGTAACCGTTGTAGGCCTGGTACGAGGGGTTGTGAGTTTGAGGGGGAGGAGCAGAGGCGTTGTTGGACTCGGCCGATGGTGGCGAAGGACCAGATGGCAGGCCGGCGGTGGATGGAGGACCGTACTGATCAGGCGAGTAGACGGACGAAGAGTAGGTGTGAGCAGAGGCGGGTTGGGCGGCGGCAGGCGGGATGTTGGCGGCGTTGGGGTTGTGTGAGGCAATGGGCGAGTCGTAGGCGGAAGTTGATAATTCCTGTGGGGGACCGTAGTTGCCGTGTGGGCCGCCACCGCTAGGCCCCGAGACGGAGTCGCCCTGCTGCTGCTGCTGCTGCTGCTGCTGCTGATGTGGGTTGTAAGGAAGGTAGCTGTTGTTGGCTGGGGGTTGAGCAGGGGCGATGTTGGTCTGGAGCGGCGAAGGTTGCTTGGGAGGACCGCTAGGGCCGCTGCCGGACGGAATGCGCTGGCCCTGTGGGTGGCCCTGAGAATACGATGCTTGTGACTGGGGAGGAGGTTGCTGGTGCTGTTGTTGCTGCGGCTGCTGAGGCTGCGCTTGTGGGATCTCGGCGTTGGCTAGGTAAAAAGCGGACGGTGCACCGGCGTTTGGACGATGCATATTAGGCGAGGGCGACTGAGGGTATTGCTGGTCTGTAGACAGTTAGCTCATTGCTCTACAGATACAGGAAGACGGACGAGCGTAGCGGTAGGTGCGCAGGAAACAATAGAATGGAAGGGTATAAAATTATGAAGTAATAAGAATATTAAAAAAAAGGCAGGTAAAATGAAGGACGCGTGTGTTTGTGTGTGGAGGGTCCTGCCTTTTCCCGACTATTTTGTCTCCACATGTGCTTTTCTATTGTGTCCTGGCAACTAGTATAAAAACTGACCCTGACGTTGTGGCCCGGGAGTGTAGTATCTCTGGTCTGGCGGCGGCTGCTGTTGCTGTGGAGGCTGCTGCTGCTGTTGAGCCAGGCCAGGCGCCGGGTAGGCCCCATGGGGGGACACATGGGGAGTGCCAGGACCAGGGGCGCCGGGGCCCATCGGGTAGCCCTGGGGGTTGATGTGCTGGTGCATGGCGTACTGCTGGTAGTTGGGCTGTGGCGGGTGGGACATTGACGATTCGAGCAGGGCCTCGTAGTCGCGGCGGGCCTTTATGAACTTTTCATTGAGCTGCGTGAAGTCGTCTGTGGGATGTGTTAGTATACCTGGTATCATTCGTCCCTCCTTAGGCAAAGACGTCTGCTTACCCTTCTTCTGTGAGTACTTCTCGATGAGCTTGATCAGCTTTGGCCGGATCGCAAGTGTCTGGTGGTAGAGTTTAGAAATTTCGTCGGTGTCCTCCTCCCGCGGCGCGGCGTTAGAAGCGCTCAGCAGGGTCAGTAGCTTCTCGACGTTCTTAATCTCGGCAAAGACCTCGGCCTCCATCTGGGCCTCGCGCTGCAGCTCGTCGGGGGTCGGGTCGGCCAGGATCTCCACGTAGTTGAGCGGGAAGATGCCGGTGCGGCCCTTGAGCGAGCCACGCCACCAGTCGCGGTAAACAGACTCGAGCACGGCGATGATATCGCCCTTCTTGAAGTCAAGCTCGTCCTGCTCTGATGCGGCAAAGTCAAAGAGAGCACGGACACGGGACACGGTCGCGGCTGTGGTGCCCTGCGTGGGAGCAGGCGCCGCTTGCTGCCCTGCACCTCCATTAGGGCCGCCAGCTGCGGCACCGCCGTAGCCCGAGGGGCCGCCTGCGCCCGACGGACCGGCACCACCAGCGCCTGCACTGCTGCCGCCGCTGGGGGCAGCCTGCTTCTTGCTGGCCTCGTCCTCAAGAGACAGCTTCAGTGCCCGCTGCAGATCCTCTTCTTCACGCTGACGGTCCTGCTCGGTCAGGCTGTTCTTCTGGGGCGCCGAGGGCGCGGGCTGCAGCTGAGGCTGGGCGTGCTGGAGGCGGCTGTAGGCGTCCTGCATGATGCCGAGATCGGTGTTGCTACGAAACATCTCCGACCATTCCTTCATGCGCTCCAAGATCTTGAGGCGAACCAGGTTGTGGGTGTTGCGGTCGTTGGCGAGCTTGAGCAGGGCGTCGGTAAAGGCGCGCGAGGCGAGTTCGCGGTGCAGCGGGGTGCCGCAGTTCTGGCTCAGAGCGTTGGCGAGCTCGAGGGTGTAAAGCTGGACGTTGGCGTTGCGGTGTGCCAGACGCTTGATGAGACTCTGGACGGCCTCCTTAGGACCGTTGACGGCGTCGTTGGAGACACGGTCGCAGACTTCGAGGATGGCAGCCCAGTCCTCGGACGTGGCATTTTCGTCGGTGGCCTTGCCTGGAGGAGGGGGGAGGATGTACGTTAGAGAAGGTTATTGAAGACAGGTACACGACAATAATCGCAATCGTTGCCAAGACTTGAAGACTCAAAGACATAAGGACATACCGACAGCCTCGTCAAAGGGGCCGGGAGCGGCTGCACGAAACATGGTGGCGGGCGTTCGAGAATAACCCGATATGCGAGAAGACCAAAAAAAGATAGAGGCGGTAAAGCTAAATGAGGAGGTGATGCAGTTTGCGGCCTGAGATGGAGCTGGTCACGGCCTGAAGATAAAATGAATCACAGTCGATGTGAGGTTGTAGAAAGAGTCGACTACCAATCAGGCAGCAGAGCTTCAGCTTTTCGGATGAGAGATGATGACGATGGGGCTACAGCTTGCTAAAGGAGGCTATATCGCGAAAGAAGGGCGGGTCCCGCTCGAGAAATCGATGTGTCGCTTGGGGGGAGAAGAAAACGAGGCGTTGGACGCGTGGTTGGGCAAGGCTGTCGTCGGTTCGTTGAAGAATGAAGAAAGAAGGAAGCCAACAAAGATTGCTTTGTGAGGAGAAGAGTTTGGGTGACGATGCCAACAAAATGGGAAGGCCGGGAGAAGGAGGTGGAGCGTGGAGCGGGCAGGTGCGAACAGGCGAAGAGGCAAAGAACGGTACGAGCAGGCGCAGGTTAGGCCTAGTTGGGCAATGACGGATTCCCACTCTCGGCCGCTATTACGAGGGGAAGGAGCGTTTTAGCACTCAGGCACTGTAATGCTGCCACTCGGGCTGCTGCTACGTCGTCTACGGAGTACAAGGCGGGCGCAACAGGGCCGGTTCAGGCCCTTGCAGGGGAAGAGGAGGAGGCTGTCCAGTCACAGTGCGCGGTTAAGTATTATGGGTCCACCCGAAGCTACCTGGAAAGAGGAGCCGCGAACCAGCAGAACAGCTCATGCAGGCAGGCTCCAGACAGACATCAAAGACGGGATGGAAGTTGCGGCTGGTGCATAAAACAGGAGAAGGAAAGAGCAAACGGGAATATCGGCAGGTTTTACAGATACAGAGAGAAACAGGAAGGTCCGCAGGATGTGAGCATCTTTTCTTCCCTTTTCATCGGCAAGAGCAACCTTCGAGCCATGAATAGATCTGTCATTCCATAACGCTATTGCCTGGCCAAGCCACTGTGGCAGAGTCGAAATCCCCCGATACTAGGAAGGAGGAAGCAACTGAGAGAAACTCCACTCTAAATTGAATCCGCCACCATCGCAACGCCCCGCCGCCAATAAAGAGACCCTGACGTATTTTCGCCTCTCTGAGAAGAGGGAAAGAGAAAAGAGTGGGCACAGTGTTGGCGAGGTGCGTTCGGGGCACCTTACACGGCTCGCACGGTAAATGCAAGACGAGTCTACGGAGTACGACGTACAAGAATAGAATATGGGCCTCCACTGTAAGATGTTTTACCTGCAAGGCTAGCACTCCAAGTGTGTGCTTTTCTTGCTGCCTCAACCTAGCGCAAGCTGATTACGTAGATATGTCGATGAATTCTTCCCAGCATCCAGAGAAAAAAATTCAATGAAAATCACCACAGACAAAAAGGAAACCCGAAATAGACAAAGAGGAAACAGTTGGTGGGTTCCCTCCTGAAGCAGTCGTCATCACGTGCATTTCACTTTGTTGTTGGCGAAAGCATCGTTCATTTGGCTTGTACAAGTCGTCGACTATCGATATGAAGGGTATCTTGAGCGGATATATAGTAAGAACGCCAACTATCCGCCCATTGAGCTCGTATACTTTTCTTTGTGCAAACGACGAGAATATAACGTATGATTTGCTGTATGAAAAAGGACTCTGTACAGAGGCATTGCTGGCCTCTAGATTTCCCAAAGTAAGTAAAGAGAAGAGAAGTGGTATGAGATGATTGGAAGCAAGATGCAAAGAGAGTGATAGAAGCACGCCGAACGCATAAGTGACAGAGAATGATGTTGAGAGATATTAAACGCCAGCCTTGGTTCTTCCATGCTCCGCTGTCCCCAGGGCCCACTATCACCAAGCATGAACAAAAAGGAAAGAAAGGGAGAAATGGAAGCATCGCTTGACAGTAGAAGACAACAAGGAGTCAACAGGGGAAACATATAAACACAACAAAGGAAAGTGAGCCATCCTGACTGTCAACAGATGATGCGGGAACGCCTCGTAAGAGTAAGCTTGAAAAAAAAGAGGAAGAAGAAGTCAACGACAGAAGAAGACACGAGAACGCAAATGCACAACAACGTTGCCAAATGAGATTTGAGAATGGAGTATGCTATTTTGAGAATTTTCAAAGAGAGACGTGAGTACTATCTTGATCTCACTATGCTGGTCGCTCACCACGGCCGGCGACGCGACTCGTCAATGCTCTGCCGGTTGGGATCACGGCCCAATTCGGACAGGTCAAAGACCAAAGGCTCGTCATCGGCCTCGCCGTAACCACCACCGCTAGCACTGTTACCACCACTACCGGTCGCACCAGCACCACCGCCACTAGCACCGCCAAGGTTCCCGACGAGGCCGCTCGCGACGCTGCCTGTACCACTGCCACGGCCGGAGCCACCACCACCGCTGTAGCGGCCCAGGAACGAACTGTTGATGCTTCCCCGGGGTCCCTCGCTGCCGACACTGCCGCGCAGACCGCCCGACGCATCATTGCCCTGCTGCTGCTGCTGCTGTTGCTGCGATGCATGCTGTGTCTGCTGCTGGGTAGATGGCGCAGGCGACGGTTGGGACGACTGGTGACGGCTCATATACCGACGGCGGGGCGAGGCACTCAGAGTGCTGCCACCGCCGGCTGTGCTGCTCGAGCGCAAGGCCGCGCCCACAGACGTCGTGGCAGGGGGTAGTGAGGCATCGGCATCGTCACCACCTCGGACACCTGGCGAGCGCGACAGAGCACTGCCACTAGCCGGGCGCAGAATGCCTGCTGCGGCGGCCTTGAGGCCAGCAGGGCTATCCAAGATACCACCAGCAGTGCTTGCATCGCGACCAGGTGCATCATTACCTGCATCGTCGCCTGTAGAGGTGGGATCGTCAAGGCGGAAGAGCGCGTCAGGCGTAGGAGGTTCACGGTTGCCCGCGCCGCCAACGCTCAGGCTGCGCTGGGCAAAGGCAGCCAGCTCGGCCGAGTCGTCGTCGACGTGGTGGACAGCGCGTGTCTTTTGGACGGCAGAGCTTGAACGACGGCCACCAAGCTGGAGGAGGCGTGGCGAGAGCGGGATATCGATGGCATTCGTGCCACCCGCGACGTCCTGATTGTTGCCGTCCCCGTCATCTTCGTGGTTGTCGGTACTCTCGTCATCCTTGCCACCAATTGTGCGTGGGTCGCCAGGGCGCGTGCGTGCCTGGCCTTGCTGATCGATCATAGCGTTCTTGCTCAACCGTGATGGGACCGCCGGCGTGTGCGGGGCATGCGGCGTGTTAGGCGACATGGGCTTAATGGGCGAGTGCGACGACGGCGACAGCGACGTGGACGTGTTGCCGGCGGCTGCAGCACCGACAGCATGGCCAGTCGTGCTTGAGGCGCCCGATGTACCGGGCGCCATTAGCTGGCGGCTAGACGAGCTTAGAGAACGCGGCATCTGCATCGACGAATTCATGGAGTCGGTCAGTGCCACGTTAGACTCGCGCATAAGCTGGAAGCGGGAAAGCTGTGCCGCCGTGCGACGCGCCGATTCGCCACGCTTGCTGCTGGTCTCGAAGCTTTGTAGCGTCTTTTTGCTCTCGAGAGCCTTGAGGAACTCGGAAATGTTGTCGTCGTCGGTCTGGAACGAGCCAGAACTGGCGACACCGCCGACCTCGGCCAGCAGCCCGGATCCAGGCTGTGCCATGGACGATGCCAGGCTCTGCTTGCCGCTGCTCCCCTGATCATCTTCGTTGCGGCTAGCACCACCAAATGATGACCGGCCGCGACGGTGCGTAAAGCTGCTGCTGAAGCGGCTACCGCCTGCAAGACGAGGTGACGAGCTCTGACCAGGGTCCATCATCGCAGCTGCCATGGCAGCCGAGGGACTACCTACGGAGGTCGAGACCTGCGGAGCGCCACGAAGGGACGCGGCCATACCTGCGGTGAGTGAGCTGCGGTTTCTAGCCTGGGCCAATGCACTCAGCCCAGATGTAGGCCGGGATCCGGAAAGCGGTGACGAAGGAAGCGGGAGTTCGTCTTGCGTCGTCCGCGGTGATCCAGAGAGCGAGCCAGCCTTGAAAGGTTGGAAGCTGACAGATGTCCGGCGGCCCAGACCATCGAGGTTGCGGAGCATATTTGGTCTGGCAGAGACGGATGATGTTGGTGACAAGCCAGCTGCGCGGCCACCAGTGATGGGCAGGGAGTTTGGCGGGTCGATTTGCGGCCGCTGCTCCATACTTGATGGGCGGTACGAGTTGGTCGGTGAGCTTGTGTCGGAGCCAGCTGTATTGCGGGCCGCCTTGAGGGCAGAGATGGGGCTTGTGCCGAGCGCATCAGCGCCATGGAACGTGTTCAAACTGCCATACGTCTGCTGTGGGTGGGACCGGTACGTCGGTTCGGCGACATCACGATTACTGCGTTGATGCGAAGGGAGCGAGCCGACGACCTCAGCCGAAGACTCCCGTCGCCGATGCTGCTGGGCAGCGGACTGTTGTGTTTGGCGCTGTGGGGACGGGTAGACATTATCTGGGCGCTGAGATGGTGGCAGCGATGGGCGAAAGTAGTTTTCATCAATGCCCATGAACCGAGAGCTCAGGAGCGATTCGGAGTCGTCAATACGGAAGCTGCAGTCGTTGCGGTAGGTCACTGACGCGGAGAAGCGGCCAATGGGCACTTCGAGATCGCCAAACATGTAGTCCGTAACTGCATCCCGGCCGATGTCGTAGACCAGAGGTTGGCGCAGGTTGTCGAAGCCGCGTGAAGCAATGCGCGCCTCAGCCTCAGCACCAGTCAGGATGCGGCAACGCACCTTGAGAGCCGGATGCACACCCTTAGTGGACGCCTGGCGAGAAAAGCGATAAGCGGGCAGCACGTTGGTCGTCACGAACAGCGAGCGGAAGAAGACGATGCTGCGCTTGTAGATGGTCGGTAGGATGGGGCCGAAATCCTCGATGTCGTAGTCGACTCCGCTTCCGCTAGCGCTGCCACTCGCATCGCCGGCCCGGGCCTTTTCGCCTGCAGATTCGGCAACACTGCTGCTACCGCTGCCACCAGTGCCGCCCGTGCTGCTTTTTAATAAGCTGGGAATGCATTGCAGCTCAATCTTCCAGCGCTCCAGGATGATTTCGGTGGATCGTGTACGGATCTTGTTGCTATCGGACCGTCCGCTGCTGCTGCTGCCACTGCCGCTTGCCGAGAGGTCGGACGAGTTGAGGGCTTCGAGCGCGTCCCATCGCTTGCCGTTTTCGTCGATGACGACCAGTGCTTGGCCAGTGGCCAGTCGAGAAGCATCCAGATAGGTCTCGATGATCATAGGTGGCGGCCGGTGATCGAATCCGCCGCAGTGTTTCCAGGCCTTGAGCTCGTCTTTGAAGTCGTCGATATCCTCGGTTTCGATTTGGAACTGGAGGTACGAGTCAGCATATCATATTGAACTATATTGGGGTATGGCGAAGTCGCTTTTCTAGGCACCATCGGCATATCAACTCACCCATTTGTTTGTTTTACGTCCTCGGCCACCGCCTGATGGCGTGGTCGGGATTCGAGCCTGGGCGATAAGCACGGCAGCTTTGAGATGGAAGTTCTGTGATAGCGGCGGTGGTTAGCAGGGGATGATGAGTGAGGGAAAGATGGTCACAAGAGCACGCACCTGTATTATTTGGTCCAGCTTCTTGATGGACTCTTTTGTTGGACCGCCGGACGCCAGACCCGTGGCAGAAGCGACGCCGCTATCGCCGCCGCCGCCGCCGCCATCGAGTGACGGGCCCGGCGGCGCAGCTTCGGAGGTAGCACGCGGCCGGCTGGCGAGTGCGTCTCTCGGGTTGTTTGTGCGTGTGGGGTTGGTCTGGGGTTGTGTCGCGGGTGAGTAACCGCCACGAGGCGGCCGCGTTTGTTGATGCATTGTGCAGGTTTGTGTATGTATATGTGCAGGAGTTTCGTCGTTATCAATGGCGGATTGTCGTCGATGGACTATTCGCCTTGTCAGCGTCGGCTGAGGCCCAAGCCCGCCCCGGTTCGCTGGTTTGGGGGGGGAGAGGAAAAGAGGTTGGCCGCGGAGGTGAATAAGGAAGGGGAAGGGTTTCGGAGTCGATGCAGCGGGCTACATTTAACTGGATTCGCCGTCTCGATAGGAGGGAGGGAAAGATGCAAGATGCGCCGAAGTTCAAAGGGATGCCAGGCGGAAGTCAGATGCGTGAGGCGAGTTGTTAGAGGCAATGAGATCCTGTGATCCTATGGATTCGTCTCGTCGAGTGTCGTCGTTGCAGAGCTGGAGAAGCTGGTGGTCGCCTTATTTCACGTTTTGTCGCTTTGTCCTGGAAACCTCTTTTCTAGGCTGCTGCGGCTGGTGCTTGCTTTCTTTTTGCTCCTGTTGTTGCTCCTGGTTCGTTGCTTTTGCTTTTGCTGCTACCTCATGCAGGACGAGGGACGGGGCTGCAGCTGCTGTGATTTGACGGGCCTTGGCCTGCGGTTTGTGGCTGGCGGACCGGGGTGTGCGTACCGTATCCTGCGTTTCCTGCGTTTCCTGCAGATCTGTGTGTGGTCGAGGTCGTCGCTGGGTTCGTGGTATGCTTGCGAGCGGGCATGCCGCCAGACACAAAGCAAAGCAGCCAAAAAGAAGGGTTAGGAAGCGTCCTGTGTATGGACTGGACAACCTGCAACCAACGTGGTGAGATGAGGTCCGGGGATGGGGAAGGGGGAGAGGAGGAGAGCGAAGAGAGAGAGAGAGAGAAGCCCAGCAGCTTGACGGAAGCTGGAGAGGCTGTTGGGATGATGGATAGGGTTGGACGATGACGGTTTTGCCGGCCGATACCGATGTAACGAGTAAGGCGGTCTGGGCTGCTGTGTCTTCTGTGTCTTCTGTGCCTTTGTGCTGGTTGTCTTGTGGCTCAGTGGTCCAAGTGGTCCAAGTTGGACTGGTGGACTGCGGATAACAGATGCGAAAGGATGGGCTGGGCCCTGTGGCTCTGTAAGGTACAGTGTGAGAAAGTGTGGTGTGTGTCTTGGACGGTGTCTTAGCGGGGAAGGAGAAAGGTGTGGGCCGCTGGGCGGGAAGTGGTGGGAAATGTCTCTGACGATGAACGGGCTGGCCGGGGTGTGATGCTCTTTCAAGTCTTCGGCAACGGCTGGCGACTCGGAGAAAAACAAGAAAACTGAGAACAGAGGACAGCGGTAAAAGATGCTGCAACGCAGAGAAGGATGGAAACACAAGGGAATTGCAGACAAGACCGGATGATCACAGTTGATGAAGCTGGAAGAGGAAAAAAAAAATAAGATAAAAAAAGGAGAAGAGAACATCAACGGATCGATACAATGCAACAAAACAAATCTTGTCACTTTCCAGCGTGACCAGCTGTACCAGGTGATGTGCAGACAAGGGAGATAGAAAGAGGAGACGAACAAGGCAGGGGAACAGGAACGAGAATAGGAACGAGGGGCGAGCCAGCATAGAGAGAATCGACAGAATCGACAGAAAAGGGGGCGGGCTAAGGCTGCATGACTAGGACCTGGCGGCTGGCGGTTACCGTGTGCTGGCCTGTTGGCGTTCGTTCGATCGTCTAGCCTAGCTCACTGGTGGCCGCACTGGGAGACTGGTCGCGATAACAGAGGTGATGTGGTTGTGTGGGATGTGGGATGTGCGCTCAGTACGGAGGATGTTTTTGTTGATGTGATGGAGATGGACAAAGTCGATGTCTATGAAGTTACGGGCGCTAGAGCGATAGGGACTCCTTCCTCGACAGATGCACATAAACTTGCTCGCTGCTCATTGCTCGATTGCTCTTGCCCTTCCTGCCATTTCAGCGCTTTCATCTGGTCGCCTTTCTGGGTGCTCCTTCTCGATTGGGATGCGTGATGCAGAGGCCGGGGAAGGCGTGAACGAGCGTCAAGGCGGATGGGCCAAGAGCCGGACAACACAGCAGGAGCAAGCGAGCGAGCAAGCAAAGCGTCATACTCCCGTGCTGTGTGAACAGCGCTACAGCCAGTGAGCGGGCGCGAAACTAGGGAAGTGACCAGACCAGAACAGACCAAAGCTACGGCGTATTACTATCTATCCTTGGGAGAGGAAGAGCGACGAAGAGGGGAAAGAGGAGAGGGAGAGAAGGAAGCGCGTGCTGGCAGGAGCAGTCCACGCGCACACTGTGTGCATTACTGTGAGGCCGACCAGTACCTGCACTCTCTTATTAAGACTGGCGCTCTGGTGCTGTTTGGTGCTGTCCGGAGCTCTTGCTTCAGCAGTCTTCCGGTGAATCACGCCGTAACGCAATTGAAGATCCCATCCGATGACGAAATCACGAGTTTCTGACGGAATGTGCCGTTTCTGTGCACCGCACCAACAGCAACAGCTATTGTCGAGAAATCGAGAACAGGAACAACAAAGAAAGGCACAACAGCCATTTGATGGCCAAAAGGGTCAAGAAAACGCATCATTATCGGCGTGGTTCCCGAATAGCTCAGAGGCCGAATCCGGAGTCCATTCGAGCAGATGGTTACGACGTCCGTCGTAAAGTGGTCAACTGATAGTAGCCTCGTACAGTGCGTGGTACGCTATATCTCACCGTCCTGGGCACTGTGCAACCTGGTGCGGCACATTTTGGCACGCCACAGCACTGTGCACTGATTGGTTGGGCAGGCTCGCTGTCATTCACAGCACGCACAGCTCCCACGGCAAGCACCGCATTCACTCCCTCACTCCTTCCTTTTCGTGTCGTAGCTCTAGCACTGGTTGAACGTCTCCGAGCTACGTCTCCGAGCTCCATCACTTTATTCGCCTCGCCCTTTCATAACTCACCTTTTTGCTCGCCTCCCCTCCTTAATTACACAACCAACACAACACGATAAGAAAAGGGAGGAATCGCGGCGATTGCCAATCTGTGTACAGCCTCCGGGTATCTAGCACCGAATTTGATAGATAGTAACAAGATCGTCACTTTTTTTTCGATGTAGGGCAGGACTTTCTTTTGTCTTTTTTCGGGCACCCGTCGGAAGGGAGAGCCAATACCAAATGTGGGTGGGGTCTATGACTTATGACTGACTGCAAGGTGACTCCAACTGAGAAGGCTGTGGCAGCATACATCGGGACCTTGGAGTCATCAGAGGAGTCAGGGGCAGGATGGTACTTTCAAGAGAGCGGTCGGAGAGTGCAGATAGATTGATGGAAATGTGTGCTGCACTTTCCAAGTTGATTTGTTTCTCTCGGTAATAGGCAAGAAACCTTTGTCAATTTGTGTTTTTTGTTTTTGTTCTTCGTTTTATTCTTCTTTACACAAATCACGAAGGATTGGTCTTGGGTGCCTAATAGGCTCACAACACTTTGATGCCCGCCTCACCACACACGCGAAAATTACACTGGTCAATCAGATCGGCCTCGAAGAAAAACCACTGCAACCTTGAAAGGGCGGAGGATGCAGTCTCAAATGCCGGACATGGAAATCGTCCTCCATTGGGTTGTTTTCTTTCTTTTTCTTTCTTCTGCTGTTTATTCTGTGCATCCAGCCAGTGAATTCTGTGCTACACCATCCAGGGCGAGCAGTTGTCACAAAACAAAAACACAATACCTCATCGGGTGGCACACAAATGCGGTAGCTGCAGCAGCATGGCACTGCCAATATATCGTGTCTATCGTGGATATGTGGAGATGCCAATGAAACGTGTCGAGGGAAATTAGGCTGCCCTTTCTCTGTGTGTATATCTGCATCTCTGTATCTCTGTATGCCGTGAAAAAGAAAAACGAAAAAGGACATTGGATCCCGTGCAGCGCCATCTAGAATATCATGAAAAGGAATAAACAAATACCAAAACAGGGAGCCTAGGCAAGCAAACTGGCGGTGTATATACATGCTCGGAAAAGAAGAAAAAAGAAGAATAGAGTAAAAAAAAAAACCAGCATGCAAAGCTGTGGGTAATATAAACAATGAAGAAAAGAAGAAGAAAAAGAAGAAAAAGAAGAATAAAGAGAGAAAAAAAAAGGGGGAAACAAAACACAGACTCCAAACTCGTAGCTTACATCTACGCCTTCCCGACACGTCCACTACCACTACCACCGCCGCCGCCCCTTCTTCTTGAAGAGCCGCCTTCTCCACCGACAGCAACTTCCGAATGGCGGTGACCATCGCCACCGCCCTGGGTATTGTTACCTCCACCACGGCCCCCACGATGATTGCTTCTGCCACCACCACGTTCACCACCCACTGCTGCTCCTCGAGTGGCTGCCTTGTTGTTTGTGGATGGTCTGTGCTTGCGGGACGACGACGACGCTGATGCTGATGCCGCCTTGGCGTCACCACCATGACTCTGGCGTGCATCCGCTGCTTTGGGACCGCCCCCCCGTCCTTCACGCCCGCCACTACCACGACTTCCACCCCGGCCACCACCACCACCACCGCCGCCGCCGCCAGACCCCTTGCTGCTGCGTGATTGCTGACGGCGCGTCTCCTCTTCCTGGGTCCGCTGGCTCTCCTGGTCCCACCACTCCTGGAAGGCCTGCTCCTCCTGAATCTCCTGCAGGCTGCGCTTGGCGACTGCCTCCTTCATGGTTTCCTGCTCGAGTTGCTGCTGCAAGAAGATGTCTGCCATGGTCAGGCCCAGCACGGGCTCGGCCTTGGGTGCTGGTTTGATATAGACTTTGGAGTGTGGTGCCAATGGTGTTGACGACGCAGCAGGTGATGAAGACGACCCTCCTCCTCCCCCTCCCTTGGTTGTTGCACTGGGCCGTGGCTGGCCGGCAAAACGTGTGTCCGGCGACGCAGCACGGGGGCTGTGATGCAGCGGCTTCTTGCCAATCGCCTTTGGCAGCGAGCCCAGTTTGGGGCCACCACCACCACCGGGACCGGATGGCGTGCTTGTACCAGGCGTGGCCATGGGTGATGTAGATGGCGGCGGTACTGCAAGGTGTGTAGGCGTAGGTTGCTTGGCTGGTGTCGAAGGGAAAGAGGGCGATTGGCTTGCAGTTGTGGTGTCCCAGGCTGGGCCCTTGGGCAGACTCTTTGCGAGAGATTGAGCTTGCTGAAGCAGCTGTTGCTGTTGCTGCTGCTTCTTCCGCTCCTTTTGTGACATCTTGGGCGCCGCGATTCTCGGCAAGGAAATGGCCGGCGCATCCTCGGGCCCGGCCCGCTGTTCCTTGAGACCGGCCGAAAGTGCAGACTTTCTCGGGTCGATGAACGGTGCTGACGAGGATGCCTCTGTCAAAACGGAGCGAATGTTCAGCCGCTCTGGCGTTGGCGTTGCAGTTGGGGAGCCCCATGGCTTGGCACTACTGTCTGCTGGTGTATTCGGTGTTGATGTCGTCGGTGTCGGGGCTGTAGGAGTACCGCGTTTGGCAAAGACACCGGGGCGACGTGCAGGCGTGGCTGGCGGTGCAAAGGAACCAGGCGAGACGCCGAAGCTGTTGTCATCCCGCAGATCATCAGCGGCATCGTCGGTTGCCGTAGCAGGATTGCCGCGGCTTCCTGGTCGAGTACCTCCCAGAGGGCTACCATTCGCTTCATCTTCCTCCATACTAAACATGAGGTCAACATGGGATGCCTTGGGCCGAAGGACAGGACTCATTGGCTGCTGCTCGTTCTTGTTATGGCGAGACTTTCTCCTTGAGCGCTCGGCACTGGGCGAAGCTGTCGGCATGAACAAACTGCTGCTGTTGTCATCAACACTGCCGACACGGCCCTTGAACGAGGACGAGATGGCGCGGCGGTCGTCGTCACGGTGCGATGCCTTGAAGGCCATCTCGCGCACCCGGCGCTGCCGCTCTTCGTCCATGTCCTGGGGCAGCTCAGGGTACTTTTGCAGAAGCTCGACCATGGCGCGGCCGCTGCGTGCAAACGGCATTTGTGTAAGTTGATTATCGCGGACGATGGCGTCCAGGTCTTGGAGCAGCTCCTCGTCGAGCTCATCCAGCAGATGGTTCTCGAGCATCGTCTCCATCTGCAAGCAAATGTACTCGAGAGCAGCGTCCTTGAACTCGCTGACAGCGCAGACGCTAATCGTGTTCAGCAGGTGCGAGATGTTGCGAGTCGTGGCAAATTGGCCAATCACCAGCTGGCAGATCTGGGACAGGCGGTCGAGCATCAGCTCGTTGGCAATGCTCAGGACGTCAAGCACAGCGTCAAAGAATGCTTCCAGGTCGGGCGACACCAGCGAGTCGAACAACTCTGGACCTGCGTCAGCATACAGGTATTGCAGAACAAACTGGAAGGCCTTGGGGTCCATGTGCTTCAGGTCCAGCTTGACTTTGCTCTTGACTGTGGACTGAGTTGATGTCTGCCGCCGGTTAGCAAGCCACTGGCCACCAGAGCGACCGTGGAAGAGACCCTCGAACCATGGGCAGCGCTGGCACAAGAAAACACTGTGGACGAGTAGTTCGGCACCGTTCAGCTCTAGCACAGCATCGCCGTCCTCGAAGAAGCGGCTGTCCTTCATGGCTACACGGAAGTCGTCATGCATAGTCTGCTTGGGCTCGGTCTGGATGCGCACAGCCGCCTCAAGCTGGGGCATGTTAAGGCGTGTCGCCGCCTTCATGACCTCTGCACGGACTTGGCGGTAGCGGTAGGCCAACGGCTGTGCCTGGCGTGCAAAGTTCCAGACCGGAATGACCTTGTCCTCGTAAAAGTAGAGGACAAAGTTGAGCAGACTCAGGATATCCAGACCCAGGAAGGTGATGACGGCGACACTGTCCCCGCTGTCAGTCTGTTCTGTTTGAATAGACAGAATCTCGGGCAGCTCAAAAGTGCCGTCGCCGTTCCGGCATTGCGCCAGAGCATCGCGCAAGACACTGCTGCGAGCAGAAGCGATCCAGCCGTGGACGGGGATCCGGATATCGGCCGACAGAGATGTGCAGACCAGGACGCCTGGAGCAGGCGAGCCGCGGTTTTCAAATGACCAATCAGTAAGGTACTCTGTCAAATCGCGCTCGAGGTCAGTGGCACGCAAAATATTGTAGGCCACAGGCCCCAGCCGTTCTTGGAGAGAGGCGGCATCCCAGAACTTGAGCGTGTCTGCGTCCTTGGTGTCTGGCTCAGACGACGTAAAGCCGCTGATCGCCATGAGCGGACGAACATCCTCCCACAGCGACTGCTCTTCGACACCAATCTGCTCCTTTATGACATCAGAGTCACACCGGATGGCTGCAAAGGCACCAAAGGCCGAGCTGCGCACAGTGGCCACGTTTGTGATGTATGGCACACGCTGGAACTTGTAGTCCTTCTTCTTGAGGTTCTTTTGGGCGCCGCCGCCGCTGACGTGTGCATCCTTGGCCTTGGCACGTTTGATGCGCCGCCACACGGCACCCGAGTGTGTGCTAATGATGACAGACCCCTGCTCACCCACGTCGACGGACCGCACACCGTCCTTGCGGGCGTTCCAGATGCACTGCGGCGTCGTTAAAGCGTCGCGGATCTTTGACGGGTTGGTAGTGGACGTGGCCGACTGGTTGCCTTCGGACAAGTTGGTCAAGGTCATAGTAAACAAATCACCACGGCTGGTGACGGCGGCAATGGTCTCGCCGCCCGAGGCAATGTAATTTATCTGGTTGCGGCCGGCATCGTAGCGGGAAGACATGTTGAAGTTGCCGAGACGATGACCAAAGGTCTCCGTGAAGGGGAACTTGACAATCTTATAGCCGTAGCTCGTGAAGACACAGACGGTGTGGTTAGCAAGCAGACACGTTGTGGCCTTGTCAATGGCGGAGACAGCGACGATGGGCGACGAGAAAAGAGATGCGGCCACCTTGCGCGGGACGGTCTGAATGTCAAGGGACCGAGAGTCTGCGTCCATCAACGCAAGCTGGCCAACGTTCTTGCCCCAACAGTAGAGCGAGGATCCTGTATGGGCCACGGAGTGCAGTGCAGAAGCAGCCACGCCCAGAATGGTTTCTTTCCGCAGCGGTCCAAACACCTGCCGGGGGGTGGCAGTCATGGGGTCCTCGTCGCGCTTGGGCGAGGGCGGCAGAGCGTAGCCGAGCTGCGAAAAAGTATTGACACCCCATGTCCAGAGCTCACCGTTGTCGGTGACGGCCATGCTGTGGTTCTGGCCCAGAGCCACCTGAACAATCTTTCGGTCGGTGAAGGGGCCCTGGACGGGCTCAAAGGAGAAGCGAGTGTTCTCGTCGCCCAGGCCAAGACGGCCACCACGGCCAATACCGCACATGTAAAGGTTCGATACCGGGTCGGCAGTCAAGATGGCGCTGTGGAGCTTGGACAAGACGACGTCGTGGATGAGCAGCGGCCGGCCTTGGATCAGAGCAGGTACGTTCTCGATCCCATCGGACGGCGACAGAGGAGCATCGAGCTGGTCAAGCTGCTTGGTCTCTTCAAGGTGTTCCTCGTAAAAGCGGTGGACTAAATGGTCGGGCCGCCTGAGGTACACACGCTCGGGAAACTGGCGATCATCACCGTCACCCAGGCCAAGCGTCAAATTCTTGTTGCTGCCAAAGAAAAACAGGTCCTCGCCATCCACGAGTGCCTGAAGTCCACCGGTGTTGGCTGGGCGGCTCTGCTGGATAGCCACGTCGTCATCGTCGGAGTCGTCACCCGTGGGTGCGGCCGTGTCGTCGAGGGCGTCGAGGAGCCGCTCACCGATGGTCGAGTTGTATAGGTCAAAGGGACTGTTGCCCTCGTGATCCTTGGTCTTGATCAGCTGGCCAATGCGGCCCACGGGCGCTCCGAGGGTCTGGCCAGCAATATCCTTGCGTTCTTTCAACAGAAGCAGCCGGGCAATGGCAATGTTGCCGGCATACAAGGCCCGGTGCAGCGCATTCCAGCCGCTTTCCGGGTCCTGGACGTATATGTCGATTGCGGGGTGTTCGAGGAGCGCCTGGACAAAGAAGACGGCGTTCTCGGAAGTCGATGCGGCAGCGCGGAGGAGGATCGTGAGGCCGGCATGGTCCCGGCTGTTGATCTCAGCCTTGCCAATGCCGCTGCCACCGGCGCCGGACTTGGCCGGACCAAAGCCAGCACCAAAGCCCGAGGCCTTGCGCGACTTGCCGGCCGAGGCACGGGGTGAAGTCGCATAGGGGCTGCCTCCGATATCCCCGGAGGCGCTGCCACCGGGGCCTCCTCCTCCTCCTCCTCCTGTCACTCCTCCACCTCCGCCGCCTGCGCTCGGGTTTGCGTTCCAAACAGCAGCGGCCTGAGCACTATGGCCCGTTAGGGCGAGCAGGCGTCGAAAGCGCTCGACATTGTCTGCAATGTAGCACGACCAGAGTTGACTCATTTAGGTACAAAAAAAGGTGCACAAAAGGGTTGCAAAGACTAGAATCTCTGCAAGCCCCTCCTCTCCTGCTTCAGAACCGCACCTCGCTGTGATTCTCCAGGGAACACGGCGTGTTTAAAGGCACGAAAAGGAAGCGAGACGAGAAGGACCTGCAACGGAAGGGCTTGGGGCCGTTGAAGATGTTCGATGGGGGGCGAGCTGACGTGTTCGAGGATCGAGCAAGGTTTGCCTCGTGGCGTCGGAGAAAAAAAAAAGAGAAGAAAAGGTCGAGGAAGTATGCGCCGCGCAAGGCTGTCGGCGATAGGAGCTAGGACGAAAGCCAAAAAATTGAATTGACAAGTGTCTGAAAGCGTTGGAAGACGACGAGTGAGGTCGTGAAGCTGGCAGAAAGGCCGATGCGCAAATGGGAGGGATATATCGGTCTCGGCTTGAAGTCGGTTCGATTCGGTATGTCCGGGAAAATGACGATGCAAATATGGGAGGTTGTCGTTATGAGATCGAGTATATGAGAGTCGAGTTCGTCGAGTCGAGGGATGAGGTTGATCAGGGAAAGGGAGTGGTCGCAGAGCGGGGTATGCTGCTCGGGATGTCGACGGGGAGGATGTTGTCGAGTCTTTTGAGTGTTTTTAATGAAGTCAGAATGAGACAGAGGCGAAATAGACAGTAGCAATTTAAAGTGTGTGTGACGCGCCTGCCTGTCTTGCCTGTGTTGGTGAACTCGACCCCGATTAGTTCCAGTGTGAGGAAGGGGCGATTAAGGCTGGCAGCCAATCAAAAGGGCAGGTGCGCCGGGTTAGGGCCACCAGAGGCTCAGAAGGTTTCTTCTTCAAATGGCGCCGCGGCCCTAAGTGCGCCAGATAACACGCCAAAACACTGTCGTGAAATGGCGTTTGTTCGCGGAGAAGGTCGTCCTTGTTGAACACGGGACATGCCAGTCCATGCACCGCGGTCTTTGTTCCTGTTTTGATCTGAGTTTGATATCGTGGACTCTTTCACGCGTGTCTTTGGTTGCACCTGCCCCAAAATAGAAGATATAGCCAGTTGCGACTGCCTGCCTTCTGCGACAAGCCGTTGCAGGTAGTTCAGGCCAGGCGTTTGTGGGGAAGGAACAGGGCCGGCAAGTCTGGGCCTGAGCCCTGATCGCGCTTGCTCTGCAAAACACATTCCACCCCGCTGTCGCGCAGCGCGTTCTCAGCGCTGCAAGCTCTTAAAAGAAGAAAGACGCACCCTACCCAAAGCGAGAGATTAGTCATTCGCTGATCGGTCCTTCCTGTCCGAGATATTCTCGATATCCATCCGCGCTATCCAAGCTATGAACAGGAAGTCCCCACGGGAGCTGCTTCTATTTGCGATAAGATGCGCTCCTGCCATGCATGTTTGCACGTTTGCACGTCTTCTTAAAGAGAAGCGAGGGAAGGGATGTATACAAAACGAGAAAGAACAATCCTAAATATCGCAGCAACGGAAGTCGCAGGCAGGGATGGCGCCCAATACAATAAGCACAGCGTGCCTGGCAGGCTCCTCTGGCCCGCTTCCCCACTGAGTAATCGAGGCGTGCTGAGACGCTGCTTGGCTCCTCTGCTCCGCGACAACAGACAGGCACCAGATGAATAGGGCGCTATCCGGCAAGTGCACCCGTCGCCCGTCCCTGTCTCCTGCCAAACGTGCCAACAAAGGCCCCAACGTCGACCGCTGCCCCAGCCAAACCGGCGGCCAGAACAGGGCTCCGGGGGGACAGAGGGGAAAGAGCGCCCCACGCTAGACCAGCCCAGGACTACCGATACCGGGTTCTTCCTATTCGTGGTTTGTCCACTGTGCTCGCGCCTGCCCCCATTTTCCCCTCAGCGCCCCCAGTTTGCACTCGATTTCACAATATTTTGCAGAGAAACCGCGCAGTTGCAGGCCCGTCTCACGCCGTGTGTCCGCCAATCGCGCACAGTAGCAAGAGCGTCTCGCGCCTCCGCTGTGGGGAAGAATAGGGACAAAATAGACAAAATAGTCGATAAATTAGATAGCTTACACGGGAGTTGACAAGGGACAAGGAGAGACGAGTAAAAAAACAGCGGCTTTTTGCGGCCTTCGCTCCTGCTTCGCCAGAAAATCTAAAAATTTGGGGGGCACCTTCCTCCAATTTCGCTATTTTCCGTATTTTCCTATTTTATTTTTTTCTGTGAACCCATAGTTTTTCCCCTTCCGTCTCGAGCCCAGTTAGTCGTCCGTTCTTTCCTGGCGCAATAATATCGTCTGGCCGTCCCCTCCTTTTGCTCACTTCTTCTGTCTCTGCCGTTTTCCATATTTCTTTTCCTTGTCTTCTCGTTACTTGGATAGCCTTCTTGTGCATTGCTCGCCTCGACCGTTGTTTTCCCGTCTCCGATCTCCTCTCCGTCCGCCATTTTTTCTCTCGTTTCGTCCTCGCCCCTCTTCGGCATTCCCCTCCGAAAATCGTCACGATGTCTGACCAGCCTCTTCCCTTCGTTTACCAGTTCGCCGCTGGGTATGTCTACCCTTCTTGCCGTTCCGGCGTGTTTGTTTCTGTTTTGCTGCCATTGTCCGGTGCACGGGTGACCTTGGTGATCCCCGGATCTGCCTCGGGGTATTTTGCGCCGGGGGCGATCGGAAGAGATGTCTGTTGCTAACCGATAATGTGTGCAGTGCGGTTGCCGGTGTTTCTGAGGTGTGTAGCACGCGACCACCCCCGACGGCTTGTTTGGGCGCGCCCATAGTCCTGCGAGACGGCAACTGACATTGTGTTACTCCTAGATTCTTGTCATGTACCCGCTGGATGTCGTCAGTACGTCTTTTGCTCTTCTGGCTTCTTCCCGAACCAAGTCCGAACATTGCTAACTTTTGTTTTCTTTTTGTACAGAGACCCGTGTGCAGCTCCAGACCGGCAAGGGTACCGGCCCCGACTCGTACAATGGCATGGTCGACTGCTTCCGCAAGATCATCAAGCACGAAGGGTAGGAAACACGGTCCCACGATAAAGATACAACGCCCAACCATTGTCTCCCTCACTAACTCTTGCGACCCATGGCAGATTCTCGAGACTGTACCGTGGTATCACTGCTCCCATCATGATGGAGGCGCCCAAGCGTGCTACCAAGTTCGCTGCCAACGACGAGTGGGGCAAGTTCTACCGCAAGGCGTTCGGCATGGAGAAGATGAACCAGAGCCTGAGTGTCCTGACCGGTGCCACCGCCGGTGCCACTGAGAGTTTTGTGTAGGTCCATGCTGCCCCAATGTTATTTTCTGCCATATTCGGTCCTCTAACAACACAGCGTCGTCCCTTTCGAGCTCGTCAAGATTCGTCTCCAGGACAAGGCCTCTGCCGGCAAGTACAACGGCATGCTCGACGTCGTCGCCAAGACGGTCCGCAACGAGGGCATTCTGGCCATGTACCAGGGCCTGGAGAGCACCATGTGGCGCCACATCCTGTGGAACGCCGGTTACTTTGGCTGCATCTTCCAGGTCCGCCAGCTACTGCCCAAGGCCGACTCCAAGCAGTCGCAGATGGTCAATGACATTCTGGCCGGTTCCATTGGTGGCACCGTCGGTACTCTGCTAAACACCCCCATGGACGTCGTCAAGTCGCGTATCCAGAACGAGACTCGTGTGCCCGGCACTGTGTCCAAATACAACTGGGCCTGGCCCGCTGTCGGCACTGTCCTGAAGGAAGAGGGCTTCGCTGCGCTGTACAAGGGCTTCCTACCCAAGGTCCTGCGTCTCGGCCCCGGTGGTACGTTTTTTGTTCTTTTCCTCGCTTCGCTCGCTTTTACTCTCTATGGACGTTTTGTGCTAACTTTCTGTCCCTCCCGTAGGTGGTATTCTCCTGGTCGTCTTCCAGGGCACAATGGACTTCTTCCGCAAGATGAGAGACAACAAGGAGAAGGCATTGTAGACGGGACGTGGTTTCTAGTCTCTTGTTTTCTTTGCTTATGTCTTTACGGTCTTGCATCACTTGCTTTTGGGTTTTTGGGCGAGGCACTCTATGTGCACATAAAAAACGAGAGTACGCCGCCCTTTGCTGGGACTGGCCTTTTTGCTGCTTCTCTTTATTTTTATTTTTATTTTTGGTTATACTGGTTGGTTATACTGGTATTCATTTGGATTTTTCTCACTGCCTTCCCACCCGTTTCTTCTGCACGATTGGATATATTATTTCATAGAGAGCATGCTTTTAAACAAAAGGCGAAGACGCGAGCCGCAAGCCAACCAGGACAACACAAGAAGCAGACAAGACAACAAGGGATATTTTATGTACAAACAAAAAAGACATTGCATTTTATTCTTTTACGCTACTCATCATTATGGTCTTGGATACGCAGACTATCGAAACCACCAGTTGACCGAACTGTTGAGCCGTCCATTGCCATGTACGCTCTTCACGCTATGCCACCAGCCTTTCGGGATGAACAACATATCACCGGCGTCCAAGCGAGCTTCGTGCATCGTGCCACTGCCTTTCTGGCCATCCTCCCACACAGCACTATGCAACAGCTCCCGCTCCGGTCCTTGCATCATCTCCTCGCCCCTGATCCGCGATGAAGCATGGGCCGATGACTGCCCTTGTCGCCGCTTCATCAGCTCCGTCTGCACCTCTCGAAAGATGCGCTCGCCTCCCGATGGTGCCATCAGACGGACAATCTTGCTGCTGGCCAGCTGGCAAAACAGGTTTGGATTCGGGTCGCGGTGCCAGGGCGTGTATGTCGGCTCCAGTCCCAACCAGAGGCTGGCGTCGTACACGTCACCGCGGCCAGCCTTCTGCACGAGATCGGGCGCAGGCACATCGTCCTTTAGCGTGTGTGGAAGCTCAGATAGTGAGGCCTGAGCAATATACAGTTGTGAGACTGTCTGTGGTTCTGTAGAGGGAGTCTGCGTCAGGCTGCTGTTGTACTCGACGGCTGCAAGAAAGAGTGCAAGTGGTGCCTCCAGCCGAATGAGCCGCGGTCTCTCGTCGTCCCTAGCTGGAAGTGGACAGACGTAATGTGCAAGAAGCTCAGCCAGGCCAGCTCGGATAGTTTTCGTCGCCTCTGATGTCGTCGATTGTCCGCCAGCAAGCCATGTGTGGAAGCCAGCCAGGGGCTGTCCTGCACCGGGCTGTGGCGGGTACATTAGCTCATACGGCACATTTGTCATGGCAAACTGATCCAAGTAGGATGCCAGACTCAAAGAGGAGCCAGCCTCGCCGTCGAACCATCGTCGAGTTGCTGGCAGTTGTCGTGGGCTCTCATGTGTGCTAGTGCCAGCCTTCATAAGAAGTGGTTTCTCAGGCCAGAACGCTCGTTCACGGAATGCCTCCAAGTCCAAGCCCAAAGCATCAGCTGCAGTGACTGGCTGGACGGCACGGCCATTGTCTGCTGTCGTTGAAGGAACCTCGCTATAAAGACGGCATTGCTGTGGTCTGGCCCATGGAGAGATGGTAGTCGTAGGACGTAGTAGAGAAGAGACTCGTAGTCCCCCTAGTGGCCTCATCGAGTATAAATTAGATATTGCCGCCAAGTTTTGCCTTGGCGAGGATAAATGTAGTGTTACTGGTGTTATTAGTGGGAGTCGGATGTTGTCTTTGGTAGTGGATTCAGACATCACCATACCGCTTAGTTGCATGATATGCATTTACACGTATATACGGAACGTCACTTGAGGCACACCACATAGTAGTCAGGAGGCATATTGATAAAGTAAAATAAAATGGCTTTTTCTATCTTTTAAAAGTTTCCACACTGGTCCAACCTTATTTTTTTCTGTTGCAACGTTCGCGACAAGAAAAGCAAAATATGCTAGTAAACAAATAGAGAGTAAAAAAGAAGAGACGTCCCGAAAACGGCCCAGATATAAAGACAGAGAGAAACAAGAGAATTGGTGAGAAAGAAAAGAAAAGGAAATCAAGGAAAAGCAAATGAGTAAAGATTACAAAAGCCAGAACATACTCCTCCCGTGTTTGTTTATGTGTCGAGATACCCTTTTATCGCCCGCCATCCACCATCCACCGTCCACAAACCTTTCGTCTCGATTACCGACCGCCATTCTGCATCTTGAGAATCTCATTCTGGTAGCGCATCTTGAAGCCGTTGGTGAGGGCGCGCATGTCGGGGTAGGCAACCTTGAGCATCTCAAAGCCCTTGGGGATGACGCGGACAGGCCAAAAGTTGACGCGGGTGTTGCGGTTGACCTTGAAGCAGAGGAAAAAGTAGCCTGGGTGCTTGGCGTCGGTACAGAAAGCATACGAAGACCGGTTCGGGTTGGCATCCATGTAGGTGGTAAGCCATTTTTCTGTGTACGTTAGTGGACTGTATCATTAAAGCATGGGGAAGTGCTGGGGGAAAGAAAGAAGAAAAGAAAGAAAGAAAAAAAGAAAGAAAAAAAGAAAGAAAAAAAGAAAGAAAAAAAGAAGAGAAAAAAAGAAAGAAAAAAAGAAGAGAAAAAAAGAAAGAGAAAAACATACCGGTGTCTGCCCGCGTGCCCGGCTGGAACTTTTCGTTCCGGGTCATCTCGCCAACCTTCTTGGCCATGGCCTTGACGTGCTCGACAATCAACTCGTCCAGATCCGTGTATGAGTACTTGCCGCCAATGCGTAGCAGCCGGCCGACGGAGAACTCATTCTCCTTTTGCAGCTCCAGCACGTCAATGTGCTCGTAGACACCGTCAGCCACCTTCCATGTGACAACCAGATGGTCGTTACCGCGCGACGACGGGCGGATAACCATGTCGCCGACGGCCTGCGAGCCCAGGTACTCCTCGGCCTGTGTTGAATTAAAGGGCCGGAAGAGCGGGTGCTTGATGACACGCTGCGTACGGCCGGTGGTCTTGTCCTTTTCGGTAAGGTCCTCACGGTCCTGGTCTTCTTGGCGGAAGTCCCATGTACCGCGCTCGTGGTCGACAAACTTGCGGAAGGGCCGGCGCAGGGCATCCTCGCGCACGGACAGTTTGCTGATAAAGTCCTTGCGGTTGAGCTCGAGCAGCTTGGCCTGTGCCGTCTGGCCGACACGCAAGGCATCGCGCAGTCCACCGCCGCGCAAAGGCGCCTCGTGTGCCTCGATGCGGCCCTCGATGCCGCAGTCCAGCTTGACAATGGCGAAATCGTCCTTGACCACACGCACATACACAGGGATAATCATGCCCTCGCACAGCGACTCCTTGGTCTCGCCCGTAAACATGGTGAACACAACGTCGGGCGGCAACACAACAAACTTGCGACGCAGTTCTTCGTAGGGTGCCTGCAGCTCGGCGCGGATGGTTTCGAGGGTAGCGCGCTTCCGCTGATTGTAGTTCTTGACCAGCTGCTCGGCGTACTCCTCGAGAATCAGCTCGTTGACCTTTTCTTGGTCCTCCTCCTTGAAGAGCTTGCGGACAATGGCGCCAGCGCCGTTCTGGTCGGTCTCGGCCTTGACGTCCTCCTCGTCCAACTCCAACGCGTCGGCAGCCATCTTGCGGCCCAGCTCGTAGTCCTCGGGGTGCACACGCGTGTTGTCCAGCGGGTCCGAGTCTGGGTTGGAGCTGTCGTACTCAATGTACAGGAAACTGGCACAGTTGTTCCAGACGCGCGGGCCAACAACAGCGAGCTTGCCGCTGTCCGGATCACCAACAAGCTCGTCACGCGACGTCACAGAGCCGCCGTTAGCGTTAATGCCCTTGATGACGGCGGTGGCCTTGCGCGGGCCGAGACCGGCAATGTACGGCAGCAGGTTCGCCGTGTAGGTGTCGCTGACAGCCTCATTGATGTCGACACCACAAAGATTGACCATGTCGACCATGGCAGACTCGAGAGCCTTGGCCAGGCGCTCAGTGGGCAGCAAGTGCTGGACCGGGTGGAAGATGAGCGACTGCACGTCCTTGCCGAGCGCAGCATACTCCTTCATGGGGTTCTGCATGTAGCGTGCAAGGGCAACACAATAGCGCAGCAGGGGGTGGAGCGACGGGTGCTCGGCGACAGCGCGCGGGCTGTCCTTGTAGAGACGGGCGACCTCGTCGTTGACAACGACAACCTCCAACAGATCGCTGCGGTAGTCGTTGGTCTCTGGGTCGTCGTACTCTGGACCCATCAGACCCTTTTCGCTAATCAAGCTCTCAATGTCCTTCAGCAGCTTGTGTGTGTCGGCCGAGAAGCCGCTCACACCGACAACATCGGGCCGCCGCCGTTGAACGACCTCGGCAAACGCCTCGCGCTGCTTCTCGTCGCGGGCCAGGTTGCCGAAGCGGCCGTGCTCAAGCACGCGGCCGTCCTCCTCAACCCATGTCCAGAAGACAGCCTCGCGCGCCGGGTCGCCCATGCCGTTGGACAGTGTGAGCACACGCGGCGGGGTGCCCAGCACGAGGCCCTTGGGCTTGAAGGGTGCCTGGTCCAGGCGCTTGGAGTACTCGTCGCGGCACATCTTCAGGATCTCGTCCTGGCAGGCGGTGCGCAGCGAGTCCTTGACGCCCTTGGTGATGATCTTGTCGAGCTTGGGAAAAGCCAGGTCCAGCACCTTTTGGCGCTCGTCGTTCCAGGCGTCGGCCAGCTCGCTGAAGTTGTCCGAGGCAAACTCAGTGTAGAGCTGGCGGCGGAACTCGCGCTCGTTCTGCAGCACCAGCTTGACCTCAAGAAGACCCTCCTCCTCAGCCTTCATCATCTTGAGGAACACGTCGGGGCGGCGCGCCATGTCGGAAATGGTCTGGTTGATCATGTACTTGATCTCGTAAAAGGGGTGGGCCTCGTCGATGCGGCGCATGCCCTTCTCGGTGCGGTGGCAGCTGACCAGGCCGTTCTGGTAGTAGGCGACGCGCAGGTGCTTGCGAAGGCGTGGGCTGACGTAAAGCTCCTCGGCATACAGTTGACGCGCGGCCTGGATGACAGCGTCGGCGTTCGAGTAGATGTCGTCGGTCAGGCTGTCGGCCAGGTCGATGGGCAGCTTAGCGACGTCCTCGGCGGATGTCTTCTTGCTGGCGCGCAGGGCGTTCTGGGCGAGCGCATCGGCACTGATGCCGTAGGCTGCAGTAAAGCCGACGGCCTTGGACTTGCGCGTGCGCTCAAAGGCGGTGGTCGACTTAGCACCGGGCCGCTTGGTGACGACAGCCGATGCGCTGCCGTCGCGGCCGTTGGCGGCGTTGTTCTCGGCGAGCATCTCGCGCGTCTGGGTGGCGTACTGGAAGCTGAGGTAGTCCTGGAGTTCCTGCAGCTCCTCCATAGTGGTAGCTTGCGGGACCAGCTCCTCAAAGACGGTGTCCTGGATGTTGGCGGAGCTGCGCAGTTTATCGTACGTCTTCTCGAGCGAGTTGCGCTTTTCGACGAGGGAGCGGAAGCGGATGTCGAGCTCAAGGATGCGCCACAGGTCGTCTTGGTTGAGCAGCTTCTCGGCGCTGACGTCGTAGTCGCCGCCATCGTCGCGGTCGTCGCGGCCACTGCGGCGAGGGACGGCGTGAATCAGGTAATCCTTGCGGTGCTGGAAAACGTAGGGCACCTCGACATCGTCGACCACAAAGAACTCGAGCACCTTGCCTACGGCTTTGCTAAAGTGCTCCTTCATGCTCTCGGGCATCTGCTTGGTGGGCCAGATCAGGTCGATAACCCAGCGGGCCTCTTCCTTGAACTGCTCGGGGGTGATTTGCAGGTTGCGGAAGGGCTTGCGGTCGATCTGGAAGCGCTCGGGCTCGTCGGTGTAGCGGATCAGGTTGTCGCTGTCTGTCATGAGCTTCTCCTGCAGCTGCGAGGGCTCAAAGACGTCCTTGAGCTCGATGCCCTGCTCGCCCACGTCGCGCTCCTCCTCCTCGTCTTCGATATCAAAGACCCAGGCGTAGTCGCCGCCGTCACCAAAGATCTTGTCCATGTCGTCCAGAGCATCCTTGTCGAGGCCGGTGGTGTCGATAACGCCGCCGATAAACCGCTCACGAGGACGGGCCACCTCCAAGTCCTCCTGGCGCTGCAGACGCTCGTCCTCGTCCTCGGGGAAGTCCTCCTCAATGAAGTCGTCCATCTCGTCCTGGCCGCGGTGGGCCGGGCGCGCATAGCGGTCATCGGCAGCATCGTCCTCTTCGTCGGAGAAAATCTTGGCCAGGTCGGGCCGCTCGTTACGCTGGCCAGCCTCGTCGCGGTGGCCGCGTTTGAGACGCTTGAATTTGGGGGCCGTCGTCGTCTGGCGCTCCCAGTCGGGCCGTGACTCGCCAATCAGATCGAGGTCCTCTTCGTCAAGCTGGGCCTCTTCCTCACGCTCAGCCCGCCTCCGCTTCTTGCGGCGTTTGCGTTCGCGGCCACTGTCGTCGTCGCCATCTTCCTCGTCCTCTTCGCTCTCGTCAACGATGAAACCTTCGCGAATCTGTAAGAAAGGTAAGTTAGTAAAGTCGAGGGGGTGCATATCAAAAAAGATTGAAGAGCTGCTGAGGAACGCACCTTGGCTGCCTCCTCTTCATCGTCGTCGTCGTCTTCCTCTTCACTCGAGTCTTCAATGCGCGATGGCCGCTCTCGTCTCCGGGGCTGCTCGTCATCCTCGTCCTCCTCGCCATCAAAGGACTCGTCCTCCTCCTCAGAGCCGAGCTCGGCCTCGCCCTGGATGAAGTCGTCGCGTCTGCTCATGGCGAAGGTAGGGGTGTGGTCGAGGGTGGTGGTGATTTTGTCGTGAGAAAGAAAGTCGAAAGGTCGAAAACAAAAAGGACAAAAAAAAGACAAAGGAGAAAGCCTCAAAGGGCAGGGCACGGCCGGGGTCGGGTCACGCGAATCGGATGGCCAATGCGGATAAGATGTCGATGCACGGGACCAGACGATGGCGATGGGGAACAGAGAGGTCGAGACAGGTCGCGGGTGGCCGTGTCGTGATGTGTGGTCGTGGTGCGCGATGAAGGCGTAAAGAGTTAAAGGGAGGGTCAGGGTCAAGGTTGGTTTGCGCCACGGGTGCAGACGCAGACCAGAGGCAGCAAAAGAGCTGTGAATGGAAAGAGCCAGGTTTGCTAGCCCTTGGCGTAAATTTTCTGGCTGGCAGACGCGAAAGGAAGGGGCGCCCTGTAGCCTCACAGCGAGCGGGGCGATTCTATTGGTGGGCGACAGTCAGTGGGACCACTTTTTTGTAGAGCCTGCGCACTGTGCAATATTTACAGTTAGCGTGTGTTTCTACGGTGTATTTACTCTCTCCGCACTGTCCTTGCATCAACTCCTCTATCAACTCCCATCTCGTCGAAGGTCTGCCTTTGTGCATTTGCGGAAAGGGAGATGATTCGTGACGAGTGATTCTTTGTGTTGGAGCGTATTTAGTAGTATATATGCGGTGTAAGCATAAAATAAACACATTTGCGCCGGAAATGGAACACCCTGCGATGAACAAGAGAAAAACGCAGAGAAGAGTGCTAAACGGCCACGATCTTGTGGAAAGCAAAGGCAGAATAGAAAGGCCTTGGCATCGCATAACATGGCAGATAGGCAGCTCATACTTGCATGCAATAACGTTAGCTTTGACGGAACAGCTCTTTTTCATATAGGCCTGGCAGCCTCTCAACTCGAGATCGGTCCATTTTCTTAAAAATGCCTTTGGAAGTAGCTGTTTGCTTATGTTTTCAGGAAGTGTGCAGGTCCCTCTTAACAAGCTCAATCTGCCCAATTGCCAGATAAAAAGATAAAACGTGGTCCATGAAAGTACCGTGTGCGCGAGGCTGCGTATTGCCCGACTGTACGAACCAAGATAAAGATACTTGTTAAGGGTTCTGCTGGAGCTTGGCTGGCCCCACTATCGCAGAGCCCTGTAGCGGTCGCGCCTGCCACCTGGAACAAGGCTGGCGCAGCTTCCTACTCCGTACAGTAGCAGCAGATCGCATTTTAGTGTCAACTCCAACCTCACTTCTTCCCTTTCCAGCCTCACCATTTGACCTCAATCCAAGCTTCCACATTTTGCCCATCATCCATCATTATCCTCCCCCACCCTTCCTCTCCTTCTCCCTCCCGACATGCCAGCCTGACTGAACCGACCAACAATGTCGCTGAGCACGCAGTTCCTCAGCAGCATCCTTGGCTTCGTCAAGAAGCAGGACGGCGCCTCGCTGCGCGCATGGCTGCGAGTCGAGCCCGATGCGCCATCACAGTATTTCCAGCTGGGCGAGGAGCTACGCACACAGTTCCGAAACGATGCGGGCATCCATAATCTGGTCGAAAAGTGTCTGCCGTTGCGGAACGATGACAACGACAGTGGCGGCGGCGCGCCGTGGCTGAGTTTTATTCTCTTTATCAAGGACTACATGCTGTACTGGCGCGACGTCAAATTTGATGATCTGCCAGCGCTGTACTCCCAATTGAGTGGTCTCCTAACGTGGGTCTGCCCTAGGAATAAGGAATACTGTCCATCTCTTCTGCTGCCCCTACTAACGACACAAGCGCCTGCACAACGGCTTTTACCCACCCTTCTGGGCCCGTGATGCTCGAAACCAGCGTCGCCATCTGCGAGGCCATTGCGAAACTTGCTATGGTCATGCACCATCACCCAGACTTGGCCCGTGGTGTCCAGGCATCTGCGGCAGGTGGCGGTGCTGCCGCAGCCGCGGGCGGTGATGAAGAGCGCAAGTCGCTTGTCGAGAGCGCCGCCGACGCTATCCAGAAGGTCTGCACAGCTTGTGTCACCGATCGAAGCAGTGCCCGATTTGCCCGTCCCGAGGGCCGCCGTGTCGCCGTCTACCGGCTCGCCAATCTCGTGCTCAAGCTGCTCTTTGCCGGCGACAAAGCCCGCTGGGCTGCGCAAATGTTTACCAACATCACCAACACGGGTCCACCACTCGCCTTTTATCCTGCTGCCCAGCGTGTTACTTACCTCTATTATCTCGGCCGCTTCCATCTCGAAAACAACCACTTCCAGCGTGCCGCCTCGTGTCTCGAAGCCGCCTACCGCCAAACCCCTAGATCCTGCCTCCGCCATCGCCGCCTCATCCTCACCTACCTCATCCCCTCCAAACTGCTGCTCGGCATCTTCCCCTCGCCAGCCCTCCTTTTACGGCCCGAGGCCGTCGACGAGCTGTACCCCATTTTCGGGAGAATAGGCATGGCCGTCAAACGAGGCGACTTTGCTGCTTTCCAGGCTGCGCTTCATGAGAACGAAGCCTGGCTGGTGAAGCACCGCTTACTGTTGACCCTCTCCTACCGCCTGCGCCCGTTGCTGTGGCGCTCACTGACTCGCCGCGTCTTTCTGTTGACCTACGTCCCGCCGCCCAACAGCGACGCCATCGTCTCGTCGGCTGCCACAGCGGCACGAGGCCGTGCAGCACCGACACTCGACCTGGCCGACTTGTTGGCTGCCGCAACACTTGCCCAGCACCAGATCGAGGGCTACGTTCTGGCCGAACCACGGCCGCCACAGCCACGGAAGCGTGCCGAACATACCAATACGCTGTTTATGCGCGCCGCTGCCGCCGCCAACCTCAGGGAAGCCAACTCTAGTACAGTCGTGGCGCCTACGACGGGCATCCGCAAGCTGAGGCCGAGCGAGGGTATGGTCTGGGGCAACCTGCCGGTGACAATGGCCGACATTGAAAGTGTGGTGGCGTCGCTGGCAGCACAAGGATTGATGCACGGCTTTGTGGCGCACGCTGCACACAAATTTGCTGTTGTGGGCGCCAAATCCAAGGGCGCCGTGCTGGCTGGTTTCCCGCCCGTGGCCGAGGTCATACGGGAGCAGCTAAAGAACAACGATGTTGACATTGACAGCGTGCCGGCCTGGGTGAAGGCACCATGAGACAAAAAGACAAGAGAGTGCGTTTGGGACATTAGTTTTCTTTTTTTCTTGATTATAAGTATTGCTTGTATATACCTCTTCGGCGTTGGTACTTTGAAATTGCAAACAAAAATCAAAGACTTTGTGTATAGGTTAGTTTAGCACAGTTTTATAAGAGACTCGATACATAGATACACTACAGCAGGTATATAAAGTTGCATGGTATACAATAATGGGGGGTTTGTCATCGTTTCATTTGTTTGTATCCCGCCATATAGAGCAGGTATTTTCTTGTTATATGCTATGTCTTCGCCTAGCATATGAGAAGCTCCATTGTACAACGTCCGTCACTCCAAGAACACGATGCTTCAAAAATAGATAGATATAAAAAAAAAGACTATCACTTCATTGCAAATAAATAAATCGTCGACCAAACCCTTTCCCAAACGAACGAGAAAGAGGCGTAGTCCTAGCATAAATAACAAAGCCGAGCCATGCAGGTATGCTCTCTTTTTTCCCTTCCCGCAAAAATGATCAAAAAGTAGAAAATATGGAGAAAAAAAAGTAAATGGTAGAAAATGGAGAAGGGTATATAAATGGTGAACCAGAATCAGCAACTATATGTTTGTGGCAGCATAAAAGAAAAAAGGTAAAAAGAACTGCCACACATATAAAAGCGAAAAAGAAAAAAGAAGAAGAAATATGAAAGAAGGGGACCCTTCTCGTTTTTAGACCACCAGGACCAGTTTCCAGGTAGCCACAAACGATGTCAAGTAAGAAGAGGTAAGGTATAAGGTATAAAATGCGAGTATGAGAAAACACCTGGTCCAGACGATTGCCCAAAAAAGTAAAAGGGGATAAAAAGGCAACCGGTCGTCAACATACGATAGTCTTTCCCGCCTAGACAGACAGGAATGACCGTGGGTATATAGAAATAATATGTACTAGCCAAATGCAGAGCTTTGCGAAAAAGGTGGCAGAGTTGTCAAGGCGGTAATGTGTGAGAATGGTGGAAAGGGGTAAAATAAAAATGGGATGCCGATGTCAGCCGGCACAAGCGGCGACCAATCGGGCCCAAAAGAAGAATCGAAAGTTAAAGAAGTATGAAGCAAGAGGATGGTGTTGTTTTTGGTTCTTTTTTTGGTTTTCTTTTCGTTTTTTGTTGCGGTGCAGCCTAGTACAGCCACATGCCCGCAACAACAGCAACAATCAGACCGGCGACGGCGGCACCACCCTGGTTGTGGTTGACAGCCTCGTTCTTGGAAGACGCCGAGGGCGTCGCGCTGCCGTGGGTCGATGACGAGCCACCCTCGCCCAGGCCAGTTGTCGGGCCAGTCACGCTGCCAGTCTTGGTCGACTGGATGGAGGAGACAGTGCCGTTTTCGTGGAAGATACCACCAGCAAAGGTGGTTGGGCCGGCCGTCTTTGTGGTCGAGGTCTTGTGCGAGCTGCTCGAGGAGCTGCTGCTGGACGACGAAGAAGAAGAGGAGGAAGACGAAGAGGACGACGATGACGAGGAAGACGACGTGGTCGACGAGGACGTGGTCGACGAGGACGTGGTCGACGTCGTGGAAGAGGACGTAGAAGACGAGGACGAAGACGAGGACGAAGACGAGGACGAAGACGAGGAGTGCGTCGACGGGGCCGAGGAAGACGAGCTTCCAGTGCTGCTGCTGCTACTGCCGTCTAGGTTGAAGACGACAATGTTGGCACTGCCGCCCTTGGGGATAGTCGCAACACAGAAGTCAGCACCGCCGGCACCAGACGCAGAGTCAGAGCTGGTGACGCTGAAGTCGGCCATGTTGTCGGCGTTAATCTCGCAGGGAAGGCCGTTGCAGCCGCTGCCGCTGCACTCGACGCGTAGGCCAAAGGTGGGCTTCGTGCTGGACAAGCTCGATCCAGTGAAGATGGGGTTCCAGGCGATCTTGACGTAGGTCAAGCCCGAGCTATCGGTGTTGGCGCCAGCGACGTACGGGCTCCAGTTGCCAACCGGGTTCGCATCGCTACCCCAAATGCAGCCCTCGGCACCGGTGGTACCAGGAGGGTTGACATAGTAGTGTGCAGCAGTGCTGGCCCAATAAGACGGGCCGGGGACAGCCAGCGTGCTTGTGCCGGTAACATCAGTGGGGATGTACATGCCCTCGTCGCCGGGCAGAACAGTCTGGCAGAACGACACAACCGAGCCACACTTGTTGACAGCCGAGACGGTGCCCGTGCCATCAACGCAGTAAGGAGAATCCGGGAACGGCTTGGTAGGCTGGCCATCCGAGCCACACAACAGACCACCGTCCATCGACTGGGGGTACGTGTACGTGGTGCCGGGCTTCCACTGCGCCATCACCTTGCCGGAGACACAGGCAATGGGGCAGTACGAACCGGCCGTGCACTGAACATCGGGAGCCATGGCCCAGCCGCCATTTGATGCGCCGGGAACAGCGTACAGATCGGGGTGGTCGGGTAGCGAGCAGACGGCGCGCTTCGAGAGGTCCTTGGGGATGTCATCAACATGGCTGCGCGACACAGCGCGGGCGCGCGGCGAAGATGTTGACGAGTCGCGAGTGAAGAGGGCGGGCAGAGACTCGATCGTTCGCGGCTGGCGCTTCTCGTTCTGGTGAGCCTCGGGTTGCGACGCCGCCTCAGGCTGGCGCTCTTGTAATGATGCGGCCTCGATGTGGTTGTGGACGTTGCGCTTGCCGTAGTGCTGATGGGCCACGCGGTGGCCATGGAGCTCACCGAGAGCCGGCTGGGCGACGCCCAGAACCAGCGCCGACGCGATGGCGGCCGGGACGGTCGAGAACTTCATTGGAGAGGGTGCGGTGAAGAGCGTCGCGTTATCACGCTCTTATATCAAAGACCGGGTAGAAAAGAAAATATGCGCAAGCGCCGTTTCGAGTGCTGTAGATGTCGTCGAAGATGAAGTAAGATAAGATGTAGTTGAGATCCTGCTGGCAAGATGATGGATGGTATGCGTGTCGTTCGCGATTGCGTGCTGAAGACTTCAGAGTGGTTCCGTAAAACAAGACGAAAGGAGCGTTTGTTGTTGTTTTGCTGAGGAGCGTTAACAATGGTGATGGCGAAAAGAAGGGAAGAGACGAACGAGCGTCTTTGCAGTAAACGAAACAAAAAAAAAATCAGTGAAGAAAGAAAATGAAGGAAAGATTCAAAAGGAGTGTGATGTGCAGACAAGGCACAGAATACGAAGAAAAAACGAGTGAATAAAAAAACGAACTTGTTGCACAACAGAAGAGACCGGGGGGAGGAGAGAAAGAGGAAGAAGAGAGACGAGAAAAAGGGGAGCAGGAGGATGAAGAGGGAAATAAGGCCAGTACTAAAAGAGAAAAGGTTAAATGAAATTAAACCTTGAGGGGGCCTTGGGACAGTCTGGATGGTCTGGCGGATAGCCAACATGGGGCGTGACCAGGGGCCAAGCCAGATGAAAAGAAGAAAATCTCTTCTGGGGAAGAAGCCGTCGTGTCTCTCATGGAGTAACTCCCCACCCCTGCTCATCTTCATCTGAGGGCCCGCGTGTGCGTAATCTTGTCTGGAGCTAGGGTAATATGAAATGGGCGACCGGCGAGCTGGCGAGCTGGCGAGCTTAGAACTCGTAGAACGGACGAGACGATAGGAGCACAAGAAGAAACGATGAGATGAAGACATCAAAGACGATGGCAAAAGGCCGAAAAGGGGGCTTCTCTTTCTCGATGCCTCCCCAAATAGAAACTCCTGCGCCATTGAGGCTTTCCTTTTGTATTGCCTGCGCCTGTCCTTCGTGGCTTGGACGCCTGAATGAGCGGCTTGACACCGCGTCCAGGATCCATCGTGTGCGTTGGTGGTGGTCGTGACTGACCGGGGGGGAAGAGAAATTTGGTGGTCGTTTGGTGGTGTTTGATTTGTTGACAAGGGGTGTTGACTTGGGCCAAAAGGTTTGTTGTCAAAACCGCCTTGCTGCACTAGTAGAGTGGGTCTATTGTGAGACTAGATGGGGACTAGTGTGGCTGGTGGCCCAATCATGCGGCACAGAAAACAGGGGAGGAATTAAGCCGTCAGGTACACCAATCACAATGCGCAGCCGGGATGGCGCTAGCGACGTGCCGAAATGAGCTTCTCGCCAGCAAGCATTTCTGCACAGCACACAAAGGGGCCCTCAGGAGACGAACAGAAGAGGAGAACAGGAAGCAGCGAGCGAGGGTGTGCGCGCGCGGAACGGAGAAGGAGCCAACGGAGGAATTTGCGAAGAGGGAAGGAGCGCTCCAGCAGACCAGGGGCTAGCTCGCAACAAGCAATCGAAGCAACGCAGGCAGCTGTACTCCGTAACAAGCAACTCCAAGCAAAAACGTCCAAGCAACATACGGAGTATTACTCCGTAGACTGGTAGGCAAACACTCAAACTGGATATGTGGGCTCGCCGTGGAGGCGTGGTGTGATTCGTGATTCAAGCCACCTCTTGCTTCCTTGCGGATTCTGCCCGAGGGTGCTCGGACGCTTTTTGGTCTGGGCAGGCGCTCTACTATCGATGTCTTCGATGTCTTCGATCCTCTTCGTTCTTTTTTTTCCTTCTTTTCCCTCTTGGCCTTCTTCATCGTCTGCAATCTGCAATCTATAATATATACATCACTGACCAGAGATATCTCGTCCCGTCTGCATCTACTTTACCTGCGGGACGCTCAGGAACAAGCGGGCGCGAGCGATGCAATGACACACTCGGCCCGTTTATAAAGCACTCGAGAGGGATTCAGCGACGGCTGTTAACCCTCCAAGAAAAGAAAAAGGAAAGGCGGGGGAAAGCTCCTAAATATAAGGTCAATATCGAGCCCGTGTGGCGGGCAACAGGAACGACACACCACCCGTCTGGGGCCATGCAGGGCTCCAACAAACAAGCGCACATCTCATCAAACAGACGGCCGTCGACTGTTGACTGTTGACTGCCAGATACTACTCGTAGCGAGCGAAACGAGCACAGAACCGGCGAAATGAGCGACAGATGAGCAACGGATGAGAGACCAAAGGGAGGCCGATGAGAGCAAGTGCCACAAAATTGGCTCATCAAGTCAATATCCACGAGAGGCGGCCCCATTTCCCACCTTCCCCTTTGTCGACCCAAATGGCCTTTTCTCGTTTTTCCGTTGTTTGTGTTCTGTTTATCCCAGTGCCTCCCTTTGCCCGGCGCATGTCCTCCCTGAGGATCAGAAACCCTCTCTCTCTCCACGATCTACCTGGCCAACGCGTGCCAGCAGCATGACAGCGGCCAGGGAGGCACCATGGGCGAAAGGGAGAGCGTTGCGGGAGATCAGGGAGTTGACCGGCGAGCGATGATGCGATGAGGCGATGATAATGGCAAAATGGCAAAATGGCAAAATGACAGGATGACAACCAGATGGCAACAGCCGAACAAGCCACGGCTCAGTGGCTCACAAAAAAACCAACGACGTAGTCTATCCTCGGCGCCACGTACAGTCCCAATCTCCCAATAACTGAATACTTAAATGAAATTATTCAATATCCCGTGTCCCGTCGAGATATCGAGGTAGCGGGCAATCCTCCGTCTGACAGGTCAAAGTCAACAACGTCAAAAGCTTCGCGTTTCGTCCCAATGTTTACCTGTAAACTTAATCGCAACATGCCTTTGAAAGAGCGATCGGCCTGTTGCAGCATACCAGCAAAAGCGTTGCAGCGCTCTGGGGGGGCTGGCGTCTATGCTTAATGAGAGTTGACAAAGGTACCGAGAGTATCACACTGAGTACATATATACAAGCCGAGCTGTTTCTTTGTCTGCGGTGCTCACATATATGTCTCGATGCGCCTCTCGTAATACAAAAGTATGCAGCCACCGCGTCGGGCTTGCAATCTGCAGTTTTTTCGCAGCTGCTTTTGCAGGACACAAGCGCAATTGCTGTCGATCCCTTCATTCCTTGCAGGTCTTTTAGGTTTTTAAGTCTTTTGGGTCAGGTTTGCTAGTCGAGCGAGCGGGGAGGAGGGGACCAGAAACACAGGACTTTGTCTCGGGAGTCAATTTTGGCTTGCTTTTGAAGCTGGTCGCCGTGGCTGAACTGCCGTGGCTTTCGTCTTCTTACGAGACACAAAAATACAATTGGTCGCCGTTCACTATCTGTCCCCTTTTTCGTGTCTTGCATCTTGATACGGAGTACTTGTCCTTGTTTGCCTGCGTCGATGTCTCGCTCGATAAAGGGCAGCGCCACCAGGAGGATCTGCCTTCTGCAACCCTGTGTTTTCTTCTTTCAGCCTGCAAGTCAGAGGGAAAGGGGAGATAGAACGTGGAATTCAAACAAAATACGGACAACAGTCCATCGAGATGGGCGGACGACATCAAAGATGCAGCTACAGCTGCAGGCTGCATCGAACGGAATTTGGCCACGGAAGTGATCGGCAGGCACCATTCGGCCGTCTCTCATGACGATACACTCCATTCCTCTGAAAAAGAAGAGAACGCGATGGCATCTATCTGACATCTCTTTGACATCTTGGCTTTGTCTTAGCTTGTACGTAAAGTGCATCGTTGGTAAGGCGGAGGGCAAACGGATGATGCGCATACACATTACTTGTCGGCTAAAGCTCTAACTGGAACCGCGGAATCGATCCAGAGGCCTCTGCGAGCAAGCCCGGCACAGGCTACAGAGTAGACGAATAGACGACTAGCACTGTAAAGCAGACGGCATTTGCGCCCATGTGATGATCTGGCCCGGTGCTGGTCATTTCGAGACGAGAGAGCGAAGGAAACAAAAAAGGAGAGAAAATCTTGGGAGACGCGCGAGGCGACAATTGTTTCGTCGTTTAGTTTTGGGCTTCTATCCAGTACCCTGGCTCGAGACCAATGCGCGTAGCAAAAGGGTGAAAGAGGTAATGCAACGGCTTATTCACATGGCATATCGAACGCATCAAAGAGCGAGCCGGGTCAGAGTACACGGGTTCGTATCCAATTTGTGCCTCGTTCCTACAACTACTGTCGTAGGATAGCATTGTTCCGCATTGACTGGCAGATGAGCGGTTGTATATATCTGCCAGTAAATGGCAATAACGTGGCAGAATAGTATATTCATTCTCGATTCTCGGCACTGCACATCTTGGGGGAAAGGGGTAGTGAAATATAACGAGAAATAGAATGTCGGCAGAAGGAAAAGAACCTGGCACGATAGACAGGATATCGAGTGTGATGTAAACAAGATGGTAGTGATTGCTGAAGATTATTGTGACTGTAAATTATTTGCTTGGTGAAATATGTTCATAAAGAAAATAACTCGCAAATGAGTGGTGATTTATTTCTGATAAATCTCAAAATCAAAATATATCCAAAACAAATCATGCAAAATAAAAATAAAATTAAAAGCACGAAAACCAGGACATAAGAAATATTCAAATAGTGCTAAAAAAGACCAAGAGCAAAAAAAGCATGGAGTAGGTGATTTCTGCTTGACAGTTCTGCATCCTTATGGGAGTGCGTCATATCCGTATTCGTAAGTGAGGCACTCTCCCTATCCACCATGGTCCTCTTACAAGGTGCTGACATTGTCCAGTTGGATAGAGAGGAGTGGCGTTGTTTGTTTAACTCATCTGTTGGCCTGGCATTGAGAATGAGCCAACAGTTTTAACCTGTTTCCGCTGGCAGTAAACGTACAGCAGCCATTGAAAACAGGCCTGACAGCATCTAACCGCGTGCGCCGCTTAGTTGTTGTTGGGGTCGACCTTCTGGCTGGTAAGGACGACAACAGGGACAACGATGGCCAGGTATACAACGTTGATGAGGATCGAGAGCACGTGGTACTTGATGTACAGGAGGTACACGCGCTTCCACGAGGCACGCGAAAAGGTGCGGAAGGCATCGCGGATGGTTACAAACGAGCGGCCACCGACGACGGCAGGCTCGACAGTGCCGTTGAAGGAGCGGTCAAAGGGCACGACAGTGTCCTCATCGGGGGGCAGCAGGCTGGACTGGACGCGGACAAGGATCACGTTGGCGGGGATGGTGAGGCCAAAGACGAGGACCAGGACCACGAGGAAGACAACAATAGTCTTCCAGATCATGTCGTGCGAGTAGGCGGGGACATCGTGGGGGTAGCGGACGTCGTACTTGTCGAGCTTGAGGGCACGGGCGACGAGCACGCTGGCAATGGTGGGGATGAAGCTGGCAGCCCACTGGATGAACGTGGGGATGGAGGTGGCCTCAAAGGTGCGGCGGAAAGGCGGCAGGTTGCGCCACACCGGGACAGTTGACGGCGTGGCACGGATGACGGTGTGCACCCAAGCAGTCTGCAGCTGGACGAGACCCAGAGACACAATCAGGCCGGCAACGAAGCTCGGAACGAAGGGGATGGCCGACACAATGGCGGTGCCGACAGAAGCCAGGATGGAGATGAGGACCACCAGCCAGAAGCCGCGGAAGTTGCCGCGCCAGCCGTTGGCGGCACGGAGCAGCTTGTAGGTGCGGCGAATGCTGGCCGTGATGGGCTTGTTAGCACCGACAGCGTGGGCAGCAGCCTCCTCGTCAGCGGCGGCGGCATCGGCACTGGGGACAGTAGCCGGAGCAGCATCATTTTCATCACTGGCCACAGCCTCGTACGCAGCCGGGGTCGGGTTCTCCACGATGGCCAGCGTCGTGTAGACGGACTTGATCGAGTAGGAGGTCTGAAGTAGTGGGTCAGCATGACGTGGGTCTCTAGGCTTATTCATCGTTCCTTTGGTATTGATGAATCTCATCGATTTTCTTTGCTTTTCATCAACAACTTACCCAAAGATAGGCCGGCAGGAAAATGAGCGTGACGAGGGCAACGAGGCCCCAAGTCAGCGGCGGCAAGTTGTAAGTCGGGCCATGCGGCGTGTCGGGCGTGTTGGGCGAGTCGAAGTTACCGCCCAGACTCCGCTTGAGGACGGAGAGGCCCATAGCGGCAGCGTGCATTTGCGACATTTTGGCGGCTAAGGAATGCAAAATCGAGGGTGAAATAAGGTGTGGCGTTGATGGATTGGCAAAGATGGCTAGGAAAAAGAAAAGGATGGCGAAAAGTCGAGGAAGACAGATGCAGAAAGAAAGAAGGAAAAGGAAAGGGGATTAAGAAAGTCAACGTGGGCTGCGCCTTCCTTTTGTTCGAAGTGAAGGCAAAAAAGGCCGGGCAACCCGCTTTACAAAGAAACAGGCGACAAGGGCAGGCGCAACCTTGTCAGGCTTTTGGTGCGTATTGTGGGTGAGGGGGCGGCGTCGTGGGCCGTAGGCAGCCACATTTTGGGGCTAATCGCGCCATACAAAGCTAGATCACCGCCCTTAAACTTTGTAAGGACCTCTGCGGCCTGTTTGGCGCCTTCCTTACCCACAAAATGCACGAAACGGCAAGAAACGGCAACCACGAATGGTCTACGGGGTCGCAGCTGCATTTGAATTGTCGAGACTGTGGGTGTGGAAGTGACCTCTCTGGGGCTCTGCAGGGTCGCTGTTGCCCCCTCTAAAACAGAAGGATTTGTATGGGGTAAGAAAAACGGAACACGGCGTAACAACTTGCGTAAGAAAGTAGACGAATACGACCACACAGTTGGCTGCGAGCACTCTGTCGGATGATGCAGAATGACGGCGGCACACATTGAGAAGACGCACAGCAAAACAATACACAGTCGAGACAGTCTCACAGTGGCCACCAGAGAGGTAATCTGACAGTCAGGTTGTACCTTGTCACCGCTAGATGTCGTTCTTTCCATCTGTCTAATGCGATACCCAGTGATCGCTGGTGGCGCCTGCCGCCGTTGAAATACCCGCGACACCATAAATACGTCATGGTCCTGCCCTATGAGAGCTGGTTCTCCAGCGCCTGTGGAAGAAGGTACGAGGCAACAAAGGCAACAACGGCAGAAGCGGCAAGAGCTGGCGAGAAGCCACAAGCCCACAAATCGCAAAATCGATCTCTCCTAGAATTCTGAATACGAGAACCTCTGTCGATGCATACTTTCTCTCCGAGAACGAAACAAAGGACAGAGGCTTAGAGGCCAAGCAGCTTCCGCAATGGAGAATAGCACCTGTCACGCTGGTGCGGCCCTGCAGGCTTTAAGCAGTTTTAAGCTTGCTTTGCGAGGAGGCGAGCTGGTTTTGGCAGGGCCCACCAGGCGCTGTGAGCCAATCGTTCCTGCCGCTAGGGGGACCCCACCCACACGCCAGACACCAGGAGCTTGGGAGTCTTCAAGTAGACTTGGGGACTTGAGAGGGAAGCTGCGCGACACCCGCCAACAATGATTCGTTAACAAGATTCAGAAGCCGTGATCGCAGGGCTGTGTATACATAAGAGACTTGCGTCGTACTGTCAACAACTCCACTCGCAGGGCTCGCTCACCGCACAGCCAAGAACGGGTGGATCAAGCATTGGGAATCACACACTGAGAACTCTTGGCTGCTTTGAGATACACACACAACCAAAATAGAGACACAATGGCCTCACCGCCAGCACCAGAACCCCCACCTCCGGGCTCCGGAGCTGCTTCCACTGCAGCTCCGGAATCGAACCCGGCCCCGACTCCGGCCCCGAGTATAGCACCTCCACAGCCCATGGCAGCTCCGTCTATACCTAACCTGCTCGGACGGCTGGGCAGTGGACCGCCACGAGCAGGGCGTGGCGGACGTCGGGGATTTGGCGGCCGTGGAGGTAGTTCTAGAATGGGACCTCCAGGCTCAGGGCAGTCGGGTTTCCAGCCACCTTCACAGCACGGCGGCGGCATGTCTAGGAGAATGGACCACACCGGCATTATCCAGAGTACCGACACGGACGCAGCACTGTCGCGAATGAGTGCTGTTGACATTGGCCTGCTGGAAGACCAGTTTGCACAGTATTTTGCCGGTGATGGCGGCGGACCGGCCCCAAGACGGCTGCCCATTATCAATAGGGGTGAGTGGGGAATCAAAGTGCTTACTCTGTTTTGGGCTGCTGTTGACAATTTTGTTCTTTTGTTCTTTTGTTATAGGCACATATACACGGACGCAGGGTCTGGATAAGATTATTCGAGCATTCTTGTCTGGAGCTACGTCGAGAGAAACGACACCCGATCCATCACAACCGGCAACTTCATCGCCGACACTACAGGTGCGACAAGTTGTCTCACTCGGCGCCGGCACCGACACACGGAGCCTCCGTTTGCTGGCACAAAAGCAAGCAGATGGCCACCCCGCCTTCCAGAACGTCGTCTACCATGAGATTGATTTCCCGACAGTCTGCGCTCGCAAACGCAGTATCGTCCAGTCTGTGCCAGCGATTCGGTCATTGTTGGCCGGTCCAGTGACAGAGCACACACCTCTAGCTGGAACTGTCGGGATTCATCGCAGCTGGAGGGCCGAGCTGGGGAATGGCAACGAGCTCTGGGCCCACGGCCTGGATCTGCGTGAACTGGCAGGCGGTGCCGGCAGCAGCACGAGCATCGATGGCACAGACAAAGAGGTCGTGCTGGCAGGCCTCCGCTCGGATGTGCCGACCCTACTGGTCTCGGAGTGCTGTTTGTGCTACCTGCAGCCACCCGAAGCCACAGCTGTGCTTCGCTGGTTTGCCGACCGTATTCAACCGTCGCCTACTTCCGGTTTGGGCGTAGTCATATACGAGCCCATCCGGCCTTTTGATGCGTTTGGCCGCACCATGGTGGCCAATCTCGCGAGCCGCGGTATCGAGATGCCTACATTGGCAGTGTATACCGACGGGGCCGCACAAGAGGCACGGCTGCGCACAGAAGCCGGCCTCTCGCGGGCCAAGCACCGGACCATAGATGACATCTGGAGTGCGTGGGTGCCCGCCGACGAGCAGGAGCGTGTCAACCGGCTCGAGGGGCTGGATGAGGTCGAGGAGTGGGGACTGCTGGCCAGTCACTATGTTGTTGTCTGGGGATCGCAGGGCGCCTACTTTGACACGGCCTGGTCAGAGCTGTATGAGAAGTAGGAATTGCTTCATGGGATGGACTGAGCATTGCATAGAACTACTGGCCTACACACGATACCAGAGCACGAAAAAAAAAAAAAAAGCATGACGTTAAGAACGAAATATAGTTGTTTTGATATTGATGATTAATGAACCGGGATATTGAATTGTCCAGCGAATGGAACAAATCCCCAACCACTTCTTTTCGCTTCTCCCAAGAACCAATACAAAACGCCAAATGCGGAATCAAAGCCGGCCAAAACAAAAGAAGCAGTGCACTCCGTTAAACGCCAGTGGTAACCTGAAAGCAGAACTAGCTGGAAAAATGAAAACCCGAAAGATGCAACGTGTGAAGCCAGGGAAAGCCAGATTAGAACTGTGAAACCAGAGTTAGCGAGGAGCATATCAGCATGGAGAATAGAGGACGGATACTTACTAGCTTGAGGCTTGGCCGTGACGGCAGCCGCGTGCCGTTGAGCATGGCGCGGTACTTCTTCTGGCGTGCCTGCAGCCGCCGGAAGGCTTCCTGGATGTGTTTCGGCTCAACGGGCGTCCGGCCCTCACCCGGTAAGTTAAACAGGCCCTGGGTCAGCTTGCGCTTCTTGGTGCCGCGCGCCTCGTCGCCCGTGCGCTCCTTCCACTGGTCCTCGTGGTCTTTGATACGAAGCGCCTCTTCTGTGAGTGTCTGGACCATTTCAAACGTCAAAAATCCCAAAATATCGACAATGTCGTCGGACGGCTTGCTGTCCGTAACAATGCCAAAGCCGGCCCACTCCCGGAACCGCTTGCTCTTGCGGTAGGTGAAAGACGCCTGGCGGTACTCGGACCACGTGACGTACTCCTCCTTGGTCATCGCCTTGGTGCGCTCGTCCGCCTTGCGCAAGCGCTGCAGCGTAATGTAGTTCATCTCCTCCTCTTCCTCGTCTTCCTCTTCGTCGCGCTCGGGCACTTCTTGGTTGAAAAAAGAGACCGGCTCCCAGGGCAAGACCTGCTTGTTCCTCTTGTTCTTCTTGGCGCCGTCGTCCACGGGGGCACCGGCCAAGGGCGCGCCGGCTACGTCTTCGCCGCCGCCAATGTCGTCGGCACCCTTGTCGTCCGAGTCCTTGACGTTCTTGCGCACGTCCTTCCATGACAAGAACGTCCGGAGACGCGACACCTTGGGCGCGTCGTGGCGAATCTGGAAAATGAGATCGTTGATCGTGATACTGCGGGATCCACGGCGAGCAGCCAACTCTGTGCAACTACGCAGCTAAAGAAAGTGTTAGGTGACAAACCAGTTCTGTGGTACTGTGGAACGGGACCCCGGTTAAGGGGAGGAAGGGAAAACCTACCAGCTCAATGACCTGCTGCCGGACAATCTCTTCGATGATGGCAAGAGTTTCGAGGGATGGTTCGCCAGTCTCGCCACTAACGTACATCATCTGTATAAAAAATTCGCGTAAGTCACTCTGGATTCTACCAAGATTGGGTGGAATGAAGGGCATGCAGTGCATCTCCGTGGCCTCTGTGGTTTCCGAGGCCTGTGTGGTCTGAGTCTGCGCAATGGACCGCATGTACTACATGGGCTTGTTCCGAGTCACACCCTCAACACTCTTGACACGCTCGACGCTCTTCACATCCTCTGCTTTTGCGCTTTTCTTCCGGGTCCGTTTCGGTGGTTCGACCAAGGGTGTTGTCTTTGGCATCTCCTTGGGCAGCTCCTTCTGTGCTTCCACTAGCGGTGCCGTTGGTGGTTTCTTTGTTGACTCCTTTGGAAGATCTTTGGGAGTGCCACTGGCTGTTTCTTGTGTCGATTTTTTGGGCGGTTCCTTGGGCGGTTCATTGGGCGGTTCCTCTGCTGCCTTGGGTGCCTTGGGCTGTCTTGGCTTTCTCTGGCGCTTGGGCACTGGCTTCACTTCTGGCTGCACTTCCGGCTGCACCTCTTCTTGCGCCTCTGTTTTCATCTCAGCTTTCACCTCGGCTGCCACCTTCACCCCGGGCGGCGCTTCTGCTGTTGCCTCTTGCTTGGCCGCGTTTGCCGTGCACTCGGCCGGGTCGGGATCTTCTTTCTTGGGCTTGGGCTTGGCTCGCGACTTGCGGCGTTTGACAGCCTTGACGACTGCCATGCTGGCCTCGGCAGAAGACGCTTCAACAGTAAGTGCTTGGACGGCAGGCGCTTCGGCAGGAGGCGCATCCTTCTTTTTGCGCGGGGCTCGCTTGCAGCCTTTGGGAGGAGCAGGAACCTGAATGGCCAAGCTCATGGTCGGGTCTGGGACTGCAGTTGTCGAGGACGTCGTCGCATTCATCGAGTTCATCGCGAGAGCAGCAGCCGGGGCTGCCGTCGGGGCCAAGGTGGGCGGCATGAGGGGAGCCATGACTGGTGCTATGGCCGGGCCATGGGCTGTCGACGTGACAGCAGGCTCAAACATTCGCGACGGCATGGGCAAAAGAGGCAGCAGAGACAGCAGCCGTGGTGGCTGCACGGCGAGAGGTCCATTCCCTTGGTAGGCTTCCGGGGGACTGGGCGGCGCGATGGCCATGGATGGCGGGTGAGGCGGTGGGAGTGTGATCGCCGGGGGCTGGTTTTTTCGCTTCATTGCCAGATGTACGCGTGCAAAATGTGCGAACTATGAAAAAGAATGTGCTGCTGGACTCAAGAGAGAATGTCGGAGCGTGTTGTACAAATGTCGCGATGTCGAAGTCGAAGTCGAAGTCGAGTATATGTGTCGAAAAATGTGTTGAAGATGTGTGCAGGAGAGTGAAAAGTGATGAGAGCGAGAGGGGCTAAAAGAGCAAAACATAAACAAAACAGCTAGGCACCCCCCCTCAAAAACAACGTGATCGGACACCGACACCGACACTGACCGGCTCCGGCGACGTTACACAACGACCGCTAGCTCAAAAGCGGGAGAGCAGGCCGCGAAATCCACCGTAAAAACCATCATCGGAAACCACCGCAGTTTGCGCATTATGAGAGATCGGGGACCGGAAACCACAAAGCCACAAACGGAAGATGCACGACACTGAATATGGATACACATAGAATGCGCACAGCACCGGCGGGCGGCTACTCACCTGCTGGATCTCCTGCTTGTACTTGTTCTGCTTGTCGCGGTCGCCCATGATGACGGCTGTTGGACGCGCGGGGGGCGCGCGATCGGGGCGGGCTTCGCCGGTAGGAGTGTCGTCGCCGACGGAGGAGGTCTATTAGAGTGAAGCGACAGGGCCGCGCTTTTTCAGTCGTCTGCGTGGATGCGAATCGATGCCGTAATCATACACGGCGCAAAAGTGTCGCGATGCGCCAAGATGTAAACGCCCGATAGAATAATGCAGAGAATGAGAATTAAGAGAAATAACCAAAAAAAATATGTTCCAAAAAAGAGCCAGAAAGAAGCGGCAAAACAATACAGACAGATGCAGCCGCGGGATGCGGGGTGGTCGTTGTCGCGATGCCGGTTCGTCAAGGATAGGGAGAACGGTCGCGATGGTTTGGTGGTGGATGCTGGAATGGAGACAGAAGGCTGGCAGGGAATGTGGGCACTTAGGTGTGGGGCCCAGGCCTACACAAAGTCACGTGGGCAGTCTTTCCGATGAGTTAAAGATGCACAGTAAATAGAACAGTGCATTTTATACAAGTGATAGTTCGCACAGTTCTGTTTAAGACGTCAGTAGAATGTTTATTGTTCGACATGATCGATTGTGGCAAGCTTTTATCTCATATTCGATACATACACGAGATATAGAAAAAAGATAAATACAGCAAAGATACGGCTTGTTACCACCAAAAAACGGGACGTGAAAATAAAATTAAAAAAGAGCCTGTGTGATGTACAACAGGCAAAGAATAGAAACAAGAAAGATATCCAACAAAAAAGACAAGAAGCCATCCAACACGACAAATATTACCCATTCCTAGACGTAAAATACATATTTTAAAAGCAAAGCAGTGCCATCCAAGTCTAGACGAATGTCAAGTGACAGGGCTTGGTTTTGTGGTATAAAATAAAGGGAAAAGACACAAGGGAGAAGAGAAAAGAAGGAAGAAGGGGGAAAAAAAATTCAAAGCAGAGATACAGTACAGTACCTTACGACGAAGCCGTCGCCTGTCGGATGTTTGCGTATATGCTCGTCGGGTAGCTGAGAAGATTCTGGCCTGCGGCCGGCTGCGCAAACTGCTTGGCAAAGAGGCCGACAAGGCTGCGCTCGTTCTGGGCGTCGCCGTTGGCCTCCCAGAAAAAGGCACCGCCGAGACCTTTGCGCTTAATGTACAGCGCCTTGTTAAGGGCCGACTCGGGGCTGTCATAGGTGATGAGCTGCTGCGAGGTGGCATCATAGCTGTAGGCACCGATGGCCTTGTCGTCGTAGGCTTCGTAGGCACCCGCCAGCGGCAAGTCTTTATAGGACCAGACGCCCGCCCCTAGGTCGCCCTGGCCGACGCCACTGTACGAGTCGCCCAGGCCGGCGGTAGAGTCAAACGAGCGGCCGTACAGTGGCAGGCCTAGGTTGATCTTGCTCGGGGCAATGCCCTGGCTAAAGTAGTACGACAGAACGGTGTCGGTGTTGACAATTGTGGAGCTGGCCACCTCGGGGTTCGCATAGATGTTGGCCTGGTGGCTGGCCGTGGTGCTCCAGCTGCCGGCATAGTCGTAGGCCATGAGGTTCCAGCTGTCTAGGTACTTGTCCATGGCCGCGAGGTCCATGACGGTATAGTGCTGGGAGCCTGCGGGGCTGGCAAAGGTCATGAGGAAGCGGTAGCCGGGGGCATGCTGTGCGGCGTACGCATCAAACGCCTCACGCGTGGCCTGCAGCAAAAGGACAGCATTGGCCTTGTCTGCATCAGTGGTAATGTACTCCCAGTCAATGTCGGCGCCATCAAAGCCCCAGTCGGTCACAAGTTGGACCGTCGTGTTGGCAAACTGCTGGCGGCTGGCTTCCGTCGAAGCAACAGCCGAGAATGTATCACCCGATCCGGAGCCGCCGATGGACAGAAGCACCTTGAGATGACGGTTCGCCTGCTTGAGGGCGAAGAGCTGCTGGACATGGCCTGCTGCAAGTGTGCTGCCCGTGCCATCGACCGAGTTTGTCCCAGACGCAGAACCAGTATCTGCGGCGCTGCCAGAGGACACTGTGCCATCGGTTGAAATGCTGGCAAATGCGTACAGGATGTGGGAGATGTTGTTGACAGGAAGCTGGTTGGGCAGGAGAGCACCGCTAATACAATGGTTAGCGAATACTCTAAACATGAAGCATAAGGTTTGAAATCCAAAACGCACCTATTGGAAAAGTACAGTGCCGACGTAAATCCACTGTCAGAGCCACCATCAGTGGGAACAGCAGTACTGCTTGGGATGGACCCGGTGCCCGTGGGCGACCTAGCACGAATTGCCGACGAGCTCGGCGTCGTTGCGTTCAGCCAGGGGTTGGGAGCCGCGTTCAGACCTGCAACACGGGCCTTGAGCTGATAAGGGGCAGCTGCCACCTGCGTTGCGAGAAGCCAAGAAATGGCCGCAACGGAAAAAGACTTCATACTTGTAGTGCGCCTTTGTTGTATCGTTATCGAAAAAAAAAAAGAAAAAAAAAAAAAACTCGTGCAAGTTGCCGTATCAGGCAGGGGAAATTAAAAGAACCGATGGTGATGTCGAGAATCGCCGAGTCGGAACAAATAATGCTGATATGAGAATTAAAGAGGGTAAAAGATGATGGCTCCAGGAAAAGAAAGAATAAAAAGTCAAGAATATTGAACGAACGCTTGAACTTATAAAAGCAGATTATACTCTATGAGTTCGTTGAGAGGTTTTGGTGATGGAGGTAAGGAATGTAAATCAGTGGGTCATCCGCGATGTTAGCCACTTGGACGCTTGTCACAACAATTGGCAGAGGCTGAAGGAGCAAAAAAAAAGTCAAAAGTTGGGGTAAAGAGCGAACTGGTCTGTAAGAAGACCACAATTTGAAAAAAAGAAAGGCGTAGTGAGCAGGTAAATTACTAGAAAAAGAGAAAAAAAAATGGAGCGGAAGATCAAAACGTAGATGAGGCTCGGGGGCCTCATCGCCGTATAAATATTTGTGGACCGGGCGATGCTCATCACGAGCAGAATTTCATACAAATGCAGTGATCAAGTGAGTGGCTGACGGAGAATAGTACACGGAATAGACAAGAAGAAACAGAAAAAAACAGGTAACAGCTGTTTTGGAAACCGTTCTGTGCGGTTCAGGGACCATTGCTTGTTGACTTTGATGTGTGAAATTTATTGATCGCTTTTAGCCGCAAGCTGTGCCTTACAGACCCACGGAGAGACATGTGTGATGAACACAACGGCGAAGGCACCGAAGACGAAGGATTGAGCAGTAGATATTAAGCAAAACGAAAAAGCAACACAACGAAGCTCGCATCAAGAGATAGTGCTTCAACAGCGGAGATGAGAGTCTGTTGGTGGTTGAGTCGAACGAGGCTCTCTCCGCGAGAATTAGAGATGAGACAAAGTCACGGGATTTCATGTCGATCAATTCTTCACAACGGCCAGAACAGAAACTTCCTGGAAGGGAGAACCAAATTCTGGGACACAAAAAGGCAGGCGAATTCCTGGGCGACCGTTGACTTGATCGGCCGGACTTGGTCGCCGTTCACTTTGACACTGGATGTCGCATAGCTCGAGCGTGCTGGTGGCCTGGGGAAGCCGCAAAAACCGACAAGAAGTGCCGAAAGACCACCGGTCTTGAGAGGTGGGTCGTGCCTTTCTAACGACCTCTTATTTTCTTGGAGACTTTCGCAGAGCTCGGCCGAAGGAGAAAATGCAGCCGGCATGTGTTGATGAGTTTGCGTGCACGGGAAGCCGAGCGGCTCTCTTCTTGGCCTTCACGCCCGGGGGCCATCCTCATTGGCAACCCATGTCAGTATGCAGTTTCGTTGCTAAGAAAACAGCAGACAGAAAAGAATATGCAAGGGGAGATGGAACATATCTTGAAATATGCAGAAAGGCTGCAACATCTCGATTGTACCTGACAGAAGCGCCCGCGCCGCATCCTCTTGTGCTTGGCCGCAGTGTTGGTGGCAATAGGGTACAGGGGTCCCATATTGAGACGATGCGCGTCTGCGGTGACCAAAGAGCAAAAATACTTGAAAATAAGGAAGAAACTTGGCTAGTCGGAAGAACAGAAAAAATAGATGAAGTCAACAACAGACGGTTCCAGGAACACAGGTTCCAAAAGGGGCAATTGGCAGTCTTAGTCATTCGATCGGTGTCACACAGCGAAGGAAGGCGCAAAGGGCTAGGCCCAGTCCACTGGAGGGAAGGCACGACTGCATGATTTCTACGGAGTACCATTCTTAGGGGACCTGTTGCTTGCGCGGCGATAGTGGTGACCCGCTATTTTCTGCCGCTGGCTTCCGCCGGCCGCTCCTATTCGGTCTCCCCTCCTTTCCTCAACACCGCTTTTTCTGGGACGAGGTTCACGTCAACGCCAAACCACTGCACCCTGCACAGCTTCCGTCAAAACCACTACGGGATACTGTCGCAGAGCATTCCCCTTTCCAACGACGAGTCCGACGACCCGACGAGTCCGACGACCAACGCGACGAATACCCGACTGTCCGACTGCCCCTCCCCCCGTTCTTCAACGACCTGCGCCGCAAGCTTCGGCCAGACGCAATCTTGTTTCCCTTTGACGGTTCTATATCGTTGAACACCCCGACCATATCCTCCTCCATTTCGTCTACTTTTCCGTGGTATCCCGCCCACCCGTCGCCCGACATGCTTTCCTTTATCCTCATCCAGAACCGGCAGTGAGTTTTTTCCCGAACAAAAGCTACAATCTACCGTCGACACATCACATATACTGACCGCAGCTACAATCTGAAAGGGGCAAGACGCGGCTGGCAAAATGGTACGTGCCGTACACCGACGACGAAAAGATCAAACTTAAGGGCGAGGTCCATCGTCTCGTGGCGCCGCGTGACCAGAAGTACCAGAGCAACTTTGTCGAGTTCCGCAACCACAAGGTCGTCTACCGGCGGTACGCAGGTCTCTTCTTTTGCGCATGTGTCGACACCAACGACAACGAACTGGCGTACCTCGAGGCTATTCACTTTTTCGTTGAGGTGCTCGATGCCTTCTTCGGCAACGTGTGCGAGCTCGACCTGGTCTTCAACTTTTACAAGGTGTACGCGATCCTCGACGAGGTGTTCTTGGCGGGCGAGATTGAAGAGACGAGCAAGCAAGTAGTGCTCACACGACTCGAGCACTTGGACAAGCTGGAGTAAAAGTGCACTTGTAAAACATCTTTGAAAAGGGGGCAGTGATGTAACGGCATACGATACGGCGTTTGGGTGTCCTTTTCTTTTTACTTGTATTAATCTCGCGTTGATACGACCCTTTTATAACTCTTTGGCAGGCGTTTTGGACAGGGCCATACTTTTTTTTTTTTTCTTCACTTTTGGACATATCAATACAAACCGTTGCCCGTGATGAACAAACAAGTATTAGCGTAATGGCATTAAACATGGGCTCTTAACGTGAGAGCTGGATATGAAATGCATAAAAGTAAGGGATAAGTACAACGCAAAAGTAACGCTTGGCACAAAATGACGCTTTCGCTTCCACCACTCCATCACCACCTCAGCTCCGCTTCAGCTCGGCAAACCGCCTTGCTAGCTCGTCGTCCACAGTATCCTTCTTCTTCGCAACCAATGTCCGGGGTGCCGGGTTCGCAAACGACGGTCTTGGCGCTGGCTTTGCGGCCGCCGGTGCTGGACTGCTCCTGGCGGCTGTCGGGGATGCTGCTGGCTTCAGTTCTTGCGAGTCGAGTGTGACCTTGGGGTGAATGTTGTCGGTCGAGGGTGTGGGCGGGTTGACCTGCAATGGCAGCGGCGGAGAGTCGGAGACTTCGTTGGAGGGCGGCGTGGCACGGGTCAGCTCTTCCTGTGTCTTGGCCTGCCTGGCCGACGTCGCTGCTGCTACGCCTGGTATTTTGCCGGGTGTCGAGGGCAGTGTGAGGTCTCCGCCGCCGCCGTTGGTGTTGTCGCCCTTATTGTCATCATCGCCGTCCTCTTCTCCACCTGCAACAGTAATGTCGTCATCAATCAGGCTCGGCGCCTCGCCCAAATCTTCGCCGGCAGCCACCCGCCGTGGCCACTGCACACCATATGCGCGCGCAATCTCCTCCAGGTAGCCGTTGACCAGCTCGTCGCTCGGCGGCACCACGCTCAGCTTGCGCACGACCTTGGGCGACACTTTGCTGTCCGTATTCTCCATGGCCGCCACCACAAACTCTTTGCCGTAGCGCTCACCGAGCAGCTGGCGCACGACCTGGAGCTCCTTGATTTCCGTCTTGGGCGCTGCATAGATAATGCTCTTGACTGCCTCCTCGAGGCCCGGGTCGCAGGTGTGGCTGTCGAGCAGGCCGGCGCGGGCGATGAGCAGTTCGCAGTACAGCTCCAAGATTTCATGCAGCTCGGTGGTGATGTCGGAGCGGATAATGTTCTCGACGCGGATACGGGCGGAGTCTTCTTTGCCGGAATCGAGCAGCTGGGCCATAGTGCGGCGGGCGACCTTAGCGAGGGCCTCGTCGCGCTGCTGCACCATGCGCAGGCGCGCAATAGAGAGCTTGAGCTGGACCTTGATCTTGGTCTAGATATTGTTAGAGGGGACTGTACAGAGAAACGAAAATGGGTTCGTTGAAGGACTGGGACGAGAAACGTACCACAAGATTTGCTGGCGGCATGGTGGCGGTCGAGAGGTGGTAAGAGTGTGGGGGGAGGAAGGAAGAGTCGACAATCGACAGGCGTGTCGAGGGAGAGACCGAGTTAAAAGGTATCGTCGTTGCCGAGAAAATGAAGTCGTGGGAGTATCGAGGTTGGAAGGACAAAGAGGAAGACAAGAGACAAGACAAGATGGCAATTGGAGGGGCGATAACGCTGCGCATTCAGTGTTCCTGCCCCAAATATGACGCTGTGTCTCCACAAGCTGGGCAAAGTGGCAGGCGCAGGCAGCACCAATGCGGGTGGCGCGGGGTATAAATGCGTATTTCCAGAGCTTTCTTGCCTGCAGGTGACAAGGGAAGGCGCTACCGGCTGGCTGGTCCAGGCCGGAAATGGGCCAGGCCTATGGAAACATTTTGGCCGATTTTGTATGTAGAGCAAAGAACAAGACATTTCTGAAGAAGCATTGCATAACAAGCAACGGTCAAGGGATCCCAAAATCTGCAACGGAATTGGTATATTTCTCCATCGTACTCCGTACACGGTCTGCAATCAGCCAAACCCAAAGTGGAGTGAACCATGCCCAATGGCATTTTTACCGAGACTGTACATGAGAAACGACAGATGTATATGACGGGCAGCTCGACCGGGAACTGTCACACCGCGGTACCCAAGCTATCGGCTTCGCGAATACCAAGCTTTGCTGTCCAGAGAGATGCAAGTGCTCTCATACTCTGCACTAAGACTCTCGGTGGCCGGTATACCGAGACATTGTACAAAGTGCTTCTAACTGTGAGATAAAATGAAGGGGTCACCGTACAAGCGTACTCGGCTGCTAGCCTACGTACACGTACAGCCATCGGATACGTGATGCATATCTAACGGGACAGTGAGCCCGGCGAGGTGCCCAGGGAAGACATGTATCGTGAAAAAGAGAGAGGTGATAAAGGATAGATACTGTGCGCGGGTGTGAAAGGAGAAAGCTCTCCGAGTTAGGTGGAAGGTGGAGGAGCACAGGGACAAAAGTGCTGGATCGTGCCTTCCCGATCTAGCATCTGTCTGTGACATGCTCCTTCCCTCATCAACTCTAAGAGTGACCAAGTCGCGTCGCGCAGCTGCCCTTTTCGTTCTTTTTTTCTTTAATGGGCAAGGACTAATATGACCGCGTCCTCGGACCATTACACGGCCAGACGGTGGTACTTGCCATCTTGTGCGTTGTGTATCTCTCGTTCTGTTTTCCTCCCGTTCCTGGGTCTCTAGATCTCTCCCTCTTACATTTCCTACCTCCTTTTCACCTCCTTTAGACCTGTGGTCCCTCCCTTTTCTTCTTCTTCTCTCTCTCTCTCTCTCTCTCGTTTCACCATCTGCGTCGTATATATCCTTGTCTTTGGATTGACTTTGATTTCGGATTCAGCCTTGCTTTTACGAGTTGTTTTTCTTCCCCGTTTCCCTCATTATATCTCTTTTGATGACAGGGGCATTGTCACGGCATGGCCCCTCTCAGTCTCTCAAGACTTGCTTCGCCCATGGGAAAGATGGGCCGCGGTCGGTCGTGGACGGCCTTTGCACGGCCCCGCAAGACCATGTACCTGCTCCTCTCCCTCGTCCTGGTCTACTTCCTTGTGACCTCGTGGGGCAATGCTAGACATCTTGCATCGGCCCTGCGCAAGGCTGATCTCATCAAGGACAACAAGGGCATCGGTGTTGTTCTGCGGCTAGGTGGTGTTGAGATCCAGGGACTGGACGAGGACAGCTTCGACGAGAGCCAGCTGCCCTTTGACGATGTGAACGTCACGCAAAGGAAGAGCGACGATGAGATTCGGCAAGAGTTTGACAAGGAGTACAACGAGGCTGGAAAGTGAGTTTATTGACATGGGCGTATTCTTGTGAAGGACCTCCGCTAATCGAAGTAGACAACCCGGCGCCGGCAAATTGTACGGTGGCACGCTCTCGAACCTGGCCCTCGCCGCTGATGTCAAAAAGAATAGCATGGCTGTCAAGCTCACAAAGTGGAAAACGGCACCGAGCTTCAGCACCGAGAAGCCGTACAAGGTCGACCCTTACCCCAACTACAACTCGTGGTCATGGCGGCGGTCTGGCAAGGCTCGTTACGTGCCTTGCCGTGGACCACTGGACAGACCTGTCGAGGACGTGTCAGCCTTTTTGGGCTCACCGAAAGGTTTCCCATCGCCCAGCATTGGGGGATACGACCTGTTTGGCATTGACCAGAATCTGTGCTATGAGAGGGATACCCGGCTTGGCATCTACGCCCTACCGGACGGGACACGCGATATGATCGATTGGGGCGATGTGCAGATCAACTGTGTCGACCAGAACCAAGCCCGCTTTGACCTTGTCGGCCCACCAAACGACTTGGTAACGACGGCGTATGGTGTACTTCCTAGTACGGAGAGTAGCAGCTCAAGCAGCTCGAGCGGCTCGACAAAAGATCACAGACTTCGACGATCGCCATCGTTGGACGATCATCGTGAAAAGACGGTCAGAAACACCGACGGCGAGCGGAAGATGAGCAAGACAGTTCACGAACAGCGCACCGCCATTCTGCTGCGGTCGTACACGGGCAAAAAGTACACGGAAAACGACCGGTACATTATCCGTTCGTTGGTCTCGGAGCTAAGTCTGCGCTCAGGCGGCGAGTACCAAGTGTTTCTGCTTGTGCACGTCAAGGACGAAAATGTCAACTTGTGGGACAACAAGACGTACGAAAAGTACCTCCAAGAGTCTGTACCAAAAGAGTTTATTGGTATGGCCCTTCTGTGGAACGACGATTTTGTGCAGGAGACGTACCCCAAGCTGGAGAGATCCTGGGAGGCCAGCGTCCACAATGCGCAGTGGCTGTCAGTGCAAAAGTTCATGCAGGAGTTTCGCGAGTTCTCGTTTGTCTGGAACTGGGAGATGGATGCTCGCATCACAGGCCACGCTTACGACATGCTCAAGAAGATTGGGTTGTTTGCCAAGCGCCAGCCTCGGCGAGGGCTCTGGGAACGCAACGAGCGGTACTACATCCCCGAATACCACGGCGACTACGATACCAAGTTCCGGGAGTCTGTTGAGGCCATGTCGAAGAAGAACCCCGTATGGGGCCCACCAAAAGATATACCATTTATCAATCCTGTTGGACCGCGGCCACCAACAGCTTCACCCGACGACGACAAGTTCAAATGGGGCGTCGGCGAGGATGCTGATCTCATTACGCTCTCGCCTCTCTTTGACCCAAAAGACAGCGGCTGGGTGCTCGGCGGCCAAGTATGGTCTTACAACGACGATGAGCATTCTTCCGATTCTCTTCCTCGGCGTGGTGCTATTGTGACACAGTGCCGTCTGTCGAGGCGACTGCTCGACATCATGCACGTCGAAGACCTGCGGGGAAACCATGTCGGATCCGAGATGGCACCCGGCACAGTGGCCTTGCTGCACGGTCTTAAGGCTGTGTATGCACCGATGCCCATCTTTATGGACCGGCCCTGGGCTCCCGAAAGACTGGCACGCTGGTTCAACAACGGCCCACGGGGCGGTTCGTCGGGCGGCCCTGACAGTGCCATGGGCTGGGGGCGGGAAGGCCGGTTTCGGGGCACTACATGGTACTACCGCGCCGACCCGCCACAAAGGCTGTACAGCAACTGGGTAGGCTACGAAGATAGTGGGATCGGTGGCCTGGAGTGGGAGATGGCACATGGACGGCCGTGTCTGCCAGCCATGTTTTTACACCCAGTCAAGGACGTTGTGCCGACAAGTCCGGGGTACGGCAGTGAGTCAAGGTTACCCTACTAAAAAGCGAGTGCCCTTGGGAAGAAGAAAACAAAACAGTCACATGGTGGAGTCATATATGAATTAGATGGGTTTGCTTTATCCCGATTGTTCTTGCTTTATCCTTGTTTCATGCGTTATTTGTTTTGTTCATGTATGTCATTTGCATGAAATGCAATGTGGTGCCTAGACGCCAGATATCTAATTTTATGAAGCCGACAGGCCAAAAAGGAAACGAAGAAGCCAAATCACTGCCCAGCCCTCAATCATGCCGCCGCCGCCTTGGCCCGCAGCGAGTTGTAGTGCTCGCCCAGACCGAAACCGTGCCGATAGTACACCAGCCACAGCGTCGGCCGCTTTTCGCCGTCGCTGTCCTCCCCTTCGTCTGCTGCTGCCCCTGCCGGCGCAATCAACTCGCTCCGCCCGTCGTGCAGCACCCGGATATTGACGTCGTACGCGCTCGCCAGGGCCGACAGTTCTAGTTGGCCGCCCCACTCGGCCGTGTCGCGGATCTGGGCAATGTGTGTGTCCAAGTCGGTGCCGTCCTCCGATGCCAACAGAAAGGGAGCAAAGTCGTCTGGGTGTGCCTCCATGTACCGTGCTGCAGTGTGCCGCACGGCCCGGAAGGCGTCCAAGTCCTTGTCCTGGCTTGTGAGCCGCACAGACTTGCCCACGCCTTCCATCTGGTCCGCCACGGCCGAGAACAGACAGTGACCATCGGGCCGGATCGGGTGCTCGACACGGCCCGACTTGGCAATCAGGGGAAGCATCGCGGCACGCTCCACAGCGGCATGGTCGACCATGTGGCTGGCCTCGTCGGCGGCCTTGGCGGCCATCTCTTCCTGCTCGGCAGCGCGGCGGGCCAGCCGCTCCTTTTGCCGGTTTCTCTTCTTGCCTGGCCCTCCTGCTGCTGTATTTCCGGGTGTGTTGTCTTTTGGCGGTGCTATTGACGTGTCGGCCAGCTGTGTCGTGACGGTGTCGACGGTGTCGACGTTGTCTTGTGTCTCTTGTGTCTCCTCTTGTGTCTCTTCTGCTCCTCCTGCGGCGTCACCAGCCTCTCCAGACACTGCTGCCAACTCCGCCTGGTGTTTCTCGCGCATGGCCTGCTCCATGGCGGCGCATTCGTCATTGACACCTTTGCGAGTCTTCTTGGTCGCATTCTTCTTTTTGTTGGTGATGCGGCCCTGCAGGTCGCGCAGTTCGCGCCGGTGGCGGGCCTGGATCTCGTCGATGGACTCCATGGGTGGGCGGATGGGAGCCTGTACTTGTACGGCCTGTGTGTGTTTGTGTGTATCTATGTGTTGAATGGCGATGAGAGGTCGACGCAGAGCTTGTGAAAAGTTGCGAGCTTTCAAGGCACGACTTTTCGTGGGGTAGCTTTTTAGCCTCGTCAAAGAGAAAGCGCCCAAAACGGCAAGTCGAACGCAGGGCCTTGGTGGGGCTTGCCACCAGGAACCACAACGTCAGTCTAGGAGGTCTACTCCGTACTACTTCACACCTCACATCTCACAACTTTAAAGGTTCGCGGTACTTGCTTGGATAACACCAAAAGTGATGTATTCGTGTCAAACGACGCCTATATACAAGAACAGAGAGATACAATGATCTGTGAAAATGCCCTAGCTATTCAAGGTCCTGTTGCCTTTCAAGAAGCCCAGAGAGAAAAGGAGAAAGATGGTAGGAAAACACGAAAAAAAAGAAAAGATATCTGAGGATAATAAAGTAAGAGACCATTGAGGCCTTTTTCAAAAAGTCTCACCGCACTGCATTGCTGCGTTGTGCACAAAAATAAATGGAATCTCCATCTTGTGAAATTTGGTAGCGTCTCGACGCTTCTAGTCCCTTTTGTTTGAACCGTGTAAATATATCCCGCCAGCGGCACTTTGAATTGCCTGCAAAATCCCCCCAAAGTTGAAAGAGAACAAGAAAATAAAGGCAAAAAGACACAAAGACACAAAAGATGGGAAAGAATCGCAATAGTAAATGAAAAGGATATAATGAGAGACACAAATATGAGAAATGAGAAAACAAAAGCAAACGCAAGAGAAATATGTGTGTGTGAGAGAGAAAAAATGATGAAGGAGAGAGAAGAGGGAAGACCTAGAAGCCCTTGAAGGGATCGTCGCGGAAGTAGTCCTCCTCGGTGCCCGCGCGGCTGGCGGCATAGTATTCGTCCGTCGTCCGTGTGGTCCGCGAGTTGTAGCTGTCGCGTTGCTCACGGTGCCGGCTGCGGCTGGCACGCCGTCTCATCTCCTTGCTACGCCGACGCGCCCGGTAGCGCAGCTCCTCCTGCTCGTCGGGGTATTCGTCAAACTGAGACAAGGCGAGAGGGCTGATGAACGCCTCCATGCGAACGGTGCCAATGGCATCGAAGAAGTTGTTCATGACTGCGCCGCTGGGCCGCGACGACGCATCAGACGTGCGCTGCGAGCCAGCACCGCCCGGAATACCCCAGGACGATGCTTGCGACTGCGAGATGTCCGAGTTGGCTGCCGTACTGTTGCTAGAAGCATGGTAGTAGCTGCTGCTGCTGCCCGCCGGGCCAGAGAAGCCACGGAACGACAGAGGCGGCGGCACGTGTCCACCGGTGTTGCTGCGCTTGCGTCCATGGACCATCACCTGGCTCGACCGGTCGTGGAAGCGTGCAATCACTGGCGGCTCGGCTGTGTCGCGTGACGTATCCCGCTGGTGAGTCGAAGACGTGGCGGCCACAGACGGTGCCGAGACGTACGACTCGGCCGGCCGGTAGCTGGGAATGCTTGGTGGCACCGAGTCAACGACAGAAGAGGCCACGCTCATCGTGCCAGTTGGTGGCAGAGGAGGAGGAGCAGCCACAGAAGAGCCAGACATGGTGCCAAGAATGGCTGTCTTGTTTTTAGTGAGGCGGATGGAATCGCGAATTCCACCCTTGCGAAGCTTGCTGCTCCGTGACGAGAGATCAAAATCGGGAATCGCCTTGGGGAGAGGAGGCGGCGCCGTGATGTTTTCGGGAATCGCTTGCTGTGAGTGGGCAAGGAAGGAGAGAGAGGTGAGCCACAGGTAGTGGCGTTCAGGTGTCGTCGCAGTGAACTTGAGAGCTCTCTGTGGTGTCAGGATAAGAATAGAGCGGTTGAAGAGCTGGCCACAGCCCTTAGGAGGCGGGTTGTCGTCCTTGACATCCAGAACAGACTGGATCGTTAGCTTGCGGCCCGACTTGCCCATCAGCGTGCTGTTGCTCGAAGGCTGCTTGCTGCTCCACAGGATGGCACGCTCATACGGTGCCAGCCAGACCCAGCGCTTATGCCTGTCGTTGCTACTGTCGTCACGACCAGCCGTCTCTGCGGCGCCGAATGACTTGCGGCGGCGGACATACTTGTACATCCACTCACCCACCATTGTCTGCGCAATGGCATCCACCACACCAGTTGCCTGGTTCGAGCTGTTGACAGAGCCGATATTGGTTTGATCTGTGATGGCAGTGTTGATGGACGCCTGATGCGAGTGCTTGTAACGAGAGCCAGTTGAGGAGCCGAATCTCGGCGCCGTGATGTCGTTGGTTGGCAGCGGCGGGAGGCCAGGGCTCTCAGGCTCCTCGTCGGCCGAGAAGGGACCCTGCTGCAGCGGCGGCGACCGGCTACCGCCACGTCTGTTCCGCGGCTTGACGGGAATGGCCGCAGCAGACCGAACCTTGCGGATGCTGTTGGCCCGGTGGTGGTTGCGGCTGCTGCCACGACGGTGGTGCCAAGCATCACCCCGAGTCGGGCTTCTCTGGCCATCACTGGGCGCGCTGATGCTGGTGGGCGGTTTGCGGGAGCTTGCGCGCGTGGGGATTGGGAATGGGGGGTCGCGAGGATCCGGGAGGCTGGGGCTGCGAGAACGGAGGCCCTGGTGCGTGGCAATGCCGTTCTGAATCATTGCAGCCTTGCGCATTACACCCGACTTGTTGCCAGACGGGCCAAGAACCGAGCCGTTGCCCTTCTCAAAGGACATACGTGAGGACCGCACAGACGTCTTCCGTCCGGTGGTGATCTCGGCGCGGCTGTCACGAGTGACATCGTTCATCGTGTACCTGCTGTAGGTCTCCGTGCCAGCAAGGTTGCCCAGCATGCGAACCGAGTTCCGCACAGAGCTGCGGCGCGGGAGAGACTCGGGCGAGGCCGTGCTGCTGGGCGCGCCGGAGTTGCGTTTGTTGAAAGACCGCGATGAGCTACCAGCCTTGGGCTTAGGTGCCGAGAGCGCTGTACGATACTCAGAATCGCTCATATCAGCATCGGCAAACTCGTCAACCTCGTCCGAGCTGCCGCCGTCAAATCCAGCGAACAGACTGCTGATGCGGTGAGGACGACGCATCGGAGCCTTCTGGTTCGACAGAGGACCGTCGTCGTTGTTGCCAGGATAGGCATCGTGCGTCTCCTCAGAGCCGAAGGCAGTAGAGACAGGAGCCGGAGGAGAAGAAGGCGGCTCGCTGGGAGTGCCTGACCTCGAGACAAGTCTGCGAGGATTGCGGGGCGGCAGCGCACTAGGTGCAGGAACAAAGTGTTGCTTGCTAAGATCATCGACAGCCGCTGCAACGGGGTCCGAGATCATAACAATCGGAGATGATGGCCGAGAAGTGATGGCGGATGGATGGAGATGAGGGGGTAAGCGGTCAAGGCGCTTGTCAACACGGATCTCATCAGTCTGGACAGAAACGGACCTGGACGGCGTAGGGCGAGCAATGATCTCGACCTGGCAACCAAAGTCCTTGTTGAGAGGAGGCAAGCGCGGCTCACGGGGAGTGGTAGGCCGGCTTGTGGGCGGGTGGATGCTGATGCTAGGAATCAACATCTGTGACAGAGGGACGAGGCCGGCCTGGGAATCAGGCACTGGCGTAGCAGGCGGCGTAGGAGGATCTGTCTGTGTCTCACTCGACACCATGGGAGGTGCAACAGGCTTCGGGGCAACGAGAGAAGCACGCTTAATCTCCTTCTCAAACGGTGGCGATTTGGGCGTCTTAGGAGGACTCAGAGGCTCGTCAGCCATCGTTTGCGAGCCGACAGAAACCATGAGGCTGTTCGACATCGTAACGGGTTCGATGGTCAGCGGACGCGCAATGTGCACACGCTTACGGCGCTGGTTGGCCTCGATCTCGCCAGTGCTGTCAATCGACTCGTGAAGAGAAGAGCGGTCAGCGCGTGCGGGAATTGGTGGCGGAGGTGCCTGCGGCTGCTGCAGCTCAATAACCGGCACCAGCACCGGCTCAGGAAGAGCAATCTGTGGTGCCATCTTAGGCGAGGGCGGCGGCGAGTATTGGCAAGACGAGTCTGTGTATTCCACCTTGGGGGCTTTGGAAGCAGGTGGTGGTGGAGCCTGCTCCTCATCGTCCTCCTTGATTGTGACGCCCTCAAGGCGCTCTAGAACGGACTGGTTGAGGAAACGGCCACGGGCTACACTGCCTGGGCGGCGGAGACTCTCGTTGCTCTGCTGGCGTCTGTGTGACCGAGAAACAGTGCTGTCGCGGCTATGGCTGCGGCCATGCAGGCGGTAAGACAGAACACTCTCGCGTCCGCCGTGGTCAGTCTCATCAGTTTCGTCGCCGTCAAAGTTGAGCTCGTCGGCGAGCGAGTTTCCATTGGGCTTGCTGGGCACCACAGAGAAGCGAATGCTATTCGTCATGCTCATTGTCCGGACACTGGCAGCATCGTTGTCCCTGCCAGCAGTAGTGCCATCCTCTAGCTCTTCGTCGTCCATGCCATGGCCATTCATTCCGTTGACCTGGGCAGCATGGTAGGCGGCAACTTCTTCAAGGACTGTCTTCAGGCGGGTATCGGCGACATGCAGCTTCCGTTCGAATTTGCGCTTCTCCTCCTCCCATTCTTCCTTTTCCTTCGCCCACTGGTCGTGGGTGCGCTGCAAATCCTCCTCGTGGTGACGGAGTCGCTTCTGGGTCTGGTCCAGCCGCTTCTTGGTCTCGCCAGCTGTCTCAACGGCTTCTTCCCGCTCTCGGGCCAACTCGCCGAGAGCGGAAGAGGTGCCACCTTCCAGAAGTGCCAGCTGGCGCTTCAGTGAGCGGTTCTCTTTTGCGGTCCCAAGATTTGTCTCCTGCAGAGACTCCTGTTCCTCCTTTGTTGAGTGCAGGGCCGTTTCGAGACTCTCAATAATCTTCATTTTCTCCTCTTGGTCGCGACGCAGAGCGAGAATTTCGGATACGAGATTGGCGTGAAGAGTTGGTGTGAAGCGGCGAGGATCGAAAATGCTAATGGTCTCATCTGTGGCCAAATCCTTAGAGGATCGTTTTGAGCTTCTGTCCGTCTTGTCCGTCTTGTCTGTGTTCGGCATCGGGGGCGGCGAGGTGCCCTTTCGCGGCGGTGTCACAGAACGTCGCGATCTTCTTGAAGTCCGTGATGGTGTCCGATATGGCGTGTCCGTCGGTGTCGGCAAAGCCGCGGCGGTGGCCATGAGGGGCCCGTCCATCTCGTCTTCGGTCTCCCACACACCCATGCTGGGCATTTTTTTTCGAAGTTGATATTGCTGTTGACAAACAATGGTGCCCAATAGTCCCCTATGAGGCAAACACAAGGCTGTTCATGTCGGAAGAAAATATGATCGGGGTGACGATATGGAATAGGCAAAAGAAGCCTTTCCGGGTGAGCAATGTCGGGGCTACAGCCTTTCGATTCAACAAAGACGAAAGGCCCTTATAAGTGACGCTCGGAATGCAAGTTGGAGACAATCCTGCCACTGGGCGCCGCAATTGATTGACTGGGCCTTTGTAAGACAATGTTTTGTTAGTGACACAGTGAACCAGTTTAACAAATCGTTTCCAAAAAGATGGCTTGCTTTGCGCACTCACAATATGAAACCAAATTGGTGGGAAAAGAAAAAGGCCAAAACCTTCACAGATCGAGAAAACGTTTCTTCTCAAGGACGATTCCTAGATAGGATCGGCGGTGTTAGCAAGGGCCCCCTCCATACTATTTTCAGTGACGCTGCATGTGTGTAATATAGCAGGGGCAGGAATAATAGAGGCAAGGATGAAATAAAGGGCTTGAATCGGTAATCCGAGCGCTCCAATCTCAACAGCAACCCACCTTTCACAAGCAGGTTTGTGTGCAAATAAAAGGGAACAAAACAGCTGCGCTAGGCGCGTTTGTTTGTTGCAAAAACAGACGTGACGAGGCTGTTGATCGTAGAACGGCGGGCTACGTTATGGCGATATGGGACGAAAAGAAAAGCTTCGAAATCGTTGGTAAGGCTCGTCGGGATATATAAAATTGTCCAGACAATAAAGAAGAAAGACAACTGAATGGTTTCTTCCGTGTGTCCTGGAGACGAGTCAGTTTTGCTCATCCATTGGATATGAAAGCAGTTGCTGGGTGCTGGCGGGAAGGGGGCCGGCGGCGGCTGTGGTTTATTCGAGAACAACAGAGCGCGTGGGATAACGTGCTAAAGTGTCGTCTGGCGGGTAGAACACATTACCTACCTGGACGTAAAATAAAAACGGCTGCTGGTCAACCACACATGAGATGGTGTGTATGATATGAGCAGCCTAGGAATATGAGTTTGTCATGAATTCCAGAAATCAGTCGACACTGAACAGCAATACGCAAATCAAATCTGCGACTGTGGCCGAGAAACCGAAGCGAGGCGTGCGCAAGAAAGGAAGCAGAGAGATCACGGCCGTGAGATATGTGAGGCCGCTGATTCGGTTCGTCGAGTGAAGCAAAACACGTTCGTTTGGCGGCGTGAAGTCGTTAGCGGCGGCAGCTTCGTCTAGCTTGAAGATGCCGTTTGTTGCGGAAAACTAAAAGGAAGTTCGCTGAGTCTTGCCCTGGGTATCGGTAAACAAAGGCGCAATGCTGAGAGGAAGACGACAAAGACGTTGTAAAGCAGAAACGACAGAACAGAAACTCGCTTGGCTGGACTGCAGAGCGTGAGGCGAGATGTGAGAAAGACGACGCCGTGAAAGAGAAAGGTCGAAGAAGACGAGAAGGGACGGAGTGTGGAAAGAGAAGGAAAAAGAGAGAGAAAACAAAAATGGATAAAGAAAACGGGGGTGGAAGGAAACGTGAGTACTCCGTAGAGCACCATTAATCAAAAACGCGAGAGAAACCGCAATCTTTTGGCCGCCCGCTCTGCGACCTCTTCGTTCAAGATTAAGCTCCTCCTGGAACCACAGTGCTACTCCGTACTCGTAGAGACACTAACCCGAAGAAACGTGCCTGGGTGAAGTGGCCCAGGCTTTTTCGAGGGCAGGGGTGCGATTGGGGAGCAGATGAGGAAGGGGGGACAGAGGCGGATGAGAGAGACAAGAAAAAGAGGAGAAAACAAAGAAAATAAGAAAAATGGCAATTGAGCAAAGGCGACCCTCTGAGTTCGATATGCTCCAGCAGCTCCACTGAGCCATCACGGACCAGTTGGAGGGACTTGGAGCTCCGGGTGGTCAATGTGGTGGTGGTGGTGGTGGTGGCGGCGGCGGCGTTCGAGTGATTGTGTCTTTTTGTCTTTAATTGTCAGACAATTTGGTACTGTATCTGGCCTCGCCGTGGTCGTCGTATCCTGCACGCCGTTGGGGGGTGTGGGTGGTGAGCAAAAACGGCTTTCCGGGGGGTCTCAGAAAGGGGGTGTGGGGGCGTGTGTGAGTGGGCGCGGAAGAGACAGCGGTCGCCGAGAATATTGACGGGGGAGACGCAGTCCAGGAAGAGCAAAGACTCCCAAGAAAGAGAAATGGAAGGGGGTGGAGACGGCCAGGGGCACGCTGCAAGGCGATATCGAGTGGTTGTCGGGGGTCGTGGGACGCGACACAAATGCAAAAGCAGAGGACAAGGGGAAAGGAAGAGTGACGAGAAAAGTGGTGAGAAAAGGAGAGAGAGAGAATGTCGATGCCGGTTTCGACCACAAAAAGACGAGATGAGAAGATGAGAAGATGAGAAGGGATGTCACAATTGCAGGGAAGGAGCAAGCCACATAGCACACTGGAAGGTGCAGCCCGGCGGCGCACCACACACAGATACATGGCACACATGCTCGATTATTACGGAGATCTTTACAGGTGCAGCAATGAGAGCCGCCGCAATGTTGAGAAAAGAAACAGAAAGGACGAGCGGACAGGGTCTGTTGCGGCACGGCCGTTGTACTTTTGCTTGCTTTTTGCTTGTTTTTTGTGGCCATATTTCGACTTGGCTCCATAGTCTGACGTGCTCTTGCCTCCATTCTGGCTCGGACACAGGTAGTTGTGTTTTGGCTACTCCGTACTTTTTTGTGCAGGGCAAGTACGATGGGCTACTGCGCACTGCGAGCGACGGTTTGTTTTTGTTGCAAGAAGGGACGACGCTTGTGCAGAAAGACCTGTGTTTCTTTGCGTTTCTTGCGCCTGCCTGTTCTTGCGACGACGGAGTATTTACCGGTTTTTGGGAAGGAGCCCACTTCAGACGCACAGAAGTGCCATGCACGCTGCAGAGCTACTGGCAAATAGCTCTTCCCCTAGTACCACTGCACATGCGTCGAGGCGACTCGGAAACTTTGACAGGAAGGGACTGGAACATCGCAGCGTTGGATTAATTGGAGATCACAGTGGATAATTGACAGTGCTGAAGTGACCCAGTGGCTGTATCGAGTTAGTGACAGTCGCAGTTTCCACAAGCCTGCAGCATTGTTGGCACTATTCGCTCTGTTGTCGTTCGTTCTTTCCACAGCGAGTGTTTTGTCTGTCCATATTGTTGCGCTCTTACTCTTCTTTTTTTCCCCTTTGCCCCCTTTGCTCTTGCCATGCCGTGGTCAACTACTGTGGTATGCGATACATATATCCCCTGCCTTGCAATGCACCTTCCCGTGCGTACATCGTACTCCGTACGGGGTACGGAGGTGGCAGTCCCCTCCCATGCCGGCAGGCGCAATCGATGCATGCTGTGTACTGAGTACGGGGCACACTCTCCTAAATCCCATCGCTCTTGCCCTGTCTACACAGTATCTGTCATACGGCAATCAGGGGGGCTGTTTGGCAAGCCAAAAGTCACCCCACGAACAGCCGGCGTCTGGGAAGTTTGTGCCTTCTGAGAGAGGAGCCGCTCTTTCCTATTTTATGTAAATGGATTGTTGGTTTAGTGAAAGGGCTCAAAAGGGGGCAGGTGCGCCGGCAGCCACTGCCCTGGGTCGTCCAACACCCACATCTTCCCAGCTTCCAAGCAAAACGTCGTCGCGTCTCCTTCAGAATTAATGAGTAGAATACAAACAGCCCCAAGTTCCCAAGACAGTGGGGGGGGTTCCGGTGGGCAGGCTTGCTAGTGTGCTCGGCTCATTTTTAGCGCATTTAGTACACTAGGGTCGCCCGCAAGGGGCGGCCTCGGGCAGGGCCAACCCGCCGTGGCTCGTTGGAGTTGGCGGTTAATAGCGCGTCCCCAGGGTCTTTTTCTGGGCTTTTCTTTGTTTTTGACGCGGGTTGTGCCTTTTTGTGGCCTTTTTCACCATTTGTTTCTTTTTGCTACGAACGTACATGTACAGGGCTATGCACCAAACGAGGTATTACAAAGTACGTCGTACTTTCAATAAAATAAAAGGGGAGTACCAGGCGCCCGCTAGTCCGAATCGGGTACAAGCGTTGGGATGTGATTTGTGCTGAAACGTTGGAAAGGCAGGAACGACCAACAGGCGCGTCCAGCAAAGTCTGAAGGATGACCAGCAGGATCCAGCAAGAATGACCAGGACGAAGCAAGGATGAGAAGAATTGGGAAGGACCGATCGAGACGAAGTAGGCAGAGCGATGGTGAATAGGGAAAGAAGTGGACGAGAACGTGATAAAAAGTCGACGAAGGGGACAAGAAGTGGAAAGAGGCGCAATTTTATTGCCGTCGATCATTTGGAAGGGGCTTCCGGGCGGGCAATCTGGGAAGCAACATCGAAAAGGAAAGAGTCGTATTTCTTCAATGATTTATGGGGTCAAAAAGGAGAAACATGAAAACAAAAGGAAGGAAAAGAAAACAAACATCGGCCAGCCAAGCAGCTCAACGCACCCCCAGATAACGGCGTACTGTGTACGAATGCGGCGTTAGAACACTGCGACCGAAACATCGCGCGGTTGTCGGTTCCTTTCCGTGAGTCTCACTACCTCTCATTGTCTTTTTCTGGACGAATACTGACATACATTGTGTTTTCGTCTTTGGCATCGACAGTCCTAACAGCATCTCCATTGCACACACGACACTCGCGATGTGCGAACTCATCTAAGCGTGAACACTCTGCATCTCAGCTATCTCTATTCCGCATCAAGTCGCAGTCAACCCACTGTCCTGGAACAACTAAAAACTAGAGCGCCGCGCGAGCTCGAAGATCAGAGGCCGAGCTGCCACTCGTCCTGGCATGGCCTCTGTGGTTCTCTTGCGGCCGTGGTGCAGCACAGACCAGGCGGTGGCTTTGCGCACGAAAAAGCCGGGGCGGTCAAGACTCAAGAGCCTTAGGCGAGCCAGGCCAATCCAAGTGAGGCCTGTCCTTGACGATAGGCTACGCGGTTCCGGTATTGTTTGTCCTCGTCTTGTCGTCTTCTTGCGATACACAACCGGGACCGTTTCCGTCACATTCTGCCAATCGTTCATTGCCTGCACGAAGCTTTCTGCATTTTTCCAGGAAACAAAAGCAAGAGGTGAGAGAGATACTGTGTACGGAGTAATACGACGTAAAAGCACCAAGACGGTGGCACCATGGCAGTCTTTGTGGATAATACGCGTCCACACAGCAGGCTGGCTGGACTAGGCAAAAGGGACCGAGCGTTCGCTGCTTGTTTCCCCTCCAGTCTCCCAGTACATAATCCAGCGTTCATGCATCTGGCAGGCAAGTTCTCCTCACTATGGGGGTGTATTATCTCGGGTTCTAACCCGCCGTATCAACAAAAATGTTTGTACGGTTTTTGTGGGGAGAAGGCCGCACATGAAGAAAAAAGGAAGCAAGATAGCTAACAAACCGGCTGAACAACCAGACCAGACAAAACCCTGCATCAACAAAACCCCTCGCGAGACTGGCTCGACTGGCTGGTGACAAGAAAAAGATATACGAGTGTGATGAAAAGCGTCGGTCAACCTGGAGAAGAATGCTACCCTGCCGTTGTGGTTGTCACTTCAGGCCTGGCCTTTTCTGCCAGGACCGGACAGGCCAGGCTCGAGCCAGGTCAGCCATTGACCACTGGCAGGCGACCCTTCCGACCAGACCTGATCTCTCGAGTTCATACTTCATGAGAAGGAAATGTGATAGTTATTCTTTTCTCTAATCCTTTTCACATGAGTTGCTCTGAAAGAGCCCCGTATCCAAACAGTGGGGCCATGGCCTCTGTCTTTTCTCCCAGGAGCTCTCTGGCTTATTTATTCCCGGGCAGCTGGAGCATTCTGTGGCCTGCTGCGGCCATCCGTCTGCTCCGTCAAACCCCTGCAAAATAAGGCTCGGGACTGGACCCTTGCCCGCGAGGTCGCTGTTTCAAAACGGCCATCCCCCTTTCTTTCTGGACAACTGGCGGGACCCCTGCCCCTATCACATCTCTCCCTTTCTGGGCACGCCTCTCACCTGGTTCTACCTCTGTCGTGCTGACTTTGGTGACTTTACGAAAATCATTTCCTCTATCACAAGCCTACCACGCAGCACTGGATGAGAAACCTTGCGTCGCAACCTTTGCGAGAAAGGCTGAGAGCAGCTCGTGAGGAAGCACTGGACACGCAGAATCCTACTGTCGATCTTTTCCACACCCTCCGTCCAGCACCCTACCATTCTCCAATTTAACTATCAGGGCATATCTGCATGCAACGTCAACTGTCCTATTTCGGGTATGCGAAATTGCACACATTCTTTTTTCCCATCGAGCCCAATTTTCCATTTCATTTTCGAAATAGAAACAGTGGCCGTTGAGGAAAGAGAAACAAACAAAGGATCCGGGACAAGTTCCGACGAGCACGTGGGCACGGGCGCGGATAATTGTTCATTTTTTATGCATACAAACTGCTTTCTCGAGAAGAATCTTCATCGCCGCTACGTTCTTGTGAGCGCTGCTGAGAACGGACAAGCGGGCTTGATACTTGTCGCACTGCGTTTATGACCACGCGCACGCTTCTTGACTTGACAGTCTTGCACGACCTTTGCCTCGTTTTTTCTTTGATCGACAGCTCCATTGATGTCTCCTTGGATCTTCTATCGTGTCAGTCCCCGCCGTTAGACGCAACATGTACGTTACGCCTGCGGCAATGCAGCAAGGGATGGCATACCCAGCGACTACCCAGCGACGTGCATACAAGTACGTCGTACAACAAGGCCTCTAAACTCCTTGAACTTCCAGCGACAGAGATGGCTTCTATGAGGTAAGGAATACGGAGCACACACATACAAATGCCCCCATCCGGGGGTGTAAGCAAAGCAAAAGAGAGGGGCAGGTCAGACAGTGTTACTGTAGGACCTCCAAATGCCGGGTGGTGGAACCTCCCAGCCAGACGGATAAATTTTGTTTCCTCTCCCTACGACAATGAGGTTTATGAGAATTGAGAAAAACAAGATAACACGATAGGGAAGACGCGAGAGAAAAGAAAAGGGAGAAAAGAGAGACAAAAAGAAAAGGAGAAGAAAGGGTCTAGCTTTGCCACAACGTCGGTGCATCCCGCTGTGCACAAGCATGCACATCGACGGAGCCACGCTGCGTGTGTTGCTTGCATGAGTCCATTGTTTGCATTGGGTATCTCCCATGTGGCGGGCTCCGCAAGAAGCAAGGCCAGGCCCAAACCATTGTGCATCGATACTGGCGGTCATGTCCGTATTCGAAGAGCATTTGCGCATCTTTTCGGTCACGATGTCACCTAATTACGACGTAATTGGTGCTCTTCTCACAAGCGGCCAGCTAGACCAAATCGTCGGCCTTGCTACCACCTCCGTCATGATATCCAAGACACGACCAGGTCGATACGCGCGAATGCCTGCCCGAGGCGAAGGATACCAACCTCGGTCTGCTCGTCAGACTGTGTGGACAAGGCACAGGAGGACAGAGCACAAGCACGGAGTAAAAAGTACGCGTACAAGCAAGCATCGCGTATACACGTTATACACATGTCGCACAAGCGAGCACAAGAAGAGATGCAAATGTGTTATGGCGTTGAAGCGAGAAAGGGGAGCTCGGCATGGCGAGCAATTGGACCATCAACACATACCCAAGAGATACACCCTACGTCCCATGTCAACAAAACACAAGGGACAGCCAACAAATTGAAAGAGTCCCTTCAACACCTCACGAAGAGCGTGAGATGAGCCGTCTTTACGAGTGCGACGTGCCGTTGCAGTTACTCGCCGCGCTTGTGCCTGGCCTTGCCAACTTCCCGGACGAATCACTGTACACGATGGGCTGGGCTCTGAAATCCAAGGTGTAGCAGTGATTCGCCGAAGTGTTTTCCATCTTTTGTTCCTTTGAGGCCTTGTTTTCATTGCTTGTTTCTTTCTTAAACCGCCACAGGAGGACAGAATCTCGGCTACGAAGTACATCTCGAAAAGGACGCGTTCTTTTCGCGACGCGGAATTTCTTGTGTGCAACTATCGAGGGGCGCTATCCTGTTCCCTACTACGCACGGGCTTTTTGCATCTCGCCTTTCTGCATCCTACGTCGTTTCTTTTTCTCTTCTTTTCTCTCTCTTTTCGTTCTTTATTCCCTCGTGCGCCACGAATTAAAAGGGGTCCGCGATGAACAAGGCGGCCTGTCCTCGTATCGGTTTTGCACGTCTTCCTAGTCTTTATCAAGATGGAAAGAAACTAAAGGCACTGCATCGTGCAAGAAAAGAAGGAGAAGGGATGGCAGGCCGAATTTCATGTGCATCTGCAGGTGAAGGTGCAGGTGCGGGTACACATACGACGTATGTACAGCAGGGTCCTGCAGGCTCGACAAGGTTCAGGCATGGAAAAAAGACGAGACGATGAGATCGAAAGCGAGCTTGTGAACAAATGAAAAGGTAAAAGGACTGCAAAAAGAAGTCACAAAAACCCACGCATCCGCACACGACACAGCCTCCCAGTACCACAGTTGGTCACGATCTGGCAAGCCCAGGCACGGAAGAAAAAGAGAAAGGGGAGACGACAAGGCCAAGCGAGGAACTCATCGCTCATCGCACGTCGCGTATTGTTTTTGTTCACTCCTCTCGTGGGGCATTCTGTCCTCCGGTTCGTGGTTTCTGGTTGTTGATATCTTGCCGTTCACCCACGTCTTGTTTTTCAAATGTGTCTGTTGGAAACAGACCTCTTTTTTCCGGCCCCTATTATCTTGCACCAAGATGTGTTTCTACCTGGTGTGGCTTCGTAATACAGGTCATCTATTTTTTCCTCAATATATTTTTCCTACGAAACCAACAACAGAAACAAACAGACTGACAAGGGAAGGGGCGTGGACAATGTCAGACGGACGATGGCGCATAGCAAATTCAGCCATATCAGCAAAATGAGACAAGTGCATCTGCTCACATGTCGCATCACTGTAGGTTTCGAATCTTTTGCTTCCTTGTCTTTTTGTCTTCTGTCTTCTGTCTTTTCTCTCTTTCTCTTCTTTAGTTTTCAGCTTGGTTCAGATCTGGATCGCCGAAGTGTTACCGCCCGACCGTATACCTCGTTTCCTTTTCGATAAGCTTGTGCGAGGTGTGGCTTGCCCTCGCGTGTTTGTGTGTGTCGGTGTCGTGTGTCTACTTTTGGCCCTCTCCGTCCATTTCTTTTACGCTTTTACGAAGCAATGCTATTCTCGACGAGTGGCCCTTTTTGCCAGCCAGTGCAAGGCATGGACGCCCAAGAGGTTGGGTAAGACGGAAAGCCGAGTGGTTAAAGTCTGTCTACGGAGTTGAACAGGCCATAAGAAAGCAAGGAGCGGAATAAAGAAAAAAGAAAAAAGAGAAGAGAAGAAGAAGAGAAACGTCAAGATAGCCAGCAAGCCACAAGGTGGGTATTTTTCCTGGAAAATAGGGGACAAAATGTCTTAGACAATCCAAGAAAGGAAACAGTTTTCCTCCACTCACAGAAGCGGGAGCGTCAAAAAAGAAGAGAATTCGGACCCAGCGAACATGCATGTCTCAGTGCCTCCTCCTTTTTTTGGCCCCTCCCCAGCGCAAAGACAACAGAAACGAGTGAAAAAATGGCCAGGCGTAGCCAGCAAACAACGAACAAGCGACAGCAGCCTGCATGACGCCAAAACGATCGGCGGGACGAAGCGTGTCGACGTTCTTTTCTGTTTCTTCTCTCTCCTTCTTGACTTACGCCTCCATTCGTCGTCTGTCGCCGTTCTCCTTTTTTTTCGCTTCTCTCTCCATCCCTTGCCGCATCGCGGGCCGTTCTAGTCTGGGTGGGGTTGTCGTCGTTGGCTCTTTCCAGCTTGCCGACTAACACTAATGAACATGCGTGTAAGTCCGCCCAGCGGTCTCTTGTCTCTTGTCACTCACTTTGGGTCCCCTTACTTTGATCGTGGCGAAAGACGAGAAATGATGAGGGGTTGGAAAACTGCCAGTTGCAGACAAAACCGGTAACATGATGCGATACTGACACCAGTCTTGCCTGCCCCAGGCTGTTAGCGGAGAAAGGGAGATATGGAAACAGAAAGGACGCTCAGTCAAAGGAAAGAACAAGGCTGGACCGGGCAAAAGATAGGAGCACACCGACAGGCGTTACGGGTTCCGGTCAACGTCACCGTCTCCATCTCTCCAACCAGGGATCGCCGGACCGGTTGATGCCATAGTGAAAAAGGCACAACTCCTGATGGCGTGCATTAGCATCAGCTGTCATGGCTTGTCTATTTGTGTTCTCGTGCGCACGTCAACCTTCTTGCCTTGTTGTGCCTGCCACATCATGTTATTCTTAAATGCGGCGATCGTCGAGTTGATGAAGGGTTACGATGCTCAAGCTCTCAGTGCGCTCTTACTACGAACATGCAATGTCCCTCTGAGGTGGCAGGCAGAGCGGCCCCGGGAAGTGCCCTTGCATTGCATAAACGTCAAAAGGGAGCATCGTGGTCATCAGCCATCGCATCGTGCTCGTTGCTGTTGCTGCCGCTGTCTCGGACCCTTGTTATTGTAGGAGGTCTGTTGATTGCCTGAATCGGACTGTCAGCGTCACAAGACACGGGGTGTTCTAGTGATGATCAGGGTCTGCCACGATGCTTCACTCTCGGGGGCGTCTCTGCCGTTCATTACCCGAGGACTATGTAGTGTCTGAAAATGAATAAAGGTGAGGATCGCGAGGCTGTGAACTTCATATCATGACTGTTGGCGGTTGATGGTGTGATGGGAAATGTCAAGCCATTATATTGATACGTGAACGGTCTTTGTAGAAAATGGTGTGGTATGTTTTGTCCGCATGTTTGTTATTTTACCATGGATTAATTGTTGTCATAAGTTGTGCATGATATATTTTATTCTTGATGAAAATAAAAATAAAAATCCCGGTGGTTATCTCTGTCGGTCACTGTCGGCTGCAACTTCAGCTGAAAACAGGAAAAGATTACATGAACCGCAACAGAAACAAACATATTGAGCAAAGTTGTCAGATTGCTCCTGACTTGCGTCCAGATAGCCTCGAGATGTCTCACAGCCTTGACAGTGGCTCTTCATCCAGAAACCACGCCGCCCTCTCATACGTACTCGAGCATACAGACTCTTGAATTCTATCCTGCCAGGCATAGAGTGTGTTACTATTTAAAGAAAAAGGTATCACCGCGGGACATGAATTGAACGCAAAATTAACAAAGAAAACATACAGCAGCGGGTTTTCGTTGGTCATCACCGACGCAACTACTAATCCGCCGATTGCTGGGTTTACTAGGGGAGACCGGACGGGACCCTGTATTTTCCAGTATCTATGACCGTACGTGGAAGACGGCAGTGTTTGAAGTGCATTTATGGTGAGTCGTATTACGGCGTAGATGTGAATAGGATAAATTCTCGTGACACTCAACTTTAGGACATAAAATTATACTTACTCGAGGCGAATTCTTTTTCTTATATCATGTCAATTAGTATACTTTAAGTGTTTATGATATACCGAAAGTATTACTCCGACTGGAAACACTCGACAAGGGCGTCAGGCACAGCCTCGGTTTTCGATTTTTGAGAGTGAGCAAAGGTCCGGAGCAATTGAGACCGGTCCAGAAGCGCACCAATTTGTCGTATCCGCACCTTCCGCCCCGCGAACCATCGACATCGGCGTAATTGATGCAACCGGGGACGGGAACGGGCATTCTCAACGAGCGACGGTAAAAGTGCATCGAGTTTGTTCTTTTAAAGGTATAATCAGCGAAATACGTTTATTGTAGGAAGGAGCACATCCCGTACCTGCCGCTCAAACAAACGTCCATTTCCGTTTCCAGTCCCAAATGAACAAATATCGCCGATAAACACCGCATCATCCCCCATTCAGTCGAGGAAAGAGCATCTCGGCGTGACTTCCCTGCATCCCGCTGAAACAAGCAAATAGGTGCGAGCCTGGCGAATGCACGTCAACCTGGGACGAAACACAACAGCCCCTCGCTCTTGCCTCGCCTGTGCGGCATCGCCTTCCTTCCACAGAACTCAGCCACAAGTCAATTGGGGAAAAGAAGTCAAAGCCTTCAAAAGGGGCTAAATCGAGCGAGTTGGCAAAGCCGAATTGGAAATATTTAGAGAAAAGAGAAAGTCGCCGGCTTCAAGTTCTGCGCACATCGCACTTTTCTCACAAGCTTTTTTTCTGCCCGCATTGACGGACATTGGAAACGGGCGGCCCCACTAAAAAGCACCTCCGCCAGAAAGACGTCCCGTCCGCCGTCCGCCGTCTCACGTCTTTTTATCTCATCTTTATCTCACTGCACCTTATCGCAATTACCACGACGTGTTTCTTCATTCTCCTCTGCCTGCTTCCACCCAGCTCACCCAGCTGGATCAGTTGAGCAGCCTGGGCACGTCCTCATGATGGCGCAACTCGACACCCACCAGCTGATCTACACTTTGGCCGGCGTCCTGCTGGCCGTCCTGCTGGGCTCAGCCTTTCGCACGCCCGTCATCCGCCGCAACGGCGTTCCTCTCAGGTAGCCCACCCCGGTTCCACTGTTGTTCCTGTTCTGCTCTCCCCACTAACGACACAGAAAACCACCGAACACGCTGCCGCTGCTGGGCAATGGCATCTTGTTTTTGCAGGCCCGCCAAAAGCTGTTTGCCTGGTTCGTCAAGTGCCAGCGCCAGTTTGGCTACGAGACGTTCCAGGTGGCCGTGCCGACGTTACCACCGGGCGTTGTTGTCAACGACCCGCGCAATCTCGAGTTCATCTTCAAGAACGAGGGCAGCCTGATTAGCAAGGGCAGCTTCGTCAAGGGAATGCTCTGGGACCTGTTCGGGCACGGTATTGTGAATGCCGACGGCGATGTCTGGCGTGCGCAGCGCAAAGCCGGTCTGGGTTTTCTGAACACGGCCAACATTAGGGTGTTGACCGATATTGCCCTGCCGCAGTATCTCGCGGACACGCTCTGCCATCTGCGGAAGCAGGCGCAGACTAACAAAGTGGCGAACGAGTCAGCGGACAAGACAGTTGACCTCCAAGCCGTCTTCCATGAACTGACGTCGTGCATCATGGGCCACATGGCCTACAACATGGAGATGCACGCCGACGACGAGTTTAGCCTCGCTTTTGACTACGCTTCGGGCGTCACCACGGAACGCTTCCAGAACCCGCTGTGGTTCATTACGGAAGCCATCACTGGCTCGGCCAACCTGCGCAAATCGCTCGCCGTTGTTAAAGCCTTCGGCCGCCGCATCGTGTCCACGGCCGTCGCTGACCGGAAAGCGCAGCATGGCGGCAAAGATGCAGGGATAAGCACGCCGTCCGCTTTGGTGCCTATCCCTTCCATCACCACCAACAGCAATCTGGCCGATAGCAAGATCAACGAGGTATCGGGCAGTCTGATCCAGTCCCTGCTGGACGCCATCCCGGACCAAGAAGTTGTGGCTGATGCTGCGCTCAACTACCTTTCAGCTGGTGTGTACCGTCTTTCCATTCTCTTCCCCTCTCCATTTTTCGGTTTTCTCACTGACACCCACAGGACGCGACACTGTTGCCCAGGGACTGACCTGGACCTTTTACATGCTCATGAAGCACCCAGAGATTGTCGAAAAGATTCGCCAGGAGGTGAGGAGTGTCTTATCTACTGGCGGTAGCGACGGCGGTGATGACGACGGCGAGGGCAAGAGCCCCGACTACGCTCGCCTCACCCCTGTCGCTATGCCCTACACCATGGCCGTGTTCTACGAAGGCCTGCGCTTGTTCCCGCCTATCCCGTTTGAGATCAAGCAGGTCGAAGCAGATCAGCTCGTGCTGCCCGATGGTACCGAGCTGAAGAAGGGTGCTCTTGTCATCTGGTGCTCCTGGGCCCTGAACCGCTCGCGTCTCACTTGGGGCGACGATGCTGACGAGTTCCGCCCAGAGCGGTGGCTGCAACCCGGTGGACAGCGTCTTGTGACACGCACGGCCTCCGAGTTCCCCGTGTTTCATGGCGGTCCGCGGACCTGCCTGGGCAAGAAGATGGCCGAGTCCATGGCCGTGCAGACCATGGCGGCGGTTGTTTACTACTTTGATTTCGAGCTGGCCGACCCGACCAAGGAGCGTGTCACCAAAACGAGTCTGACGCTGCCGATGGAAGGCGGGCTGCCGTGTTATGTGCGGATTCATTGACGTGTATTGTGTAATGAGAATGACGAATTTTTTTTAAAAAAACAAATGGGCGCCTAAGGGGGTTTCAAAGGTAGCAGACGTTTATTGCCGCGTACTTTTTATCACGAAAAAATGACGACTATCTATTATAAAGTTTTTATTTTCTGAATGACTATTTTCCTATTTTTTTTGCTATTAGTTTCATTTTTGTAAAAAATGTTCTTTTTTCCTACTTCCTCCCCTTACTGGTTGGGTATGCCGCCGTGATATCGCAAAATCAAACACAATGTCTAAATAAATCGAAACCGCTCCTTTACTTTTCTCCTTTTTTATATTAGTAGTAGATGGCAGACAATTTCAAAACTCGCCGTGTAAATGATGAATAATAAGCAAGAAAATTGAAAAAAAGAAAGAAAAAGGACGTCATGATCTCATGAGAAAAGAGACGATGTGGTAGAGAATGTGCAGAGCACAAGATATCAACGCTTGTTGAAGTTCAAGAAGCGAGACTAGAGATGTGTTAGTTGATTGGTCTTGAGAAAATAGAATCGAAAAAAATAAGGAAGAAAAAAAGACTTACAGCAAGGAAGATGATGATGACGTTGCTGGCAACAAACGACATGTAAATGCCCAGATCGCGCCAGCGGTTGTTGAACGACAAGTTGAGCGGCTCGTAGAACTGGTCACCCACCTTGTACGCGCAGTAGCCGCAGTCCGACATCGACGACGGGTTGGCAATATAGCCCGAGCCGCCGTTGCTGAAAAACGGCTCCATGTAGACTTCGCACGTCATGTTCGACGGCGGCTGGAACACATTGAGCTCCTCCTCCTTGCACACCACGGGCAGTTCGTGCAGTGCAGTCACCACCATGCCGCCAATCAGGCGTGTGAAGGGGTCCAACTGGTAGAGCCACGAGCGCCAGAAGGCGGGCATGTTGGCCGACGAGATCGTAACACCACAGAACAGAGCGAACGTGATCATGATGAAGGGGTCGAACTGGCTCGAAATGAACGTCGACGGCGTCAGCGCAGACAGACCCTGGCCGAGCGTGATACTGAAGAGCTCCGTGATCAGGACAAAGAAGAACTGCAGACCAGCACGCGACGCCTCCTTCTGGAGACCCGGCATGTAGTACAGGGGCAGGAAGAAGGCGACGGAACATATGATGGCATACGGCAGCTCAGCCACCAGCATGCCCAGGGCAAAAACGGGGCCGCTGTACATCTTGGATGACGACTCGCGGAAGAAGATGCTGCGCTTGATGTGGTACATGACCTCGACAGGCGAGATAATCAAAGCGGGAAGAACCGTGACCTGGAACATGACAAAGACCTTGTACTGCAGCGACGAACGTGAGTCGTCCAGGTTCAGGTAAGTGAGACCGGTAAGAAGGGCGATGACCACGTGGTTGAACAGGCGCGAAAACTGGTAGTTGGCCTCACGGAAGAGCGCAACGCTGGTACGATGCACGACAATCCGGACCTGGTGGACAAACGGCGAGGCGTACTCCTTCTCGGGCGCAACAAGCTTGAAACCCGTACCGGTGGCGGCTGACTTGACCTGCTCAAGAGCCAGGTTGTCGGAGCCGCCAAGAACGCCACTGGCCTCCATCTCCTCGATTTTTACTGCCCCAATGCGCTGTTCCTTGACCTGCTCGATGGTCGCCTTGACCTCGACAAACTCAGGGCTCTCGTCCCACAAGTCGGCCCAGTCGCGGTTGCCAATACGGGGAGAGCTTCCAGCACCAATGGCCTCAAGCATAAACTCGGCGACGTTGTCAGTATCCTTGGCGACAGCACCGTTGCGCTTGAAGTAGGCACGGAGAACATTAGCGTCTTTGCCAATGTCACCAAAGTAGATGCAGCGGCCACCGGAGCGGAGGAGCAGAAGACGGTCAAACTGGTCGAAGAGAGCGGCGTTCGGCTGGTGAATCGTGCACAGAATAGCCTGGCCAGCGGCGGCGAGCTTGCGGAGGAAACGGATAATGTTGTAAGCAGACTGGGAGTCAAGACCAGACGTGGGTTCGTCAAGAAACAGAAGCATTTCGGGCTTGGCAGCCAGCTCAACACCGATGGTGACACGCTTGCGCTGCTCGACAGTCAGGCCAGCCTCGGGAAGACCAATAATACAGTCGGCCAGCTCCTCCAGCTCCAAAAGACTAATAATCTCCTCGACATAGGCGTACTTCTCCTCGCGAGGAGTCTCGTAGGGCTGGCGAAGGTCGGCCGAGAAACGGAAAGCCTCGCGGACGGTCTGGGACGGGTCGTGGACATCCATCTGCTCAGCATAGGAGGTGCTGCGCTGGAACTGCTTGCCGGGCTTCTTGCCATCAACCAGCACACTGCGCGGGGGAGAGATGACACCAATGTTTTTGCGCGAGGCCAGGACATCGAGCAGAGTCGTCTTACCAGCACCCGAGGCACCCATGAGGGCAGTCAGCGAGCCGGGCTTCACGTAACCGTAGACATTGTTGAGAAGACGGCGAGTGCCGCCAGCGACAGGGACGTCGTAGTTGAGACCCTCCCACGTAAGCACGCTCTTGGAGTTGATGCTAAGCTCGGAGCTGGCAGCCTCCTGTTTGGTGCGGCGGCGCTCGTCTCTCTTCTCGATGAGCTTCTTGTTGAGATCGGTGCGCTCCTTGCTCGGGCGGCTGTAGACGAGAGCGGAATTACCACCCATGCCGAAACGGATGATCTCACCGAGAACAACGTTGAGAATGAGGAAGAAGACAATGATGGCGAAAACGATACCCCAGTTGCGCCACAGGTCGCCGGGCGAATACGAGAAGCCCTGCTCAATGTAGGCGGTACCGGAGACCATGTTGGTGCCGTAGACGGAGCCGGCAAGGGTGCAGACCTGGTGGTTGATGTCGTCGTAGCCGGCGCCGGAGGGGACCAAAGTCTCGGGACTGCAGGTCATGGCGATGCGACTGAATTCGTTTTCCATCATGGCACTGAATACAAGACCCAGGATATTGATGTAGTAGATCCATCGCAACCACACCTTCTCCGACTGGTACTGAATCAGGTAGCCGGACGTGATGACATAGAGTGTCACCATGACGACGGCCATCTTGTTTGCGTAGTCGAAATCGGGACTGATACAGCCGACAATGCGGACGAAGAGCGTCATAGCGATGTTACCGGACAGAATCAAAAGGAAGAACGTGAAGAAAGCGCCGGGGCTTCGATACAAGTTGCTGGCAAAATAGACAATGATACAGAAGACGAAAATACGCGTGACGGCAAACGCCTGGTCGACAATTATTTGGGCAAGCCAGAGTGCAGATGGTCGATGGAAGGCATAGGCTCGATGTTTGTTGAGGACACCGCGTCCCAGCATAATCGTCGATAGTTCGGCAAAGGCTTCAAAGGCATTGAACAGGAGCGAGATGAACATGAGACCGCCCTTGCCAAAGGCACTTTCGGTGGTGACGGGGAGGCGCAGGTACAGAGTAGCGAGGACGATAGCGATGACAATGGTACGGAACCAAGCGAGAGCAAGAGCAACCTTGTCCTGCCACTTGAGGACAAACTGGCGCTTGATCAGGGCCCAGATCTGGCGGTAGAAGGGAATGGCGTAGACAGTGCCGCCGGCACCCCACTGCTTGCTTTCCTTAACGGCTAGGCGGAAGTCGTGGTACTTCTCCTCCTCCTCGGGAAGAGTGGCCTTGTAGGCGGCCATCTCCTCACCAAGACGAGCGCTGAATGCAGACTTGTCGAAAGCCTCAGCGAGCGAGGCTGGGTCATGGGGCGCATTCTCCTCAGAGAAACCATGCGCGTAGATGCGCTCGTACTCGTCAGTGCAGCCCGTCAGATAGTCGGGTGTGGTCTGGCGGGGGCGGGCCTCAAAGCCGAGGCCCTCAAAGTAGCCGCGGGCTTCCTGGGCAGGACCAAAGTAGGCCTGGCGACCGCCATCGATGACGAGGACCTTGTCGAACTGGGAGAAGATGTTTTCTGAGGCCTGGTAGAGAGAGACGAAGGTGGTGGTCTGGTAGAGGGAGCAGTAGGCGCGAAGACACTTGATAAAGTCGAGGGCGGTGGAGGCGTCGAGGCCGCGTGTGCTGTTGTCGAAAGAGACAACACAGGCGTTGGTGCAAAGCATCTCAGCTATGCTGACACGCTTCTTTTCACCACCAGAGACACCGCGCACAAAGGGGCCACCCACGACAGTGTTGCGGGTGTGCTCAATGTTGAACATCTTGAGCATGGTGTCGACGACCTCGGCCTTGAACTTGGCCTTGGTCATGCCCTCGGGGAGCTTGCCGGCAATCTTGGTGTCGAGAGCGAACGCGAGCGTCTGCTCAACAGTCAGAGTGGCGTGGTGGACGTCGTCCTCCTGGTTGTAAACACACTCGCCGCGGTAGTCCTCAAACTCCTTGGCGCTGAAGGGGCCGTAGGTGACGTCGCCGTCAACACCCGTGTAGCCGTACCGCTGGTTGGCGATGGTCTTGAGGAAAGTTGTGCAGCCGGAGCCAGGCTTGCCCAGCACAAGCACCATCTCGCCGGGCTTGCAGACACCGCGGAAGTTATCGAGAATGGTTTTCTGTGTGCCCTTGGGTCCGCGGCCCATCCAGCGCAGCACGGGGCTGATAACATCGAAAAAGCCGACGATGGCATCGGGGAAGGTGCGCACATAGTTGGAGGTACCGCCCATACCGCGGACGGAAAACTTGTCCCAGTACACGCCAATGTGCTTCGGCCGGATGCCAGCCGCACGCTCTGCCGCCAAGCTGCCACGCAGGTAGCTCTCGAGGTCGAAACGGTCCTCGCTGCTCTCATCACCGTTGTCATCGCCGTCCGCGCCATCAGACGATTTGCCAGCCACGACGGCCTTCTCTGCATCTAACGGGACGCGATTGCGACTAGCACGGCTATCAGCACGGCTCCGAACACGGCTTGCACGCGACATTCCCGACAGCTCGTGCTGCAGGTGCTCGAACTCGTTGACGGCATATTCGACAGACACGCCGGGGTCGGGATTCGTAGTGCCGTTGGGGTTGTTGCGGCGGGCCTCCTCGCGCAGATTGTCGAGATCCACGGTGGTGGCAGTCGAGGTGGACGAAACAGACGGGCGGGGAGCAGCCTCAACCTCGCTCTTGCCGTGCTCATAACGCGGGTCAGACTGGGAAGCGGCAGCTGGTGTTGTGGCCTCTGCGGATGCGGCGGTCGCCGGTGCCGAGGCCGAAGCGGACCCTTGTTCCAAGTGTTTTTCCGCCATTGGAACGCGGGAAGAGTGAAGAATCGGAGAGTTGTGATGCAGTGATCGTGGGAAGTGAGATGGAAACACTTTTGTGCGTCTTGTTGTGAGAATTGTTTGAAATGTGGTGATGTTGGCGGGCAAAGACAACAAAAGGGAGTTTCAAGTTGCCGAGTTGCTGGGAAAAGGGTTTCCCTCCTAAAGTCAACAAAGGACCAACGAATTAAGAGAAAGCAAAGGACCGAGAATCAAAGGAAAGAATACAGAGGCTCTCTCCGCTTCTCTCGATAAAAAAAGAAAGTGGCAACAAAAGGGAAAGAGAGAAGGAAATGTGATCCCGAGGTGAAGTCGAGATCATATAACCGCGTAGTGAAGAAAAGAGAAAGGAAGAAAAGCACAAGGCGGAAGATGAGAGGAGGAAGGAAAAGGACGGTGAGAGAGCTTCCTTGAGAATCCCAGCCGAAAAAAGTCTAGATTCATAGAAAAAAATGTTTATCTGCTATTTACCATCAGGAGCCAAGAACACCAACGACCAAGGGAGGGGGGGCAGGAGGGCAAGAGGGGGCAACTACGAGCGAGAAGGTGTTTTTCGAAAAAGGCAAGAACTGGCTGAGACTAGACCAACAGAAACACACACGAATAAAGCAAGAACGTTTATTACCAATCTTGGGCAAGGAAGTCGCAACCAACTGCCCAGTGATGTTTTGCTCTTGGGTGTTCTTTCTGTTATTTTTTTTCGACGTCCTATCTGGCAGGGAAGCTACGAGTGGTGCGGCAAGGCGGGCGTGCAGCAGCAGCTTTCTCTTCCCCCCTTATTACACGGAGGTCGGCAACAAAGGTAGGCCTTCCGACATGGGGGGAAGGGGCGACGCACTACGACCACGACATGACCACGACGGCAAGAAAGTCGGACTGGGAAAGGAAGGAACAAAGCAGCGGGCAACGCGCATCGACAGCGCAAAACCCAAACCTAATAACCAAAGAAAGAAAGAGAGAAAGAGGGTCGGCGGGGGCTCCACATCAGTCGCACCTTGTTGCGACGACCATTGGCCCCATTTCTGGACGACCCATGCAGCGGCAGCGGGCCAGAGCCACCATGCGCTACTAGCTACGACAAATCTCTTGCGGAGCCTGGATGAACGTCGGTTTGACATGAAAGGGGGTGGGTGTCGAACACGGGCGGATGCACCGATGCTGATCCGAAGAAAATGCCAATGGGCCGCATGAGTCGAGCGGCCAGCAGACTTATTGTGATATGAAAAAGGGCCAGCGGCTAGGATGGTCCCGAACACAGATTGGTAGGTTTGAAGGTGCCAGTTGCACCTTCCTGTAGCTTTGAACAGACGAATGCCAATGTTGGAAGGCGCGACCGTGAGTGCACTTGCCTTCGTGATGCATCATGAGTCATAGAAAGAGCAAGATACATGACCAAGAAAGAACGGGAAGGTACAGGGCAACACAATATATGTAATCAGAAAGCCAATGGCTAGCTAGCCAAGAGAGAGCAGCCACCTGACAAGGTCTTCGAGTTCATTTTTGACGATGCCCTTCCGCGGCGTTTGCCCACGCGCTTGCACTGTAACCATGCCCATCAGCTTGTAAACGGGAACGCCATGCGGTCTGGAAAAGAGACAAAAGCAGACAGAAAAGAGCAAACGGGCAGGCACGCGCAGAAGCGCAAAATCGTTATTGTGGGTCGGATCCGACGACAGACGAATCGGGGCATAGCACTTACATGAGGGAAGGAGCACCCACCGTGTACGACAGGTGGGGGTTCGGGAGAGAAGGAGGGGGCCTGGCCGGCAAGCGTGATAACGAATGCTGCTGCCCTTTTGGTACCCGAATTCGCTAGAAGGACCGCTTTGCCAGCCGTGGCATTTGATGTGGAGTCTCCGCATTGCGCGTATGGGAGACTACACGACGTGAAGAAAAAGAAAAAAACCGTGTGTACATATATGTACGAGGAACCATTGAGTACATAAGGTATGTCGTGCCGCGCGTCGTTCTAAACAAAAGTAAAAGAATGTTCAGTGGTAGCGTGTAGCATGCAATTAGTGTTACTGTACTTTATGCAAGAAGAATATCTTAGTGAATATAGAGTCTGGCGTCTAGATGTGAGAAGACCGCAACTGTATGAAAATAAAGAAGGAGCGAACCGCTATCAAAGCCATCTCGAATTCTTGACCAGGGAAGTGGCGATGGGGAGGTCTTGCAAAAATTCGTCCATGGCAGGCACTAGGACACTGAGTATCCAGGGTTGAGAAAAAAAATCCAGCACTCGGTTGCGCTGATTGCCTATCGCCGCCCCTCATCCACAGTGGGCTAGGCACAAAGCGCAAATGGGGCAAGGGAAAGGGGAAATGGAGCATCAAGGGCCACGACACTGCGTCCGCCCACACGGTTTTCGGAGATACATGCAGCGTGCGTGCATCGACATTATGTGAGGCTGATCCCCTCGAGTCGCGTTTTTATTAATAATATGGGGGTATACCACAGTCATCTCGCGCATCGTGTGGTCGTTCTTTCCTCGGCTTTTGCATCAAGAGAGAATACTTTTGACAGAGGAAGGCGCTGTCCCATGGTAGACGGTCGCCCAACGGCACTAATAATACGGCGCACTTTGCCGTACCGAAGCGGAGGTCATTTCCGGAGAAAACATGGAGAATAGAAGGAGTAATGCAGGAGAAATGCACGAGTTATTAAGCTTCTATTGAAAAGGGTCCTGAACTAAATGTGGATGGGGCCTAGCCAGCGCTTTGGAACGAAATTTTACCGAGTTTTTCTTTCTCTCTTTTCCTTCTGTCTTTCTTTCTTTCCTTTCTTTTGTACCCTGCAAGGAAGGAGCGCTAGGCTTGGCACCGTACACGCACCAAAATGCCTGTCAAGGTGACGCTACGGACTTTGGAGTGCGCCCCCTGCAAAGACTGCCAGAGGCGGCAAGAGCAAAGAGGAAATAAGAGAATAAAAAAGACGGGGCTCTTTCCATTTTTTTTTCCATTTGTTTTCTGGATCCTTCCCGTTTGACACGGGCTAGAGATACCACATAAAGCAAAAATAAATAAGAAATTTAGTCTACGAAGTAATACTGGACGATGCCCACACATCCTTTTGGCCTCACTTTGACTGCACTCGTCGCACAACACACTTCAACATATCCAACAAGTCAACATGCCACTTTTGGCTGCTGAATGCTGCCGATGCATGCGGTCTGCACTGTTGACGCAATTGGCGAATACAACACGACGCTAAATTATGATTCATAATGAGTTTCGGTTTTTTTTTCCGCCGCCGTTGAGAAAGGGATCGTCGGGGAACGGAGGAGAAAAGAGGGGAAAGCAAAGAAGAGGAAAAACCAGGAACAACAGAGATGGAATGAAATGCGAACGTGACAATGGAGAGAAAAGAGGGGAGGTTAGTAATGAAATCAGGAACAAGGAGATGTCTGAAGACTCGCATGTTTACAAATTAACAGCAAAAATCAAACTCAAAAACCAAGAAGAGTAAAAACATAACAGAAAGAGGAGTATAAAATCGGCAATGGGATATGGAAACAGAAGAGAGACGTGGTGTCATAACAAAGCATAACATGAATATAAATGTGAAATTGTGGTCGTAAGATGTTATTCTCGATATATGCTAGGCCAAAAAGGAGACGAGGCTCTTCGAATGGACGCAAACGGATGCACACCATATGCCATGACATTTTTATACTTATGATGTGCCCCGTCTTTTATTTTGTAGTTATCCAGATTTAGGTCCGTTATGGCCGCATCACAGAGGGCACTAAACCTTGATACTAAACCTTGATAGCCGGAATCAGAGCAATTCGTTTTATCAAAATTGCCAAAATGCCAGACCAGGTGACAGGGACAATGGTCAAATTTGCCGGCGTGAAGTTATGGGGAAAATCGCCGAGGCAATCAACTGCCGTGCTGATCCATTCGTGGACTACAACCGCCCAATGCTACATACGACGCCGTCCGGAGGGGCGGCACGGGTAGCAGACGGCAGCCGGCAAAGGGGCATACTGTGTAGGATGCTCCCATTTTATGTCGTATTATTTTCGACGCTGGACAAGCTGTCGGGACTGAAGAGCCTTTGGCTGCACGCTTGTACTTTAGAGTTGCAGCCAGCATGGTCCACGGCTTGCATGGCCGCCTGTAACGGCGAGCTAACGACCTAGGCATGCAGCCTGCAGGTGATATATAGTATGTTCGTGTAAACGAAATTCAAGTAGACTGTATGCTGTGTATGTTTTGATATGTGTGAGTGACCATATATTGGTATCCGAGACAAGGCAAACATGAAGCTAGTTAATGCTTGTATGAATCGTGGCGAGTATTGCGACCATTTCTGACAAGATTTTTGGCTCCAGTATGCATCTCTGAACAGTGGCGAGTGTTTTTTGATTGTCTGTCCCTTTTCGTCCACCTCGAGCAACATTTTGAGTGCCCTATCATCCCTCATTCACATGATACCTGACGTATAAAAAGCCCGCTCTCCTCTGCGCACCCTCCTGGTATTGGTGTCATTGTAGACCCTTGTCTCTTCCATCGCTGACCAGAAGGTATTCCAAGAAAAAGATTGCATAAAAAAAAAGACAATGTTGTATGATAATATAAGAAGGATACTGAAACCACATGATAACAAATGTAAAGCGATATAAAGTGACGAAACCATAGACCTCGCATGCCCTCCCGACATGGGCGAAAACAGACCGCCCACTCCCCATCTAGTTCCATTTTCCTGCGTCTCCTTTTTCTGTCCTCCCTTAACTACTTAATCTCCAAGCAAAAGAAGTAGAGTCAAATCTTGAACCAGCCCTACAGCTCCGACTCGACGCCGTTAGCATCCACCGTCATTGGGCTGCCGTTTTGGTGTTGCCGCAGCTGTGCATCTGTTGACCCTTCTGCGCCTGGCGCCAGCTGTTGTGGTGAACTGCCGCTGCCTGCTGTTGTTCTCCGGCCACCCACTGCTGCTGCTGCTGCTGCTCCTGTGCTGACCACCACACGGCTGTTGTTCGCGTCCGGGTCGCTTTCGTGCACGTCGACGTCCGAGTCACGCAGCTGCTCGGCCTCGTTGTGCTTGCGCGTCTCGTCGAGGTCGGCAATGTCGTCGGGCTTGCTGCGCAGCCACTGCATGCGAGGGCCTGACCGTGCGCGCTCGGAGACGCGGAAACCGTAGATCTTGGGCTCGAAAATCTTGCCATGGCCCAGACCGGGCGCGGTGTTGCGTGCATAGATGCCGTTGACAGTGGGTGGGCCACCGCTCTGGCCGGCGTACAGGGACGAGACGGTGGTGAGAGCCTCGACACCATTCTTAGTGAGGTCGTACTCGGGGAACGTGAGCAGGAACAGGGCGCCGAATGTGCGGCCGAAGAAGGCACCATCGACCGTCTGGAACCGACTGTTGGGCGGAACGTAGACGTCGAGGCACGAAGGGCAGAACAGCTTGACGGTGTCCTCACCTGGTATGTCGGACAGACCTACGGGAAGCGTTCGGGCCAGGTTGCAGTATGTGCGCGGGCAGACGCCAAAGTGGCTGAGCTCATACTTTTCCGACATTTGCTGGATACCCGCTCGAGAGCAGATGAAGCGCTGGTGTATCAGGCCGTACAGCAGCTCGGCCGAGCCCTCGATCATAGAGAGGTCACTAGGCATTCTACTGTGGTTGCGGCGCTCCCCGGTGTGCCGCATGCGCTCCTCGCCTGTCTCGCCCTCCTCGTCGTCCTCTTCCTCCTCCTCCTCGTCCTCGTCCTCTTCTGGCTCGACGTCCAGGATCATCTGGGTTGCCAGTCAGTATGCATTCTTGGTTCTTGGATATCTGGTTGGGCATAACGAGCCCACTCGCGTCATCACCGATTTCCAAACAAGCCTCCTTCCCGTTCTTTCTTCCCACCCTGCACTGCACGTCTGTACATACCTCTAGTGCCTCCTTGTAGAGCTGCACCTGCGACTGCAGCCCCGTCAGGTTGAAATCATCCTCGATAAACTCCTCCGAGACCTCGGCAAAGTACTCGTGGCCCAGCAGTGAGCAGAACGATGCGATCCAGGTCTCGGGTGTGCCTGATGATGTGGACATCCTCGGTTGGCGTGCCGCTCCTTATGAGTCGGCAGATATGTATTTGTTGGAAGGGAAAATTATTCGTGGTATGTCTTGATATGTCGTGATATATCAATGATGTCGTGAACGGTTCGCGGCGTATCAACTATCAACCCCGCCAAGCTGGAGACGGAGATGAAGGCCGCGTGGGTCAGGTCTGGGACAGTCCGGAGGATCAACACGTGCGGGCTCGAGTGTCGCGCCGCAATCCAATAATCCAATTCCTCCAAGCTCGATCGACAAAGATGGACCCGGGATGCCGTGTCAATGCCTCGTCAGAGTCTGCCGGAGTATCGTGACCGAGTCGATGGTCGTCGAGATTCCTCGAGTTCTTCGGAAGTGTCTTTTGTCGGCCGTCGTGGGGCCTATGCGGCTAGGGCTCTGGCTGGCACTGGATGACGCGCTCGATGAACCAGCTGGAAGCTCGAGAAAAAAAGGGTCGAAAAAAAGAGCTGGGCGGATGTAAACAGGGACTGCCGATCCAAGTGGAGGGGATGGAGCGAGAGAGGGGGGCGCAAAAAGACGGAAAGACGCGAAGTTCTGGACTTGTCACAGCCGGCTCGCCGTGGGCATCGTTGTGTGTCGCGGCGTCGGTATGCGGGCGGGTTGTCTTGCTTTTGGCTTGCTTGCCTTGTCTAGGCGAAAGCTCGAGCGCGAGGATCGGGTGTGGGCGTCAGAGCAGAGGGGACGTTGAGTGAGGGCGGGGGTTCAGGACTGAGAAATGCCACAAGCCTGCAGATGTGACGCCAGTTTGGCTGTGTTCTCGCGGGCCAGGCAAAAATAGTGCCCTAAAATCCCAAAAGCAGGGAGGTCCAGCCCTCGAGCAGGCAGGAGGGCGTGGCCCGTGCGCCACCTCCTTCCTCAGAGCTGGCTGGAGCTATCTCCACGTGATGAGTCATGTGTGCTTATCTTTTCGCGGTTGCCACCAGTTTAGGCAAGCAAAAGCATCGAGGCCATCCAACGTTCTTTAACGTCTTCCAACGTCTTTTTTTGCCGTCCATCTTTTTGACTATCTTTGCATGACCCGCCAGCGTCGACGTGTTGCGCCAGCACCGTCATTTGTTTTATACTTTCGCTTCTAGAACTATTTTTTACGACAACATTGTTTCTCTCCTCGAAACGCCGGCAAAAATGCCTCCTCTACCCGATTTCCTCAAGCAAAAGGCGCCCGAGAACTATGTTGCCGGTGTGGGTCGCGGAGCTACGGGCTTCGTCACCCGGTCGGACCTGGGCCCGTCGCACGAGGGACCGACGGACGAGCAGATGAAGGCTGCGATTGCAAAACGGTCTTTGCAGCTGCAGAACAAGGCGAACGGCCGTGACTCGAAAGACGACAAGGAAGACACAGCAGACGATCCGCGATACCAAGACCCAGACAATGAGGTCGGCCTGTTCTCGGGCGGCATCTACGAGAAGGACGATGAAGAGGCCGACCGCATCTGGCAGGAGGTCGACGAGAAGATGGCCAAGCGGCGACAGAAGCAAAGGTTAGTCCACACCCTCCCACAATCTCTCTTCCTCCTTGCAATACAAAAACAGATGGTTTATTGTCTGCATATAGATGAACGGAGTACCGACGATGATTTTTTTTTTCTTGCACCACTACAGGGAAGCACGAGAGCAAGCAGAGCTCGAAGAATACGAACGCGCGAACCCGAAAGTCGAAGCCCAATTTGCCGACCTAAAACGCGCTCTCGGAACCATCTCTGAAGAAGAGTGGCTCAATCTGCCCGACGTCAAGGACATGACGGGACGCACAAAACGCGAGCGTGAGGCCCGGAGACAGCGCTTCTATGCCGTGCCCGATACGGTCCTGGCGGCAGCACGCGACAGCACCGAACTCGGAACGACCGTGGCCGACGATGGCGAATCGGGAGGCGCAAACAAGGACGGCACAATGACCAACTTTGCCAAGATTGGAGCGGCGCGCGACAAGGTACTGCAGGCGCATCTCGACCAGGCCTCCCACTCGACCAATGGCACCAGTACAGTCCTCGGCACCTCGACGAGCGTCGACCCGCGCGGCTACATTACATCCCTCAACAAGCTGGAGACGGCTGAGAAGGTCAGCGTTAGCGACGTCGACTTTGCGCGCAAGCTGCTCAAGTCGGCCGTGGAGTCCAACCCGCTTAGTGCGCCCGGTTGGATTGCTGCGGCACGTGTCGAGGAGCTGGCCGGCAAGGTCGTGGCGGCTCGCAACGTGATTGCGCGAGGCTGCCAACAGTGCCCCAAGAGCGAGGACGTCTGGCTGGAGAACATCCGTCTCAACGAGAACCGCAACGCCAAGGTTATTGCCGCCGAGGCCATCAAGGCGAACCGTCGGTCGGTGCGGCTGTGGGTCGAGGCCATGAAGCTCGAGACGGACCCGCTGTCCAAGAAGCGCGTTGTGCGCAAGGCTCTGGACCACATCCCCGAGTCCGAGGCGCTCTGGAAAGAGGCCGTCAACCTGGAGGAGAGCCCCGAGGACGCTCGCCTGCTGCTTGCCAAGGCGACCGAGCTGATCCCAGCCTCGATTGACCTGTGGCTGGCCCTGGCGCGCCTGGAGACACCCAAGAACGCCAAGGCCGTGCTCAACAAGGCGCGCAAGGCTGTGCCCACGTCGCACGAGATTTGGATTGCCGCCGCGCGCCTGCAGGAGCAGCTGGGCGAGGGCAACAAGGGCAATGTCATGAAGAGCGCCGTGCAGTCACTTGTCAAAGAATCGGCCATGCCGAAACGCGAGGAGTGGATCGCCGAGGCCGAAAAGTGCGAGGCAGAGGGTGCTGTCATCACTTGCGGTAACATCATTCGCGAGACTCTCGGCTGGGGCCTTGACGAGGACGACGACCGCAAGGATACATGGAAGGAAGACGCCCGCGACAGTATCAACCGCGGTCGCTACGAGACAGCACGCGCCATTTACGCCTATGCTCTACGGGTATTTGTCAACAGCAAGACGCTGTGGCTGGCCGCCGTCGATCTTGAACGCAACCATGGCACCAAGGAGGCGCTCTTCCAGGTGCTCGAGCGCGCCGTCGAAGCCTGTCCCCACAGCGAGGTGCTGTGGATGATGCTGGCCAAGGAGCGTCTGTTGGCAGGCGAGCTGGACGAGGCGCGCCGCGTTTTGGGCCGCGCCTTCAAGCAGAACCCTAACAACGAAGATATTTGGCTGGCAGCCGTCAAGCTCGAGGCCGAGAACGGCTTCCCCGATCAGGCGCGCCAGCTGCTCGCCACCGCCCGGCAGAACGCGCCCACCGACCGTGTCTGGATGCGCAGTGTGGCTTTCGAGCGGCAGCGCGGTAACAACGATGCTGCGCTGGAGCTTGTTCAAGAAGCATTGCAGCTTTTCCCAGGCGCTGCTAAGCTGTGGATGATGAAGGGTCAGATCTACGAGAACCTCGGCAAGGTGCCACAAGCGCGCGAGGCCTACAGCACTGGTGTCAAGGCTGTGCCCGGCTCTGTACCTCTGTGGCTGCTCTTTGCGCGCCTCGAGGAGCGCGCCGGTGCTGTCGTGAAAGCTCGCAGTGTCCTTGATCGTGCTCGCCAGGCCGTTCCAAAGTCGCCCGAGCTATGGTGCGAGCTGGTCCGTGTCGAGCGCCGCGCTGGAAACATGGCGCAGGCCAAGGCCCTGATGGCTGCAGCGCTCAAGCAGATGCCCAAGAGCGGTCTGCTGTGGAGCGAGCGCATCTGGTTCCTGGAGCCACGGACGCAGCGCAAGCCGCTGTCGCTCGAGGCTATCAAGCAGGTGGATAACGATGCCCAGCTATTTGTGGCCGTCGCGCGCATCTTCTGGGGAGAACGCAAGCTGGAGCGCGCACAGAACTGGTTCGAAAAGGCGCTCGTGCTGGATGCCGACATTGGCGACTCGTGGGCGTGGTACTACAAGTTCTTGCTGCAGCACGGCACGGCCGAGAAGCGCGCCGATGTCATCTCCAAGTGCGTAACGAACGACCCGAGGCACGGTGAGCATTGGCAGGCGATTGCCAAGGACCCCAAGAACGCCAGCAAGGGCCCCGAAGAGATTCTAAAGATGGTTGCAGCCGAGTTGTCATAAACGTGGCGTGACTCGACATGATATAGAAGGGGAGAGATTGGACGACTAAAAATATCGCTGTATGTAACAATAGGAGCGCATGGACTGGATACATATTAGATACCCTGTAATTTAGCATTGGAACCTAATGGGGTGCGGAACATGGTGGCGTGATGCAATTTGAGATTTGCGAGGCAAGTTGGAATAAATGGAAATGAATATGATATATATGAACAGCCAGAAAGATTAACAAGATGTTATGATAACCCCATATACATTATGCAACAGAGAGACAGAATAGAAACGAAAACAAAAAAACTAGGCCGCCTCGTGGTCAGACTCCAGTCTCGTCATTCTTTGTGAGAAAGTCGGTACGTTGGTGAGCAAAGAGTTGATTCTCCTGACTTATTTGCCGCCGAACCAGCTCGAGACGCCGCTCTTCGTCTTGGATGCGGCATCCTCGACCTTCTTGTCGAAAGCGTCAATCGACTTGTTGACGCTCGCCCGGGTCTCCTCGGCCTTCTGCTGGACGTCGGCGGCCGCCTTGTTGTACTCGCTCTGCGCCTTGTTGACGGCCGAGTCGATCTTGGCACCGGCCTCAGCGCCGTACTTCTGAGCGTCCGTGCGAATCTGGTCGGCGCCGCCGGTGGCACGGGCGCGGGCAGACTGGAGGTCGCCTAAGGATGTATGTTAGTAAGATGAACAAAAAGGGTCATTTGCAGCGTTTGCAGCATCTGCAGCACCAGGGAGGCGGTGAAACTTACTCTCAAACTTCTTCTCAGCAACCTTGGGGTTACCGCCAGCGCTGTAGAGGTAGTAGCCAACGCCGCCAGCGGCAGCAATGCCAAGGATGAGGGGTGTGCGAGACTTGGACATTGCGAATGAAGTGTGTGAGAGGGATTGAGGCTAAAGCGAGGTAGACAGGGTGAGGGTAGGAGATCACAATTGGACTGTGGTTGAGAACGTTGGTTTGGGTATCGTGAAGAGGATTGTGTTTAGAATGAGGAGAAAGTTTTCAGATGATACGATGTCAGGGGAAAAGACGTTATATATATTTCTGCCGCACGGAGGGAAGGAGGGGGCTCTGACTTGTCGCTCTTTCTCCGGTTGACTTGCGGCAAGTATTCTTGTCTTGCAACCAACAACGCCTTCGCGCCTTCTCCTCTCGGGACCCAACGACGCAACGTGCACCTTCCTTCTTGCTCCTCTATTCGCCCGTTTCTGTCCACCATTTGGGCCCCGCCCCTCGTTTTACCTATTCTCTGGTTCTTTCCTATTCTGTCACCACAGCGGACCTCGTCAAACTGGGGAAAAGTACGCGTAGAGGACATACAATTGTGATGGCGAAACAAGTACTGTGCATGTCTCTTACTAAAGTAGTGAGCACAGCTTCCTGTCTAGCTCTGCATCTTTTTTTTTGCACTGGGTGATGCTTTGTTGTTCGTCATGACGTAATTGGAAGGTTAGCCCGCTGGAGACTAGGACTGGCGGGGCGCCCAAAGTACTGTTTCAGGACCGCCTTTGTGCGCTGCCAGGAACTCTAGCCAGAGGCGTTCCATTGTTCCTTCCGTTTTCGTCTCAGCGAAATGGACGATGAGCCGGTGCTATTACAGGTACAGCTGTAGGAAAACACTTCATTGCCCCACTTTACACGATCGATCGCTCCTTCTCGTCTGTGATGTCTTGCGCTGTTCACTGTGAGTGCATTTCTCGTAAGTTCTGTATATAGAGAGAGACAGCACAGAACTCGGAAGACAGGCCGACCATTGTTCGTTTCTGTTGAGTATGGCCAACAACATGTGACGGCTCGCGGGGCATCCCTTTCTGTCGTACGATGAGCACGTGCGAAAACACATGCAGCAAGATGCGATGAAAGCTTTCGGTTATTTTTGTTTTGTCAAGCATACTGTTTACTCTGTACGCATTTAGATGACGAGACGGGAAGGAGGCTCCATCGCGCCTCCACTGGCAAAGGTCTCTTGGGGCCTGGCCAGCCTATTACGTCACTGACAAGGGGATGAGGAACGACACTGTAATACAAAGGGAGAATGCGCGATCCAAACTCCTGCTGACAGACAGGCACGCCAAGGCATACATATATGCGTAATGTAAAAATAAAAATGGCATTTTTAAGATTCGGAGCCGGGAAACATGGGCGGAATGGACTGGACCCACCGAACACAGGAGAATAACTCGAGTCTGGCTCAACCCGTCTGGCTTTTGTGTCTTGTTGCTGGACTAAGGAGTAAGTAATTAAGATGCCGGGCTTTGAAGGGAACAGGGGAGCTAATTAGAGCTTTATCGGTGACACTTTATCGCATTTCGTAGATGCCGTTTCTTGTGTCGAGTGCTCCTTCCTATCTGTATCGTCAGCCTCGGACTCTTTCCTTTTGCACGAACACATTGCTCTATGGGAAGGGACGACTATTAAACGGTGGACTGAAACGCGAGTTTCCTATTTTCCAAATATTAGTAGATCGCGCCTGCCGAACACAAAGTACTGTTCGGATTCGGAGCCCGCCTGAAAATCTGCCTTCCTTCAGCTTGCCCAAACAAGCGACCTAATTTAAGTGGCAGCCTGCCTGTGCCTGTGCGTCATTAGGCGCCACTCTTCTGCCGACTTCAGGTACGCTTGCACACTATGGCAGACAGCTCGCCAAGTCATCAATATCTTTCCTACTGTACTCCATACTTTGCACACGCGTTTTTGCCCACTTCAGCCGCCATGTTTTTCTTGTCCAACTTCTAAACGGACTGCTCGCACGCGCACGCTACGATTACGATCGTGCAGTACTGAGCCCTGCATACTACCTGGCTCCGTTTCCTCTCTTTTCCTCTCTCTCTTTCCTGTCCCCTTTTTCGTGTTCCATCGTCACCTGCAGGTCGTTTACGTTTATTCGTTATGCCAGCCTTGTCGTCTTGACCCCGATCTTTTGACCACTCGAGATCCGTGGTCTTTCCGGCTCCTCGATCATTTGGCCGCTAGAACGTCCGCGGCCTCAACATGCCCAAGATCAAGTCCCGGAGCTCGCGTCGTGCTCCAGCGCTCAAGGAGAGCGACTACGATCACGAAATCAGCCTTTTCGACAGTGCGGCCGACGATACAGCGGAACCCAGTGCCGTGAATGGAGGCGATGGGGCGGCACCAGAGGCTGACATCGAGAGGACGGCCAGCCCATTACCTGAGCCGTCTTCTCGAAATGCGGCCATCGACGCGGTAGATGGATCGAGCGCTGAACCCGCGAGCCGACGCCCTTCAGGCATGTCTCTAGCACCAGACTTGGGAGCAGCACTCTCGCCAGTTGTGACGGCCACGTCCTCCACGCCCCTTTTAAATACACTATCGACAGTTCCCACAGCCATTGACGGCGCCAGCAGTTCAGCCCGGAAGCCATCACGAGGACGGAACTCTACAAGATATGGAAGTATATCCAAGATCGCTGCAGAACCGCAAGATGAATCACCACGCGTTCAAGTTGAGGGTGAGTGTAGACAAGAGAACAATATACAGGATATTTCGAGTAGTCTGATTGTCTAACATGGAGGCCTCTACTTAGACGCAACACCTGACGTCGAGATCCCCAACCCCACCGACAGTAAAGGCAAACAAGCGACGGCCACGGCGACACCCGTCACCGAACAACCCACCCGCCAGTCGATGCAGTCTGTAGCGTCTGCACATTCTATACGCCTCGAACAAGAGGCCGCCATCGACGTTCTTTACGAGAACGAGCGTGGCGGCTTTCTGTGCGGCATCCCCCTATTCTCTCGACAGGCCCTTGGCAACCTCGATCCTTCGCCGTGGACCAACTACGCCCATGGCACCAGCCCAACCGATATCACTACGGCACAAGTTCCCGACCCGACCTGGGAGTGGTCGTGGCCAGAGTGGCGCATCAATCGCGAGGACGGTGGGTTTGAGGACGAGAACGGGTGGGAGTACTCCTTCATGTTCGCCCACTGTTTCTCCTGGCACGGCCCGACGTGGTATAGCTCTTTTGTGCGTCGGCGTGTGTGGATTCGAAAGCGTGTCCGGCGCAAGAACAGTGTGGCCTTGTCGGCAGCCGCCTCGGCCATTGGACTCGGCGAGATTGACAGCGTCACGGACCCGCACCTGCTCAACCCCGAATACTTTACTGTTCTGTCGGCCTCGGCTAGACGCCGCAGCTCTAGTAGGAATAGCAGCCGCCATGCTAGTCGCCTTAGTCTGGGTGCGCAGAGCATGGCACCGTCGTCCAAGAGCGGCCTCTGCGAGGGTACAAGCGGCCATGAAGGGGAAGAAGACGACCACGAAGGCCACGACGGAGGGTACATCGAGATGCCCAAGGAGCTGGCCAATGCCGGCATCCTCATGTGTTTCCTGCGGGCGGCACGCATCGACCGTGAAAAGATTGAGGCGGTCGACAACTTCATCCACTTTGCTGGCGAGGATCTTGTCCGCCTCCAGGACTTTATGCACGAGATCATGGCCCTGTTTGTGTTCCAGGCGTCACGACGGACGCTGCTGACCCAGCTGATCAAGGCACACGACGAGGCAGTAGAGGCGAGACAAAAGGCCATCGAGGCCAGCGAGGCCACCGAAGCAGACAAGGGCAAGACGGCAGAAGCAAATCTGGCAGACGACGGCTATACAGACTCTGCTCACAAGGTGCAAGCACTCGGCCGCCGCGTCGGCTACCTCTCTGCTGCCGTCAAGCATGCCGACGAAGAGGTCCGTCGCCTCGAGTACTGGAGCGACATCAAGGCCATGGCACAGCACGGAGCAACAAATGGTGCCGTCGGTCAGGGCGAGTGGGATGCGCATCAGTGGCAGGGCGTCGACCACAGCGGCCCGATGCCACCGCGGCCCAAGTCGCCCACCAAAGAAAAATAATAACAAACTACACCGAAGGTGCCTTGGAACCACATGTATACGGCGCCCTCTTTTATTTTCACTTTCTCTTACTCCTTCTCTTTTGTATTGTTTCCTCATATGTCCTTTTTCTTCTCTTTCTTTTGGATTTAGCGACGAAGCATTGCACGGGCGTTTCATGATATCATTACTGGGCAGCGAAATACGAGCATCCTTACAATAACATGTTTAGAGGGGTTAAGGGAAAAAAGGTCGATTTGTCTCTTTCGTGGTTTGAGATATATTATATGATTTATGACTCGCAATTTGATATCGTGGTAGAGTTAATTAACATCGCTGGATTGCCCTGTAATTCGAGTCTTTGGAGCAGGAGAGTGACCCTAAGGCTCTAGCACGTTTAGCGCCCGCCACCTGGTCGCGCTTTCCCGATATTATGTCGCGCCTTATCGATAAGAGAAAATACAGACAGCACTAAAGCCTTTCAAAACAACGACATCGCAACAAGCCGAAGGGAAGGCGCCACCTAGACCGCATCGAGCGACTTCCAATTCTACCTCGCTGCGACGAGCCCCTTTTCGAATACCCCTCCTCGACGATCCTCCTCTTCTAAACAATCCTCTTACCGAGCTACCGACCTCTCGACCACACCACCACACCACCACACCACCACCCTTTATGGCTCGAGCATCTCCATAACCACCGACTGCGCCGCGTGCTACAATGCAGAGGCTACGGCCGCTCCTCCACTATGGCCGGCCCGCAGCGGCCGGAGTAGCCGCGAGACAAGGAGCTGAGAGGCTCAACCTGTCGTCAAGAAGGTGTTTTTGCCTACGACAGGTTCCACAATGTTCTGCCGACCGGTCACGGCGAGTAATTTCCTCCGGCCGCCTCTCCTTCAGCACGACCAGCGGAGCTCTCTCTGGTGTGCCGGAACCGAGCCAAAGCGACATTTTCACATGGGTACAACTGGATATAAAGCAAGAAGAACGGCGGAAGCAGCAGATTGAAGAGCAGAGGCGCCTGAAAGATGAGCCACTGCAGCCGCCGTCACCGGGCGTCGCGCTTTTGGACGATCTCTCACGACAGCCCATTGTGCCTCGTCCTGCCAACCTGTCGGTACTGGTTGAGCCGGCAATGGACTATGAGCACCGCAGTGAACGATTTCATAGCCGGATGCGGCATGGAAAATCGGTGTTCCGCCAGGAGCGCCTCGAGGTGATCCGGCAAGCACAGCAGCGGCCACTACCCGACTGGCGCATCATTCTTCAACGACTGGCGGGAGCCACTCCCGGAAAAGACGACCTTGTGGTGGACGGTGTTGGCAGTTCCGTACTGTTTCCACGGCTAGCTTCGGGGCTCACACCGTTCCAATTTTTACGGATCTACTCTCTGAGCACCCCGCCCGCTCCTCCGTCGACACCAGGTTCGCAACAGCAGCAGAACCCGCAACAGGCTGGCGCCAAGTCGCAAGGAGGGAAATACCAAAAGCATGCAGTGTCCTTTGCGTTCCCAGGGGATAGCAAGTCGATCCAGGAGCTCCTGCATGGCGTCGACGGGACGCTTTGGAAGATATCAAATCGCTCTGGCGGCGTTTTGCGACTATATCGCCGGAATCCCGGCGCGCTACATACAGCTGACAGCGAAGCGCATAACAGCAGTAACGACAATAACGACAAGGCAGATTATTCATGGCTCCTTACGCTCTCCGGCAACAAGCAATCCATATTTCGTGCCGCTAGCGAGGTGTCGTTTTTTCTCAAAGATGCTGTGCCGGTAGCGGTTAGTCCACACATTCGTCTGGATGATTTGCGCACCGAACAGCCATCGTCCTCAGCACCACTTGAAAATTTGCCAGTACCGGCCGATAACGAAGCACAAACTCAAGCCTCGGGTGTCAACTTGGCATCAGGATCACCATCGGCACCCACACAAACGTGGAGCCTCTTCTCATCATCATATTACCTTGACGACAACAAAGGGCTCACCGATTACGTCTTTTCTCCACACGTTACCGATATCGGGGCGCACGAGATTCCACGGCCAGTTGTGTGGACGCGCGAATCTCTGGAGAAATATGTGGCGGCACTTGTCAATGGCCGGCCACCACCACACCTTGCCGCACAATTGTATCCTCAAACTAGCAGCCGGCCAAGTACACCGATTTTGAGCGACGACAACACTGGCAACAGTATTGATGTAAGCAGTGAGGAAGCTGCTACTGCGGTCCAGAGCAACCCTGTACTCAACAGCCACGATCGTACAGTGGTTAATCTCCTGCATGCCCTTTTTGACGACAATGCTGTTACGAACGTACTGTCCTTATCTGCTTTCAAGCTAGCATTGGCTTTCATTAGCAAGCACGGCGAAACATACCGGCCGGAGGCTCGGGCACTGTTCGTCCGCGCTGAACGGCTTCGTATGCGCATGGATACGGAGACATTCAACATTCTGCTTGCCTCGCTGGTCAAGACACGGGACCTGCGCAACTTCGGTTCGACCTTGGCACTGATGGAGAACCGGGGCTACGCACCGGACTTGACGACATGGGTACTGTTCCTGCGCCTGTTTGAAAGCGAGGAGGTCAAGCGCCACATTTTGCATGCGATGCAGTCCCGAAGTGGCTTGTTAGATTCGCCCGAGGCACGGCAAGCTATCGCGCAGGAAATGGTCGAGTACGATGCTCTGCGGGCTGTCGCCCAGCACAAGCGAAAACTGCACGACATGAAGGAGCAAAACCAGATCTACAACGACATCCTTGGCAACAACCCCGCCGTTTTCTTGGATGGCTTTATGGCGGGCCAGACCGAGAGGTACGGTGAGGGCTGGCTGACGCGCCCCGCGGCCAACCAGATCCTCGAAGTGTTTGCCAGCCACGGCCTATTTGCCGTGTGCCAAGAGCTACTCGGTATATTGACGCGGACGCAAGACCGACGGGACCGTATCGAACAGCTCAAATTGCAGCAAAAGCGGCAGCAACAGATGCGGCAGCAGCAACAGACGCAGCAGCAGCAATCCGATCAGCCACAGCTGCCGGATCAGCCACAGCTGCCGGATCGACCACAGCTGCCACAATTATTAGACGACCCAGCCGACCTTGTGGCTGTCCAGGCACTCAATACGACTAGCTTCAACATTGTTCTTACACATGCCAAGATTCAATACAAATTGCGGGATGCCATTGCAATTGTCCGCCAGATGGACGGCCTTGGCCCTGGCCAAGACACAAGAGCTCCTTTTGGCAACAGGTCCGTGCCTGCCGACGGCATCACCTACTTTCTGCTCCAGGAAATGGCTTACCACCGCCGCATGGCATACACCATGGGCGCGCTATGGGCCTTTGGCAGCATCTTGCGTCGCACGAATCACCAGATGAACAAAAAGGTCGGGCGCGTGCTATCCGGTGATACTGGTCCGCAGACAGCGCGCCTCGCCAAAGTTCTCCGTGGCAAGTTTGAGGACGACATTGGCCACCGGCCGAAGCCGGACACGCCCTTTTCCCTCGTAGGCTCTACCGCGAGCGCGCGCTGGGCCGGCTTCTATGACGGCTGGGAGCCGGCCATGCCGCTGGGCCAAGTCCTGGAACAGGCACTGGAGCTTGATAATGCATTGCTCCAGGACCGTTTCGACCAGGGCGTGGCCAACCGTGCTAACCGGCCGCCGCCACCACCCTTGCGCATACCACTTCGCCGGAAGCTTGTCACGCGCGGCAAGGGCAAGGATGCTCAAAGGTATACTGGCCCTGCATACAACCCAGGCGGTGGGCCAGCTTATATCGATATCCAGCCCGACTGGATGCCGCCCAAGAGCTCCAGGAAATACTAAACAGCCGTCTTTTTCTTCGAGCATGACTGATCAACGGCATGGCTGTTGCAGCATGGCCTAGGAACCGGTGTATTCCTCATCTTTCATTTATACACATGCATGTACATATCATACCATATTATCTCGTTTTTATTCTGGCGTCATGAGGCTGCATAAACTAGATCTCTTGTATATTATAGAGCCATTTTTTATTTGGACACCATTCATCACTTTTTTGACATGTTCGCTTTTTACGCGTCCTTTTATTTACCGTTGTATTAAGAACAGTAAGTATGTGTATGAATTTGTATTGCTGGGAAATGATGAAAAATGCATCGGCCGTGCTAAGAGAACGGTGCCCCTTTATATCGTATTTGTTTGTTTTTCAAGAAAAAGCCTCGTTCATTACCTAAACACCGTGCGCTCTTACTTACAGTTCTTCTCAACCCTTATTTTTTGACTTTGATGTTGCAAATGCCGTGCTGAACCATCCATGCAGAGCCATGCTGCCAAGTCGCTGCACTTTGCTTCCATCTGAACCCCACTGAGCCATCGTTGCTCATTATTGTGAAATGCGGCCCATGCCAGTTCCCGCTTGACATTTATGTATTGTTAGGGCAGGATATCGACCGAGCCATGTGTGCCTTTTCAATAAATCTGCTCGTCTAATCTTTCTCCGTAATCGTCAACAGTCAACAAATAATGGTTGGGATGACAGGCGAATGGAGGATGAGAGTGGGGAAGGCGTGAAAGATTGCAAAATAAGGGAGAAGAGACAGGATGACGAAGTCATAGGTAAAGCATGACCAATGATGGGCTCGATTTATGAGTAAAAGAAAACGGCAGACATGACGGTTCCGATATAGGCGAGCAAAAGCAATAAAGAACACACAGATGCAGCAGGCAAGAAGGCAGTAAACAAGGCAATGAAATAAAATGGCATGAGAAAAGGACGAAAGCAAAAACAATGACAAAGATATAAAAAACCCCAAGAGACATGAAAGAAGAAAAAGAAAGAAAAAGAAGAAAAAAAAATGGGTTACACATAAAACAAGAAACAGAAAGCAAAACGCATGCCCTCTTGTTATTTTTTTTGTATCCCCACCTCGATCCATAAAAACGACAAAAGCCCAGCTCGCAGGGTTCTGGTCGATCAAAAATGAATGAAGAGGCAAGGGGCTCTCTGTGAAATGAGAGTCGTTGGCATGGTCGGCAATCCGTTCTTAACCGGAGCATACAAAGGAGGGCGTGTTGCAAGGCAATAACAGCATGCAGTCACAATTGAGTTCCTGGTTGTCTAAGAACCGTGTGATGGATGCCTCACTTTGCCCAGTCTGTTCTCGCCTCCCCCGATCATAGGCAGCTTATTCCATCAGCAGCCTGAACAAGAACCTACTTGTCAGACGCATCGGCAGCATGCGCCTCGGTCTCCGCTGGCTTTGCAGCCTCTGTTGTCTCGGCACTGCTGGAAGCACCCTCCTTCTTGACCTCTGCAGTGCCCTCGGCCTTCGCATCCGCACTGCCCTCCTTTGACTCCTTCTCGTCGTCTGACGAGGCGGATGCCTTGGAGACCTGGCTGTCCAGGTCCTTGTCTTCCCGGTCAAACATCTCGGTATCATCCGAGTCAGTAAGGACCTCAGAGCCATCGCCCAGGAAGATTATTCTTCCGCGGTGGCCGCCGACGCCAAACGATTGTTGCCGGTGGTCAGTCTCGACGTCGTAGCCGCTATCACTGTCGTCGAAGTTGTGGTGAACACCCGGGCCGCGGAACTCAGCTGTAAAAGAGGGGGGAAAGTCAGCAAATCAATGTCGCACAGTTTATGAGGCACGGAGAAATTCACTCACCGTACTCGGGAGGGGCGCATGGGCCATCGCCGTCAGCCACCCGCTTGGCAATCTCGTCGTACCACTCCTCCTTGGTCTTGCCGCGGAGGATGCCAATGATGGACATGGTCATGTTGTCACAGCCGACACCACCGGTCTCAGAGTTGGAGGCAAGGCAGTTGTCCATCATGTTTTCGCAAATCTTGTCGAGGTCCTGCTTTGCGGCAATACCGCGTCTGACGAACTCGACGACGGCCTGAGAGGACTGGCAATCCCAGATACCTAATGTGACGTGCGTCAGTATTCATGTCCAGAAACCTCTTCTCTGCATCTTTTTATCTTATTTTGGCGTACCATCGCAGGCGATAACGAGGAACTCATCGTCGTCGGTGAGGTCGTGGACAGTCACGTCGGGGTAGGCAGTGACAATCTGGAGCTCGGGAGAAAGCTCGGCGCTCTTCTTGAACTCGAAATCGCCAATGGCACGGGACAGGGCAAGGTTGCCGTTGACACGGCCGAAGTCGACGAAACCGCCGGCAGCAACGATACGCGCCTTCTCGCCTATGGGAGGGAAATAGTAGAGATTAGCGAGGGAACTTGGCAAGTTTTGTTCGGGCTACGCAGAAAGCAATCAAAATGCAGCAAAGTGCAACATACCGTCATTCTGCGGCTTGTGGTCGAAAGACAATGGCTTCGCGCGGCCCTTGACACCGAGCACAGCTCTGGAATCGCCAGCGTTGGCCTAAAATAAAAGGGGACACAGGTTAGCAGTCCGCTAGTGGAAGGCAGGGAAGTAAATCTAAATGGGCCAAGTTGGCCAGAATATTCAATATGGCCGAAATGTAAGAATGAGACTCACGCAATAGATCTTGTTGTCCGTAATAATGCCAACACAGGCTGTGCAGCCCGACACTTCCTCCTCGTATCTGGGGTCTGCAAATAATGGGTCAGAAAAATGGAATCACACAGAGAGCCCGGGGACCCGAGCAGGCTGTCTCCCCCTTCTCCTCCAAATTTCAATGCATACCGTTCAGGATGGCACGGTCAGTAGCCAAAAAGCCGTCCTTGAGGGCCTGCTCGTAGTTGCTCTTCTTAAAAGCCTCCTGTTTGGCAACAATCTTGTGTACGTTTTCTCCGGCAAATAGCGCTACTTTGTCGCCTCCGTGTCCGTCGTATACGCCAAAGAAGCTGATTTTCGAGGCGTGAGACTTTTGGGCGAGGGGGAAGTTCGCGAGGAGGTCAAGGACAGTGGTGTGGGCGTCCTCCATGCTGATGCGCCAGCCCTGCATGGCCGACACGCCGTAGAGGAGACGGTCATCTCCGCCCTTGTCGGACGACTATATGGTGAGGAAAAGGCCAATTGTTAGTCACAATGCTCTCTTTGATATCAAAGTTCCCGATGCCATTTAAAGACACAAGCACGGCACGCATTTGTAGATGGAAGAAAAGTTTCCCAGTCGTTCGTGGATGGCCGGCGGGGTAGTGAGGAAGAGGGGCGCGTGAGCGTCATAACGGGCGGGGGCGGGCGCATGCGTCAAAAACGCAACACAAAAAATGACTCCCCACGATGAGTAAAGACGATGCCCTGGTCTCAGATCGCAGAAGTGGTGAGAGGCACATCGATTACACAAAAAGAGGAAGCGAGTAGATGTGTCTGAAATGGTGCTCGTCGTTCGTCATGTTGCGATGCGTGTGCGTGGAAGTACGGCAAAAAGGCGCACGAGGGCAGCTCAGCTGAGCGTGGGGAAAGCGGCGGCAGCGCGGCATTTGTCGGAAAGGGAGAGGAAGAGCAGATGCGAAAGAGTCGCAGAAGACGAGTCTTGCGAATGCCCCTGCCGTCATGAAGTGCAGAGGCAATGGACGGAACGTACCTTGTCGACGATCGGCTCTGATAGTGTTTGACCCATGGTGAAGGACGCGTTGTTGCGAAATTGAGACGAGGGCGATGAGAAGAGGGGCTTCCCGGGTTTCTGGCGAGAACAAAGGCGTAAACTGTGCGCCGGGGGTATTCTGGTGCTCTTTGTCTGCGGATGAGCACGGAGGTTGTGGTTGCGGATCGGAGGCCGGAGCAGGAAAAGAAGAGAAACGCGTCGCGGAGGGGAGGTAGGAGGAGGGGTGAGGTTCTGGCTGGCGGAGAGACGGAGGGGTGGGCTGGTAGGCTGGCTTTTGGTGGACCGAAAGGACGGATGAGGGTTTAGAGGAGAAGGGAAGGGTGTTTTTTGTGGAGTGGTGTGTATTTTTTTCAGTTTTAATATTAGGGAATATTATTGTTGGTTCCCCCCTTGTCTAATTTGGTGGACAGTGGCAGAAGGGGCAGAAGCGGCAGGCGAGAAGAGTTTTTCTTGTCCTCGCGGCTAACAATGACGTTGGGATTTTGGGTGCCGTGACCCTTGTGGGATTGGCTGGCGTTGTTAGCAGTTGCTGGGCTGGCGCTGGGATTTTGGGATGGCGAGAGAGCGGGGTTAGCGGACAACGGAGCAAAGGGGGCAAATGGGTTGGCCTGGCCCTGCGGAGAGAGAGGAGAGAGAGAGAAGCGCAAAGGCTGTCGATCTGGATGGAAGCTATCTCTGCAAGCTGAGGCGAGTCAGAACAAGGCACGAGGGAAGCACAGGTCGAGATGTGACTGAACAGCGAGGACAGGCGAGACAGTGACTGCAGGCGAGATGAGAGACAGAGGGGGCAAAAGCACAGAGAAAACAACAAAGCGTCAACACAGAGGCAACGGGCAAAGGCAGCACTCGCAACACAGACAGCCAGCCTCACTTGCTCACAAAGAATCAAGGAAGCAGCCTGGCAGCTTATGGAGCAAAATAGGGGATAGGGGCAATAGGCAGAACGACCCACGCTGGTGACGAGGCTATTGGGGTCCGGTCTGGTCTGGCCTGGCCAAGATGTGCGAGTGTGGGGCCTTTTGGGAGTCGACTCACGGTACAAATGCAGGTCATAGATGGCCGCAAAGATGTCGGATGCTATTCGAATTCGTTGTTTCTTTGTACTGTCTTTTCTTTCTGATCTCTGTCTTCTTTCTTTCTTCTGGCTTGGTCACTAACGGTAGTGTGGATGTGGACGGGTCCCGTGCAAAATCTTGGGGAGATGGCGTTCTTGTGAGCTGCTGAGTGTGATGTCGAAAAGAAAGAAGGCAATAATAGGAGAGGCGAAGGCAATGTTATCGGTGCTGGCGTGGGATTTGGACGATGGTGTAGGCTGCAGCGGCGGTTGGGTGGCAAGGCTGTCCATGTATATCACGGCAGAGAACCTCGGGCGTCAGGCTTGTGCAGCTCCGGGTACTGTTGGGGCCTAGACACGGCCATTGAATTTGGGGGATGTGTTGGGGAGGTTACAAGAGGAGAGTGAAGTTTTAGTCAGGACAGGAATTGGCAAAGGGGTAACTCTACGATGGGATGCCAAACAAACAAGCCAGATTAGGAAGGGGCTATGGAGTGCTACAAGTCTGCATCGTCGGTGACATACCCAAAACAGAAAACAACAGGAAGGCCCGATGCTGGTCGCGTGTTGGCTCCTGCCCGTTGATACGTGTACTGTTTTGCACGGCGGTTATTAACCCGCAGATGTGGAAACAGTCGCAGGGAAGGCGCAATGGTGGGATGGAGGGGTCGGACGCCCAACCAGGCGGTCGCTTCCTGGTCTGGCCAGATCCTGCCAATGTTTTGAGGCAGGAGCAAGTGGGTGGAGGCGCCTCACTGTGGGGTGCCGGCTGATCTGGGTCTGGCCTGGCCTGGCCAGTGCTTTCCCGCGATGGGCTGGGGAAGCGCAACAGGCACAGTAATTCCATTTTCTGCCGCAGGCACAGCTTAGTTTGTACTAGTACAAGGTCTGGGCGCACCTGCTGGGCGTTGCCTAAGTACTGGTACCTTGCATGCTACCATGCTTGCCTCACAGTGGACATCGTCAATGTCGCGGTAGCTTCATGCAAAAGGCCCAAGATATATAGCGAGTTGTGTTTATGTTTATTCGTTTGCGGAACTCAGTTTCTGCTGGCCACCGCTCTCACGCGTGCCGAAACAGTCTTTGACGCACACGTCGAAATATTTTCCACCATTCTGTCGTTAGCTGTGAATGTGCTGGAGGCGGAGCAGCAGCAGCAGCAAAAACAGAAGCAAAAGAAGCCGCAACATCAAAATCAAACAGGAAGCCTGCCGGTGTCGATTCCGTTCATCTTCACCTTCGAGACGCACATCATCCCTGCCTTGTACTAAGTGGCCATCAAGTGCAGACATGGTCCTGTGCGGCATGCTGCCTTGTCTCTACTGAGGCGCAACAGTGGCCGCCGCGAGAACCTATGGCGTGCAGATGTGCTCGGCGCGATCGCTGCACGGATCATCGAGATCGAAAAGGGATATGTTGCTGTCGAGAAATGCCACCTCAGGAGCGATACTGGCATGAAGAAGGAAGGCGCCCGGGATGAGATGTCGCCGCTTTCAAACCCAAGTACCGCCGGCTATCAGGACCTGCCTGTGAACTATGGCATGCTTACGATCCCAGACACTTAAGCAGGCGACGTAGGGCACATGGGAATGCCGGCGATCGACCCCTGAACCGACCCGATGGCCGCCGAGGTAGGTCTGTGGGGGCCCGAGGAGCAGCTGGATTCCGAGGGCGGAGATATCTTCATGAGCAGCTTCAATTTCGGTGACGTACCATCAAGTGGAAGGAGCTGGCATGGGTTGGTGCATGAGGCTGATGTGGTGAGCATGGAGCAGTTTCAAGAGCCCAACGAAGCTAACCTGTCCTCACCCTCACCCGTACAATTTGTGGCTCCTTCTGGTACCAGTCCGATGCCCGACTGTCAAAGAAGAGGAGCACCAATGCACCGTTTGGTATACCGGAGCAGGCCCGAGTGCACACAACAGTGATTGGGCCAGAAGAGGCCAAGGGCCGGTGGTTAACGTTGCTCCAAAAGCCGGACGGCCTCGAAGGTGTGCAGGATGTACGGACCGAGTTCGTACCGTCATAAGCCCTGGTATAAGACTGTGTTTAGATGGAAGAGATTGTAAGCAGTACGCACAGCATCCAAAGAATTGTGTTGAAGTATGATGCTTTGTGGGCAGAATTTGTGATTGCTTCAAACTGTTTGGCACCAGCTGTGGGAAAAGATTCCATCCTGTATATTTGACCAAGAACGAAGAACCCAATATCAGGTAAAATTAAAGAAGCCATCGCCAGCTCAAGATGTTTTGATTGACGCCCCCAAAATAACGATAACGAAGAACATCCAAGAAACACTTCGAATAACAAGACAAATAGGCAGGGGGGAAAGGGGATACGATGACACTGAATAACCAAGAATAAAAGTCTATGGGAAACAAAGGGGAAAAGAAAACGGCCGTAGATATCACACCAACTAGGAAAGACACGAAGAAGGGAGAAATCAAAACAAAATTTACTCCCGGGAAATATCGCGACCGAACAGCTTCGACTTGAACCAATCGTTCAGCACCAGCAGACGGTTGCGGGTGCTGAAGACCATGGACAGGTAGGCGGAGCGCCAGAAGTAGTAGGTCATAGTACCACCCGAGGCGACGTTGCCATTGAACCAGGAGACATCAGCGACAGCCTTCTCGCTGCCAATGTAGGCCAGACTGCCCTGGTGAGAGTAGTGGAAAGGCTTGATGTCCTTGACGCGCAACAGCTTGCGCTCCGTCTCCTCAATCTCGCGGCTGACGGCAGCCGAGTCGACACCGGGCTTCAGGTTCAGCGACGAGCTCAGGGTCTGGATGCGTTCCTCAAGCTCGGCGGTCTTGGCCATGTTGTTGAACAGGCGGGCTAAGAAGTTACCCTCCTGCGAGGCGACCTGGGCAGTCGGGGCGTAGCCAGCGACGGCACAGTCACCGACGGCCCAAATGTCGCGAGCGCCCTGGACAACCAGGTACTCGTTGACGGCCAGACCACGGCGCGAGTCCTTCTGGGCGGGAATGCTCGACATCATGTCACGGACGAGGGGGCGCAGGGTGTTACCGGTGGCCCACACAAGCAGACCGTAGGGGAAGACGACGCGCTCCTTGCTGCCGTCAGGCTTGGAAACCTCGGCCTCGACGGCTTTGTCGGTAACCTTCTTGACCATGGTCTTGGTGTGAATGGCAATCTCCTCTTCCTTGAAGGTGCTCTCGGTGTACTCAATCAGCTGCTTGGAGAAGCTGGGCAGGACGTTGGGCAGGGCCTCGATCAGGGTCACGCGGAAACGGTCGGCAATGTCGGGAATCAGCTTGCGGATGTCGTCCTCGAAGAAATCGCGAAGCTCGCCGGCGAACTCAACGCCCGTCGGGCCACCACCAACAACGACCATGTGCAGCAGACGGTCAATCTCAGCCTCCGGCTGGTCCTTGAAAGCAGCAGTCTCGACACAGTCCATAATCTTCTTGCGAATTTGCTGGGCATCGCCAATCTCCTTGAGGAAGCACGAGTTCTCGCGCACACCGGGGATGCCGAAGGTGGCATTCTCGGCACCAACACCGACGACGAGCATGTCGTAGGGAACCTCGGTCTCGATGGTGTCGCCACGGATGTCGGAGCTGTCGCGGATCTTGACAATCTTGCGGTCGACGTCGATGGAGCTGGCCTCGGCCTCGTAGAAGGTCACAGGGCCCTTCTTGGAGCGGCAGATGGAGCGGATAGGCTCCATGATCGAGCGGTGCTCAATCAAACCAGTGGTGCACGAGGGGAGCAGAGGAGTGAACAGGAAGTAGTTGCGCGGCGAGATAACAACAACGTTGTAGTTTTCGGTATCGAGCTTCTTGAGCAGGGAGACGGAGCCCCAGCCGGTACCTATATAGTTAGAAAAAACGAGCCTTTCAACAAAACACAATAGGAGATGCCGCGAACGGCGCTACGTACCCAGAATGACGAGGGTCTTCTTGCTGGGATCGCGAGGTACCTGAGGCGCGGGGTTGCGGTCCTGGTAGATCTCGTAGCCAACGTAGGCGACACCACCCAGCAGGGAGATGTAGGTCAACCGCCAGACCCAACGGAAAGCGGTCCGCAGCGTGCTGCGCTTGGGCGCAGGCAGAGCATGCTCGGCACCGGGAGCCTCAGACGCGTACGATCTGGCGAACTGGCGCGACGCCCCGATGACAGGACGAGCAGCACCGGCGAAACGGCCGCGAGCTGCAGCCGCGGATCTTGCGGAACGTAGTAATGGCGATGCGGTCGCGGTGGTTGTGGCTATCCGGCGAACCTGCTGCTTCTGTTGCTGGAGCTGGTTAAGCTTCAAGAGCTGCGCGCTCAGCGGGCGCGAGCTTGCTGGCCGGCTCAGAGCTGGGGCGAGAGACGCCATTTTCAGGTCAATTGGTGACGGAATTGATTGATGAAAAGTGGCACTGGTGAAAGGGGAAAGAGAAGAAAGAGTTGGAGAGGGGGGAAGACAACGGCTCCTACTTTTTGGTGAGGTAGGAACTGTCGATAAGAGATGTTAAAAAGGGGAGCGCTGAGTCAAAAAAAAGTCCTTAAAAAAATCCCATGAAAGCCGGGCAGCTGCGACCCAGCAAACAGGGAAGTCGCGCTAGTGAACTGTTAACAAAAAAAAAATACTTAATTCACACTATGTCCGATCTTGCTCCTTTTTGCCCTTTTGGTCAGCCAAGATACCTCTTTCGTCTGGCTTCATTCTTGCCTCCCCGTCGGTGTTTTTCGCCTACTCCTTTCTTTTTTCTTACAATATAGCGCATACCGACGCGGCGGCGCTATTTTTTTTTTTTGTTAGCTCTTTCCAGCTGTGTCCACGATTTTGCGTATTGCAAATATGTCCCTTTCCCCTGTGCTTGAAAAGGATGCTCATCGCGCCTTCCTTCTGATGAGCATTCTCTCAAGCTTGTGGGCTGCATGTATCTTACCTCTGCAGCGCTGGCCGGTGCTTCTTGCCTGTTTTTCTTCCTATTTTGGGCAGGCTCCACGACAGCATCCACCTGAGCTCCAGTTGGCAATGCACGCCGAACCCCCGTACGGACACCACGAAAGGCACATCGATAACTAGGGTTGCGCCAATTGGTTAGCGGGCCGTTTTGTGCAGATTTCACGAGTACGGAGTAAGCGAACGACAGCTACGCCCCCCCTCGCAACGGGAACGGCAAGCCGCTCAAAGTGAGCTTGTGGTGACCGACGGCCCCTGTATTTTTGGTATCAATCGTTCCTTCCCAGTGTAAGGTCTGCGTGCGCATCCATTCACAATTTTTAGCTTGTGAAAAATTAGGGAATTAGGGAAGGTGCCACCAACCAGGGAGGAGCCCGAATTCCCGCAAAAAATGCGAAACCCGCCTACGGAGTAATACGAAGTAATACGGAGTAGAGAATGGCGATTTGCAAGGACCGCGAGGCAGGCGCGACTCTCTCTCACAGGCCCAGACCACACAGAGGACCTCTGAGTATTCATCTTCCGCGTACTGCTGTCTTGCACACGCTTCCACAGGGAACTTCACAGGGAAAGCGCAATCCACGGACACATGGACAAACGCCCCTTTTCGCGTTTGCATCCCTTCCGCCGTATTTTACGCGAAAACACCCGGGCACGCCTTCCGTATTCTTACGAGATTGCTCACAAGCAAAGAAGGAAAGAACGGGAGAGTCAACGAGCATACACGGGCATGGCAGGACCTGAGTCGGGAAAGAGCAAAAGAGACATTGGCGTCTGCCAAATTTCACGTGGGGGGACGTGATAAGAAGCTAAACACAAACCCAAAAACTCGCTTGGGCTGCTATTTCTAATTGCTGAGTAGCATCAATTGCTCGTCATCGGCGCTCCTCCGAGCATGTGACCTACGAAATACGAGCTGGGCCGCCGCCCGACTGCCCCCATGGCCAGTGCAAAACGAACAGGCCTGTGAATTAAAGTACGCAAAAGAAAATAGAGCCAAATGAATTGACAGCTGAATGAGTCTTGCGACAGGGCTGAACGACCAAATATACCGCAATTTTGCGTTATAAATGTCCGTCACAAACGGTGAGCGAAGCCATTCACAGGAGAAGGACAGAAAATGACAAGAAGCGGCACGTATTACACTTACACAGATTGTCCAATGAATTGCGGGTTGAGCTCCAAAGGTGATGAAAAATCGTGACAGGGAAATGGCCAATTCCCGCACAGCCGCAACGGTCGCTGCAACTCTCGCTGCGATATCGGGTCTGTCACGCGTCTCTCCGCGGCGATCGCCCCGACAGGCGCGTTTTTTTTGGTGCAAAGAAGGTCAAGCAGATACAATCTGAGCAATTTTGCTGTGAGAGTTGATCTGATATCGTGAGATGAGAGAAAGAGTTCATCAGATGGCTTCGGATTCCTCAGTCTGTATTCTCCGCGAGTCGAGGCATTTTCTGACGAGGCTGAGGACCTGCAGTCAGAGATGCCTTTCTGGTCAATGGTGTCGACACCAAGTCGTTCTAGAAGCAAGCGCTGTTCTATGTCAATGAGCTTTGTTGAAAATTCTACGAAACATTGACGCGCAGCCAGCTTTGTTTACAGTGTTTATTGAGACAAGCACACGTAGGTCTGTCGTACGAAGATGAACCCAGTAAGTGAAAACATGTTTGGTATCAATCATGCATGAAACTTGCTGTGTTGGTTGAAACAACGTACCAAACACAGTCTTGTCGACAAGCCATATGTTTCCTTTTCAAACATGGCGCTCGAAACTGAAGGGCAGACGGGTTTCAAGGCAGGAAGGCAGAGAAACAGGCCAAGTAGAGAAAGCCCGGCGAAACAGTTATCACGAACAATAGAGCCCAAAGGCATGAGTACGGCTGTACTCCAAGATGACGACGCCAACAACGGCAGGCATACACAGTAGAGTTATGGAAAGCATCTAGCATTATCCGTGTCTGTTTGAAAACTCTCATATGCACCTACAACGCAGCAGGAGCCGTTTGCAAAGAACATGCTTGTGTTCCGCATCCCCCACATCGCACAATTAACAGGTAACTGACAAAAAAATACGAATTATTGCAGCCCGTTGCCTTGTGAGTTAACTTTAGTTTGTCTTTTTTTAAAAAAAGAAATAAATGATATATATATAACAAGCAACAAATAAACAAAATAAATTCAGAACGAGTCTAGAAGATGGCAGGCGACGATCGGCTTTCTTTTTTATGCAGCGGCCGCCGGTACGGCTGGCTCGTTGGAAAAAGTAGTGCTCGTATGCCAGCCCCATGTGACAAGGCTCCGTTAGTGAATCGCCTATCCACCATGTAAAATTGCTATCGGGAAATTGGGGCTATCGGAGACGTTATCCCGATAGTTTGCCAGGAAGGCAGTAATGCGCAGTAATGCGTTCGTGAACAGATTCGTTTTGTTGCAAGGCTCCGGGGAAAGGCAATGTCTCAGTAGGACGCAGCTGGCGGCAAAATAAAGACGGCCAAGAAGAGGGAACCCGGGAAATGTCCACCGACGGGCAGTTATAACCCGGGCACTTTGAACACTCACCGGCCTATCTTTAAATAGTATACACGGAAAAGAAAGCGGTCCTTAACCGGCGCTGGCCTCAAACACCTTGACTCTGGTGCCCTTACAAACCGTAAGACTGTCCGTATCTACTCCGTAGTCCGAAAGGCGTGTAAGGAGGAGCCAGTACAATATTGAACGAGGCCAGGGAAATGAGCACGGTAAAATACACCAGATAGTACTCCGTACATAACGAGAAATTTGTCCATGGGGACGCCACGCACTTGCCCCATACAACTGTCCTGCCTGGAACTACAAGTACCAAACAGTCGCCTCCTCAGCCCGGATGTACTCTGTAAATGAGCAAAACAAAGCCCGCCATACATCTCTCAGCATGGAAAACATACCACAGATTGAGAACAGCCGCCGGGGATGAACTGCAAGGACCGGACTGTTTGGGTTTGGGAAAGGCGCCGCCGCCGAACGATATGTCAGCCGCCCGGCCCAGACCTGGAATCTGCGGGTGAATCACCTGCGGTGACGACGATTGACCCCCATGTTGATAACTAACGCACTTTCTTGACTTACACGGTACGGCTGTAAGCACATTGCAGCAAATCAGAGGCGAGCAACCGAGAATGCGAGAATGCGAGAAATCGCCGGCCCCAATGTCTGGATCTCGGAGACATGCCGAGAATGCCAAGCTAAGCGAGCCACACTGCACACACTGGATAAAAAGACAGTATCTTGCGGTATAGGGTGTGCTGAATAGTAAATACGTTGCAAATATAGGCACATCGTATACGCCGATTGTTGACGTCTGCGTGCTCTGAAAATTGTTGGCCAGTTTAGCCTTTTTCAAGCCAGCTCTAAAAATTCGACGAGAATCAAATCACAAGCCATGTGAGGGCATGATGTGCCGTACCGTACTATGGAGAACAGATGGTCATGAATGTGGTCTCTGAGTAGGTACCATCCCTCTCGCTTTGCTCTGTAGCTTGGGTTCCAAGCGCACCCTTCAGCCGCATATCGCGGGCTATGAAGAAAGGCCCCCATTCAGCATTGCGTTTTGTGCCGTTGTCCCATCCGGACCATGATTTTTCCTAGGAATCTTCCTCTGACTTTCAAATTATCCGCCCTCCTGGGCCAAAACCTGTGCTGCATTTCAAACCCACTGATCAACTGTGCTTCATCTCTAGATTTCCATTGGGTGTCCGAGTGCCAGGCGGCCGTCTTCTCTCACAGCCTCACTCTATCAAAATTCGAGAGGAGGCGGTACTAGGGGGATCAGCATCTCCGACAGGCAGACTCAGAATGTCCCCAGCCCAAACGAGCCTACTCTTGGTACTTGGCATGCTTTTACGGAACAGTCAAAAGCTCGTCCTCTGTTATGTCTGCATTTTTTTTTAAAAGTTTCAAGGTAGATATAATATAGGACAGGCTTTTGACTGTTCCGTAAAGAAGCTTTGCTTTAGCAATAAAGATATTTGCTGTGGAATATTCACAAAGATTTCAAAAGGTTCAAAAAAAGGGCGAGAGTACGGAGTAAACATATGCATATCCTACCGAACTCCGAAGTTTGGCATTCCCCCACAAATTGATAACTCTCCGGAAGAGGCTGCCCCCTTCTGATACTGCTTTCTTTGCTCGTTGTTTTTAAATCTCGGTCTGGCTAAAGACAGCACAACAATATGAAGCATAAATCTTTATGATTTACGCGCATCTTTTTGGAGCAAATTGTGTCCTGTAGACGATGTTGTTGTTATCGGCTTTCCGAAATAGGCAATTACATCGTCGCCAGTATCTGCTCGCCAGTTGGCGGCTGTCAGCTACTGTCTCACCAAGTCGATATATCGTGAGCGAGAAGATGTGAAGCTGGGTATCGTGAAGTGCAGATACAGATTAGGAGTATTTATTAGACCAGATGACAAGACGATGAAAGACGATTGTGCTCCGTAGGGGGTAAAAGCGACTGGGAATGTTCTTTCCGCCTTCCGAGTTTGTTATGCCCCAGACTTTCTTTGTGGGGGTCAGGGAAGGCGCAACCGGCTGTGGCAGCAGCAGACCAGCCACTGTCAAGGTCAATGGAAGGAGCCAGCATTACGTGTTATCGTGCGTTGTAGACTGATGCGATTTGCGCCTCATTCGATTTCTTCTTCTTCTGTCTTTTCTCTTCTTTCATAGACCAGAGCTTAATATTCTGTTTGGTCTTGATCTCTCCGAGCTGACTCTTCAGGTTCATAATAACTGCTGCAAGCTCTGTTTATCGCTGAAGACAACGGTCAATCGCGCCTTCCCCAATTCCAACTCTATTGAAAAAAGAGCAGTCAAATAAGCTCAAACAAGGAAAGCGCAACCATACAAAGTACAGGGCTTAACCTTTTAAAAAGTGCAATCACGACGTATTAACTCACAAGATACCGAGTACGGAGTACAACAAGACGTCCTTCCCCCCCCCCCCCTTTCACAGATCCCGGCGATTTCAACCCCCTGTTCCAGATATCCCCGGTCCCCTGGCCTGGTCTGTCCCGTTTTTCTACCATTCATTCTCCAGTGCACCGGGATTGTTCGAGTGCATGGCCCCCTTTCTGGTGCTGGCTCCTGAAACCAGGCCTGAGACGTCAGCGATCCCTTTTTGCCAGGCCCAACCAGACAATGGCCAGCCCAGACAGGCAAATCGATGAACCGCACTGCATTTTATGGCTCACCATGGGCGCGGTCCAGGGTCGTGCCAGCGATTTGTTGCATCAGAACGCCTTCAAGGGCGACACCTCCGTTCATGCAGCGATCCACGCCCCAGGGCATCGAAACCTGGCAGCAGACCAGCAAGAGGACGAATCGGCCAATCTGTGCCGCAACTGCCAGCCGCCTTGCCTTCTTTCACGTCTTCACTCTCGCCTCTTCTCTCAGTCTTTTCCCTCAGTTCTTCACGCATCGTCTCTGCTTGTTTATCCCCACCCCTGATTGAGCTGCGCGTCGATGAGGCGTCTTGGCTATCTCGATGCTACCCACCACGGGCATTCTCCAAAGTCTGGTACTGGCTCGGTGTACGTCGTACTGCGGGAAAGAAAGGCCCCGAAGAATTCGACAGAGGAAAAGGCCCAAGCTGCAGGCTTCAGGCTGGTCAAAGACAACAGTTTTATCACTGGCATACACATGTTGCTGCAAACATTTCTGCAGCGTATTAAAGCCAAAGAAGCAAAAGGGGTTGTCAACATCATGCTATTCTATTCAGACTACCAGCAACCGCAAAAGAAAGCAGCAGCAAAAGCAGCAGTGGGGGAAATCCCCTTCTCATACGAAAAACGCCACGCAAGGCTTTCTCATACACTGGAGCAGTTCCATGTAGTATGACTTACAAGCGGAGCACGCATACACACGACATCGCCAGGCCTGGAACCGTAACTGGAACTGGGACTGATGCTTGAGCCCAGACCCAGACCCAGACCCTTGCAACGTCTCCACTGCTCCCGCATTTTGGTGCGTGTACGCCGTACTCCGTATGACATGCCCAGCTTGTCCACAGCCTGTTACACATCCACCCTCGACACATTCAACGTACTGATTCTGCAGGAGAAACGTGGGTGGAGGAAGACTGTCAACATCACCATGGTCATCATGTGGCTCTCCTGTCTCTAGTTGTACTCAACCGCCCATCATTTCAGATTTCATGTCGCGTGCGTACATCCAACCGTTCACACCTTTTCTTTGCGTCTCGTTTGAGCCGTACCATCGAGCACCATCTCTCCTTACTCCCAGCTATGTCCATGACGAGTCTCGTGCTGGACATCCCAGACTGTAAGTTGTGGAGACTACTGTGTAGCTCGACTGCTTCCTCGCAAACATACACACACTCCCCCTTCGGCGCCTGCGAAGTATCTCTTCCCCCTTCGACTCCCATTGGTCTTCCCTGCCGGGGTAGGGTGATCGCCAAAGCCTGTTACAGTACGCAGTGCACAAGCCTTCCACCATCGTACCTTTCCCGGGGCCGTCTCTTCATTGCCCCCTCCTCTGTCCCCCATCAAAGCATCTGCCTTACCGGACCCTCCATACCCTTGATCCCTTTTTACCCCAGACCCTGTCTCTCTTCTTTCCTTTTACTTTCCTTCTTTCCTCTCTCTCTCTCTCTCTCTCTTTGTGTGTTTTCGAGTGTGTGTTCTATTCGTCTTTATTCTTTCTGGCAGATGCCGTTTTCTTTTTTCTTTTTTTCCTTCTTTCCTTCTTTCTCTCTTTTTCTTTCCTTCTTTCTCTCTTTCTTTTCTTCTAGTAAGGCCGGCCTTTTCGATTCTTTTTCTTATTCATTTTCATATCTTTCTTATTTTCAAAAGTTTCTTACTCAGCCTTTTATTTTTATTTATTTTATATCGTGTCCTACTTCGCTTCGTCTTCTCTCCTTTATTCGCCTTTCTCGAACTTCTTTCTCGACCCGTTTTCCACACCGACTCACCAAATAATTCATCGTACGAATTCACATCCAGATTCACACATCGAGATACCCAGCCTACAACATCAACATCAGCAGCTTTCGTCTATAAACAGCCATAGGGACAGTGAAGCATTCAGCCAGTTGAATGCTCCTGCTCTAGTCGACGCTCTGGCGACTTCTCGTTTCGGCTAGGATGCAAAGGGGAGAGGGTATGGCACCATTGACAGACGCCCGGCGCGACGTGGTGGAGCGTCGGTGGATGGAGGCTTCCAGAGACAACAATGACTACTACAACAGACGACGTGCATCATCAGACTCTCCGTCGAACGCGAAGAACAACCGTGGCGCCCAAGATGGAGGAGACTCGAAGACTCCTACAGACAACGGCAAGGGAGAGTTCGGCGGACCTCCCGGTGGTGGAAATTTCGGCAAAGGACTCAAAAGCAGCAGGAACAACAACGACAACGACAAAAGCAAGGGAAACAATGACGAGGACAGCAGCAGCAACACCAAGAACAAAGGAGGTAACAAAGGTGGCAGCAGCAGCCGGGGCGGTGGGAACAACAACAACAACAACAACAATAACGACGACAACAACGACAATAACGACAACAACAACGGGAGCAAGAGCAGCAGCAACAGCAACAGCAACGATAACAACAACGGCAATGGCAGTGCCACTACCAACAGTGCCGGAAGTGCAGCTGCCGTAACGCCGGCCGTCATTGCCGGCAACGGTGGAAGCAGCGACAGCAACGGGGCCCAGCAGTTTTCCTCGGAGTCGATCGAGGGCACAACGACTCCGACAGACGCCACCCCGACTACAGCTGCACCAACAACAACAAATCCTCCTACAATCGTTCTCACAACTTCGCCCATTGTGACAACTGGGCCGGTATGTCTGACCTCAAGATATCGTCAAGAAAGGGGGGACGTACGTTTATACTAACAGGGTTTTAGGATGCTGTTGTGACAAGCCTTGTTCCCTTGATAACAACTGCGGCGACAAGTGACACCACCACAACTTTCTACAGACCTTTTGCTCCTTCCGTCCCCTCTGGGACAAGCTTTTCTGGGATCCCTACATTAGGGCCTACTGGCAAGAGCTCAGATGACAATAAGCACAAAGGGGTCAATGGCACCACAACAGACGACGACAACAATAGCAACATTGGCAGCAACAGCAACAACAACAAGGGAAACAACAACGACGGCAACGATAACAACGACAGCAACAAGAAGAACAATAATAATAACAAAGCCAAGGCGTTGGACCCAACAGCCGAACGGGCTTTGATTTCTGCTGGCTCTATTGGTACGTATCTCATCATAATAGTACATGTGAGATTCAAATTTGAGCAACAAGCTAACGAAGTAAGGTGCTTTCATTGTTATTTGCTTCATCTTCTGGCTTGTATGGAGAGCCTTCAAGAAGCAGAAGCAGAAGAAGTTGCAACGCGGCACTGTCTCGTCGTTCCCATCCCATGATGGGCTCTTTACCACCGTTTCCAGGCTACCTGGTCGCGTGTATGACCGTGTCGTCAACAAAATCCCATTTGCCAGCAGACAACGCAAGACGTGGCAGACACTAAAGGAGACGAGCACGTCGAACTCCGGTCCCATGATGTTCAACAATGCGGCACCCTCAAGTATGAACAGGGCGGGTGAAGCTTCCTACCCCGAGAAAGGCGGCGACACGTTGAGGACGTTTGGCTTCGAAAGCGATCTCCCGCCTGCTCTCCCGTCTCTCCCGTCCCAGGTATACTACCCGAGTGGCCTGGGCCCGGGCCTTCAGTTCCAGTCATTGCCCCAGCAGACCGATGTGAACAGCGTCAACAGAATGCCAGCCGGTCTCATGCGGTCCAATTCGAACGTCTCGGCCTTTACACACAGTCCGGCAGCCTCGTTCAGCTCATCAGTCGTATCGGCACGAACTGTCATGCCAGCAGGCATGCCCTATGGGGCCAGCAATGGACCTGTCAACATGGGGCAGCCAACTGGTCCTGTGATGGTGATCAATGAGGCAGGCCAGCAATACCTGACCGACGACATCGGCAGCGCAGCGAGCACAATGCGCTCACGCATGCCAGATCCTTTCTACAACCAATCGCAGCTGGCTCGCCAGCCGTCCAACGCCTATGATCCGGCACGGCGGCAAGTCAACCGCGCTTCGGAGCTGTCTTCACTGTCTTCCGGGTTTGGCGACGGCGAGATTCTGATGCTGGCATCAGATCAGCAGCAGACGCAAACTGGCCAGATGCCAATGTCAGTCCAGCGCCCGTCACGGGTTCCATCTGGTCCACCTCTGCCCTCACCGGCCGGTGCTGCGGGGCGATTCTCGTGGATGCGCAAGCAGCGAATGAGCCGGGAGACGGTGTACACGGAATCCAGTGAGGACCAGCCGGCCAAATTTCGTTCTGTGCATTCATGGGTCAAGCAGCAAACAGGCCGCGTGCGCCGGGGGCAGGCCAGCATTGACACAACGACGAGCGCATCTGCCAGTGGTGAGGGTAGCAATATGGCTGTAGTGGTCGGAAACGAGCCTGGCATTCCACACCCGATGCCTGCGGAACAACGCCTGACGATGATGGACGACGGTGAAGAGCCGCGGCGGCCGGATACGGTACCGGGCATTCAGATGGCGTAAAAGTGATGGGAGAAGAAAGTCACACAAAGTGCGCAACACATACAGAGTATTCTGCATCATGAGACGGATATACCAAACGTGGTTGGAAATTCACACAAGAAAACCAGGCGGAACGAAAATGATCTAGGAATATCTTTTCAAATAATATAATTCGTCTAGCTTCATAGAAGCGAATTTTTTTTTCATACGCTCTCTATATTCTTACTTCGTTCTCTTTTACTTTGCTATTTACAGCACTTTGGAGTTTGGAGACTGAATGGGTCAAGGCGTCTAGGTTTTGACAGGGGTTTCTCTCATTTCTGTTTCTGATTTATTCTTCCTTCTCTGCGCTCCTTCATTTTCTTTACTTTTTTCTCTCATTTCCCTCTTTCTCTTTCTCGAGGCCTGGTGCCCAAAGAAATCATGTCTACAAGAAACGAAGAGTAACTAGGGGGGTACCATAGTCCAACCCCGATTTAATGAACAGTAAACATTAAAACAGACAAATGATACGATCACAACATGACATATTTTGATGATAGAATCTGTGCATTCAATTCGAATTCGAATGGTGATGTTCTCGCTTTTGAATGACTTGATAACAGAAACCAATACGAAGTACCTCGATCAAGAGAGAGAATGAAGATAAAACTTGAAAAAAGCAGTGTGTGCAAATAGATATGATATTGAATATTAAAACAAAAACAAAAACAAATAAAGAAGCACCATCAAAATCAAATGAAAAGTCAGAGAACAGTCAAAACATGGAAATGATATATGTAAAATAAAAACCAAATCAAGCCCATAATTACCCATCTAGCTCTCTCAAAAAGGACCTACTTCCGGTGTTTGTGCTTGCGATCGCGGGCCTTTGTCTCCTTGACGGCCTTTTTGACATGGCCATAGACGGACTTTCCATCAACGACCAGGTTGTGCGACTTATCCCGCTTTGTCTTTGAGTCATTCCAGTGCCCGGATGCAGCGGAGCCGCCATCTTTATTGCAATCGGCGGTGCCTGCCACGGTGTCAATGTCACTGCTGTTGGAAGTGGGCTGTGCATCAATAGGTGGAACATAGGACGACGTCGAAGATGGCAAGCCCCGAATCGGCAGGACCATCTCCGTGGCTAGACGCGCCTCAATTACAAGACCCAGAAGCTTGGTCTTGTCAAGCTTGCTGACTGCCATGAGAGCATCGCTGTGCGAATTAAACAACAAAAACGCGTGCTGACGACTCGCACTTGAGCTTGAGCTGGAGTTGGAGCTTGTTGATGTTTGGCGTGGAAAACGCACGTCCTCCTGGAGCATATGCCGGCCACCCACGGCTGAGAGCAGATAGGACTCGAGTTCTTTTGTGCTTGCATGGCGTGAGAGATTCTTGACGACAACCTTGGCTGTCTGAGGCGCACCATCCCCAGAGGCGCTGTCGGCCTGGTGGCCATAGCCGTAGCCGTAGCTGTAGTCAACCCCGGTACCGGAAGAGTAGTGTGGATACCATGATCCGGAGCTGCCATCGGCACCTTCATATTGCTGTGATGAAGTGAAGTCTGGCGCCATGGCGGTCACCGTCTGTGCAGCTTGCTCTCCAGCGTGCGGGTAGCCCGATGAGGACGAGGCGCCACTGCTGTAGCCGGAGTCGTAGCTATGACAAGAATTGTACTCCAAAAGAGAGGTGCCTTCGTTGCGTGGACCGTAGTGGCCATAATCAAGAGTAGATGCAGCACTGGTATAGGGTGACAAGCTTGCTGCACCTGCTCTGCGGCTGGAAGGCGATGTGTTCGCGGATGACCGGGACTTCTTCTGGTCCCAAATGTAAACAGATCTACTGCTGTTATCGGCGGAAGCCGACAGTATATAGCCCTTGTAGTCCAGCCCGTTCAAGTGATCTACCAGAATATAAATGTGAGTGAAATGTTGCTGAATATTAGTTGAATTGGGGGGTAAACCTACGGTAGACTTTGAAAAAATCGTGCTGGCTTCGGACGCGCACCCAGCCCTCGGACGTTTTGACGTTGATAAAGCACTTGTCGACAGATGCTACCTTGCGGGAGAGGAACTTGAGGTCCGCAAAGTTCATCTCAGGGGGTAACTGCCGATATGGGAAAGGTGAACAATTGGATCAGCTACAGTTCGTTGAAACATAGATGTGGAATGTGAGGGAGTGCGGTTATAAAGTATTACTGCACATCGGAAAGGGGGTAAAGATATTTTCTACTCACGTTTGCGACCAAGACGTAATAGATGCCGGATACCGCACCCGACTCCACGGCCTGCTGCACAAGCTCGTGCTTGCTTGGTTGACTCATGATCCAGCCGCTTCTTCGGATGATGGTGTTTGGATTGCGTAGTCTTGCCGGAACGGATGAATGAGACTGGGGTAAGGCCAGAACCAATATTTTGAGCGGCCTGGTACAGGGAGAACTCTTTGGAACCGGGAGGGAAAACAAGACTGATGGATATCAAAGAGATGCGACTTCGAATTGCGTTCTGGCACTTAAATTGCACTCGAGGTGAACAGGACGAAGCCTACTTATAAATACTCCAAGGGGCATGAGAAAATACTTACGCAGAGCCTTGTTGTAGAAGTTGGAGACGATCCCCCTGTACTCATTTTGGTGATATGCCCGTACATGGGCCTTCCTTCTCTAGGAGGTGGTTGTCGTTAATGTTTATCTTTCTCCCTATTGCCCTCCTTCCCACAGAGCCTCAACAGTCCGTTGAAGAAGAACAGCACATCCTTCGCTGGCGAGAAAAAAACCACCCACCGACCACGGCGAACGACACATCATTTTTTTCTATTCTCATGTGCGTGCGTCGTAGAGTGAAAAGTGCAAACGGCCACGATGCTTTCATATGTCTTCCCCCACGAGGCAGAGAGTTTTGGGCAACTCATTGCTTGAGGGATACAGAGCTTGGGCGAAGGCGGCCAAAGAGAAACGTTATGAATGCGACAAAGTGGACAAAATCCTATTTCTTTTTTCGGATGGGGCATGATGCTGCCAATTTGAGATATCCCGGCCCGGCTTTCAGCAACGAAGGTGCCCGGTACGGCACGGGGCGCCTGTCCAGAGCGTTCATTTTTTGGTCGATGGGCGATGGAGACCCAAGCTTCGTTTGTTATTTTTTGTCTTCGGCGCAACTGCGACTGGACCGCGCTGTTCGGGCGGCTGTGAGTGGACAGAGACCCTGGGAGTGCATGCATGAAAGAGGCTGCGTCGGGCGTGTTGACTGGCGCCTATACGACCTACTGCAGATTTTCTGGAGCTGTCGATATCAAATTGGTCACGGACAAGGACTCGGGATGGATGCGCAACATGAAAAGTGCTGATGATTGTTCGCTGTCAGACTTGCATACGGCTTTGTAGACATGACTGCTGGATGATGCTTGTCAGGAAATCCATGCGGGCGTGCGGTTCTGGCCCGCTGGAATCAACCCATGAAAATACCAATGCATTATGAGTTTGTGCTGAATTGCGTGCAGACGTTAAATCAGACCCCGGTCAAATTGTGGCCCCCAACGATATACCAGCCAAGCAACGGGCAGTTTGTAAGTAGTTAGAAAATTGTTTTCTGGAGCAGACACCTGCTCATGGCTTGCAGGCGGCGCGGTGGGGGCTTATTGCTTTGCTCTTTCTGATTTTCCCAAGGTTTCTTTCTTGGTGGGTGCAAACTCCGTAGAGCTGTGCCCTTTGTACGTCGCATTGTGATGGAATCGGTTACACAGCATGGCAATAACAATGGGCTCAGCAAACGGAAAGCTTGAGAATTTTAGTGACATTATCAGCAGCAGGGATGATGGCCGCTGCTCTCGAGATCAGAGTTGCATGTGATGGCTGGTAATTGTGACATGCTGTCCGTACCCATGCTAACTGCACCTGGGACGAACGTCGTGCGTATGTTGTTAAGCCGAGTTTGAGATGAAGAGCAACGTTGGGCAATATATCGAATATGCATGATTCTGCAACATATCGGAGGTCGAGGGCACCGTGGCAATGTTACTTTGAGCCAGCCAGCATCCGATTACCTCCTCTCGCAAAAACCTGGATGCGCCCAGGGACGCTCGCAAAGAGTATCCACATTGTCGTTTGCATGTTTGCATGTTAAATTTTCGCAAGCGCCTCTTGTTGGATTGACAACTGGCATTTGGTGCCCGGTTGAGCCTTGGCAACGGGCCCGAGAAACAATACCATTCTTTGGCTGCATCCGTTTGATTTTTTATAATGTGAGGGGCGAGTTGCCACAAAAGAGTCTTACCAGAGTTCATGCTTGATTCGGCTCGGGCCATAGGCGGACGCCTTAATTCGGTTTAATATCTGATCCTCTCGAGTCTTCGAAAATAGACCAGGAACAATAACCTGTCCCGAGCCGCTGTCAACTTGGCACATCGCACCAACCAAGATTGGCCAAAGTATGGGATTTGAGATGGTCGTTTTGCGAGCAAATTTGCAGGGATAGTTCGTCCCTTGGGTACTGGGGCTTGAATGTGCGCCGATTATGTGGTACGTTGATTCCAATGTGCTTTGCTCCTCTGGATGTTGGCTTACTTCCATCTGCATAGGAGCTATTCCATAATCGAACAAGGATGCATGCATTGACCAAACTGTGTCATAGCGCCCGCGTTGTGCTGTCACGAGTTATGGTCGCACAGCATCTCCAGGCGTGGTTTTTCTCGCTGATGTGCTGCCACCATTGGCCTATTGGATAAAATAGGGTGCCGGGTCGTCCCCGGTTGGCTAGGTTGGTGCAAGAAAATGGATACAGAAAAAAGCAGAGTTATTCTGGAAGCCGAGAGGTCGGGGAGACGGATGACAGAGTGCCTAGTCCTCTCTTTTGTAGTGGAAGGTGTCATCCACCTCGCTGGCACCTTCAATGTCCGCGCCCGCGGGCACAAGCTCCAAGGGCGATTCTTCTCTCACTCGTCCCTCGAGAGCCCACTGCCTTCCGGCCAGAAAATTGGGCAGCGCCGGGGGCTCGGCTTCTGGCCATGGCACCGAGTCTGTTGCCTTGTATTCGTGGTGGTCACCTTCATCAAGCGCGGCAAGGGAGAAGTCGTTGCCGTCGGAGTAAAATAGGGAGGGCGGAATACTGTCATAACACAGCCAGGTTGGGCGGTGTTTTCCTACCGAGACAGCCCCCGGTAGGGGGTGGCCCTCGTTGGGTGTGGATGGATAATACCGCGAGAAATCGGCAACCTGAGGGGCCTCGTTCTTGATTGGGTTCCAGACCAAGCCCAGCCCGCGATGCCTGTCACCGTCACATGTGATAAGAAGAGTATCAGGTGTAGAGGGGTGCCACACCGCAGTCATTACGTTTGCATGGAGCATAAGAACACTGCATAGTTGTGCCGTTTCTGCGCTCCATACCCACACAGTGGTAGGCGCTTCCTCCAAGCGGGTGGCGAGGAGCGTTGACGAAGAGTCGAACGCCAAAAGGGTACACCCTGACGAGACCCCTGTTGTATCGGTGCCGGCTGCAGCTGGGCGTCCTGGAGGTGATACATCTTGCGTCGCCTCAACGAAGCTGTGTCCAATTTCAGCGTTGGCGGAAGGCCCTATTTGTTCTTGCCAAATCTGCTCGTTGGCTTGTTAGCATTCTGATTATTTGCCTAGTATCTGGGGATTTTGTGGCCAACCTACCGAAGATGATGCACTTGTATGGGGACGGAGGGTTGTCGGATGAACGAAGCGCTTGGACGCGGTAATAGATGTCATGTCAACAAGCCGGACGGAGCGTGAGGCGTCACCGACAGCCAAGACACGAGCGTTTGCTGAAAACTGCACAATCCTGACGCCCGACCCCAGTAGCTCGTCAACAACAGACGTGTCAGTGTGGGGGTCAACAGCTGACGCATCGTAGCCAACTCCATCGTCCCCGTTTGCCTGTCGAGTGACGACTCCGCTGGCAGCTCCTGTCCAGGTTTTGAAAAGATGACCGTCAGGGGTATAGAACAGGATCCTGCGGCCATGGGCGGGGGACTCGCACACAGTTAGCCAACGACCATCAGGGCTCCAGACCAGGCCCTGGGCATCAATGGTATCAGGAGCCCATGACGCGATAGGAGTTGAGACTGCCGGGTCGTGGACACTGACCCAGTCTTTCCCGGAAGTGCGTGTTAAGAGGGCCAAGTGATGGCTCTCTGGCCGGAACGAAAAGCCACGACTGCAGACGGACGGAGAGTTGTAGAGCTTCGGGTTCAGTATCTCCACTGTCTTGCCAGTCTTCAGGTCAAAGATGGCAAACTTGATGCCGTACGCCGAGCAGAGGCAGACGTGTTCGTCGGATGCACCAAAGCCAACAAATGTGGGCTTGGCAACGACGGGGAGCGAGGGGTTTCGAATCACAGCTTGGAATGGCTTGTTTCCGTCACCTGTCGAAGCCAAAACGGCAGCCACAAAAATCTGATCTGACGTGGCCACCAGGACACGCTGCGAAGACGGCGACCATTGGAAGCTGACGACTGCCGAGACCGACAGGTCCTCTGGTAGGTCCACCACATCGGCGAACTCCTGGAGGCGGTCCACGGTCTGGATATGGATGCCGGTGGACAAAAGCGTGGCCACGAGCCGGCCATCTGGGCTCGGCAGACAGTGTGCGGAAGCTGCCGGACGCGTTAGAAGGTTGTCGACATTGTGCATTTGAAAACATCGGGAGCGGTCAAGATGGTCCGCAGGATATGACGATGGGTCGAGCTCTCGAATTTCTCAATATTTGACTCTTTGGCAATGACGTACCTTTATATTTTGGAGAGAAGCGCATGGTTAATGCAGGCGGGCAGACGATTTGAAGATTTGGGGTGGTGCGACGCGTCGAGTCCGGAGCGTGTCTTGCGTGCGTATTGCCCGTGTCGTTCGGCCGAGAGAGCTCTCGTATCACCTTTGATGCCTTATTGCTTTCTGGTGCTGCAGAAAAGATCCGGGTCTGGATGTCGAAATTCAGGGGTATTTTGTTTACCGTAGAGTCCTTCGTTCCTGCCCTGTGAACCTGTGAAGCCTTCGCGGGGTTGTGCAAAAAACGTGCCTTCCTCTGTTTACCAATTACCATATTGGGACTAGCGCACCATATCCCCACCAGATTCTCCGTGCGAGGCTGGTTTCTGCAGTTTAGCGCACTGTAGCTTTCTACAATCATTATGGTCAAGGATGCAGGCTGGAAGGAACGCACCGGAGTGAATGCTTTCGCTATTAAGGACCTCCGTTGCTCTTTCCACTTCTCTTGATGAAATAAACATTTGGATTTCGGCAAGTGCCACTGGCATTGGAGGAAGCAACGGCCGCCAAGCCGTTCTGTTTTGCCACTGTACCTGATGAGTAATTCTGATCTGTGGTTCGCCAACTCTCCGTATTTGCCCAACACAATATCTCCGCAGTAAGAGCGGAGGTGGCCGACAACCTCAACTCTCCCGCAAACAAACCACAAAGCAACGGCGCAATGGCGACGACCGATTTTGGGTAAAAAACTCAGATTCAGTATCCAGTGCCTACAGTTTCTTCTACTAGGCACCCGCGCACAACCACTTCCCGACATTCACAACAATCAACCATGCCCATGAGAATAGCATCACCGTCCTTTGGGTGGCGAACGCTGTGGCGCGCTTCTCCGCAGTCCGGCCTTTTCGCTGCCAAGCCGCGTATGGCAGCCGGTCAGAGACGGCGAGGGATTACGACGAGGACCGCGGCCGCCACAGACCTCAGCGATGACGTTCTACCGCCGTCTGTTAACAACCTCACAGTGGACTCGGCGACGACTGGTGATTTCCATACGCCCGAAAGGGAAACCAGATCTCTGCCACGAAGAGAGCAATTGAAGAATGCACGGCCATTCTCTGACTTTTTGACCGACACCTTCCAGCGCCAGCATGACTACTTGCGCATATCGCTGACGGAGCGATGCAACCTCCGTTGTGTCTACTGCATGCCCGAGGAGGGCGTAGAGCTGTCACCGGCGCGGCAACTCTTGACAACGCCTGAGATTGTGCTGCTTGCCAACGTGTTTGTGGCACAGGGCGTGAACAAGATCCGTCTCACGGGCGGCGAGCCAACAGTACGGCGCGACATATTGCCACTGATGCGGCAGCTGGGCGCGTTGCAACGTCTTGGGTTGCGCGAGCTGTGCCTGACGACGAACGGCCTGGCACTGCACCGCAAACTGGAGGCCATGGTTGAGGCCGGGTTGACAGGTGTCAATCTGAGTCTCGACACACTCGACCCGAGGAAATTCAGTCTCATGACCCGGCGAGACGGGTTCTCGGCGGTGAAGCGGAGTATGGACCGGATCTTGGACCTCAACAAGGCGGGCGCAGGCATACGCCTCAAGATCAACTGTGTGGTGATGCGCGGGCTCAACGACAACGAGCTGGGCGACTTTGTGGGCCTGACACGCGACCACGATCTTGAAGTGCGCTTCATCGAGTACATGCCGTTTGACGGCAACCGGTGGAGCACGGGCAAGATGGTCAGCTTCAATGAGATGCTAGAGCGCATTGGTGCAGACTACCCAACACTGCAGCGCACGATTCCCGACGCACACCACAACGGACCGCACGACACCAGCAAGACATACGAGGTACCTGGCTTCGCAGGGCGGGTGGGCTTTATCACGAGCATGACACATAACTTTTGCGGTGGTTGCAACCGGCTACGTATTACGAGCGATGGAAGTCTCAAAGTTTGTCTCTTTGGCAACGCCGAAGTATCACTGCGAGACATCGTGCGGCAAGCCAACGGCGGCGAGCCCATTGACGAAGCAGCAATTACTGAGATGGTGCGGCTCGCCAGGGAGGCTGCGTCAGTTGCCACGGCCCAGGATCCCAATCTGGATATCCAACTCAGCGACATCCTGCCAAATGCTACAGAGCTTCTTGATGTGATTGGCATGGCCGTGAAGCGTAAGAAGGAGCGCCATGCTGGCATGGGCGAGCTGGAGCACATGAAGAACCGGCCAATGATCTTGATAGGTGGGTAGTGCTTTTACTCTGACGGCGAGAAGAGCCCCAGCTGTGGACTAGACGGACAGGAAGATAGGTGGGTTGAATCTGAAGAGCTGGCCTTTTATGTATTCGAGGACTGGGTTGCTAACTCTGGTTTAGATCACGAATTCCCCCGTTCTCAAACGCCGATATATAACAGCACACGCCTTGTCAAACGCTGGGAACGACTACCTCATAACGGGGCAGCGCACATGCCGTTCCTGTCACCTGCCTCGGAGAGAGGGTTACTGTTTTCACAGGGGCGGGCATATTACTCTACAGCTGGCCGGCCCGACGGGAGCAACGATGGAAAGCACGACAGCCGAACGTCGCCAGCATCACAAACACTAGCGGCAGACGAACCTCGTCTCACACATGTCTCGGCATCTGGGACGGCGCATATGGTTCCTGTCGGCGACAAGGCCGCGACGCAGCGGACAGCAGCAGCAGCATGCACAGTACGGTTCTCCAGTCCGGTGGCAGCAGCCCTGGTCCGGGCCAACGATATGGCCAAGGGCGACGTGCTCGGTGTGGCACGCATTGCGGGCATAATGGCAGCAAAGCGGACGGCGGACCTGATTCCGCTGTGCCACCCGTTGGCGCTATCACATGTGGCGGTCGACTTGACCGTTTCCGAAAGCAACAGCTGCGAAAGTAACGACAAAGACAAGAAAAACAACGACGATTATGGGCACGTGGATATCCGCACTACAGTGCGCTGCGAAGGCAAGACGGGCGTGGAAATGGAGGCCATCACAGCTGCGTCCGTGGCGGCCCTGACAGTATTTGATATGTGCAAGGCGGTGGACAAGGGCATGCGCATTGACGGACTGCGAGTGGTGTTTAAAGACGGCGGAAAGAGTGGCCGTTGGGAAGAAACGTCTAACGGGACAATCGCAACAAAAGATCGGTGAAAAGGGGACAAGGCATGGTAGAAGCCCGACAACCAGGCGATCATAGGATGCAAGGGGGTGAGGGGGACGTGCATGGTGTCTGTCTGCATCTTAAGCGAGTTTGGCTTTTTGTTTGTTCCTTTTGTGTCTTTGAGCATGGCATAGAAGCCTGTCTCTTGGCTTATACCCATCAATGACGATAGAGCTCTATTGCAGCAACATACAAAGCGAACCAATGCAGTTGTTTTTGTTCTCATGAGTAAACGACTTATACAATCAAAGTATGAATAGCTACCAAAAAGAAAGACGTGAGTCTGGGCTGGTCTACGCCGAAGTAGCACAAGCGGACGAGCGTTCCCGATCGATGCATGCCGGGTGTGGTGTGTGGTGCTTCGGCTTGCGACGGCTTCTCCAGGCCTTTTGAATGCTGTTCTAGGCAATAGGCAGCACCACCCCTCGTTCCTTCCCCTCCAAATTAATGTCTACGGCCGACTTTGTGCGATATACGGAAATGATTCACAGGGCGAAGTTGATGACTGGCATAATCGGAGAGTGTCACTGACAATGACTTGCATGAAGAAATGAGGCAAAACACAGGCGACGAGTGTGAGCCTTGGGCCAGTGAGAGCCGGCATATTGACAACAAAGCAAAATCCACGACCAAAAGGCTATTCCCAGCCTCGGCTGTATTCTATTCGTATTTTTTTCGCCCGGAGGGATGGGATGCTACGTTCGACAAGAGGCTTGTATCAAGCACTGAGTACGGAGTTCGTTGAGCTGTGGCGAAGACGACGCTTCCCCAGTTCTCGGTCTTTCGCTGTTCATTTTCAGGGACCAAAAAATGTCGCGTGCTCTTTCTTTTCGAATTCTGGGGGGCGTTCTTTCCCTCGTTTTTCAGCGATTCCCAATTTATGGGTTTTATGGGGCACGGAGAAGCCTGGAGGGCGCTTGCCGCTACGGGCGGCGGCCGCCTCTTTTGCAGCTTGCTCCTTCTCTCTGCGACTTTGGTGGCAGGTTCCGCGCTTGCCTTGTCGCCTCGGCCGACGACAACGCTTCACTGAAGTTTGAGCATCTTCTTTTTTTTGAGAACGACGAGCAGGAGACTTGCTTCCTGTTTGTTCTATTTTGTCGTATTTTGTTCAGTTGCCATTTGTGGGTGCTGTGTAAACAAACAACCGGTTGGAATTGCCTCAGCCGGTGTGATATACTCTTTTGCCTCTTGAAGGCTACCTCCTATCGGTATGTCCCGACAACTGGTTCCTGTAAAAGACTGTTTAAAATCTGCAATTGATGCAAGCTCAGGATATACTCCGGTCCTGCGGCTCTTTGCTTGTATTTCTTGCATACGCATACTGCTCTCAAGTGTTTTCTCTTGTTTTCATCCTGTCGTTGTGGCTGTAGTCGCCGCTTGTCATGTTCTCTCCACTATTTTTGCTCTCTTTTCCCTCGGAGCCCTGAAAATAGCTCCCTGAATTCGGCGGCGATTTCCATTTCTTCTCTGATTTTAGCGGCGGGACCACCGTGCGATGGAGCGTACGGAGTATTACAGGAGGCGACCGAAGCAAGGCCAGCGGCCCAAGTTGAGACAGTCGAGACAAGACTCCTCCGACAAATACTCCAAAATAGTCTTCAGCGAAGCCCCAGCAGCCCATAGCGTGGGACATCGAGCAAACTGTTAGGTAATGGGCTGCCCGTTTGGGCGAGGCGAGAAGCCCGTACCTGGCGGCGCTGGGCCCGAACCTTGCCTTGAATTGCCTCGAATTGTCTTGCGTGCCTCGTGCTGCCGATATTTTGGTGGATCGGGTTGCCTTTTTAGCTTTTAGCAGTGCCGCTGGGCGCTTCTAGATGGCAGCTTTTTACCACAGTACGGATTTTAGGATAGTTTTGTGAAATTACAGCGAACAAGTCGAGAGATATACTCGTATCTTCCACTTTCTTGTTTAGGTCGTATTCGGATGATCGTGGTTTTTTTAGGGTTTTTTTAAAACTCAGTACGGAGTATTACACTGTATTACCCTGTTCGCTGCGAGTTTTACGAGCATTGCTGGTCTTGGATGTGTCTTGGATCATCTTGGATGGTTTGTTTTTGTTTCTCCGGTACGCTCCCGAGCAGCGCCCCGAGCAGCTTCCGACCAGTTTTTTTTTTTTTTTTTTTTTTTGGGGGGGGGGGGGGGGGGGGGGGGGTTGTTTAAACCAGTTTTTTTTATAAACCGGCCCCGTTTTTTTTTGACGTTTGGGTTTCGGTTTTTCAAAAATGAAAACCCA